>CP136059.1:184634707-185275262 GCA_032464435.1 Aegilops umbellulata
TTCGGGCGAGGAGAGGGTGTTTTGCCGCCCACGGTTGGCGCCCACGGTGTATGAACGGGACTGACAGGTAGGGCGGTTGTGTCACGTCTGATGGAAGTTACACATCTGCCCCTATTTAAAATATTAGCCTACATCTATTTCAGACGAGGAGAGTTTGTTTTGCCGCCCACCATGTGTGAATGGGGAATGGAGGGAGAAACAGAGGTCTTTCGGACGATCTTGAATCAAATGAGTTTTCCCACCCATGTTTGACGCCCACCATGTCGGAATGGGCTCAGAGGCGGTCGTGTCACGTCTAATTGAAGTTACTAACCTACCCCTATTTAGAGTAGTGGAAATCGGGTTGATGGATTGTCCGTGTAATGGGTAGACAGTAATTTTCTCTCCCAAACACTTGGCTTCGGGCAGCCGATGTGGGAGTGGACATTTTGCTGTTTCTTTCGAATTTTGGGACAATAAGCATCCACGTTTTCCCTGGCAACTAAATTCGAATCCATTTTGTATTCCTATATGAATATTTACAAATCATTCTATGTGTTTTTATATATCTTCAAAAGGATGACAAAGATGTATTCCACTGTCATATATGAATATGATTTACAAATGTCGATACTCAAATTCAGAAACTAGAATCCAATTTAAGGTGAATTCGAATATTTGGAACACTTCATGTCCAACTCAAATGTCGCACGCAGCATAATGTGTACTCCCATTTAGATATGTACACAAGCGATGTATCAAGATTCAAATACCGAGTCAATCAACCAAGAATGTACGGAACTAACAGACATATGAACACTTATAGAGTATATGGATCAATAATATCAACTAACATACATAAGCCAGGCCGCTGTACATTTTTTTGGCTACAACAGCATCCTTTTTTTAGCCAGCATCTTGGCCCTTTCCGATGCGTGCCACTTATGGTCCATCTATACTAGTATTGTTGAATGCACATTCAGCCCGATTCGCATATTTGTAGGTCTGGCACAACAATCCAAATGAAATGTCTCCGAGTCTTATCAGTTGATACAGACTTGTGCTCAAATAAAATTACAAAAAAAACAAATATTACATGATCTCTAAAACAAATGGTTTGATTGATTACATGAACAGACAACACAAAGGTTATTCAACTATGGAAAGAACATTTCACCTATGATTTACCAAGTAGGAATTTAATTTCCTTTTTTCCTTCAGGACCTTAACAATCTGGTCAGTCTCAGCTTGCTTCTTTTTGAAATCCACCAAATATTTAATGGTTGTCTTGAGTACTGCTTGTGATTGTGCTGTTTGCTTCCTCAACATGTCAACTTCATCTCTAAGTGCAGAAGCATAATCTCTTTCTACCACTAGCTTAGCCTCTAGAGCATCAACAGTTGGCAATTCATAATGCACGATTGGGCCGGTGCCACTGCTGTGGGATGATGCAACGTCCATGGGGACCTCGCTCTTTGATCTTGGGCTAACCTGTTTTGCCATTAAAGTTCCGATTGGATTCAGAAAAGTTGAAGTTAGCAAAACATCTCAACTGGGAGTTATAACAGCAAACTAGTTAAACAAACAAGGAATTAAAGAGTTTCAATTGGATGCAGAAAAGTAGTTATTAACATCATTGTAACCCGTTGTTGCAGCAGCAAAGCAGTTGAACAAACAAGTAGATATTTAAGTTAAGGCAAACAAGTAATTCTTAACAGTAAGTATCAAACACATAGATAGGCACAGTCTACAATATGATTAACAGGCTGTGCCATTATGTAATCAGTAGCAAACTAAATTAAGCCAAGCAACGTAATTGAACAATTTTGCAATAAGTGGCTAACTAAAATTCCGAGAAGCAGGTAACTGAACTTATGCTAGTTCTTTGTATCGGCACACTGCAACTTCTTTTCCGCTTACATGGTTGTACGAAGGAGTCCATGGTATCAATTGCTTGGATACGCAGTCCCAATACTTCTTTCTTCCGACACTGCATGGGTAAGTCGAATGGTTAATCTGGCAAGATGGTGCGTCCTTGATATGTTATATGAGGACGTGTAGTCAGACTAGTTGTAGCCAAACACATCACACTGGCTTTTACTGTATATTTCATGCGATTACTTTTGGCATATCGAGGTCTAAGCAATCTACAATAGGATGAAAAGACTGGCATCCTTCACATTATCGGCGAACTCAGTTCATAGAAACAAGCAATTCAACCATACCGTGGGTAAATCAAAAGCACTATCCAATCATACATGCAAAAAGGGGCGACGCCACCATAGCGGCTGGTATGGGCGGCCGCCTCAGGTGGCTGGAAAGTGTGCACCTAGTTTGAGTCGTCCAGGTTGGCCCATGCTAGTTTTGTTCGTCCCAACGCACGAGCAGGCAATGTAAAAAATGAAGAAAAATGTTTCAATTTGCATGGGCCAATAACATAAGTGCAAGGCAGACCCTATAGCAGGCTCGCGGCCCAAACGAGCGCCTCCCATATCGATCGACAGCAGGAAAAATCCCAATTCATTCACTCCAGCCTCCAGTCTGGTTCGCTCCTAACCTAGCCGCCACTGGACAGACCGACACAGCACTTCCTCGCGCCCTCGTTGGAGGGCGGTCGCCGGGCTTCAAGCGAACGGAAGGACAAGAAGATGAAGATCCAACCCTGGGTGTAGCCTGCGTGGGAGGCAGCGGCGGCAGCACGGGCATGGCATCGAGCTTGCGCAAACGGACAGTCGCTAATTGCAAGAGTAGCATGCGCAACGAGCAGGTACATCACATCCCTGATTATATCTAATTCAACTCTTCAATTTCTGGCCAATAGTTAAACCTGACGGTGTTGTAAAACTGCTTGTATGTAGGGAATCTATGAGAAAATGAAACCAATTTCTACTTATTTTATAACTCCCCCAATCAATATTGAACTGACTGAATCTGATGTATCGAATCATGTTTCCGGTGCAAACATACAAGCTCATGTTGTTCTTGAGCCTGAAGTGTCTAATGAACAGACTGCTAATGAAGGATTTGATGCAAACATTTTACATGCTCCTGGTGATGAACATATAGTGTCTAATGAGGGATCTAATGCAAGCATTTTGCAAGCTCATTAAAGGATTGAGTGTCTAATGATGATCTACTATGTTGAGAGAGACAGAGATTTGCAGGCATTGATGACAAGAAAATTATAGTGCATTTTCATAGCTTGAGGAAACGTCAAGGCCATCTACCAGAAAGTCCCCGTATCATGACAACATAGCATAAATACTTTTCTAATCTGTTGTTTGAAACTATTGGCATACTTGTGCAGGATAGATATATTGATATGCAGTTTGCGCACTGGTTATATGTGCAATTACACTTCGATATTTTCAGCCTAAGAACGAATAATTCAAGCAGGTACAGACCATGTTTGTAGTCCTTGTACTCCATGTTGCATTTTGTGTTTTTTGGTGCTTGCATCATTTAGTGTTTATAATCTGAACTACTTTGGATCATTAGCTGGTTTTCAAAGTGCATGTAGCTTCACATTTCTCAAGTTATGTTGATTTCCGGAGTGCAAGTGTCTTCGTATTTTTTAAGTTAAATGTTCGCCCCTGGTAACTTTAATTCGTGGATCAGCCACTGCACACAAATCATACACGAATGCCAGTACGAATTAAATGAAATGCAGGGACTTACGCTAGCTCGTTGTACAGGCTCACTGCAGCTCTGCTTGCGCTTGGGATGTTCCATGTACAAGTCCATGTTACCACTTGCTTGGATGTGCAGGCCTTGTGCTCCATGCGTCCCCCTCTGCATTTTTGACACGGTGAATGGTTGATCAAATAAGAGGAATCGACCTTGATGTTGTACCGGAGGACAGATACTTACAAGGTTATACGGGTGTGCAAGATTTGTACCAGATCCCATAGCGTCGTCATGCTTCGCTAAAATGTGGATTTGCTTGTTTTAGATGATATCTCCAGAAGAAATAAGAGTTAAGGTCAGAGTTGCATAGGCGTGTAAGCTAAGAGAGCAGTGAAAGGATATCCAAACATCGTCGAAATAGTGCACAAGGGAGTGATGTGTGGATACCTAGTTCGGGCCGGCGTTTGGGCATGCTCGCCTAGATAGAGTGCGGGTCACTTCAGAGCCATTGAGGGTGATGCGCTGCGTTGGCTGGCCGCGCACAGATGCAGATCTTGAGTGGCAGCGGAGTGCTACGATGCGGTGGACGAGACAGTTGGTGAAGCCCCAACGGCCTCGGGGGGCGGAGGTGCGACAATGTGCTCGGTGAAGTAGCCCCGGTGAGCTGGGAGACGGCGTCGGTGAAGCGCACCTGATGCGGTGGAACTTGGTGTCTGTGAGGCACGTCGGTTGCGGCGGCCAACGTTGTCGGTGGACCACCCGGTGCGGTGGACGAGGGCGTAGATGAAGTAGCTCCGGTACGGTGGTGAAGCGCGACCGTCGTCTTCGTCGTCGTCGTCCGGCACAGAGGTGGGGAACGGTGGGGAAAGAGACGAGACGATGGGCGATTCGAGGGTTGGCGGCGAATTAGGGATTTGAGCAATCTGGGCGCGGAAGGGGACGGTGGAGAAGAGAGATTTTGCAGGGCTGGAATTGGGGCCGCCAGATATTTCAATCCGAAACATGGAAGTGCGAACTTATATTGTCGTCGTCCTTTTTTTGGGGGGGAGGGGGGTGGGTGGCTGGGTGCTACGCGTCCGTCCGACACATGCGACCACCCCAACAGGACTATGCTTCGGTGCCTTAAGGCACCTGCCTTTGTGTCCATGACATATGGGCCCAACAGGTGGCTGGCCCACATGTCAGTGACGCAAAGGCAGTTGCCTTTAAGGCACCGAAGCAGCGTCCACAACGACACGACCCTGGTTTGCCTGGTGCGCCTACATTTGAGAATGCAAACAAATCTTCTTTCATTTGCAAACGAATCTGTATGTATTACCATGCCCGTGTTTTCCTTGCAATAATTAGTCATTCAAAACGAGATACTCCATCCGTTCACTTTTGTAAGTCGTTTCAAACAACTTAAAATGAACTATTTTGCACATTGTCTGAAATGTCTTCAAGGTCTTATAAAAGTGAACAGAGGGAGTACTATAAATTAATTAATGAGGAGTTATTTGAAAAAAATCAAAACGGTACCCACGCTAACGTGGATTAGAGTGTGACTCACATAATTAGTTATTTGAATTAGAGTGTGTGTCACGTAGTTAGTTATTTGAATTAGAGTGTGTGTAGCGTAGCGATCTCCATTTCTAACATGGATTTCGCATTTCACTGTATCCACGCTACTTTTTAATACAAATGCATATGTATATGATGAACACCATGGTAGTGAGAAAACTTTTGGATGGATTCAGACATATGACCTACAAAATAGCACAACAAACTGAGTCAATGTCAACTTTTTGAAACTTAGTATGGCACGAATTCGAAATAATTACCCGTATGCCTGCTCCTCGGTTCAAAGCTTACAATGTACACCGAATTGAAACATTGATATTAAGTCTCATACTCTGTACATTCACATGTTGTTTTTAGCCCCCCCCCCCCGCCCGCACAAACGCTACATACTTCCTGTATCGGTCAATCTTCCTCTCCTAACCACCTTAGGAAGCTATCGGTTTCCAACACACATTCATTCTTTCTCTCCATGTTTCGATCTCTAAATCTCTCAACTACACAACCCCTTTTTCCACTCTATTACCAAATGTATTTACCTCACACACCCGCCATTGCACCCCATGCCGAGCTCTCTCTCCCCCTCTCCCTCTCACCCTCTCGCGCTAAATACATGCATTGCATGTCTAGCCCCCCAACCTCTTGTGCATGCGCACGCACGCACGTTGTATATCTAGGTCACTCCCTCGAGACTGTCTCACTCTTTCTTCCGCACGGCGGGCCACACTCGCTCAATCTCGCTCTCTTTATCCGAGTCTCGTTTAACCTTGTTTTCTTTCACGCACAAATGATATATCTCCCTGTTCGGGCCTCGATCGACACATTCTATACTCTCTCACGCAGATTGTATATCTAGGTCAGTCCATCCAAGCCGCCACCACTTATTCGACCTCATGGTGGGCCATGCTCTCTCTCTCTCTCTCTCTCTCTCTCCGTATGTCTCGATTGACCTCGCTCTTTCTCGGACAAAAATGATATATCACCATGTTTGAGCCCAATTCGACCTATTCACATTGTATACTCTCTCATGCACATCGTCTATCTAGGTCACTCTCTCCAACCCGTCTCACTCTTTCGATCGCACGGCGACCCTATGTGATCGGTTGACCTTGCTTCCTCCCCTGCACAAAATATATCTACACGTCTTCACTTACTGGTGGGTTCCATGTGTGCTCTCTCTCTCTCCTCCCCTTCTGCATTTAGACGCACGGGCAAACAGGAAGAACTCGCGGGCGATGTTGCCGTTGACCATATCTGGACGCGTTCACAAGTCACGGCACCAGTTTCACATACTAGCAGCACTAGTCAGTGTGTACGTGCAATGCACGTTAATTTGGATGTATATTAAGTGCATGCGGATATTAACTACTAGGATATTATTTGAGTGTTGGCATGTGATTAGCACTATTTTTGGCATGAAATTAACTGCACGCTAAACGTGTTGAGCGCTCGGCATTGAAGCAGTCTAGGTCGTTGGATGACAAGGAATGCATGTGGCTTGATGACGTTTTATATTTAATTTGATACGGCTCTAGCAGAACATTCAATCGATCGAACCATACATTTTGTTCAGTCTGACTCCGACTTTAAATTATACGACGATCGATATAAAATAAACGGAAATGATAAACGTTCAGATTTTAAGCATGGCAATCCGAACGTTTTTCATGGCAAATTTAGATTACGCGGCGGCGGCGGGGGCGTCTCCCGGTGGGAAGCGGCTCCTTTGTCGTGCTCTGTGTGTCATCGGGCCACTGACCGACGACAGCGGTGGTGTCTTGCGCTGTTGTTGGCGTACTCCTGGACGTTGGCCTAGCTTCAAGGAAGGCCAAAATGTTCTGGACTTCGGAGCGAGTCGACTGGCGGGAGGAGGCGACTGGCGTTGGTGCAAGGAAGCGGTCGACGGCGGCCATCCATGCCGCTGAGGGGGCACTGGCACCCGCGCGGGGATAGGCGCTGTCAACGGCGCAGCGGAGACATTCGTGTGCACGGGCACCGGCACGGGTGTCGGCGTTCTGGGAACGGGGGTCCCCAGACTTGCCTGCCTGCGGCCTGCGACGTGGCTCAAGGCGGGCCCAGCACGGCCCATCTTCTCCAACGCAGACTCAAGACCCTCGCGAGGGGCCGAACCTCGCGGGGCGGACGACACAGAGCTTCCTCAGGCACGACCTCATCAGGCTGGCTCGCGAGGAGGCGGAGAGATCAAGGCTGGGTACCTCGCGAGGTGCCCGTGACGCAAGCCATGACGACCGAGGGCTCCAGGCGGGCGCCAGCCTGCGCAGTGTCCTCCCTTTACTCTTTGGTGCAAAGGGAGCAAGCGCATGTGGGGGAATCAAGCAAAGGCACCCATTTGGGTGCAACGGGACCAAGACCAGCTCCGCGACAAGGAGGAAGTCACTGTGGAGCCCAAGCCAGCGTCATCACCAGAGCCTTTGGCAGGCGAGGACCAACTTTAGTCAGGATAAGTGTACCAGATGTTCCCCTTCAAAATGGCCAATTGTTGGCGCCCTTCCCGCTCAATATTTGGGAAGAGGCCCAGGGCCTTTGCCTACAAATAGGACTAGCCATCCCCCGGGGTAGAGGCATCTAGGGACGGATCGATTGGCAATTAGACAGAGAGAGAGAGAAGGGCGACTGAACCCCTCTAGCAGTTCATTGCCCCAGCCAAGAACAGACCCTCGCGAGGCTGTTCTTCCTTGTATTGTTCATCATCAGCCCAAGAGGCAATCCACCACACCACCACACTGGAGTAGGGTATTACACCGCATCGGTGGCCCGAACCAGTATAAACTATGTGTCTCTTGTGTTGTTCTTCTGGTAGCTTAGATCTTTGCGAGGCGGAGGGGTGCAGGTAGGTAGGAAGCATAATCTCCGCGCGCACCCCAGAGTTCGAACCTCAAGGGTCTGCCGGAACCCGAAATCCGACATTTGGCGCGCCAGGTAGGGGTGCGCCGGAATTCGCCTTCCACCGCTCCATTCTCCTCCGACCATCGCGTCCATGTTTGACGCCCGACGGGCTCGCGCCGGGTGCCGGGCCGCCCTCATCGCCCAGACGGATCCCGTCGGCGGGCCTCCTCGCCGTTCCTCGGCACCCGCCGTCAACACCGCCACCGGCTTGGCGGGGAACGAGCAGCCAGAGTCGTCACAGCATCCGTCCGTGTGGCAAGACGGCCGCACCGCTACACCAACACCCCCGGTCGTCGCGGCCCTCCTGGGCGGCTCGCAGGCGCCGCCTACAAATCACCACGTCAAGCCGTTCATCCGTCGGGTCAGCACCGCTTCCGCGCGGCGGGGGGCTCTCCCGGACCGGGCGGCGCCCAAAGCCGGCCTGACCTTCAACTCGGAGGACCACCCCTCCAACTCGGCCTGCTCGGGCGCGCTCCCCATGCTGTGCAACCCCACCATCTGCCAGGTGGCCATCACTAGAACTCTCATCGATGGCGGTGCGGGCCTCAGCGTGCTCTCGGTCGAGGCCTTCAACCTCCTCCGCATACCCCTGGAACGACTGCATCCCAGCCGGGCCTTCTCGGGCGTTGGGGGCAGACCATCCAGCTCCTTGGGACGGATCCGGCTCCCAGTAACCTTTGGCACCTACGACAACTTCCGCACGGAGATAGTCGACTTTGACATCGCCTCCATCGGCCTCCCCTACAATGCCATCCTCGGCTACCCAGCGCTGACCCGGTTCATGGCCGCGACACACCTGGCGTACAACCTTATGAAGATGCCCGGGAGCAGCTGTGTCCTCACTGTGCACGGGGACACCGGAGACGCGCTGCGAGCGCTCAAGCTCGCCTTCAAGATGGCGGCGTCAGCGTAGCCCGCCGACTCGGAGGCCCCCGAGCCCAAGGGGGCTGCACCCGCCAAGAAGAGGCAGTTGTTCACCCAAGACAAGGCAAAACAGGAACAAAGAAGGCCCACAGAAACCGCCACGGCAGTTGAGGAGAATCAGCCGCCGCAGAGGAGCGCATCGAAGGTGGAAGGGGCTCCTCACCCAGATAGTCAGCCTCCGGAGGCCTCATCGCCTCCGGAGGCGCAATCATCTCCGAAGGGTGGCACAAGCATTGACACACCCAGCCTCGTTGAGCACCCCATGTACTTCGTCAACACGGTATTGCGGGACGCGAGAGCACGGTACCCCATGCCTCAGAAGCTCCTCCTCGCACTACTGGTGGCCTCATGCAAGTTGCGGCACTACTTTCAGGGTCACCCCATCAAGGTCGTCTCGTCATACCCCTTGGAGAGGGTGCTCAGGAGCCCTAACTCGGCCGGAGGGGTCGCCGAGTGGAACATAGAACTGCAAGCGTTCCAGCTCGAATTCAGCACGACCAGGGTCATCAAGGGAGCAGCATTAGCGGATTTTGTGGCAGAATGGACGGAGGCACCAGGCCTCAAGGCCGACGAGGATCGGTCCCTCTTCCCGGGCAGCGAGGCGCCGGAAGGCTGGGTCATGTACTTCGATAGGGCGTTCTCCAGGCATGGTGCTGGGGCTGGGGCGGTGCTTATATCGCCCACTAAGGACAAGCTCTACTACGCAGTACATCTCTGTTTCCAGCAAGGCGAAAAGGTCTCCAACAACATAGCGGTGTAACGCCCCGGATCTGATGCGCCAGGTGTCCGCCAGTTATTCGCCGTCGTTGCCATGTCATGTGCTTGCGTTTTGCACTTTGCCATGTCATCATCTGCATTTCATATCATGTCATCATGTGCATCGCATTCGCATACGTGTTCGTTTCATGAATCCGAGCATTTTCCCCGTTGTCCGTTTTGCAATCCGGCGCTCCTACGTCCTCCGGCGTCCCCTTTTACCTCTTTCCATGAGCGTGTATTAAACTTTCTCGGAATGGACCGAGGTTTGCCAAGCGGCCTTGGTACAGCACCGGTAGACCGCCTGTCAAGTTTCGGGTCACTCGGAGGTCGTTTGATACTCCAACGGTTAACCGGGTATCCACAAAGGCCTCGTTGGTGTGCAGCCCAACACCCCCTTCAAAGTGGCCCAAAACCCACCTAAGTCACTTCCATCCTCTCGGTCGTTCGATCACGATCGTGTGGGCGAAAACCGCACTCCATTTGGAGCTTCCTAGCCCCCTCTACCTATAAATATGTGCTCCCCCTCGGATTTTCGGGCAGATGAACCCTAGCCCCGCTCCCTCTCCGCCGCCGGACACGTCCGTCCGCGCCGGACGCGTCCAGCTTCCACCTCACCCCGGCGAATCACGCGTTGCCACGTCACCCCGCCGCCCCTTTCCTCCAACCGCGTCTCGCCACCTCACCCTCTCTCTCTCTCTCCTCCAGCGCGGCCCGCGGGACCCGGATCGGGCCCGCGCGAGCCCGCGCCGCCGCCGCCGCCTGTCCCGCCGGCCCGAGCCGCGCCCGCTCCCGCGGCGCCGCCACCGCCCGCAACCGCCGCGCCCGCCGCCTGCCCGCTGTCGCGCGCCCCGCGCCGCGTCGCGCTCGCCGCCGACCGCGCCGCCGCTCGCCGCGCCCCGTGCGCCTTCTCCCGCCGCCACCCGTGCTGCTCCGCGCGCTGCGCCGCCCGCCGCGTGCGCCGCCCCGCGCCTCCCCGCCGGCGCCGCCCGCGCTTGCCGCCGCCCGCCGCCTCTCCGTCCTCCTCCGCGCCGCCCCTCGCTGGAGCTCTCTCCGGCCGGATCCACCCGGGGTGGATGAAATCCACCCCTTCGCCCATCCAAACACCGCCCGGGCCATCCCGATCCGCTTCCTCCCGCTCCCCCTCGTCCCGACATTCTATCATTTTATTGCCATGTTCATCATGCCATATCTCTGCATCCGCTGCTCCGTTTTGTGCGTATAATATGTCAAATTGTTCGCCTCGATGAGTATATCATTTTGTCTCATTGCATAATTTTCATTTGAGCTCATCTTGATGCCCGAAATGCTGTTGGAAGAGGGCTATGTGATGTTAGTTTCAGATCTGTTTCAGTAGATGCACTTTTGTCATTTTTGACATGATTGATGTGCGCATCCTATGAAGTTGAGTCCTACATGTGTTTTGTAATATGCCACGCCATCTTTCCAGAGATTAATGCCATGTATTTTTGTGATCTTTGTGGTGACTAGCACAAGCATGCAAACTAGGGTACTTAATGTTGCTGATTTCAGAGACTTAATAATTTCACCAAGTCCCTGCCTGCTGTTATTTTTATGACATGTGTTCATGTTGTTTCCGAGATATCTATGCCTCTTTTGAGCATGATCAGTAAGAGTGTTTTGATCATATGGATTTGCTCTAACCATCCATGCCTTTGTTCGTAATTATGGAGTGCCATAGCTTGAGCCAATCGAGCTCTACTTTTGCTATAAAATGTTACTGGCAGATTGTTTACATGTTATTCGATTTTGCCAAGCTTGTTGTAGTTGATCCTTTCATGCTATGATGTTGTTCTTACCATGTATAGCTTCTATGCCATGTCTTCTTGATGGATGTATGCTTAGTTTATCATGAAATGCTCTGTAGTGAGTGCATCGAGCTCACGAACATGTCTACTTGTTATCTGTTTTTGACATGTCCAGTTTTCTGCCAAGTCTGAAATCTGTAACGAATCTTGCTTAATCGACATGGGTATTATTATATTTCCTAGTCCTTTTTGGCTTATGGTCAGTAAGGGACTTTTGTTAAGTGTTTCGAGTAGATTCATGCCATGCCTTATTTTGCCATGTCCTGTTCCTGTAGCATGTTGTTTCATTGCTCTAAATATGTCATCCTAATGTTAATTTCTGGCATGTTAGTATTTTCACCAAGTCTGTGAACCTGTTATGTTTTGCTCTTTTGCCATGCTTGTTTGAACTTGTTTTGGTGTGATTTACCCGTAGCTCAGTGTTCATCTTTTGTCAAGCATCTTGAGTATATTACTGTAATATGCTTTGTTGATATGTTTGGGTTCAGTAGCTTAATTTCTTGTTGCTTGCTAAGTAGCATCATGCTGTTAATGGAAGAATCTTGTCATTCTTGTTTTGCTTGTCATTTGCAAACCGTACATCCGATTCCGGTGATCTTTATATCGATTTCAACCAAAATCACCTCACCTATCCAGTGGCATACTTGGTTTGACAAGATTATGCCTTGTTCATCTTTTTCCCTTCCCGCGCATGCATATGCATTGCATACCACATCTCGCATATCATGCCATGTTTATGTGGTGGTTGTTTACTTTGTTGTTTGCTTCTTTCCGGTGTTGCTTCTTCGGGTTAGTTCCGATAGCATTGCGATTGTGAGGATCCGTTCGTCTACGTCCGTTTGTCTTCCTCATGGACTCGTTCTTCTTCCTTGCGGGATTTCAGGCAAGATGACCATACCCTCGAAATCACTTCTATCTTTGCTTGCTAGTTGCTCGCTCTTTTGCTATGCCTATGCTGTGATACCTACCACTTGCTTATCATGCCTCCCATATTGTTAAACCAAGCCTCTAACCCACCTTGTCCTAGCAAACCGTTGTTTGGCTATGTTACCGCTTTGCTCAGCCCCTCTTATAGCGTTGTTAGTTGCAGGTGAAGATGAAGCTTGTTCCTTGTTGGAACATGGACTTGTTGTTCCTTGTTGGAACGTGTATTCTTGTTGGGATATCACAATATATCTTATTTAATTAATGCATCTATATACTTGGTAAAGGGTGGAAGGCTCGGCCTTATGCCTGGTGATTTGTTCCACTCTTGCCGCCCTAGTTTCCGTCATATCGGTGTTATGTTCCCGGATTTTTCGTCCCTAACGCGGTCGGGTGATTTATGGGACCCCCTTGACAGTTCGCTTTGAATAAGACTCTTCCAGCAAGGCCCAACCTTGGTTTTACCATTTGCCTACCACCTATCCCTTTCCCTTGGGTTTGATCAGCCCGAGGGTCATCTTTATTCAGCCCCCCCCCCGGGCCAATGCTTGTCTAAGTGTTGGTCCGAACTAGAGCCTTTTGCAGCGCCCTCTCAAGGAAACTTGAGACTTGGTTTTAGCTGTACGGAGTGTTCATCCGGTGTTGCCCTGAGAACGAGATATGTGCAGCTCCTATTAGGATGTCGGCGCATCGGGCGGCTTTGCTGGACTTGTTTTATTGCTGTCGAAATGTCTTGTAGCCGGGATTCCGAGACTGATCGGGTCTTCCGGGGGAGAAGGAATATCCTTCGTTGATCGCGAGAGCTTATAATGGGCTAAGTTGGGACACCCCTGCAGGGTTTGAACTTTCGAAAGCCGTGCCCGCGGTTATGTGGCAGATGGGAATTTGTTAATGTCCGGTTGTAGAAAACCCGAAGTTGATCTTAACTAAAATACACCAACCGCGTGTGTAACCGTGATGGTCTCTTCTCGGCGGGGTCCGGGAAGTGAACACGGTTGTTGGAGTTATGTCTGACGTAAGTAGTTCAGGATCACTTATTGATCATAGTTGTTCGACCGTGCTTTGCCTTCTCTTGTCGCTCTCATTTGCGTATGTTAGCCACCATATATGCTAGTCGTTGCTGCAGCTCCACCTCATACCTTTACCCTACCTTTAAGCTTAAATAGTCTTGATCTCGCGGGTGTGAGATTGCTGAGTCCCCGTGACTCACAGATACTTCCAAAACCAGTTTGCAGGTGCCGATGAGACCGTGCAGGTGACACACCCGAGCTCAAGGTGGAGCCCGATGAAGATCTTGTCCTTTATGTTGTTTTGTTCTAGTCGATCGGTAGTGGAGCCCAGTTGGGGTCGATCGGGGACCTTTGTCGCTTTTGGGGTTTCTTCTTTTATTTTGGCTCCGTAGTCAGGCCCTGATTGTAACTGTATGATGTAATGTTTTATTCATGTATTTGTGTGAAGTGGCGATTGTAAGCCAACTATGTATCTCTTTCCCTTATGTATTACATGGGTTGTGTGAAGATTACCTCACTTGCGACATTGCTTTCAATGCGGTTATGCCTCTAAGTTGTGCTTCGACACGTGGGAGATATAGCCGCATCGAGGGCGTTACAAGTGGAGTATGAAGGTCTAATAGTGGGCTTGAAGGCCGCAGTTGCCCTGGGGGTGAAACACCTCACCATCTAGGGCGATTCGCAGCTCCTTGTCAATTTCTCCAATAAGGTGTACGAGCCGAAGGATGAGCACATGGAGGCCTACCTTGCAGAGGTCCGCAAGATGGAGAAGCAGTTCTGGGGGCTGGAGTTGAAGCATGTACCCCGTGGCACCAATCAGGAGGCCGACAACATCGCCAGACGGGCGTCCAGGCGGCTACCTCAGGAGCCTGGCGTCTTCAAGGAACGACTCTTCAAGCCCTCAGCCCTGCCGTCATTATTAAACACGGCTCAGCCTCGAGAAGAGCTCCCCCAGCCACCTGCCTCAGGAGCCCCGGTCTGTGGCCCGGCCTCGGGAGCATGCTTGCTCCTGACGATGGAACCTCAGGAGGGGTGCTGGATCGCGGAGCTCCGGAGTTACTTAACACAGGGGATCCTGCCGGAGAAGGAGGAGGAAGCAGAGCGTGTGGCAAGGCAGGCCACGGCATACTGCATCAAGGATGGAGAGCTCTACCGGAAGCGACCAAACGACGTATCCCTGCGCTGCATCTCCAGGGAGCAAGGAAAGGAACTGCTGGAAGACATACACGGCGGGGACTGCGGACATCATTCATCATCACGGACCCTTGTCGGCAAGGCGTTCCGCAGTGGGTTTTGGCCCACCGCACTCAACGACGCCGTCAAACTGGTGAAGGCTTGTGAGGCCTGCCAGTTCCACGCCAAGCAGATCCATCAGCTGGCAGGAGACCTGCAGACTATACCCCTTTCGTGGCCATTCGCGGTCTGGGGGCTAGACATCCTGGGCCCGTTTCCTCGGGCGCCAGGGGGCTACCGCTACCTCTACGTCGCCGTGGACAAGTTCACCAAGTGGGCAGAAGTAGAGGCCGTCCGCACCATCCCCGCGGGTTCCGCGGTCAAGTTCATCAGGGGCATCGTGAGCCGATTCGGGGTGCCAAACCGCATCATCACAGACAATGGTTCGCAGTTCACAGTAACCTCTTTAAAACATACTGTGCTAACCTTGGGACGCAGATATGCCACGCTTCGGTGGCACACCCCCGAAGCAACGGCCAGGCGGAGCGAGCCGACGCAGAGGTCCTAAGGGGCCTCAAAACCAGGACGTTCAAGAAGAAGCTGGAGGCCTGCGGAAGAGGTTGGTACGACAAGCTTCCGTCCGTGTTGTGGTCCATCCGCACAACCGCGACCAAGCCGACGGGAGAGACCACTTTCTTCCTGGTCTACGGAGACGAGGCGGTCCTCCCTCATGAGGTCAGACGTCGCTCCGCGCGGGTCCTGGCATTCGGCGAGGCGCAGCAGGACGCCATGCGGGGGATGGACCTCGTGCTGGGGGAGGAACGCCGCAGAGAAGCCGCACTGCGAGCGGCGAGGTACCAACAGGCACTGCGACGATATCACTGCTGCCACATCCGCCCCAGAACTCTCGATGTAGGAGACCTCGTGCTAAGGCGGGTCCTCTCCAGGGAGGGACTGCACAATATCTCTCCCATGTGGGAGGGCCCGTTCAAGGTTGTTCATGTTTCCAGGCCTGGCTCCGCGCGCTTGGAGACTCGGGAGGGGGTGCCGATCTAGAACGCGTGGAACATCCAACACTTCCGGAGGTTCTACCCCTAAAAAGGCCCAGAGCCTGTGAAGAAGGCGAACGCCTGTGAAGATTATCCTTTTTGGAAAAGGCCGAGAGCCTGTGAAGAAGGCGAACGCCTGTGAAGATTATCCTTTTTGGAAAAGGCCCAGAGCCTGTGAAGAAGGCGAACGCCTGTGAAGATTATCCTTTTTGAAAAAGGCCCAGAGCCTGTGAAGAAGGCGAACGCGTGTGAAGATTATCCTTTTTGGAAAAGGCCTAGAGCCTATGAAGAAGGCAACTGCCTGTGAAGCTGTCGCGTTTTGGAAAAGGCCCGGAGCCTGTGAAGAGGGCAAATGCCCATGAAGCTTGTTCCCCTTAAGAAAGGCCCGGAGCCTGTGAAGAACGCAACTGCCTGTGAAGCTGTCGCGTTTTGGAAAAGGCCCGGAGCCTGTGAAGAGGGCAAATGCCCATGAAGCTCGTTCCCCTTAAGAAAGGCCCGGAGCCTGTGAAGAAGGCAACTGCCTATGAAGCTGTCGCGTTTTGGAAAAGGCCCGGAGCCTGTGAAGAAGGCCAACGCCTGTGAAGCTCGCCGCCCGTGACACTCTCACGTAATAATGAGTGGGGTTGTACACGCCCCGGAGTCTCAGGAGCGCCGGCCTCAGGCCCTGGGGCTCCCTCCCACGCCCAGTGGCAGCACTTAACTCCACGCTGGTGATAAGACGTCGAAGACTAGATTAGGTGCCGGACGCGGCTTTTTCATTTGCTTTCCGCAGCTGGCTTGTTCATTCTCATTCGAAGTTTTATTGGAGCTATTGCCTCCTTTGACTTATGGTTCTTCGACTTTTTTACTCTCCTGCCTCGATTTCTCTTATGCAAGGCCTCGCGAGGGGAAGGGACAGCCAAGCTCCCTCGCGAGTATTTCTGTCCTAGCCGTTCAAAGGTTTCGCGACCTGGGTCCATTGCAGGAGCACCCTTCCAGTCCGTGCCCCACGGGGACCGCAACATGAACACAGGGCCTGGGTCGGTCCCCCCCCCTCATGGCTGGGGTTGAAAACTATCTACACATAGGCACGATAGTAAGAGCAAAGCAATAATTAACAGCGATAAACCAAATACGCCCCCACGGGGCCCCACGCTACTGTCTTTTCATGCAGGACAAAGTAAAAGAAAGAACAAATCGGGCGCAGCTCGCCTCACACCGGCCTGCTGGGAAGACTCGAGCCGCCCCCAGGACTCAGGCAGACTCCCTCTCGCGCTTCACCGAAGCGTGGCGGTGGGCAGACGCACCACCACCTCCCAGGCAGGTACGACGGCGTGGAGGCTGGATGCGGCCACCGCTAGAAGAGTCGCCGCCTGAGGAAGAACCGGTGAACCTTGGGGAACCCTGAGCTCCGCCGATCACGCGAGCGCTGCCCTCTCCATCGTCACTGGGGCTGGGTTCCCGGCCGCGGTCGTCGTCCTCAGGGCAGCACCCTGCGCGGCGACCATCTTCCCCGAACACCCTCACGAAGAGGGTGGCATCACCGTCAAACTTGAAGTGCAGGGTGCACCGACGACTTAGGCCCCGCGCGCGGGCAAACGTCTGCCAACCGCGGGCCAAGGCCAGGCTCCCAGCTGCAGAGACCTCCAGTGAAGCCCATGACGCCCGGCTGCAGCAGCCATCTGCTTGAAGCCAGAGGCCGCCCGGTGCACCGGCGGGGAGATCGCCAAGGAGGAAGCGAGGAAGATGAAGCCGGGTGCTAGTCGGCTCCGCCGACCACACAACAAACTCTGGCAGCACCTCCGCCGCGCGAGAACACGGCCTAGGGGGCGCGCGACCAAGGCGTGCCCCTCGGTCGCCGCTGCCCGCCCATCACCGAGCTGGAAATCGCCCCCACAGCCATGACGGGCTATCGTAGTGGCCGCGGGATGTTTGCGAGGACGCCCCCGGCCGCGCTTGGGCGGAGGAGAGGCAGGCTCAACCTGGCGAGCCTTCCCTTTCTCCGCGGCTGAGAACCTCCTCGATGGCGCCATGAGGAAGAAGGAGAAGCAAGGGGGATGGACTGGAAGGGCACGTGTGGTTCCATACTTATTGCCGGTGAAGGCCAACCGTCGGCCTCCACGATCTCAGGTAATCATGACCCGTTTTGCATGCAGGGACTTGTCCAATCCGTGCAGATGCCGAGGCGTCATGGGGAAGCAGAGACGCCCATGTCCAATCAACCGCCACGTGGCGCCCAAGGCCGTAGGCTGTTAGGGCCTGCGGCGCTTCGCCCTTGCCCTTTCGCCTCCCTGCATGGCCAAGTCCGGGCGTGCCTTGGGCCCGGGGGCTACTGTCGGCGTTCTGGGAATGGGGGTCCCCAGACTTGCCTGCCTGCGGCCTGCGGCGTGGCTCAAGGCGGGCCCAGCACGGTCCATCTTCTCCAACACAGACTCAAGACCCTCGCGAGGGGCCGAACCTCATGGGGCGGACGACACGGAGCTTCCTCAGGCACGGCCTCATCAAGCTGGCTCGCGAGGAGGCGGAGAGATCAAGGCGGGGTACCTCGCGAGGTGCCCATGACGCAAGCCATGATGACCGAGGGCACCAGGCGGGCGCCAGCCCGCGCAGTGTCCTCCCTTTCCTCTTTGGTGCAAAGGGAGCAAACGCAGGCGGGGGGATCAAGCAAAGGCACCCATTTCGGTGCAACGAGACCAAGACCAGCTCCGCGACAAGGAGGAAGTCACTGTGGAGCCCAAGCCAACGTCATCACCAGAGCCTTTGGCAGGCGAGCACCAACTTTAGTCAGGATAAGTGTACCAGATGTTCCCCTTCAAAATGGCCAATTGTTGGCGCCCTTCCCGCTCAATATTTGGGAAGAGGCCCAGGGCCTTTGCCTACAAATAGGACTAGCCACTCCCGGGCTAGAGGCATCTAGGGACGGATCGATTGGCAATTAGACAGAGAGAGAGAAGGGCGACTGAACCCCTCTAGCAGTTCATTGCCCCAGCCAAGAACAGACCCTCGCGAGGCTGGTCTTCCTTGTATTGTTCATCATCAGCCCAAGAGGCAATCCACCACACCACCACACTGGAGTAGGGTATTACACCGCATCGGTGGCCCGAACCAGTATAAACTCTGTGTCTCTTGTGTTGTTCTTCTGGTAGCTTAGATCTTTGCGAGGCGGAGGGGTGCAGGTAGGTAGGAAGCGTAATCTCCGCGCGCACCCCAGAGTTCGAACGTCAAGGGTGTGTCGGAACCTGAAATCCGACAACGCGCGCGCTCGTCAGTGCACGCGCAGGCGCAGGCGCTGGCAGGTGCACGGGCACCGGCACTGGCGTGACCGTCAGTGCACGCGCAGGCACATGCGCTGGCAGGTGCACGGGCGCGTGAAAGTCGGCGGGCACCTCGTGGAACCCCGTGGGATCAAGCTCGGCGACAATGTGCGGCTCCCAGCCCATCAATGGCACGTGGATGGGCGCTGGCGCAGTCGGGGCGACAGGAGCCGGAACGGGAGCGGGGACAGGCGCGGCGTCTGTTGGGGAACGTAGCAGAAATTCAAAATTTTCCTACGTGTCACCAAGATCTATCTATGGAGAAACCAACAACGAGGGGAAGGAGAGTGCATCTACATACCCTTGTAGATCGCTAAGCGGAATCGTTCAAGTGAACGGGGTTGATGGAGTCGTACTCGCCGTGATCCAAATCACCGATGATCCTAGTGCCGAACGGACGACACCTCCGCGTTCAACACACATGCAGCCTGGTGACGTCTCCCACGCCTTGATCCAGCAAGGGGAGAAGGAGAGGTTGGGGAAGACTTCGTCCAGCAGCAGCACGACAGCGTGGTGGTGGTGGAGGAGCGCGGAATTCTAGCAGAGCTTCGCCAAGCACTACGAGAGATGAGGAGGGAGAGAGGTAGGGCTGCGCCTTGGGAGAGTTCATCTCGTGTCTTGGGCAGCCCCAAAACCTCCACTATATATAGGGGCAAGGGGGAGGGGGAGGCGCCCTAGGGTTTCCCCTAGGGGGGGCGGCGGCCAGGGCAGATGGGATCTCCCCCTTGGCTGACATGGCCCCCAAGCCAGGAGGTTGGAACCCTAGATGGGGCGCCCCAAACCCCCTGGTCACGTGGGAATAGGTGAGGGGGCGCACAGCCCCTTAGTGGGCTGGTTTGCCCCCTTCCCTTGGCCCATGAAGCCCCCCAACACTTGCCGGTGCTCCCGAAGCACCTTTCGGTCATGCTGGTCATCACCCGGTACCTCCTGAACACTCCCGGACTCCAAAACCCTTCGTCCGATATATCAATCTTTACCTTCGGACCATTCCGGAACTCCTCGTAATGTCCGGGATCTCATCCGGGACTCCGAACAACATTCGGTAACCGCGTACATACTTTCCCTATAACCCTAATATCATCGAACCTTAAGTGTGTAGACCCTACGGGTTCGGGAATATAATCATGTAGACATGACCGATACACCTCTCCGGCCAATAACCAACAGCGGGATCTGGATACCCATGTTGGCTCCCACATGTTCCACGATGATCTCATCGAATGAACCATGATGTCAAGGATTCAGTCAATCCCGTATACAATTCTCTTTGTCTAGCGGTATTGTACTTGCCCGAGATTCGATCGTCGGTATCCCGATACCTTGTTCAATCTCGTTACCAGCAAGTCTCTTTACTCGTTCCGTAACACATCATCCCGTGATCAACTCCTTGATAACATTGTGCACATTATGATGATGTCCTACCGAGTGGGCCCAGAGATACCTCTCCGTCGCACGGAGTGACAAATCCCAGTCTCGATTCGTGCCAACCCAACAGACACTTTCGGAGATACCCGTAGTGCACCTTTATAGCCACCCAGTTACGTTGTGACGTTTGGCACACCCAAAGTATTCCTACTGTATCCGGGAGTTGCACAATCTCATGGTCTAAGGAAATGATACTTGACATTAGAAAAGCTTTAGCATACGAACTACACGATCTTGTGCTATGCTTAGGATTGGGTCTTGTCCATCACATCATTCTTCTAATGATGTGATCCCGTTATCAATGACATCCAATGTCCATGCTCAGGAAACCGTAACCATCTATTGATCAACGAGCTAGTCAACTAGAGGCTTACTAGGGACATGGTGTTGTCTATGTATCCACACATGTATCTGAGTTGCCTATCAATACAGTTCTAGCATGTATAATAAACTATTATCATGAACAAGGAAATATAATAATAACTAATTTATTATTGCCTCTAGGGCATATTTCCAACAGCGTCTTCCCGCAAAGCCAGTTCAAGCTCGTCCCAAAGCGCCTTATGCTCTTCAGACTCCGGCTGGGTGTCTTCCTCAGGAAACTGGAACACTAAGGGCAGACCATCGTGATGCGGCATGGCGTACGTTTAGGTCAAGCTAGTTGGAGGTAGACGACAAGAGAATCAGAGAGGAAGAGAGAGGATTGTAGCGATAGTACCAGGTAGTGCGGGGTTGATTTTAAACTTACATGCAAATGTTCTGTTTAGGCGGAGCTATGATTGTCGTGGTCAACCCCTCGACCTTAGATAAAACTGTGGAGCTCTGTTTAGGGTTGTTTAGATTATATTTGTCCCCACCCTCCCAGGCACCGATTGGTTGTGCACCCCCACCCCTCCTCCCCGGGAGAATATCATGTGCCCCCATACATTAGATGCTATATGCCGATACGAGTTGCTTGGATCTTGTAGATCTGAGATATAATAGCTCACATGATGTGTCTTAATATTTCTGCAGGAAACCTTGATGAGTTTGAGAATTGCACACAATTTGTACAAAAACTACTTAGATGCCCTTTGATCCCATATCCAACGACCTCGAAGCTCGTATCACCGTAGCATCTAAGATGAAGGAGGACATCATATCCTCCTGTATGTAAGAATATCATGTGCTACCACACCTTAGATGCTTTGGTGATACAAGCTCTTCGGAGGCGTTGGATTTGTGACCCAACACCTCCTCGGTGGTTCGAATGGTTTTTTGCAAAAAAGCCCCAAAAGAGTTCGGCCACTGCTTACAAGCACAAAGACTGCTTAGATGCCATTGGATCTCAGATCAAACGACCTCCAAGCTCGTATCACCGTAGCATCCAAGCTGCGATAGCACCTTATGTTTTCTCGCACGGGAGAGTATGAGGTGCTCCCGCACCGTAGATTCTATGGTGATACGAGTTCACTGAGATAACGACCCACAATAGAAGGTTTGAATGTTTTTGCAATATACAGCTACTAGAGTTTGGGAAATGCGCAGAAAGTACAAGTACTACGCATGTGCCATCTGATCACTGATCATACGACCTAGATGATCATATCACCGTAGCGGGTAATTAAGCTATGGGGAGCACCTAATATGAGCACCGGGGAGCCGTTGGATCGAAGATGCAGCGGCACACACGAGGCCTGAATGTTTTATTTGCAAAAAAAACCTTTGGAGAGTTTGGAAATTGCGCATAATTACAAAGACTACTCCCAAGCCATTGGATCTCACTTCCAACGGTGTAAAAACTCGTATCACCATAGTATCTAAGCTGCGGGGTGGATGTGATATTCTATGCCGCTGTCATTTTTGTTCGTAAACTTGCAAAATACGTGTAACTCGTGCCGTTACTTGTCTAACCGCACAAAGTGTTTGTTCAAAAAAACCATCCTACACTAAAATATCGGAACAACACACGGGGGTCCCACTTGTCATTAATCAAATTTGGACCTAAAACTAACAAATCTAAAAGACGAGATTTGAACTGGCAAACTCGACTACAAAGCGTAAGTCGATAGCCTGAAAAAATGAACGGTTGTTGGCTTTGTCCCATAACTTGATTTTATTTATACAGTACTTTCGTTGAGTAGAGTAGAGGGAGTGCCTCGTCAACACGTGCATGACCGTTGTCTCACTTACTGGTGGGTCCCAGGTCTGCGATCTCAATCTCTCTTCTCTCCATCGTCTAACCTTTGCACAGGCACACACGAAGAGCTGCGCTAGCTTGCCGTGGTGTTATTACAACTAAAAAAGCTTGGAAAATAGAAGAATCGCCTAGAACAAGAGAAGTTATGGCTGGTCGAGACGGAGCTAACCACATCTATCCTCCGTGACACGTTTGCATGATGAAGCTGTGTGGCTAGTGGGGTGTTTTCGACCGACTGGCTGGGTCCCAAGGTCGAACCATAGGTAGTACGTCTGATACAGTATATTTTTACGCGCACATTTTTCCTCCGTGCCAAGACGTGGCACACCCTACCGCACGGTTTCGGGGTCCTCCCGGGTGGTGCACGCATATATTCTTCCTGACATGTGTCGGCGTCCTGGGAACAGGGGTACCCAGACTTGCCTGCCTGCGGCCTGCGGCGTGGCTCAAATAGAGGCCCAACGTGGCCCATCTTCATCAACGCAAGGCTCAAGACCCTCGCGAGGAGCCAAGCCTCGCGAGGCGGACGACACGGCGCTTCCTCCGGCACGGCCTCCTTAGGCTGGCTCGCGAGGAGGCGGAGAGATCAAGGTGGGGTACCTCACGAGGTGCCCATGACGCAAGCCATGACGATCAAAGGTGCCAGGCGGGCGCCAGCCCGCGCAGCGTCCTCCCTTTCCTCTTTGGTGCAAAGGGGGCAAGCGCAGGCGAGAGGATCAAGCAAAGGCACCCATTTCGGTGCAACGAGACCAAGACCAGCTCCACGACAAGGAGGAAGTCACTGTGGAGCCCAAGCCGGCATCATCACCAGAGCCTTTTGTCACGCCCAAGATGCGACCCTATCCTAAAAAAACTCGAAGGTCCCACCAAGGATAGAAGCGCATCTTGAAGACGCTTTTGCAAGGTGGATATCATTACATCAACATTACATAATAGTAGGGATACATCCAAGACATACTATGACACATGAATACAACAATACATCATATACAAGAAATACAAGATCAACATCCGACTACGGATGGAACATAAACAGAAACTCAAACAATATCCACCCTGCTAGCCCAGGCTGCCGACCAGGAACCTATCCCTCAAATGAAGAAGAAGTAGAAGAAGAACTCCAACACAAATAAACATCACTCTCACGTCATGATCATCGCATAACCTGTACCTGCAGCAACTGGTGGTGTAGTAATTTGTGAGCCACGAGGACTCAGCAATCCCATTACCATGGGTATCAAGACTAGCAAAGCTTAATGGGTAAGGAAGGGGGTACAGTGGTGAGGTTGCAGCAGCGACTAAGCATGTATGGTGGCTAACTTACGCAAATAAGAGCGAGAAGAGAAGCAAAGCAAGCGGTCGTCAACTAGTAATGATCAAGAAGTGATCCTGAACTCCTACTTACGTCAGACATAACCCAGAAACCGTGTTCTCCTCTCGATCAACCCCGAAAAGAGACCATCACGGTTACGCACACGGTTGGTGTATTTTAGAAGAGTTTGCTTCAAGTTTACTACAACCGGACATTAACAAATTCCCATCTGCCACATAACCGCGGGCACGGCTTTCGAAAGTTCAAACCCTGCAGGGGTGTCCCAACTTAGCCCATGATAAGCTCTCGCGATCAACGAAGGATATTCCTTCTCCCCGGGAAGACCCGATCAGTCTCGGAATCCCGGCTACAAGACATCTCGATAGTAATAAAACAAGTCCAGCAAGACCTCCCGGCGTGTCGACACCCTGATAGTAGCCGCGCGTAACTCGTCTCAGGCCACGACCGGATGAGCACTCCGTACAACTAAAACCAGACCTCAAGTTTCCCCGAGGTGGCGCTGCAAAGGACTCTAGTTCGGGCCAACACTTAGACAAGCATTGGCCCGGGGGGGCTGAATAAAGATGACCCTCGGGTTAGCTACTCCCAAGGGAAAGGGTATAGGTGGTAGGCAAATGGTAAAACCAATGTTGGGCCTTGCTGGAGGAGTCTTATTCAAAGCGAACTGTCAAGGGGGTCCCATAAATCACCCGACCGCGTTAGGGACGCAAAATCCGGGAACATAACACCGATATGATGGAAACTAGGGCGGCAAGAGTGGAACAAAACACCAGGCATAAGGCCGAGCCTTCCACCCTTTACCAAGTATATAGATGCATTAATAATATAAGAGATATTGTGATATCCCAACATAAACATAAACATAATCCAACATGGAGCAATCTTCATCTTCACCTGCAACTAGCAACGCTATAAGAGGGGCTGAGCAAAAGCGGTAACATAGCCAAACAACGGTTTGCTAGGAAGGGTAACAAAGGTCAGAGGTTCATGGCAATTTGGGAGGCTTGAGCAGCAAGTGGTAGGTAACGCAGCATAGCGATAGAACGAAGCAACTAGCATAGCAATGATAGTAATGAGATCCAAGGTGACGGTCATCTTGCCTGAAATCCCGCAAAGAAGAAGAACGAGTCCATGAATAAGATGAAGCCGCGAAGACGAACCAAGCGTAGACGAACGAATCCTCACGGTCGCAACGAAACGGGAACTATCGAGAAGAAGCACATAACACGGTAAAAACACCACACATGAACAAGGCACGATGCTCAACCAAGTATGATGCATGACAAGGCTACATAAAGCTAGTCATGGCAAGGGATGGTGCATACAAGAGCAACTCAACAAGGCAAGTTTAAATAAGGCCGGGATCAACATAGAACAATTCCGGTAAGTCCTCATATGCAAATTTCAAAATTGGCCCAGATCTGAATAAACCTTATGTTCAAGTTGTTAAGCAGCAACTTAAGATGCACCATGATGATCTACACGAAATTCTAGTCAAGTTACATATAAAGTTCATTAGATTCGGAGCTACGGCCTAGAAGATATGAGCAAAACAAGATAAGCATGGCATTGATGCAAAATGCATACAAACATCAAGCAAACACACTCAAAACATGGATGCAACATGATAATATGAAGCTACATGCAATTCTAAGCAAGTTTCATATAGAACACACTCAAAACGGAGCAACGGTTCAACACATACACCCTATACAAGACATAACAACAATCTGACCCAAAACAGCAAGTAGGCATTTTGCAAGCACCAAAACAACATGCTACAGCACCATAAAATGATAACAAAAGGCATAGGCATGATGTACAGGTAAAGCATGACAAAACATGAACACTGAGCTATCTCCAGAAACTAATAGAACATGCTCAAAAGGACATGGCAAGTTCGCAAATAATAACATGCTCAAAATGAGGAGCACAACCAGATGAACATTTCGATATATTATATGCATGATTCGGAGCAGTACGCATGAAGATATGGCAAGTCAAACATAGCATCAAAAAGTAGAAAACTCAGCGACTTAGAGAAAAACTACCTCGCAAAAACTGGGACGGGGAGGATCCGGGACGGAGGGATCCGGGCACGGGGAGGCCGTTTGGATCAGGGACCGGTGGATCTCGTCCACCCCGACGAGATCTCGCCGGAGTTGGGGAAGGAGGCCAGAGAAGGTCGCGGGGAGGCGAGACCGGTCCGGAAGGAGTCGGGGCCGGCCGGATCTGGGCGGCGGCTCGCCGGATCCGGGCGCGGGGACGGTCGGCGAGGAGGGCTGCAACAGGGAGGCGACAGCCCTTTGGAGCGGCTTGGCGGCGGGGAGAGGCGAGGTGCGGCGGCGGCGCGCGCCGGCGAGGAAGGCGACGGCGGCGCCCCGCGGCGGCGAGCGGGCGTGGGAGCGGGCGTACCGCGGGCGAGCGGACGGCCGGACGGGATGGGCCGCGGGGGCCGGCTCCGGGCTTCGGCGGGCCCGCGGTGGAGGGGCGGCGAAGTGGGCGCGGTTCGCCATGTGGCGGCGCGCGGTTGAACAGCGGAGCGGCGGCGGACGTGTCCGGGCGCGGTGGGGAAAACGTCCGGCGGCGCGAGGGAAAGGAGGCTAGGGTTTGATCTGCGCGAGAAATTCGGAGGGAGACACATATTTATAGGTAGAGGGAGCTAGGAGGCTCCAAATGAGGTGTGGTTTTCGCCCACACGATCGTCATCGAACGAGCGAGAACATGGAGGGGGTTTGAATGGGTTTTGGGCCACTTTGAAGGGGTTGTTGGGCTTCACACAAAAGAGGGCTTTACGGTTACCCGGTTAACCGTTGGAGTATCAAACGACCTCTAAATGACCCGAAACTTGACAGGCGGTCTACCGGTGCTATACCAAGGCCGCTTGGCAAACCTCGGTCCATTCCGAGAAAGTTTAACACCCGCACATGAAAAGAGACAAGAGGGGGCGCCGGGTGACATAGGAGTGCATCGAATCCGGGGTGTTACACCTTTGGCAGGCGAAGACCAACTTTAGTCAGGATAAGTGTATCCGATGTTCCCCTTCAAATTGGACAATTGTTGGCGCCCTTCCCGCTCAATATTTGGGAAGAGGCCCAGGGCCTTTGCCTATAAATAGGAGTAGCCGCCCCCAGGGTAGAGGGGACGGGAAGATCAAGGGAGCAACCCGACAATCAGTTAGATAGGCAGCATAGAGAGAGAGAGAAGGGCGATCGAACTCCCCCCAGCAGTTCATCCCCTAGCCAAGGACAGACCCTCGCGAGGTCGTTCCCCTTTGTACTGTTCTTCCTCATCAGCCCAAGAGGCAATCCATCCACCCACAAACTAGAGTAGGGTATTACACCTCAATGGTGGCCCGAACTAGTATAAACCTTGTGTCTCTTGCGTTGTTCTTGGAGTAGCTAAATCCTTACGAGACGGACAGGTAGAGGGCACGATCTCCGCGCGCACCCCAGAGTTCGAACCTTAAGGGTCTGCCGGAACCCGTGATCTGACATTTCGCGCGCCAGGTAGGGGTGCGCCGGAATTTGTCTTCCACCATTCCGTTCTCCTCGGACAGCCGCACCCATGTACGGCGCACGTCGAGCTCGCGTCGCGCTAGTGGCCCTCGCTGGTGGACGTCCTCGTCGCTCCCCGTCGCGCGTCGACGACACCACCACCAGCCCGGCGGGAAGCGAGCAACAAGCACCACCCCGGCGCCTGTCTATGCGACCGGGCTGCCGCACAACAACGTCGACGCTCCCAGTTGTCGCGGCCCTCCTGGGCGGCTCGTAGGCGCCACCCACAAGCCGCCATGTCAAGCCGTTTGCCCGCCAGGTCGGCGTCGTTTCTGCACGGCACGGGGCTCCCACGGACCGGCCGGCGCGCGAGGCTGGCCTGACCTTCGGCTCGGAGGACCACCCCGCCAACTTGGCCGGCTCGGGCGCGCTCCCCCTGTTGTGCACCCCCACCATCTGCCAGGTGGCCGTCACCAGAACTCTCGTCGATGGTGGCGCGGGCCTCAGCGTGCTTTCGGTCGAGACCTTCAACCTCCTCCGCATACCCCGGGAGCGGCTGCAACCCAGCCGACCCTTCTTAGGTGTCGGGGGCGGGTCGTCCGATTCCTTGGACAGATCCGGCTCCCGGTGACCTTCGGCACCTATGACAACTTCCGCACGGAGATGGTCGACTTCGACATCGCCCCCATCGGTCTCCCTTACAACGCCATCCTCGGCTACCCGGCATTGGCTCAGTTCATGGCCTCCACGCACCTTGCATACAACCTCATGAAGATGCCCGGGAGCAACGGTACTCTTACCGTGCAGGGAGACACCGGGGACGCCCTGCGAGTACTCAAGCTCGCCTTCAAGACGGCGGCAATGGCATAGCCCGCCGGCGCGGAGGCCACTGAGCCCAGGGGGGCTGCGCCAACCAAGAAGAAGCAGTTGTTCACCCAGGACAAGGCAGAAACCAAGCAGATACCCGTCGACGAGGACGGGTCCTCCAGCGCCACTTTCACCATCGGCGCCAACCTGGGGCCTGAGCAGGAGAAGGCCCTGGTCAAGTTCCTGCGTGCAAACAAGAAAGTGTTCGCCTGGGAGCCCGATCAGCTGGCAGGGATCCCCAGGGACGTAATCGAACACCACCTCAACGTATGCCCGAACGTGCGCCCCGTGAAGCAGCAGGCCAGGTGGCAGTCCGCAGAGAAGCAGGCCTTCATCGTCCAAGAGACCCGCAAGTTGGAGGCCGCTGGAGTTATCCGCAAGGTCCGGTACCCAGATTGGTTGGCCAACCCTGTCGTTGTGCCCAAGAAAGGGGGGAAGGAACGCATGTGCGTAGACTTCACCAACCTCAACAAGGCCTGCCCGCAAGATCCATTCCCGCTCCCTGGCATCGACCAGATCGTCGACTCCACCGCCGAATGCGACCTGCTGTGCTTTTTGGATGCCTTCTCAGGATATCACCAGATCAGGATGGCGATAGAAGATGTTGAGAAGACCGCCTTCTTGACCCCGTGCAGGGTATCCTGCTATACGTGCATGCCGTTCGGACTACGCAACGCAGGGGCGACCTTTCAGCGGCTGATGCACATCACCTTGGGCCCGCAGCTCGGGAAGAATGTTGAAGCATACGTTGATGACATTGTGGTGAAATCTCGAGAGGCCAGGACCCTGATACAAGACCTGGAGGAGACCTTCGCGAGCCTTGACGCGGTGAACCTGCGGCTCAACCCGGAAAAATGCGTGTTTGGCGTTCCCTCGGGCAAGCTTTTGCTATTCCTCGTGTCTCACTGTGGCATCGAGGCCAATCCCGAGAAGGTCAAGGAGGTCGAGGACATGAGTCCGCCAAAGACCCTCAGAGAAATGCAGAAGCTCACTGGGCGTGTGACCGCGCTAGGGCGCTTCATCTCCAAGTTGGGAGAACGAGCGCTGCCCTTCTTATAGCTTATGAAGAAAAAGGGGCCCTTTGAATGGACTGAAAAGGCAGATAAGGCGTTTCAAGATCTCAAGAGGTACCTAACTAGTCCACCGGTCATGGTGGCTCCGCGCCCTCAGGAGCCTCTGCTGCTTTACCTTGCCGCCACTCCCTACTCTGCCAGCGCAGCACTGGTGGCGGTTAGGGAGGAGCACCAGTCCAAGACCACAGCGGCAGCATGAGGACAGACAAGACGGGAACAGGGAAAGCTCGAGAAAGCCGAAGCTACAGATGAAGAGAGTCAACCGCCGAGGGATGCACAAGAGACAGGAGAAGCAGCATGCCTGGATGGTCCACCTCCCGAGGACGCAGCATCTCGCGAGGTGTCCTCACCTCCCGAGGGCGCCGCGACCCGGGCTGCTCACAGCCTTGTTGAGCACCCGGTCTACTTCGTTAGCACGGTGCTGCGGGACGCGAGGGCCCGATATCCGATGCCCCAGAAGCTCCTCCTCGCGCTGCTGGTGGCCTCGCGCAAGCTGCGGCACTACTTCCAAGCTCATCCGATCAAGGTCATCTCATCATACCCCCTAGAGAGGGTGCTCAGGAGCCCTAACTCAGCCGGAAGGGTCGCCGAGTGGAACATAGAGTTGCAAGCATTTCAGCTCGAGTTCAGCACGACTAGGGTCATCAAAGGATCAGCGTTGGCGGATTTCGTGGCGGAATGGACAGAGGCGCCGGGCCTCAAGGATGACGAGGATCGCTCCCTCTCCCCAGGAAGCGAGGCGCCAAAAGGCTGGGTCATGTACTTCGACGGGGCATTCTCCAGGCACGGCGTGGGGGCTGGTGTTGTGCTGATATCACCCACTCAGGATAAGCATTGCTATGCAGTACAACTCTGTTTCCAGCAAGGAGAAAAGGTCTCCAACAACATAGCCGAATATGAGGGACTGATAGCAGGGCTAAAGGCCGCGGTGGACTTGGGAGTGAAGCGCCTCACCGTCAAGGGCGACTCGCAGCTCCTAGTCAACTTCTCCAACAAGGTGTACGAGCCGAAGGACGAGCATATGGAGGCCTACCTAGCAGAGGTCCGCAGGATGGAAAAGCAGTTCTGGGGGCTGGAGCTGAAGCACGTGCCCCGTGGCACCAACCAGGAAGCTGACGACATAGCTGGACGGGCGTCTAGGCGGCTGTCGCAGAAGCCCGGCGTCTTCGAGGAGCGGCTCTTCAAGCCTTTAGCGTAGCCAACGCTATCAAGCACAGCTCAGCCTCGTGAGGAGCTCCCTCAGCCGCCAGCCTCGGGAGCCCCGGCCTGCGGGCCGACCTCAGGAGCACGTTTGCTCCTGACGATGGAACCTCGGGAGGAACGCTGGATCACTGAGCTCCGGAGTTACCTGATACATGGGACCCTGCCAGAGAAGGAGGAGGAAGCAGAGCGTGTGGCGTGGCAGGCCACGGCATACTGCATCAGAGACGGAGAGCTCTACCGGAAGAAACCCAACGATGTATCTCTGCGCTGCATCTCCAGGGAGCAAGGGAGGGAGCTACTGGGGACGTACACGGTGGAGACTGCGGACATCACTCATCATCACGAACCCTCGTCAGCAAAGTCTTCCGTAGTGGGTTCTATTGGCCCACCGCGCTCAACGACGCGATCGAGTTGGTGAAGGCGTGTGAGGCCTGCCAGTTCCATGCCAAACAGATCCATCAGCCGGCGGGGAGCCTGCAGACTATACCCCTCTCGTGGCCATTCACAGTTTGGGGGTTGGATATTCTTGGCCCGTTCCCTCGGGCACCAGGGGGCTACCGTTACCTCTACGTCGCCATTGACAAGTTCACCAAGTGGGCGAAGGTGGAGGCTGTCCGAACCATCCCCGCAGGCTCCGCGGTCAAGTTCATCAGGGGCATCGTGAGCCGGTTCGGGGTGCCGAACCGCATCATCACAGACAACGGTTCGCAGTTCACCAGTAACCTCTTCAAAACATACTGTGCTAACCTTGGAACGCAGATATGCTACGCTTCGGTGGCGCACCCGCGAAGCAATGGGCAAGCCGAACGAGCCAACGCGGAGGTCCTGAGGGGCCTCAAGACCAGGACGTTCAAGAAGAAGCTGGAGGCATGCGGCAGGGGTTGGTACGATGAGCTCTAATCCGTGTTGTGGTCCATCCGCACGACCGCGACCAAGCCTACCGGGGAGACTCCGTTCTTCCTGGTCTACGGAGCTGAAGCAGTCCTTCCTCACGAGGTCAGGCGTCGCTCCGCGCGGGTCCTGGCGTTCGACGAGGCGCAGCAGGACGCCATGCGGGGGATGGACCTCGTGCTGGGGGAGGAACACCGCCGGGAGGCTGCGCTACGGGCCGCAAGGTACCAACAGGCGCTACGACGATATCACTGCCGCAACATCCGCCCCAGGACCCTCGAGGTAGGAGACCTCGTACAAAGGCGGGTCCTCTCCAGGGAAGGGCTGCATAAGCTCTCTCCCATGTGGGAGGGACCGTTCAAGGTTGTTCATGTTTCCAGGCCCGGCTCCGTGCGCTTGGAGACTCAAGAGGGGGAGCCGATCCAGAACGCGTGGAACATCCAGCACCTCCGGAGGTTCTACCCCTAAAAGGCCCTGAGCCTATGAAGAAGGCAAACGCCTGTGAAGATCCTATCTTTTTGGAAAAGGCCCTGAGCCTGTGAAGAAGGCAAACGCCTGTGAAGATCCTATCTTTTTGGAAAAGGCCCTGAGCCTGTGAAGAAGGCAAACGCCTGTGAAGATCCTATCTTTTTGGAAAAGGCCCTGAGCCTGTGAAGAAGGCAAACGCCTGTGAAGATCCTATCTTTTTGGAAAAGGCCCTGAGCCTGTGAAGAAGGCAAACGCATGTGAAGATCCTATCTTTTTGGAAAAGGCCCTGAGCCTGTGAAGAAGGCAAACGCCTGTGAAGATCCTATCTCTTTGGAAAAGGGCCTGAGCCTGTGAAGAAGGCGAACGCCTGTGAAGACCTTCTCTTTTTGGAAAAGGCCCTGAGCCTGTGAAGAAGGCCAACGCCTGTGAAGCTCCTCACCTCTAAGGAGAAAGTCCCGGAGCCTGTGAAGAAGGCCAATGCCTGTGAAGCTCGCCGCCCCGTGACACTCTCACGTAATAATGAGTGGGACTGTACACGCCCCGGAGTCTTAGGAGCGCCGGCCTCAGGCCATGGGGCTCCCTCCCACGCCCAGTGGCAGCACTTAGCTCCGCGCTGGTGAGAAGACGTCGAAGACTAGACTAGGTGTCGGACGCGGCTTTTTCATTTGCTTTCCGCATTTGGCGTGTTCTACTTGCATTTGAAGTCTTATCGAAGCTACCGCCGTTGTTGATTCGTGGTTTGTTGATTTTCGCTCCTCGTTTTGATTTTCTCTCACGAAGGCCTCGCGAGGGGCGGGGCTCGAACGCCCTCGCGAGCGTTTTTCTCTAGCCATTTAAAGGTTTCACGGCCCGAGCTCTCTATAGGAGCACCCCTCTAGTCCATGCCCCTCGGGCACCGCGACATACACACTGGGCCTGGGTCCGTCGCCCCCCGGCTGGGGCCGCAAACTACCTACGCAAGGGCAAACAGTTGTGAAGCGCGACAACAAAATTAAGGTAACGATTACAACGGCAATAGTTCTTAAACACGCCCCCACGGGGCTCCACGCAGTTGTCTTATCTTACACAGGAAGCAAAAGGAAAGGGAAAAGGGCGAGCCCGGTGCGGCCCGCCCCGCATCGGTCTACGGAGGCGACACCCGATGCCTCCGGAGCTCAGGCGAACTCCCTCTCGCGCTTCACCGGAGCGCGATGACGGGCGGCAGAACAGCCACCCCTCAAGCAGGCGCGGGGGCGAGGGGGCTGGCTGCGGCCACCGCTAGAGGAGCCACCTGAAGAGGAGTAGGCGAGGCTCGGGGAGCCGCGAGCGCCGCCAGCAGCGCGAGCGCTGTCCCCTTCGTCGTCGCCCTCGGGGCAGCATCCTGCGCAGCGACCGTCTTCCCCAAACACCCTCACGTAGAGGGTGCTGTCGCCGTCGAACTTGAAGTGCAGGGTGCACCGCTTGCTCAGGCCGCGCGCGGGCAAACGTCTGCCAGCCATGGGTCAGGGCCTCGTTCCCAGAAGGGGAGACCTCGAGCGAGACCCAAGAAGCCCTACTGCAGCAGCCGTCGGCCTGGAGCCAGAAGCCGCACCGGGCACCGGCCGGCAACTCGCTGATGAAGAAGCGAGGGAGCTGGAGCCAGGTGTTGGTCGGGTCCGCCGACCACACGACGAACTCCGGCAGCACCTCCGCAGAGCGAAAACGCGGCCTGGGAGGCCGCGCAGCCATAGCCTGCCTTTCCATGGCGGCCGGGCGCTCACCTCCGCGCGAAGAACTGCCCCTGTGTCCGCGGGGAGCCTCAGCGGGGACCGCGGGATGCTTGCGGGGACGGCCCCGGCCGCGCTTGGCCGGAGGGGAGTCGGGCCCCGCCCGACTAGCCTTCCCCTTCTCCGTGGCAGAGAACCTCTTCAGAGCCATGCGGGTGGCGGCAGCAAAGGAGAGGAGGAAGAAGAGAAGCGGGAAGAGATGGACTGGCGGAGCTTGTGCGGCCTCACACTTATAGCCAGAAGAGGCCAACCGTCAGGCACCACAATCGCAGGTAATGATGACCCGTATCTATGCATGCAGGGACTAGTCAAGTGACGCAGTTGCCGAGGCGTCGTGGGGAAGTGGAGACGCCCACGTCCTGTCAAACCGCCACGCGGCGCCCAAGGCCGCAGGCTGTTAGGGCCCGCGGCGCTTCGCCCTTGCCCTTTCGCCTCTCGGCACGGCCAAGTCCATGCGCACCTTGGGCCCGGGGGCTACTGTTGGCGTCCTGGGAACGGGGGTACCCAGACTTGCCTGCCTACGGCCTGCGGCGTGGCTCAAATAGAGGCCCAACGTGGCCCATCTTCATCAATGCAAGGCTCAAGACCCTCGCGAGGAGCCAAGCCTCGCGAGGCGGACGACACGGCGCTTCCTCCAGCACGGCCTCCTTAGGCTGGCTCGCGAGGAGGCGGAGAGATCAAGGTGGGGTACCTCACGAGGTGCCCATGACGCAAGCCATGACGATCAAAGGTGCCAGGCGGGCGCCAGCCCGCGCAGCGTACTCCCTTTCCTCTTTGGTGCAAAGGGGGCGAGCGCAGGCGAGAGGATCAAGCAAAGGCACCCATTTCGGTGCAACGAGACCAAGACCAGCTCCACGACAAGGAGGAAGTCACTGTGGAGCCCAAGCCGGCGTCATCACCAGAGCCTTTGGCAGGCGAAGACCAACTTTAGTCAGGATAAGTGTACCCGATGTTCCCCTTCAAATTGGCCAATTGTTGGCGCCCTTCCCGCTCAATATTTGGGAAGAGGCCCAGGGCCTTTGCCTATAAATAGGAGTAGCCGCCCCCAGGGTAGAGGGGACGGGAAGATCAAGGGAGCAACCCGACAATCAGTTAGATAGGCAGCATAGAGAGAGAGAAGGGCAATCAAACTCCCCCCAGCAGTTCATCCCCTAGCCAAGGACAGACCCTCGCGAGGTCGTTCCCCTTTGTACTGTTCTTCCTCATCAGCCCAAGAGGCAATCCATCCACCCACAAACTAGAGTAGGGTAATACACCTCAATGGTGGCCCAAACTAGTATAAACCTTGTGTCTCTTGCGTTGTTCTTGGAGTAGCTAAATCCTTACGAGACGGACAGGTTGAGGGCACGATCTCCGCGCGCACCCCAGAGTTCGAACCTTAAGGGTCTGCCGGAACTCGTGATCCGACAATGTGGGACGCCCTACCGCATGTTTTCTGGGTCCTCCTCGGTTGTAGCGCCGAAGCAAGTAAATGAGTCGTCAAATCATGAAAGACCGCCTTTCTCGCCGAGTACAACAGTGAAGCACGGTGGCTAGCTAGTTGGGCTAGTTCGACCGATTAGCTAGGCCGCCGCCACATTTGTTTTTTCACCCCTTTTTTTATCTACTTGCCGGCAGGTAAATATAAATATCCACCGCAGCGTTGCTCTGGTGTTTGGGTGCGGCAGGATCTTTATTTTTTTGATTGACGGGAGCAGGCGTGGCAGGATTTTTAATATTTTGATTGACGGGAGCAGGCGCGGCAGCAATTAGTCACGATGACTCCGCCTGTAAAAACCCACCGCTCCCTGATGTGAGAAGTCGTCGACAGGTGTTTTACCGTGGTGAAAACCAAAAGATTCCCCGCTCCCTCCGCCTTCCCGTAGATTGCATTGCCTTTCAGCCGTTTCGCCCCCTTTGCTTCCTCTCCCCATTGCTTCTACCTGGTGCCATGGCGGCGCAGCAGATCACGGAGTCCGAGGTGAGGCTCCTGACACAGGAGCTCCATGCCAAGGATGCGGAGCTCAGGGCCAAGGACGTGGAGCTCCGTGAGCTCAAGGAGGAGAGGAGTGCCATGCTCCTTCGTTATGTGCGGGAGTTCGTGGAGCTTCAAACGCGGCAGGCGTCCACCACAAAGATGCTCGAGGCGTCGGCGGCGTTGCTGCATAAAGCGGGAGATACGATAGGCCATCAGGGGAGCCGGCTGGAGCGCGAGCGGGCCGATCGTGACGAGGTCCAGGATCGCCTCAGCCACTTGGTGAACCAAGTTGCCACGCACGTGTTGCAGCTGCGCGGTGCCTATCGTCGTGCCAGCACGACGATGCTGGCCGTCGGGCTAAACCCATTCAACCACCCGGTCGACTTCAACGAGCTGCGGCTTCCTGACCTGGTCTGCTTCTTCACCTATATCTCCGAGGAACTGAGTCGTATCCGCGCGATGGTGGGGGCTGAGCTGGACAACGAGGGGTTGCGGGCTGCCGTCGTCGTTGCCGGGCGAATCCTTTCAGGGCTCCGTCACCGGAATCCATTCGTGCCATTGGACGCCGTCTTTGACGAGCTGGCTCCCGTCGACCGGGAGCGGGCTCTGCGGGCGGTTGCACCCTGCATCACCAACGTCGTGCGCCTCAAGAAGCAGAGGGACTTAGGTGGTGTTTAGGTGCCCTCTGCATGGGCATGTCCATGTCTCGGCGCAACATGACCGTTGGATCAAACTCAGACGGTGTAGATCAGTCACTGTAGCACAAAGCGTGTGGGTGTGTTTGGTTGCATTCTCATCTCAATATAGATGTTTCCTCTTCGTGTATTTGTTACATATAGGAGTAGTTGACATGCGCACAACATTATTTGTTATCGTCATATCTTACTACACTAGCAACAAGATTGTGTAGTACTGACATATGAACCACTGCACATGCCTAGTAGTAGGAGCATTGTGTATGTTCAAGTGGCTGCCGTGTTTCGCACTCCTCCGTCGTAAGAGTGAAAACGCTTGCTGTAATCATTTTTTCTTTTGAAAAACAGTGGACACGCTCTACCATGTGGATTCTCCTCCAGCAATGCACTAAATTACTCACTTTCGCCGACGTGTGGGACAACCAGCATCGGGGTCCACCAGCCATGCACTAAATTACTCCGTAGTTGAGTGACGGTAGACTTACCCCGATCGAAGCGCCGCAGTAATGTCAAATCACAAAACCCACTCCTTTACAGCAGTAAGTTGGACGGACGAAGCAACCATCATTTCACTCTTCTCTCTCAGCTTCCTCTCTACCCAACCCTCGCTTCTGCCTCATCTTGTTCCTCATTTCTTCAAGAAAACCCCGACCTGCTTCTACCATTGTTCTTCTCTCCCAAAGAAGGAAAGGTGAGCGCATCAATGGTGTTGATTCTGGCCAAGGCCCGGTCTTGCAACCCCGAGACTGATCCTATAACTCCCTCTCTTTTCTTCTTTTGGGTTTGTGATTATGGTCTCTTTTCTTTTATTTCTATTTGACAGTTTCTTGACGGACGCTGGAGCACCGACTGAAGTGATGTCTATGGCTCCGGCCAAACCCGTCGAGGCTCATGGTATGAAGAAGCGCAAGTACCCCGCCGAGACTACCGCAGACAAGCTCAAAGCCATCGCCCTGTCCAAGCCCCCCTCTCCGGGATCCCTCATTAAGCAAGTCCAGGTAATATCTCTTCTTGATGATCTTTTTCTCGATCTTGATCGTGTTTTTTCATCTAACACGCAGTACTTGTATTAGTAGTGCAACTTTCTGGGTGATCTTGCATGTGATTTTTGTGTGCCAAATGACGGTTCTAAATTCCTCTTTTGACCAAAACATGCGAGAGGTTGACACTGATTTCTTATAGATTACTTTCAACTACTCCCTCTGTCCCAAATTTCTTGTCTTAGATTTATCTAGATACGGATGTATCTAATACTAAAATGTGACTTGATACATTCGTATCTAGACAAATCTAAGACAAGAATTTTGGGACGAAGGGAGTACTTTATGAACATCAATGCTACCTTTTAAGAGGGTATATTTGCCTCAGTAACTTGTGCTATGGATTTTGCATGTAATCCCTCTGCTCTCATGCCTTTGAAGACATGTTCTAGTGTCTTTGTTCACTCATTTCTGTGCGTATATGTAGTCATATATGGAGTATAATATCGAAAATCATCTTATGTTTCTGAACAGAGGTAGTAATAAAATATGGTTTCTGTTTGAATTAGAACCAGGTCCGCGGTGGAGATGAAGTTCTCAAAGTCATGCCGTGTGAACTGGAAGACCTGATGATGAGTTCTACTGCTGAACTATCCAGCTGTTGTGTCCTTGTCGCCACGTGTCCTGAACTAGTGTTTTCCTGTAGCATTGTTGTCAGGCGTGTTCTCAAGGCTGTACATAACCACAACAATTTCTTGGTTGTGCCTTCGATTACGAAGGGTGTGGTTCTTGTAAAGCTACCCAACAAATCTGATGCGGCCTGTCTTCATCATCATGTTTATGAGTGGAAAGACCACTCTGTTAGGTTCTCCAAGGTTGACAAGATGGTGATGGTGCGTGTAGACATCTCACACGAAGTCCATGGCCTAGTCAGTTATGCAGGGTTCATCCCGTAGGTCGGTAGCAAGAAATAGTCTGCAGAGTTTAGTTAGTGCAACTTTGCTTGTCTGCAGTAAGTACTATTGTTCAATACTTGATTTGTGTTTGTGAACCCTGTATTTTTTATTAGTACTGCCGCTTTTGGTGTGTGGTCAGTCCTGAGAACGATCTATGTTAATGTCTGTCCACTCAATTCAGTTTGTATATTTTGAAGTATCCAGATCATATTTTTTGTGAGGACGGTTTATCAATTATGGTTACACTCCAATATCTGTATGCATTGCAGGGTTTATCGCACCCACCAGGATTTCCAGTCCCATGGATGTTCGGTCCATACGATTTGTCACGGCCTTTGGACTGTCCTGCTTGTGGGAGTAGGCAGGGCCCCTTCATGCCACGCGTAGTTGGACGATCAATCTTTTGTTTAGTACTTCAACATAGTGATTTCCTGGTAAGGATTCACTCGTGTCACATCAAGTAAATCTTATTGATTTACTGTCTAAATCTTATTGATTTAATGTCATGTTTTCTTTCTTTTCCTGCAATTTTACGATGCAGGTTTTGCCATGTGACATTCATCACAGAATAAACCGTTTGGTTTGCTCTACGATGGCTATTTTTGCAGGTTTCACTTCTTATGTCGTGTCAGTAACGAAGGCACTGTCCATCACTTATATTACTAGAAAAAATTGGATCAGTCTGTTGTCTGAGTAAAAGCTGAATCCCTATGATGAACTGCGGTTTGGTTTAACAAAAACGCCACAATTAGTCCTTCTCGCGTTTAAAAGAAATGAAGAAAAAAACTGGATCACGGTCACGGATCCTAGTCAAGTTCATATCAAGCACAGATCGCCGTTGTCTCGCACAGATCAAGCACCGGCAGTTGCTCTAGCACTGATAGCGGCAGCAGCTCAGTCTGATCCAGCTGAGGATTGGGCACCGACCGCGTTAGCGGATCAATCTGATCTACCGGAGGATCGGGCATCGACACCGGCACCAGCTCTACAAGGAGCACCATCTCCGGCAGCAGCGGCGGCTTCGGCACCTGCACCAACACTTGCACTTGCATCTGCTCCGGCCCGTGCAGTTGCAACGGCAACAGACTGGGCTGCAGTTCGCACTTCATATACCCAAGTCCTTACAAAAACCGACATGTCCACCTTCTTGGTAAGCATTGGCCGCCCAAGTGCTTCGTTCTTTTTTCTTTCCATGTTGTTTCACATGATTCACTGTGTTGATATAACTGTTTGGGTATGTCTTCTTGTTTGCAAACAGAGAATTCCTAGAGCAACGAGGGAGTCGTTCAACAATCCGGGCGACCGCGGCCAAGTTTCTCTTACCATGCGCAGCCTTGGTGTGAATGAACCTGCTCAATGTACCGTAAGTACAAAGGATGGTCGCATGATGATTGATGCTAAAGGATGGTCAAGGTTCAAATCTAAATCATATCTTGCGGTAGGGGATGATGTCGAAATCGAACTTTCTCGGCAAGGAGAGCTGGTCCAAATCAACTTCGAAATTAGCAGCACGCAAATGCCGAACTGATCTATCCTCCGAGAGATTTTGATGTAATAACCTGGCATGGTGAAACAAGTGTCCTGTGTGTATAAGTAGTACGACAGTATTATTTATCACATGGTATATCGTTGATAGAATTGCAACTCTGATTGCTAGTTAGGAACTGTCGTTCGATTTCATTCCAACAGTTGTCGTGCTTTATTCAATTTTGTGTATTCGCCTTGCGACAGCATCTAAAACCAGCGTTGTACCGATCGCTTGCAATATGAGAAGCGCTGAGGTAGAACACATGGCCCCCCAAACATGCAGGGTCGGCCTGCGGCACAAAGTCCAGAACCGTGAGCCTATCTGAGTATTATATTCTCAGCTGAACCCCCATAAAAAAAGCTGAACCCCCATAAAGCTCGTGCGTTGCAGAGGGAGTATATTTCTCAGCAAGGTGAGCCTATGATATAAAAGATTTGTATATTTCTTTACAGAGGGAGTATCTCTCTGTCAAAAAATATATTTATGTGTAACTAGTTACTCCTTTCTTTCTACTTCCTTTCGCTGATATGTGGGGCAACCGGCAACGGGGTCCACGTGCCATATGCACAAATTAGAGTGCACAACTTCACGGTAGACACACCCCGGTCGTAGCGCCGCAGTAATGCCCAATGAGCCGTCAAATCACAACCCCCCCCCTTCCAGCTTTAGCAGTAAGCTGGACGGATGAAGCGGCAATATTTCACTGGGCCTGAATCCCCTTCTCCCTCATCTGCTTGTTCAGAGAAAACCCCCTCTCGGCGATTGCATAGGGTTTTCTCATGGAGAACCAGGTACGAATTCTTCATCCATCCCTGATAAACCCAAGTCCCTTGGTCGCAGGTAATTCTAGGATGGCAGCCGCCGCCGTTGATGCATTTTTCTTCCTACTGAATCTAGTGTGTTTCAATTGCAGTGCCCAAAGTGCGAGTACCCTACATGTTTCTGCGCCCTCGGCGAGACGCCACACTTGTTCCATCTCATCCTAACACAGCATTTTGAAACGTGCACAGTATGTTCCTAGAATCCTCTTTTCTATCCGCGAGTGTGGGGCGTTTTTGAACATGCTGTGTTCTCATATTATTTTTCATGCAGTGTATTATTTGCTCTGCCAGAACACATGTACTCAAGATGCTCGGCCTTGCCATAACTGAATACACTAGTTTAATGGTCACAGTGAAGACAAGCCATGGATATAAGTTCCGAGTTGGGTTCATGAACCAAGAAGATCGCTGCTTTTTTTATGGCCGAACTTGGATAAACTTTCTCAAGTGTCACGGACTGAAAGTTGGCGCACGAATGTTGATGGAAATAGCAGAACCTGGTCTCATCTTCACTGCGATCTTCCACCCCGACGCCGTTCCAATTGTTCATCCATGTTAGTTTTTTATCTGGTTCTTGCTTGTTGCCTCGATTACTTCTTAATCCACCTATTCTGTCTAACTAATCACAATTTAACTTTAGAAGTAGCAACGAATCTCTCATGAAGATGCTACTTCTAACTAATATTTTCTTATAATTGGTGGCACGTGTAGGTTTTTTCAGAGTTAAGCAGTCTGCTCGTTTGTTACTCTGTAATAACTCGGTTGTTACTAATGGCACTGAAGTTGACTGGATCGACATCCACAAGTTCCTACACTTTATTGATCGTCTTGAGGTCCTTGTGGGGCGTTTCAATAGTGCAAGACCACGTGGGATATGTGTGCCACTACTGCACTCGTTGAACAGGTCCAACTGTGTCGAGAAACTTATGGTACGAGCTGTTTTCTGTTATATATGTTGTTCATAAACTATTGCTTATACATAGTTTTACAGTTGTGATCTTCTTGAAACAGGAACTGCCGAGTTCTATTGTTCCTATACAGATGCCTGACCATGGTCGGGTCAGACTTGCACTTGGTCACAACATGATGTTTATGTCGACCTACTCAATTCCCCTTGGAGGTGAAAAGACACTTATTCATGGGTGGTCTCAAATAATGAAGGCCCGTCCATCTTGGAGAATAGGACAGAAGATTATGTTCATGCTTTTCCATGGCTCTAAAGCGAATATCCTGTTTATTGACCATGTTGCGAGATGAAGCCGCTTTCAGAAGGTTGTGGATGCGCGGGGTGGCGCCTGGGCCTTGTCCTGGGGCTTGGCGGCCTCACCCTTGGTTAACTGTAGGCAAAGTAGCACTGTTCGAGGCGTGCTTTGTACGGTTGAAACTGTATAAGTACTCATACTGCTTTCAGCTTTGGTTGTTAAGTGCCCCTGCTGGTTTCAGTTAAGGTTGTTAAGTACTCCTGTTGTTTTTATAGTCTATCATGTTTCTTCAGTCCTGTCTTCATCCAGCCGCCAAAACCAAACCAGCGCCGGCGGGGCCGCCTGCTTTCGCCTCCCACGGCTGGCTGCGCCTCAGTGCATGCATCGTCGCCCCACTGTCTCCTAAATCGTTAACGTCGACGTCCTCCGCGCGCTTTGGTGCACTCGCCGCGGCGCCGCCCTCTCGCATTGTCAACATGGTCAACAAACAATAGGAATCGGCAGAAGTACGTGGATAGGATGACAGTAGGGGCCCACCACGTAAATGTATGGAAAAATAAAATGCTTCCTCCTAGTGTTTTCCTGACATCTGGGACCCACGACATTGTGAGTGTATATAGTCAATAGACAAGAGAACAGCACAAGATTGGCTGACACCTGGGATGTAGCTACTCGAGCAGTATTTTTTTTGTTTGGTATTGTTGAGACGGAGAAGGGTTTGAACTGGGTTGTGGCCCGTCTAGCCCAGGCTTATATTTTATGTTCACCATGTGACCAGCCCAGCTATTTTTTCTTTCTGAAAATGAGCCCAGTTTAATTTTTCTGAAGAATACCCAATCCAGGCCTACTTATTTTTCTACGCCCTGATGGGATGCAACTCTTTCAAGACGCCTGCAAATCTTGAAAGTAATATGAAATGGATTGTAAATCTAAAAACAGATGACAAATTGGCAGTTACTTTATAATTTCTGGATTTTATCACATTTTCAGATTCCTATTTCACTGGGCATTAACCTAATTTAAATATATCTTCAAATTATTAAATCTGGCTGGACATTTTGGTATTATAAATAGTTTGGAACCCACAGAAATATGCGAAATTGGCCCTGGCCAACCAAAAAAACGACTGCAATAAATTGCATAAGAAGTTTCCATGAGCTATATATAAATTATTATATATAGCCCTGGTGCGCTCGGTGCGGCGTGGTCAATGTGGTCAAGGAACGGCTTCCATCAAACATGGACTGTACGTGGAGAGGCTGACAGCTGGGTCCACGGCCGCAGCAAGGAAGTGCCTCCTTATTACGTGCAAAATAATTATTCCTCCACCTGACAGTAGGGACCCACCGGATGGGCCACCAGTATTTTGTGAAAAAAAAATCATTTCCCTCTGATTACTGGGACCCATAGGATGGGCCACCGTATTTCACGAAAAAAACGTTCCCCCGATGTCAGCTCGGACCCACCGGAAGTGCCTCCTTATTGCGCACAAAAAAATGAATACTCCCCCGGCTAGCTAGGACCCACCTTGGTGGGAGGCTAACTTGTGGGCCTACTAAGTTGACAGGGATGAAGGGCTTTGTCAAATTAGTCAATATTGACCGGACGATGTCCATCCAACGGTCGTAGTGCTTCTTCAACCTCTGGTCTTCTTGCTCTAGCCGCCCAAAGCAGTGCCGGTCGTGCCGCCTGCTCCTGCCTCCCGTGGCCGGCTGTGCTGCCGCGGAGGCCTCACCGCACCCTACTATTCCCACCGCTGGCCAGGCCTGCAGCGACGGTAGCCTCACACCGCAGCCGAATGAGTGAACCCTCATACTCCTCTCCGCGTGGGCATCCACTGCCGCGTCTTCACCGGCTCCGCGTCGTCCCCTTCCTAGGCCTCGCTGTCGTCCACCGCCCTGGTGCTCTTGGCGCGGCGTGGTCAACGTGGTCAAGGAACGACTTCCATCGGACTTGGACTGTACGTGGAGAGGCTGACATCTGGGTCCACGGTGGCAGCAAGGAAGTGCCTCCTTATTACGCGGAAAATAATGATTCCTCCACCTGACAGCAGGGACTCACCGGATGGGCCACCGTATTTCGCAAAAAAAAACGTTTCCCCCCTGACTGCTGAGACCCACCAGCTACACCTTCGCACGCAAGGAAGTGCGTCCGGGTAAAAAAAACGATTCGCCCCCCTGACTGTTGGGACCCACCAGCTACATCTTCGCATGCAAGGAAGTGCGTCCGGGCAAAAAAAAGAAAACCAAAACGATTCGCCCCCCTGACTGCTGGGACCCACCGGCCCCCCGACTGCTGGGACCCACCAGCTACATCTTCGCACGCAAGGAAGTGCGTCCGGGCAAAAAAAATGATTCTCCCCCGGACTGCTAGGACCCACCAGCTACATCTTCGCAGGCAAGGAAGTGCCTGATAGTCGGGACCCACCTGGTCGAAGCGTACGTAGCGTTGTCATTTTGGTCGCGAACGTGTACATACATATATACTGGTGGATGTAGAGGCGCGCACGTGTCGTAGTAGAGGCGGCCAGGGTGCAAGAAAGAAAATACGGCCACGTATGTGTACATACAGGCGGGGTCTCGTGTACATGACTGGGTCGGAATGGAGAAACAGCGTCGTCATCGTGTTCATGGGGAGGCAACGGAATGCGTCATGTTCATCGGGAGGCAACGCGGCTGGGTCGGAACGGAATGCGTGGTCGTGTTCATCGGGAGGGCTTGGACGAAAGAGGTGATGGAAACGAGGCCTGGCGTACCGCACAACGGAGGAAACAGACCTCCTACGGTCGAAACGGGGGTCCTGTTGATCGGGAGGGGTGTGGCGTACCGCAAAACGGAGGAAACGGACCTCCTACGGTCGAAACGGGGTCCTGTTGATCGGGAGGGGTGTGGCGTACCGCAAAACGGAGGAAATGGACCTCCTACGGTCAAAATGGGGGTCCTGTTGATCGGGAGGGGTGTGGCGTACCGCAAAACGGAGGAAACGGACTTGTGTTGGAGCGCTACGGTCGAAACGGGGGTCCTATTCATCGGGAGGGGTGTGGCGTACCGCAAAATGGGACTCCACGGGATACTGTTCATCTCCACCGTCGACCCCCTCCAGCCCCCACGAGCTGCTGTTCATCCACCGTCGACTTCCTCCAGCCTCCACGGGCTCCTGTTCATCCAGCCTCCACCGCGCGCTACTCCACCGGCTACTGTTCAACCACCCCTCCACCGTCTACTGTTCATCCAGCCCTCCACACCACGGGGTCCTGTTCAACCACCCCTCCACGGGCACCCCTCCATCGTCTACTGTTCATCCTGCCCTCCACGGGGTGGTCCTGTTCATCCAGCCCCAACCGGCTCGATCGATCGGGATCCTGTTCATCCAGAGGCAACACCACGGGGTCCTGTTCATCCACCCCCACCGGGAACTGTTCATCCAACCCCCCCCCCCCCGCAACGCTCACTGTTCATCCAGAGGCAGCATCCATCGGCTTCAGTTAGCAGCAATAGCCAAGGAATCGCTCGATCGGGTTCAGTTAACAGCCATCGATCGATCGCTCGGGTTCAGTAACGCGTAGCCTGCAGTGCAATCGCTCGGGTTCAGTTAGAGCCCAACGCCTCGCGCAGGTTCAGTTAGAGCCAACGCCTCGCACACACGCGCGTACGTGTACGAGAGAAACGCGCATCGCTCGGCCCCCGACCTCCCACTGTAACCGGGAACTCCCTAAAATTTTCCTCCCCCTCGCTTCTACCACGGTTTTTTCCGTCATGGACGGCCCAAAGAATGTCATGCAGCTGCGTCTCCGGCCCGCCCAGGACGAAAAGCCCATTTTCTGTCATGATTTTTTGTCATAGAAGTAGGAGCCCACCACATCTATGATGATACCGGGTTTTGTCACAATTATCGTCATAGAAGTGTCATATGTATGACAGAAAAAAATCGTTCGGCCCAAAATGTCATGGATGTGTCTTTTTTTTGTAGTGAAAATGGTACGTGCTTCACAGTGTAGCTCTCTGGACAGAATCCCGGAAAACTTTAAGAGGGCAAATTGGTGGATGAATTAAGCCCAAATTTTGTCGACAGAGTTTATATGGGTAGGAGCATGCCTTGGCAAATTTTCAGCAAAAATGAAGCAATATAAAATATAGTTGCTTCACAACCTGATAATCTGACCAGAAGCCAAGATTTGATGATGTGCTCACATAGACTGATGACATGCTTTCAGATCTTGAGATAGAGATGATTTGATCATATGAGGGTGTTGGGGAACGGAGTAATTTCAAAAAAAATCCTACGCACACGCAAGATCATGGTGATGCATAGAAACAAGAGGGGAGAGTGTTGTCTACGTACCCTCATAGACCGAAGCGGAAGCGTTGACACAACATAGAGGAAGTAGTCGTACGTCTTGCCGATCCGACCGATCCAAGCACCGAACGGACGGCACCTCCGAGTTCAGCACACGTTCAGCTCGATGACGATCCCCGAACTCCGATCCAGCAGGGTGTCGGGGATGAGTTCCGTCAGCACGACGGCGTGGTGACGATGATGATGTTCTACCGACGCAGGGCTTCGCCTAAGCACCGCAACGATATGACCGAGGGGGGATATGGTGGAGGGGGGCACCGCACACAGCTAAGGAACGATCACGAAGATCAACTTGTGTGTTCTAGGGTGCCCCCCCTGCCCCCGTATATAAAGGAGGGAGGGGGAGGTGCGGCCGGCCCCTTTGGGGTGTGCCTGGAAGAGTCCTACTCCCACCGGGAGTAGGACTCCCCCCCTCTTGCCTTGTTGGAGAAGGAAAGGGGGAAGGGGAAGAGGAAAGGGGGGGCCCCCTTCCTTGTCCTATTCGGACTAGGGGGAGGGGGCGCACGGCCTGCCCTTGCCGACCCTCCTCTTCTCCCTTAAGGCCCATGTAGGCCCAATAACCCCCGGGGGGGTTCCGGTAACCCCCGATACTCCGGTAAATCCCGATTTCACCCGGAACGATTCTGATGTCCAAATATAGGATTCCAATATATCGATCTCTCGACCATTTCGAGACTCCTCGTCATGTCCATGATCACATCCGGGACTCCGAACAAACTTCGGTACATCAAAACATAAACTCATAATAAAACTGTCATCGTAACGTTAAGCGTGCGGACCCTACGGGTTCGGGAACTATGTAGACATGACCTAGAACCATTCTCGGTCAATAACCAATAGCGGAACCTGGATGCTCATATTGGCTCCCTGAGGGAGTCCTGGATTAGGGGGTGTTCGGATAGCCAGACTATACCTTCAGCCGAACTCCAGGACTATGAAGATACAAGATTGAAGACTTCGTCCCGTGTCCGGAAGGATCTTTTCTTGGCGTGGAAGGCAAGCTAGGCGTGTGGATATTCGAGATCTCCTACCATTGTAACCGACTCTGTGTAACCCTAACCCTATCCAGTGTCTATATAAACTGGAGGGTTGTAGTCCATAGGACAACCATCATTATACACAATCATACCATACGCTAGCTTCTAGGGTTTAGCCTCCTTGATCTCGTGGTAGATCCACTCTTTTACTACCCATATCATCAATATTAATCCAGCAGGAGTGGGGTTTTACCTCCACCGAGAGGGCCCGAACCTGGGTAAAATAAAGTGTCCCTTGTCTCCTGTTACCATCCGACCTTGACGCACAGTTTGGGACCCCCTACCCGAGATCCGCCGGTTTTGACACCGACATTGGTGCTTTCATTGAGAGTTCCTCTGTGTCGTTGCTTCTAGGCCTGATGGCTCCTTTGATCATCAACAACGATGAGGTCCAGGGTTAGACTTTCCTCCCCGGACAAATCTTCGTCTTCGGCGGCTTCGCTCTGCGGGCCAATTCGCTTGGCCATCTGGAGCAGATCGAAAGCTACGCCCCTGGCCATCAAGTCAGGTTTGGAAGCTTAAACTACACGGCTGATATCCGCGGAGACTTGATCTACGACGGGTTCGAGCCACAGCCAAGCGCGCCGCACTATTTCGAGGGGCATGATATAGCTCTGCCTCCAAATAGTACCCTGGAGGCCGCACACGCTCCGGCCCCGATACTTGACTCGGAGCCCGCTGCGTTCTCCGAGGATGAACGGTTGGACGTCACCTCGGGGGCTGCGATCTCAAAGGCGATCGAGCTGAACGCCAGCCCCATACTCCGCACGGCCCAAGACTCCAAGGAGCCGGACTCTTCTCCGAACTCCGAGCCTTCCGTGCCCCCGCCGATCGAATCTGATTGGGCGCCTGTAATGGAGTTCACCGCCGCGGACATCTTTCAGTGCTCACCTTTTGGTGATATCCTGAATTCTCTCAAGTCTCTCTCTTTATCAGGAGAGCCCAAGCCAGACTATGGTCTGCGAGGTTGGGATTCGGACAACGAAGAAATTCAAAGCCCACCCACCACCCACTTAATAGCCACTATCGACGATTTAACCGACATGCTCGACTTCGGCTCCGAAGACTTCGACGGTATGGACGACGAAGGAGGAGACGAACAAGAACCAGCACCTGTAGGGTGCTGGACCGCCACCTCGTCATATGACATATATATGGTGGATGCTCCAAAGGATGCGGATAGCGATGGAACAGCGGAAGACGACAACTCGAAAAAGCCGCCAAAACGCCGGCGCCAACGGCGCCGCTCTAAATCCCGCCACAGCAAAAACGGTGATTCCAGCACGGTAGATAATACTACCCCAGACAGCGCCGAAGAACACCAGAACCAGCAAGATTCGGCGCAGGAAGATGGAAAAGCCAGCCCTCAGGAGAGAGCGGCAGAGCAAGAGGTTGAGGATGATAACTACATGCCTCCCTCCGAAGACGAGGCAAGCCTCGATGACGACGAATTCGTCGTACCATCAGACCCCGCCGAACAAGAGCGTTTTCAACGCAGGCTTCTAGCCACGGCCAACAGCCTAAAGAAAAAGCAGCAACAGCTTAGAGCTGATCAAGATTTGCTAGCTGATAGATGGACTGAAGTCCTTGCGGCCGAAGAGTATGAACTCGGGCGCCCCTCCAAAAATTATCCTAAGCGCAGGCCGCTACCCCAATCAGAGGGGGAAGCATATGACATGGCAGACCGGCCACCCCGTGGCCGCGATAGAGAGGCCTGTCGAACCCTTAAGCAAGCCATGCCCCGGTGCCGTTCAAATAAGGCACGGGAAAACGAGCCAGACCTGCAAGACGTATTGGAGGATAAAGCAAAGCAAACAAGATCGATCTATGGATCGCGCGGACGTCCGACGACACATGATGATCTTCACTCCGGACACAATAAATCCGGCCGGGCCGAACACAGCAGGCACAGCTCTTCCGAGCTGCGTCGTGACATAGCCCAGTACAGGGGCACCGCACACCCACTATGCTTCACAGACGAAGTAATGGATCATAAAATCCCAGAGGGTTTTAAACCCGTCAACATCGAGTCGTACGATGGTACGACAGATCCGGTAGTATGGATTGAGGATTATCTCCTTCACATCCACATGGCACGTGGCGATGATCTACACGCCATCAAATACCTACCCCTTAAGCTTAAAGGACCAGCCCGGCACTGGCTTAACAACCTACCAGAGGACTCAATCGGTTCTTGGGAGGACCTGGAAGCCGCATTCCTCGACAACTTTCAGGGGACCTATGTGCGGCCACCGGACGCCGACGACCTAAGCCACATAATTCAGCAGCCAGAAGAATCGGCCAGGCAATTCTGGACACGGTTCCTAACAAAGAAAAATCAGATAGTCGATTGTCCGGACGCAGAGGCCCTAGCAGCCTTCAAACATAACATCCGCGACGAGTGGCTTGCCCGGCACCTGGGACAGGAAAAGCCAAAAACCATGGCAGCCCTCACGACACTCATGACCCGCCTTTGCGCGGGCGAAGATAGCTGGCTAGCTCGCAGCAACAACTTATCAAAGAAGCCCGGTAATTCGGATACCAAGGACAAAAGTGGCAGGTCACGTCGAAATAATCAAAAGCACCGTGTTAGCAGCGACAACAATGAGGATACGGCAGTTAATGCCGGATTCAGAGGCTATAAATCCGGTCAGCGGAAAAAGGCATTTAAAAAGAATACCCAGGGCCCGTCCAGTTTGGACCGGATACTCGACCGCTCGTGCCAGATTCATGGCACCCCCGAAAGGCCAGCCAATCACACCAACAGGGATTGTTGGGTGTTCAAGCAGGCAGGCAAGTTAAGAGCCGAACACAAGGACAAGGGGCTGAACAGCGACGACGAGGAGGAGCCCAGGCCGTCGAACAACAATGGACAGAAAGGGTTTCCCCCACAAGTGCAGACGGTGAACATGATATACGCGACCCACATTCCCAAGCGGGAGAGGAAGCGTGCGCTACGGGATGTATACGCGATGGAGCCAGTCGCCCCAAAGTTCAACCCATGGTCCTCCTGCCCGATCACTTTCGATCGAAGGGACCACCCCACTAGCATCCATCACGGCGGTTTTGCCACACTGGTCCTCGACCCAATGGTGGACGGATTTCATCTCACAAGAGTCCTCATGGACGGCGGCAATAGCCTGAACCTGCTCTATCAGGATACAGTGCGGAAAATGGGCATAGATCCATCAAGGATCAAGCCCACAAGGACGACCTTTAAAGGCGTCATACCAGGTGTAGAGGCCAATTGCACAGGCTCGATAACACTTGATGTGGTCTTCGGATCTCCGGATAACTTCCAAAGCGAAGAGTTAATCTTCGATATAGTGCCGTTCCGCAGTGGCTATCACGCCCTGCTCGGACGAACCGCATTCGCTAAATTCAATGCGGTGCCGCACTATGCATATCTCAAGCTCAAGATGCCAGGCCCTCGAGGAGTAACTACGGTCAGCGGAAACACAGAACGCTCCATTCGTACGGAGGAGCACACGGCGGCCCTCGCAGCAGAAGTACAAAGCAGCCTTTCAAGGCAACTCTCCAGTCCGGCCGTTAAAAAAACCGGACAATGCAAAGCGCGCCCGGAGTAACCTGCAACAAGACTACCAGGCACGATCAGAGCAAGCGTAGCAATACGGCCCCGACCCCAGCCATCGCAACATAGCGGAGCAAGTACCTCGAGTACACAATTACGCCCTTAAAATTCCATGGGCACAGGGGGAGGGGCACATTAACGGCATGCCTACAACACGGCGTCAAACGTACTAGGGGCTGCCGGATTCTTCTTTTTTACTTTTTTTTTTACTTTCAGGACTCCATACTCTGGATAACCTGTTCGGCAGTGTTGCCGCATAAACGATGCAAGATCCAGGAAAGCAGACAAAGCTACGCCGCATTCCGGAACTCTCGGGTGGTCTCTATTTCGAGCGATATATCTGTTTCTAAATCCCGCGGCCTGTGCCTGGTCAGGACATGTTAAATAGTCTAATATCCTTTTTGCTCATCGCAATACTTGTGTCGTTCGGCTTTGATAGATAGCCTCTTTATAAAACAATGCATAGCTTTCTGTCTATTTTTTGCATTATCCTATTTTGAATATATATATATATATATATATATATATATATATATATATATATATATATATATATATATATATATATTACATAACATGATAGCACCCGTACACCATGGTACGGCAAACCACGCCAGGGGCTTCATTACCCTTTTATCTGGTGTGAGAAGTCCATACACTTTCACAAGTGCGGCACCCCGAACTTATAGCACTATATGCATCGGCTCCGAGTCATGATTTTGGTCACATGTTGGGTTTGCCCGGCTCCTATGTTTTGGTGCCTTACGTTCCGCTTTATCGGCTAAGGTAGCACTAGGAGAACCACTGCGATTGTGCCCCAGATCAGGTGGGTTGAGCACCTCAGTGGAGAAAGCTAAAACAGACTGTCATGACAAGGCGTGAGACCGGTCGCTGTTCGAGAGGTTTTTTGAGTCCTTAAAGGCTTATGCCGCTTTTAGCGAGGAGCTGGCTATGTCCGGCCAAAGGCGTGGATAGCGCCCCGAATTCGGCCTTCCGAACTAGGGGCTTCGCCGAAATTTAAAATTATAACGTTCTATGGCTAAGTGAGAGTGTTCAAGCATTATAGTCCGATTGCCTGGTTCGTTGTGCTGAGCGCCTCCCTCAAAGGACCCAACTATGGGAACAAGAGCCCTCAGGTTTATCCCGAACACCCCAGAACTAGTGGCATGGGGGCAGAAGCCGACGACTGGCCATCTCTCAAATTTTTGATAAATGGCCGCACAGAAAATAATATTTTAAATTAAATAAGCATTGCTTTGCGCATATGAACAAGTTTTCAGCGCACAGGATACAAACGAGCGAGTTCACTCAAATATTACATCTTTAGTACATTCATCCGCGACAAGGCGGGCTCCAGCAAGAACTTCCTTGTAGTAGTTCTCGGGCTTGCGATGCTCCTTCCCCTGCGGCGGCCCGTCCTTCACCAGCTTCTCTCCGTCCAGCTTACCCAGTGTACCCTTACACGGGCAAGGGCCCTCCGGGCACCTTCAATGCAGACGGAGCGCTTGATGACCTCAAGCCGTGGACAGGCCTCCACCAGCCGCCGCACCAGCCCGAAATAGCTCCCAGGCAGGGCCTCTCCAGGCCACAGCCAAACTAGTAAGCCCTTCATGGCCTGTTCGGCCGCCTTGTGGAGCTCGACCAGCTGTTTCAGCTGATCGCTTAAGGGCACAGGGTGTCTGGCCTCAGAATACTGAGACCAGAACACACTCTCTGTCGAGCTGCCCTCTTCAGCTCGGTAGAACGCGGCAGCGTCAGATACGCTGCGGGGAAGATCGGCGAACGCCCCTGGAGAACTCCGGATTCGGGTAAGTAATAGGTAGTTTACTTTTATATTCCTACTTTGCATTAAGAATGCCTTACCCGTTGCTATCTTTTTCACCTCCTCCAACTCTTGGAGGGCCTTTTGGGCTTCGGCCTTGGCACTCTTGGCGGTCTCGACGGCCGACGCAAGCTCGAATGCTTGCGTTTTTGACTCAAGCTCCAAACCCTCATGTTTTGCCATGAGAGCTTGCAGCTCTTGCTGCACCTCGTCGACCTGAACCCCAAGCCTTCCTCACTTGGCGCGCTCCTCGGCCGTTTTCTTTTCGGCCTCTGCCAGCGCCTGCTTCAGGGTTGCCACCTCGGTTGCGGCCCCTACAATAAGCAGTACAATCCTGTTATTTCTTTCTGCAATCAAACCTCTCTATAGGCACCTTTTTTCTTTTTTTTTAGGTATTTCTTACCTTCCTTCTCCTCGAGCTGCCGTTTGGCAAGGCCGAGCTCTTGCTCGGTCCGCCCGAGGTCCTTTTTAAGGACATCCACCTGCGCAGTCAGTGCGGCGGTGGACAGCAGTGAAGCCTGCATACACATATTTGACCTTTTTTGTTAGACTCCTACGAAAATTACTAGATACTCTATCCGGCTTTTCTTTCCGAACACCGAACAGAGCATCAGGAGCTACTGTCTATGCGGTAAATAATTTGACATATTTTTACTTACCTCGAAGCCTGTTAGAAGGCTAGCGCAAGCTTCATTCAGTCCGCTCTTGGCGGACTGAAGCCTTTGGATCACCGTACTCATAACAGTATGGTGCTCCTCATCTATGGCGGCGCCCTTAAGCACCTCCAGCAGATTGTCCGGCGCCTCCGGTTGGACGGAGGCTGCCGGCTCAGACGGCTTACTCCTCATGGAAGGAGTTCGCCCACCGCGGACCGGGACTGTCGAGTCCGGCGCGGTGTCCGGCACAAAGCCGGACTTGGAGCCCTGGGGGGTTTCATCCCCTTTACTCCTGGGGTCCGGAGGATTGCCTTGTGGCTCCTCCAGGACCATCTCCTCCTGCCCCAAAGCTTCGCGGGGCGCCACTTCGGCATCGTCCGCCCCGCAGGGGGAGACCGCGGGCGGAACAGAGTTCACGTCCGACGAATCCAGGGAGCCGCTCGACGAATCATCGAGTCCGGCCCGGGGCGGGTGAGGGAGTCCTGGATTAGGGGGTGTTCGGATAGCCGGACTATACCTTCAACCGGACTCTAGGACTATGAAGATACAAGATTGAAGACTTCGTCCCGTGTCCGGAAGGATCTTTTCTTGGCGTGGAAGGCAAGCTAGGCGTGCGGATATTCGAGATCTCCTACCATTGTAACCGACTCTGTGTAACCCTAACCCTATCCGGTGTCTATATAAACCGGAGGGTTGTAGTCCGTAGGACAACCATCATCATACACAATCATACCATAGGCTAGCTTCTAGGGTTTAGCCTCCTTGATCTCGTGGTAGATCCACTCTTGTACTACCCATATCATCAATATTAATCTAGCAGGAGTAGGGTTTTACCTCCACCGAGAGGGCCCGAACCTGGGTAAAATAAAGTGTCCCTTGTCTCCTGTTACCATCCGACCTTGACGCACAGTTCAGGACCCCCTACCCGAGATCCGCCGGTTTTGACACCGACAGCGGGCTACATAAATTACGTTCTATATTAGGGAAAGCCGCGCATTAAAAGAATATCATGAGTCACTCTAGTATGTAAACACTTACGATGTCGCCGGACGCTTGGTTCGGTCCAGCCACTCCTCTCCGCCCTCTTCGGCGTCGTGGGAGTAGTCCGGCAGAGGAGTTTTCCTTTTCCTCGACCCCTCGGCCTCCCTTGTTGGGGCGGCCTTCTTCCTCTTTGCTCCCCTCACTGGGGGGGAGAGCTTCCTTGTTCCTCCTCCTCGTTTTCACGAGAGGAGAGCGTTGCGGACTCGTCAGATGACGAGTCCGACACCACCATGTTGCGGGAACTTTTTCGAGTCCCGGTGGTTTTCTTCTTCTTGGCCTTCCTCTCCGGCACCACGTAAGGTGCCGGAGCCATCAGCTTCACCAAGAGAGCTGGGGTCGGGTCTTCGGGCAGAGGAGCCGGACAGTTAATTGGTCCGGATACCTCCTGCCAAGCCTGTCAAAGGTAAAGGGAGTTTAGATCCCGCATAGAGTTAATCTATGAAGAAGAGCTTAACGAACTTGTCAAAGGTATAGATAGCTTACCTCGCTAGCGTTACGCTGCGAGCTGTATCCGCGATCCTCGGAGGCGGATGTGGGGGACTCGGCGCCTTTGGTCAGCACCTTCCAGACGTCTTCATACATCGTGTGGAAGAGCCTACCGAGGGTTTGGTGCTGCGCCGGGTCGAATTCCCACAAAGTAAAATCCCGTTCTTGGCACGGGAGGATCAGGCGAACGAGCATGACCTGGACTATATTGACAAGTCGGATTGGCTTGTTCACCAGGGACTAGATGCACGTTTGCAACCTAGTCACTTCTTCCTCGTTGCCCCACGACAGGCATGTCTCTTTCCAGGACATGAGCCGCGTGGGGGGTCCGGATCTAAACTCGGGGGCCGCGACCCATTTCGGATCGCGGGGCTCGGTGATGTAAAACCACCCGGCCTGCCACCCCTTTAGGGACTCCATGAAGGAGGCATCGAACCAGAGGACGTTGGCTATCTTGCCAACCATAGCGCCTCCGCACTCCGCCTGGGTGCTGGACACCACCTTGGGCTTGACGTTGAAGGTCTTGAGCCAGAGGCCGAAGTGGGGGCGGACGCGGAGAAAGGCCTCACACGCGACGATAAACGCCGAGATGTTGAGAACAAAGTTCGGGGCCAGATCGTGGAAATCCAGGCCGTAGTAGAACATGAGCCCCCGGACAAATGGGTGAAGTGGAAAGCCCAGTCCGCGGAGGAAGTGGGGAAGAAAAACTACCCTCTCATGGGGCCTTGGGGTAGGAAGAAGCTGCCCCTTCTCAGGAAGCCGATGCGGGATGTCCTTGGACAAGTATCCGGCTTTCCTTAACCTTTTTACTTGAGCCTCCGTAACGGAGGAGACCATCCACTTGCCTCCCGCTCCGGACATTGTTGGAGAAGGTTGAGGAAGGAAGAGCGGACTTGGGCGCTGGAGCTTGAGTTCGCGAGAGATGGATTGGCAAAGGAGGAAGAAGACGCAGGTTAAAAAGGTGAATCCTTATCCCTTTATATAAGCAGGTATGGTTAGGCGTCCCCACCTACCTAATAAAACTCACTTGCCTCCCAAACGCCGTGGTAAATGGCGTGGTTGGGTTACCCACGTCCGAATTAACGAGAATCCCGTTAAAGGGGGCACATGATCTCTGCTTTGACAAGACGTGCCAAGGAAACCGCCTCGCTAAACGAGCTGAGGTGGAACAATGAAAGCAATTTATATAGAAGGCTTGGTCGCAGTGTTATGACGCACTGCGGGATACGTCAGCAGATTTGATTTGTGTTAATATTATTCTCTATATGGCAATATGTGGAAACTTATTTTGCAGAGCCGGACACTATTTTTTGGTGTTTATAATCTTCTCGAAGAACTTGGAGGAGGAACCCGCCTTGCAATGCCGAAGACAATCTGCGCGCCGGACTCGTCGTCATTGAAGCCTGGTTCAGGGGCTACTGAGGGAGTCCTGGATTAGGGGGTGTTCGGATAGCCGGACTATACCTTCAGCCGGACTCTAGGACTATGAAGATACAAGATTGAAGACTTCGTCCCGTGTCCGAAAGGATCTTTTCTTGGCGTGGAAGGCAAGCTAGGCGTGCGGATATTCGAGATCTCCTACCATTGTAACCAACTCTGTGTAACCCTAACCCTATCCGGTGTCTATATAAACTGGAGGGTTGTAGTCCGTAGGACAACCATCATTATACACAATCATACCATAGGCTAGCTTCTAGGGTTTAGCCTCCTTGATCTCGTGGTAGATCCACTCTTGTACTACCCATATCATCAATATTAATCCAGCAGGAGTAGGGTTTTACCTCCACCGAGAGGGCCCGAACCTGGGTAAAATAAAGTGTCCCTTGTCTCCTGTTACCATCCGACCTTGACGCACAGTTCGGGACCCCCTACCCGAGATCCACCGGTTTTGACACCGACACTCCCACATATTCTACAAAGATCTTTATCGGTCAGACCGCAAAACAACATACATTTGCTCCCTTTGTCATCGGTATGTTACTTGCCCAAGATTCGGTCGTCGGTATCCAATACCTAGTTCAATCTCGTAACCGGCAAGTCTCTTTACTCGTTCCGTAATACATCGTCTCGCAACTAACTCATTAGCTGCAATGCTTGCAAGGCTTAAGTGATGTGTATTACCGAGAGGGCCCAGAGATACCTCTCCGACACTCGGAGTGACAAATCCTAATCTCGAAATACGCCAACCCAACAAGTACCTTTGGAGACACTTGTAGAGCACCTTTATAATCACCCAGTTATGTTGTGACGTTTGGTAGCACACAAAGTGTTCCTCCGGTAAACGGGAGTTACATAATCTCATAGTCATAGGAACATGTATAAGTCATGAAGAAAGCAATAGCAACAAACTAAACGATCAAGTGCTAAGCTAACGGAATGGGTCAAGTCAATCAGATCATTCATCTAATGATGTGATCCCATTAATGAAATAACAACTCTTTGTCTATGGTTAAGAAACATAACTGTCGGTGTCAAAACCAGCGGTTCTCGCGTAGGGGGTCCCGATCTGTGCGTCAAGGTCGGATGGTAATAGGAGACAAGGGACACTTTATTTTACCCGGGTTCGGGCCCTCTTGATGGAGGTAAAACCCTACTCCTGCTAGATTAATATTGATGATATGGGTAGTACAAGAGTAGATCTACCACGAGATCAAGGAGGCTAAACCCTAGAAGCTAGCCTATGGGTATGATGATGGTTATGATGTGTTCGTCCTACGGACTACGACCCTCCGGTTTATATAGGCACCGGATAGGGTTAGGGTTACACAGAGTCGGTTACATTGGTAGGAGATCTTGAATATCCGCGCGCCTAGCTTGCCTTCCACGCCAAGGAAAGAACCTTCCGGACACGGGACGAAGTCTTCAATCTTGTATCTTCATAGTCCTGGAGTCCGGCTGAAGATATAGTTCGGCTATCCGAACACCCCCTAATCCAGGACTCCCTCAGTAGCCCCCGAACTAGGCTTCAATGACGTCGAGTCCAGCGCGCAAATTTGTCTTCGGCATTGCAAGGCGGGTTCCCCCTCCGAATCTTGTGTACCTGTATGAATAATGTCCGTAGCGCTCCTCGGTCTCGGTGCCCAATAATTGCCGTCTTCCACGTGTTGAACGAACGCGAAAAGCCCGGGGGTGTTTTTATATTCACACCCTTGGTCATATAAACGAGCCGCCTATTTAGCGGGATGGGGATCTAGACCCAAACCACATCTTCTTCTCCCCGCGAGTTATCATCAGAGCGACTCCAGCAAAGGTCCATTCCAACAAGGCCAACCGTCGTAGCTCCTCCCCTCGCCCCTCCAGCCCCAAATCCGGAGACTGGGAGAGTTGCACCATCCCACACAGCGAGCTAGTGTCACTGCAGGCCAAGGGATTTCTTCCCCAAGCATATATGGTCCCGGTCCGAGCCGGACTCGCCACCTACAACGGCGGCAAGCAAGCGGGGAGCACCCCCAATCCTTCTAAAGGAGAGCGGGTGTGCATCGTCCCTTATTTATTAAGGGGTCTGGGATTTCCAATTCATCCATTCCTCCGCGGGCTTCTGGAGTTCTACGGCCTCCAGCTGCACAACCTCACGCCTGGCTCCGTGCTACATATTGCAGGCTTCGTTGCCCTTTGCGAGCTATTTTTAGGCGTCGAAGCTCACTTTGCGCTGTGGAAGAGGTTGTTCTGCTTGGTGCCCCGTTCTCAGGAGGGGTCTATATACCAAGTGGGCGGAGCCGAAATATGGCGCATCGCCGGGACCGGATACCTATCCGGAACCCCAAAGAAGGCGTCCGAGGACTGGCCTTCAGAATGGTTCTACATAGACGACGTCCCGCTGCCGGACCCTGTCCGGGTCGGCCTCCCTGAGTTCAGCATGGCTCCCTTAAAGAAACGCTTAAGTTGGCGTCCGCGGAGCTCTCAGAGAGAAAGCAACAGAGACGTTCTTTACCTGATGGGCCGGATAAGACTGTTGGCTCATTCCGGACTAACCATGATTGGAGTCATGGCCGCATGTATTATGCGGGGGGTGCAGCCGCTTCAATATAGGAGCCACCCCATGTGGGATTTCAACGGGGAGGATGACGCCACCCGTTACGGCCGCAAGGGGCCAGACACAGCTGCCGCTCTAGTAAAGATTCTAACATCTTTGTACAAGGGAGGAAAGGACGACTTCCTCCGCGTTAACCCGCGGGCCGGATTCACTATGTATGAACCTCCAAGTTGGGTAAGTGAACAATTGCACTTGCCCGCTTATTTAATGCTCCCATGACTAGATACGTAATCTGGTGATTTCAATGCAGGAGCTTCGACGGGAGGTAAAGGATATCAACAGCTGCCCTCCACAGCCTGAGGACCCAGAACGGTCCCTCGATCCAGACTCCGAAGGGGATCCGGACATATCGGTGGAGCTCATCGACGGGGTGTTCCACCAGTTAAGCAAGGATAATACCTTGGTGGCCATTACGGCTGATTATCCCGGGTTAATCCCGGCCTCCCAGGTAACAGAAACCGGAGTGTTTATTCCCGCAAGAGAGATTCCGTCCTTACATATTCCGGTGTTTTTGACGACAACCGTATCTTACAGGGGAGATTTCCGAGGAGGGAGGCCAAACCTGCGGCGACTAGCCAACAAGGTGCCGCCGGGCCCCGTGGGGTAAAAAGGGATGAAGTCCGGATTGAGAGTTCGGCACAAAGGTATAACGCGCCCTCTGTCTTCCTGGCGTTATTCTGTCAGGGCATGTTAACATCCGTACTGTTTCCAGGACGAAGAGGCCTCGCCGGACTATATCCGGAGGGGCCGCCAACCGCGCCTCTACCAGCCAGGCTCCAACGTCTGGTCCGGAGGCGAGGACGAACACCAGGCTTGCGCCGGACGCTCCTCCAACAGAGGATGCGGACCGGCTATCTGCCACAAATTCAGAAGTGGAGAGCGCCATGAACCATAGGCGTCGCCGGACAGTTCTACGCGACGCTTGTTTCTCCCGAGAGGCCTTAGACGCCTTCAATTCGGGAGATGCGTACCTTCGTGTTGCTCAAGATGGTTTAGCCAAAGCCACGGAGCAGTATGTGAAAGACATACGGGTAAGAAAATTTAAATATATATATACCAGTAGCCCCCGAGACTTGAAACAGTTAAACTAACTGATTTAAGGATCATATAATATGTAGGTTCTTACTGAGAAGAACACCGTGCTGTCCCAGGAGCTGGAAAAGTGCAAGGCCCAACTAGAGGCCGCACTAGCCGCAAAAGGGGAGCCAGAAGGGACCCCCTAAGGTACGATATACGTTGAGAGATTGGTATTGTGCGGCTTATGTGCGAATTTGACAATTAATGCTGCAGATGGTGCCAGACTAGATCCGGAGAGGCAACAACTCTTACGCCAGTTAAAGGCTGGCGAGAGTACGTTGACAAGGGTGAGGCGAGAGAAGAATGATCTTCAGGATGCCAACACCAAGCTGGATGTTGAACTGAAAGACGTTCGTGGCCAGCTATCTGACTCCATGAAGGAGAATCAGCGTCTTCGACGCGGCATATTTAGTAAGTGCTTGAAAAAAAAGGAGTTCGGCGAGGAAGACGAATAACAGAATTATGTCTGTAGGTACGCTCACAGGTCGTCCTGCAGAGGAGATGCCCGGTTCTACGGGTGACCTTCTCCCCGAACTCCTGCAACTGCACGAACGAATTCGGCGGGCAATGCAAGGGGTTGCCCGGGCCTTATGGCCTGCCCACTCCACGCCCGAGGGCCTTGGAGAGCTTGCAGAGAAGCTGACGGGAGCTCGGTGGTGCATCCGGTTGTGGAAGATATCAGCCTGCCGACAAGGCGCGAGGGAGGCCTGGGCCATGGTGAAGACATGCTTTACGAAGTCTGACCCCAATCACATGGCCGAGGTCGGACCAGTGGGGCCTGATGGGAAGAAGATCCCTGTGAGCTTAGTGTATGGCCAGGTAGAGCTGGCCGCAAAGTATTCCCAGCAGGACTGTAAATTAGACAGCCTGTTAGATGGTATAGAGGAGGAATATGATCAGTCAAGATGACTATGTAATTTATAATTGACATGTGTAATGCCTTCTAGCCGGATTGTAGATCGTTTGTCGTTGCCAACCTTTTCGCTTCGACCTCGGGACCTGACGGTCCGGAGTGTGTCCGAATACCATAACGGCTATATAAAAGCCGGGGTATGCATGGAGACCAGGCGTAGGGGTCATTAGTGCTTTATCAGACAAGTGCCCAACTAGTTATGTTATATTACATGGTTAGTAAGAAACATCTTCCAGAGAGAATAGTTCCGTTAAGGGTTCCTTTCGCTGGGGTGGCGTGCCCTAAAGTGCACGTCCGAACTGCAAATGCAGAAGATCATCTGGGGCATGTATAAAATAAAAAGGTTCGTCTTTAGTTCACCGACCGAATATTCCCTTAAGAACGCTAGCTTTTGGCTTCACCCAGTCTGAGGTACACATCCGGCTTATCCGGCAGTAACAATCGCAGAGGTGCTCCCTTTACCGCCTAGCCGAACAATCGGGAACGTAGGGGTAAGCACAGGAGCCAGGCAACCCAGCTTGGCCAAAACTTAAGTCATATCGATGCATATAATGGCGAAGAAAAGGTGCATGCGGAAGTCTGACGCATGCGTTGGGTGTGAAACCCATATAGACAAGCTTCTGTTAAAGAAGCCCCCAGGTTTAAGGAGCGCGGATAGTGCATCACATAATGAGCCTTTTAAGGGCTAGAAAAGAAAAGAGTAGGAGACAAAGTAAAAAAAAGGTATAAATTTAAATAATGGACAGAGGAAGGAGACAAACACAGAGTCCGGCACTAGGCATAGAATCTTCGAAGACGTGTGGTGTTCCATGGGTTCGGCTCGAGTCGGTTATCCGACGCATCTCGCAGGCAGTACGCTCCACCAGTTAGGACTTGGTCGATTATGAATGGACCTTCCCATTTGGGCTTGAGTTTGTTCTTTTGCTTATCTGGCAGGCGCAGAACTAGTTCACCAACGTTGTAATTTTTGGCCCGTACTTCTCTGCTTTGATATCTTCGAGCTTGCTGTTGATAGAATGCGGAACGGGCCTTAGCCACGTCACGCTCTTCCTCTAAGGCGTCCAGGTTGTCCTGCCGATCAAGCTCAGCTTCTCTTTCTTCGTACATGCGCACTCGAGGTGAGTCATGAATTATGTCGCAGGGCAGAATCGCCTCAGCGCCGTACACCATAAAGAATGGCGTGAATCCGGTGGTACGATTTGGCGTGGTTCGCAGCCCCCAGAGTACGGAGTCGAGCTCCTCTACCCAGTGCATATCAGATTCCTTGAGGGACCGCACTAGTCTGGGTTTGATGCCGCTCATGATGAGACCATTTGCACGTTCGACCTGACCGTTAGTTTGTGGGTGATAGACAGAAGCGTAGTCGAGCTTAATGCCCATGTTTTTGCACCACAGCTTTACTTCATCAGAGGTGAAGTTTGTGCCGTTATCGGTGATAATGCTGTGGGGGACACCATAACGGTGTACGACCCCGGATACGAAGTCTATCACGGGTACGGATTCAGCCGTCTTGACGGGCTTGGCTTCTATCCATTTGGTGAATTTATCCACCATGACCAATAAGTATTTTTTCTTGTGGGTTCCGCCTTTAAGGGGTCCCACCATATCGAGCCCCCAGACCGCGAAAGGCCAAGTGATGGGGATAGTTCGGAGGGCGTTGGGTGGCATATGGCTTTGGTTGGCAAAGAGCTGGCAATCGACGCACCGTTTGACTAGGTCCTGAGCGTCTGCTCTAGCCGTCGGCCAATAGAAGCCAGTACGGAAAGCCTTGCTTACAAGGGACCGAGCCGCGGCGTGATGGCCACCGAGTCCGGCATGAATTTCAGCCAATAGACTCCGCCCTTCCTCTTCGGAGATACACCTTTGAAGGACTCCTGTAGTGCTTTTCTTATATAGCTCTCCCTCATGGACTTTATAGGCTTTAGATCGCCGCACTATGCAGCGTGCCTCGGTTTGGTCCTCGGGGAGTTCCTGCCTAGTAAGGTAGGCTAGGAATGGTTCCGTCCACAGGGCGATGACCGCCATTATTGCGTGGGCTGAGGGTGTAATTTCGGTGGCGGGGCCGCCGATTATGTCTGATTGTTCGGCATTGGGTTGTGCGGTTATGCCCGGGCTATTATCCGAGGGTTCCCCCTCCCATGTTACGGATGGTTTGAATAATCTTTCTAAGAAGATGTTGGGGGGACTGCATCTCGTTTTGCTCCAATGCGTGCCAGGACGCCCGCTGCCTGATTATTTTCTCGGGCTATGTGATGGAACTCCAGTCCCTCGAACCGAGCTGACATTTTTAGTACGGCATTGCGATAAGCTGCCATTTTTGGGTCTTTGGCGTCGAAGTCGCCATTTATTTGGGATATCGCGAGGTTTGAGTCCCCGCGTACTTCCAGGCGTTGAATGCCCATGGATACCGCCATCCGGAGGCCATGTAGAAGGGCCTCGTATTCGGCTGCATTGTTGGAGTCCGTGTACATAATTTGGAGTACATATTGGACTGTATCTCCTGTAGGGGACGTCAAAACGACGCCAGCCCCCAGTCCGGCCAGCATTTTGGATCCGTCGAAATGCATGATCCAGTTTGAGTACGTGTCGTACTCTTTAGGGAGTTCGGCCTCTGTCCATTCGGCGACGAAGTCGGCTAGGACTTGCGATTTAATTGCTCGCCGTGGCTTGTAGGTTATGTCGAACGGGAGGAGCTCTATGGCCCATTTTGCTATCTGGCCTATTGCATCGCAGTTGTTGATAATATCGTTGAGTGGTACTTCCGAGGCTACTGTAATAGAACACTCTTGAAAGTAGTGTCGTAGCTTCCGGGATGCCATGAATACCGCGTATGCGATTTTTTGATAATGCGGGTACCGTGATTTGCATGGTGTGAGGACAGTGGACACGTAGTAAACCGGCCTTTCAAGGGGTAATTTATGTCCGTCCGTTATCCGTTCGACGACGAGTACTGCGCTAACAACTTGATGGGTTGCGGCAATGTACAATAGCATGGGTTCGCCGGTATTCGGCGCGGCCAGGACGGGGTTTGTTGCCAAGATGGCCTTTATTTCCTCGAGTCCGGCCGTGGCAGCGTCCGTCCACTCGAAGTGTTCGGTGCGCCTAAGGAGGCGGTAAAGGGGTAGTGCCTTTTCACCCAAGCGGGAGATGAAGCGGCTTAAGGCCGCCACGCATCCGGTGAGTTTCTGAATTTGCTTGAGATCTTTTGGGACATCCAATTGTTACAGAGCTCGGATTTTAGCTGGATTTGCTTCAATTCCTCTGCCGGATACAATGAAGCCCGGGAGCTTTCCGGCTGGGATGCCGAAAACACATTTTTCCGGATTGAGCTTGATGTCGTATTTTCGCAGGTTGTCGAATGTAAGTCTCAAGTCATCTACTAGAGATTCGACGTGTCTTGATTTAACGACCACATCATCTACGTACGCCTCCACTGTTTTGCCGATCTGGTTTGTCGAACATGTTTGAATCATGCGCTGATATGTCGCGCCGGCGTTTTTGAGCCCAAAGGGCATTGTGTTGAAGCAGAATGGGCCGTATGGCGTGATGAATGTTGTTGCAGCTTGGTCGGATTCTGCCATCTTTATTTGATGGTAACCGGAGTATGCGTCGAGGAAACATAGGGAATCGTGTCATGCGGTGGCATCGATGATTTGATCAATTCGAGGGAGGGGAAAGGGATCCTTTGGGCAGGCCTTATTAAGGTCTTTGAAGTCGACACACAGGCGCCAAGATTTGTCCTTCTTTGGTACCATTACCAGGTTTGCTAGCCAGTCCGGGTGTTTGATATCTCTAATGAATCCGGCCTCCAATAATTTGGCTAGCTTCTCTCCCATGGCCTGTCTCTTTGGTTCGGAGAAACGCCGAAGGGTTTGTTTGACAAGTTTGAATCCTTTCTGGATATTTAAGCTGTGCTCGGCCAGCCTGCGTGGGATTCCTGGCATAGCTGAGGGGTGCCAAGCGAAAATATCCCAGTTCTCTCGTAGGAACTCGCGCAGTGCGGCGTTTACATCAGGGCTAAATTGTGCCCCGATGGAGGCTGTTTTATTCGGGTCCGTTGGGTGGACCTGGAATTTGACTATTTCGTCCGCTGGTTTGAAGGATGTGGATTTGGATCTCTTATCGAGTATCACATCATCCCTGCTAACCGTGGATCGCAGCGCCGTCAGCTCTTCGGCCGCTAAGGCTTCAGATAGTGCCTCGAGGGCCAATGCAGCTGTCTTGTTTTCGGCGCGGAGTGCTATGTCCGGATCACTAGCGAGAGTGATAATTTCGTTTGGCCCAGGCATCTTAAGCTTCATGTACCCGTAATGGGGTATGGCTTGGAAAACTGTGAATGCCTCTCGTCCTAATATAGCGTGATATCCACTTCTGAACGGGGCCACCTGGAACGTGATTTGTTCGGACCTGTAATTATCCGGCATGCCGAATACCACATCTAGTGTGATCTTTCCGGTGCAGCGCGCTTCCTGACTGGGGATTATTCCTCTAAAGGTTGTGCTGCTTCGCTCAATGCGGTTCCAGTCTATTTCCATCTTTTGGAGGGTTTCCTCGTAGATGAGGTTCAATCCGTTGCCTCCGTCCATAAGTACCTTTGCGAGGCGATAGCCGTCCACTATGGGACTGAGAACCAATGCGGCTGGCGCTCTGGCTGTTCGGAATTTAGGTTCGTCGCTCGCATTGAAGGTGATGGCAGTATTGCTCCATGGATTTATGGTAGCTACTTGGTAGAGTTCGGCGAGGCTGCGAAGTGTTCTTTTTCGCATGTTATTTGATGCGAAAGTCTCGGAGATTGTGAGAACGGTACTGAAATTCTCGGGCTGGTTTCCTTCGACCTCTGGATTTAGGAGGTCCTCGCCAATTTTGGCCACCTGCCGGAGTATCCAACATGCCCTGAGGCTGTGAGTTGGGGTGGCATCCTCTGTACTATGAATCTTGCAGGGTCCATCGAGCCACCTTTCTAGCACGGTTCCGTGCCCCCTAGAGGATTTTGATTTTTTATTTAATCCGGGCGCTTTGCTGTAGTGCGCCCTTTTGATTCGGACGGGATTGCTATTCAAGGCCGGATTATCCCAAAATTTAATTTCGGTTTTCCGAGCACTTTCCATCACACAGTATTTTTGTACTATGGACGCCAAGTCAGCAAAGCGCGTAATATTACGACGACTTATGGCGTTGAGTATCCCCTTGTCCGTGTAGTTACTGCAGAAGATTGAAATCGCGTCTCCCTCGTGGCAGTCCTTTATCCTGTTCATAAGCAGGAAGAATCTGGCCCAGTAATGATGTACTGTTTCTTCGGGCATCTGCTTGATTTGGGAGAGATCGCTTAAGATCGGACGGGCGGAATTCATTAGATCTGATACTTCGCCCGGTTTGCTGTTCGGAGGCCGAACGACCTCCGGATTCCGAGATCCGGAGTCCTGTATGTTTTCCGGTTTGCCTGGTTCCAAGCCCAGGTCTTGGGTTGTATCCTCCCCTCCGTGGATATCCGGCATGGAGGGTTCCGGAATTTGGACGTAACTGGTCCTTAAGATTGATGAAGGGTCACCGCATTGTGTTTCCACCACAGCAACATGATGGGTGGCTTGGGGAGAGTTGATTTCCCTTAGATCGGGTTTAGGCCCAACCTGGTCGTAGTTTGTAGCGACCCCCAAGGCGGCGATGCGATCCAGGAGCTCGTTTATGGAGGAGAGCTCCACCGGATCTAGCTGCTCGGCCAATTCCGAGCTGACGCGGAGATTGTTTTCGATGACCCGAGAGGTCACCGTCGGCGTAATGGCCGAACGGGCGGTCATGAGAAAACCACCCAGCCGGAGGGGTTGGCCGATAGCCAAAGCTCCCTCAGTGACGGCGTCGTCTTTAAAGACGGGAAAAGGCATCCTTCCTGATAGCGACGGCGCAGAGGAACTCTCAATGAAAGCACCAATGTCGGTGTCAAAACCGGCGGATCTCGGGTAGGGGGTCCCGATCTGTGCGTCAAGGTCGGATGGTAACAGGAGACAAGGGACACTTTATTTAACCCAGGTTCGGGCCCTCTCGATGGAGGTAAAACCCTACTCCTGCTAGATTAATATTGATGATATGGGTAGTACAAGAGTAGATCTACCACGAGATCAAGGAGGCTAAACCCTAGAAGCTAGCCTATGGGTATGATGATGGTTATGATGTGTTCGTCCTATGGACTACGACCCTCCGGTTTATATAGGCACCGGATAGGGTTAGGGTTACACAGAGTCGGTTACATTGGTAGGAGATCTTGAATATCCGCACGCCTAGCTTGCCTTCCACGCCAAGGAAAGAACCTTCCGGACACGGGACGAAGTCTTCAATCTTGTATCTTCATAGTCCTGGAGTCCGGCTGAAGATATAGTTCGGCTATCCGAACACCCCCTAATCCAGGACTCCCTCAATAACCATCTTTGATTAATGAGCTAGTCAAGTAGAGGCATACTAGTGACACTCTTGTTTGTCTATGTATTCACACATGTATTATGTTTCCGGTTAATACAATTCTAGCATGAATAATAAACATTTATCATGAAATAAGGAAATAAATAATAACTTTATTATTGCCTCTAGGGCATATTTACTTCAGTCTCCCACTTGCACTAGAGTTAATAATCTAGATTACATAGTAATGATTCTAACACCCATGGAGTCTTGGTGCTGATCACGTTTTGCTCGTGGAAGAGGCTTAGTCAACGGGTCTGCTACATTCAGATCCGTATGTATCTTGCAAATTTCTATGTCTCCCACCTGGACTAGATCCCGGATGGAATTGAAGCATCTCTTGATGTGCTTGGTTCTCTTGTGAAATCTAGATTCCTTCGCTAAGGCAATTGCTCCTGTATTGTCACAAAAGATTTTCATTGGACCCAATGCACTAGGTATGACACCTAGATCGGATATGAACTCCTTCATCCAGACTCCTTCATTTGCTGCTTCCGAAGCAGCTATGTATTCCGCTTCACACGCAGATCCCGCCACGACGCTTTGTTTGGAACTGTACCAACTGACAGCTCCACCGTTTAAAATAAGCACGTATCCGGTTTGCGATTTAGAATCGTCCGGATCAGTGTCAAAGCTTGCATCAACGTAACCACTTACGATGAACTCTTTGTCACCTCCATATACGAGAAACATATCCTTAGTCCTTTTCAGGTATTTCAGGATGTTCTTGACCGCTGTCCAGTGATCCACTCCTGGATTACTTTGGTACCTCCCTGCTAGACTTATAGCAAGGCACACATCAGGTCTGGTACACAGCATTGCATACATGATAGAGCCTATGGCTGAAGCATAGGGAACATCTTTCATTTTCTCTCTATCTTCTGCAGTGGTCGGGCATTGAGTCTTACTCAACTTCACACCTTGTAACACAGGTAAGAACCCTTTCTTTGCTTGATCCATTTTGAACTTCTTCAAAACTTTGTCAAGGTATGTACTTTGTGAAAGTCCAATTAAGCGTCTTGATCTATCTCTATAGATCTTAATGCCCAATATGTAAGCAGCTTCTCCGAGGTCTTTCATTGAAAAACTCTTATTCAAGTATCCCTTTATGCTATCCAGAAATTCTATATCATTTCCAATCAGTAATATGTCATCCACATATAATATTAGAAATGCTACAGAGCTCTCACTCACTTTCTTGTAAATACAGGCTTCTCCAAAAGTCTGTATAAACCCAAATGCTTTGATCACACTATCAAAGCGTTTATTCCAATCTCCGAGAGGCATGCACCACTCCATAAATGGATCGCTGGAGCTTGCACACTTTGTTAGATCCCTTTGGATCGACAAAACCTTCTGGTTGCATCATATACAACTCTTCTTCCAGAAATCCATTCAGGAAAGCAGTTTTGACATCCATTTGCCAAATTTCATAGTCATAAAATGCGGCAATTGCTAACATGATTTGGACAGACTTAAGCATCGCTACGGGTGAGAAGTTCTCATCGTAGTCAATCCCTTGAACTTGTCGAAACCCTTTTGCAACAAGTCAAGCTTTGTAGACAGTAACATTACCATCAGCGTCAGTCTTCTTCTTGAAGATCCATTTATTCTCAATTGCTTGCCAATCATCAGGCAAGTCAACCAAAGTCCACACTTTGTTCTCATACATGGATCCCATCTCAGATTTCATGGCTTCAAGTCACTTTGCGGAATCTGGGCTCACCATCGCTTCTTCATAGTTCGTAGGTTCATCACGATCTAATAGCATGACTTCCGGAATAGGATTGCCGTACCACTCTGGTGCGGATCTTACTCTGTTTGATCTACGAGGTTCTGTAGCAACTTGATCTGAAGTTATATGATCATCATCATTAACTTTCTCACTAATTGGTTCTGATGTCACAGAAACCGGTTCATGTGATGTATTATTTTCCAATAAGGGAGCAGGTACAGTTACCTCATCAAGTTCTACTTTCCTCCCACTCACTTCTTTCGAGAGAAACTCCTTCTCTAGAAAGGATCCATTCTTAGCAACGAATGTCTTGCCTTTGGATCTGTGATAGAAGGTGTACCCAACAGTCTCCTTTGGGTATCCTATGAAGACACATTTCTCCGATTTGGGTTCAAGCTTATCAGGTTGAAGCTTTTTCACATAAGCATCGCAGCCCCAAACTTTAAGAAACGACAACTTTGGTTTCTTGCCAAACCACAGTTCATAAGGCGTCGTCTCAACGGATTTTGATGGTGCCCTATTTATTGTGAATGCGGTTGTCTCTAAAGCATAACCCCAAAACGATAGCGGTAAATCTGTAAGAGACATCATAGATCGCAAGTAAAGTACGATCACGACGTTCGGACACACCATTACGTTGTGGTGTTCCGGGTGGCGTGAGTTGCGAAACTATTCTGCATTGTTTCAAATGTAGACCAAACTCGTAACTCAAATATTCTCCTCCACGATCAGATCGCAGAAACTTTATTTTCTTGTTACGATGATTTTCTACTTCACTCTGAAATTCTTTGAACTTTTCAAATGTTTCAGATTTATGCTTCATTAAGTAGACATACCCATGTCTGCTTAAATCATCTGTGAAGGTGAGAAAATAACGATATCCGCCACGAGCCTCAACATTCATCGGACCACATACATCTGTATGTATGATTTCCAATAAATCTGTTGCTCTCTCCATAGTACCGGAGAACGGCGTTTTAGTCATCTTACCCATGAGGCACGGTTCGCAAGTACCAAGTGATTCATAATCAAGCGGTTCCAAAAGTCCATCAGTATGGAGTTTCTTCATGCGTTTTACACCGATATGACCTAAACGGCAGTGCCACAAATAAGTTGCACTATCATTATCAACTCTGCATCTTTTGGCTTCAACATTATGAATATGTGTATCACTACTATCGAGATTCATCAAAAATAGACCACTCTTCAAAGGTGCATGACCATAAAAGATATTACTCATATAAATAGAACAACCATTATTCTCTGATTTAAATGAATAACCGTCTCGCATCAAACAAGATCTAGATATAATTTTCATGCTCAACGTTGGCACCAAATAACAATTATTTAGGTCTAATACTAATCCCGAAGGTAGATGTAGAGGTAGCGTGCCGACCGCGATCACATCGACTTTGGAACCATTTCCCACGTGCATCGTCACCTCGTTCTTTGCCAGTGTTCGCTTAATCCGTAGTCCCTGTTTCGAGTTGCAAATATTAGCAACAGAACCAGTATCAAATACCCAGGTGCTACTGCGAGCTCTAGTAAGGTACACATCAATAACATGTATATCACATATACCTTTGTTCACCTTGCCATCCTTCTTATCCGCCAAATACTTGGGGCAGTTCCGCTTCCAGTGTCCAGTCTGCTTGCAGTAGAAGCACTCAGTTTCAGGCTTAGGTCCGGACTTCGGTTTCTTCTCCTGAGCAGCAACTTGCTTGTTGTTCTTCTTGAAGTTCCCCTTTCTTTTCTCTTTGCCCTTTTTCTTGAAACTAGTGGTCTTGTTGACCATCAACACTTGATGCTCCTTCTTGATTTCTACCTCCGCAGCCTTTAGCATTGCGAAGAGCTCGGGAATTGTCTTATCCATCCCTTGCATATTATAGTTCATCACGAAGCTCTTGTAGCTAGGTGGAAGTGATTGGAGAATTCTGTCAATGACGCTATCATCCGGAAGAGTAACTCCCAGTTGAATCAAGTGATTACAATACCCAGACATCTTGAGTATATGCTCACTGACAGAACTATTCTCCTCCATCTTGCAGCTATAGAACTTATTGGAGACTTCATATCTCTCAATCCGGGCATTCTTTTGGAATATTAACTTCAATTCCTGGAACATCTCATATGCTCCATGACGTTCAAAACGTCGTTGAAGTCCCGGTTCTAAGCCGTAAAGCATGGCACATTGAACTATCGAGTAGTCATCAGCTTTGCTCTGCCAGATGTTCTTAACGTCGTCAGTTGCATCAGCAGCAGGCCTGGCACCCAGCGGTGCTTCCAGGACGTAACTTTTTTGTGCAGCAATGAGGATAATCATCAAGTTACGGACCCAGTCCGCATAATTGCTACCATCATCTTTCAACTTTGCTTTCTCAAGGAACGCATTAAAATTCAACGGAACAATAGCACGGGCCATCTATCTACAATCAACATAGACAAGCAAGATACTATCAGGTACTAAGTTCATGATAAATTTAAGTTCAATTAATCATATTACTTAAGAACTCCCACTTAGATAGACATCCCTCTAATCCTCTAAGTGATCACGTGATCCAAATCAACTAAACCATAACCGATCATCACGTGAAATGGAGTAGCTTTCAATGGTGAACATCACTATGTTGATCATATCTACTATATGATTCACGCTCGACCTTTCGGTCTCCGTGTTCCGAGGCCATATCTGCATATGCTAGGCTCGTCAAGTTTAACCCGAGTATTCTGCGTGTGCAAAACTGGCTTGCACCCGTTGTAGATGGACGTAGAGCTTATCACACCCGATCATCACGTGGTGTCTGGGCACGACAAACTTTGGCAACGATGCATACTCAGGGAGGACACTTTTATCTTGAAATTTAGTGAGAGATCATCTTATAATGCTACCGTCAATCAAAGCAAGATAAGATGCATAAAAAGATAAACATCACATGCAATCAATATAAGTGATATGATATGGCCATCATCATCTTGTGCTTGTGATCTCCATCTCCGAAGCACCTCCATGATTGCCATCGTCACCGGCACAACACCTTGATCTTCATCGTAGCATCGTTGTCGTCTCGCCAATCTTTATGCTTCTACGACTATCGCTACCGCTTAGTGATAAAGTAAAGCATTACAGGGCGATTGCATTGCATACAATAAAGCGACAACCATATGGCTCCTGCCAGTTGCCGATAACTCAGTTACAAAACATGATCATCTCATACAATAAAATTTAGCATCATGTCTTGACCATATCACATCACAACATGCCCTGCAAAAACAAGTTAGACGTCCTCTACTTTGTTGTTGCAAGTTTTACGTGGCTGCTACGGGCTTAGCAAGAACCAATCTTACCTACGCATCAAACCACAACGATAGTTTGTCAAGTTGGTGTTGTTTTAACCTTCGCAAGGACCGGGCGTAGCCACACTCGGTTCAACTAAAGTTGGAGAAACTGACACCCACTAGCCACCTATGTGCAAAGCACGGCGGTAGAACCAGTCTCGCGTAAGCGTACGCGTAATGTCGGTCCGGGCCACTTCATCCAACAATACCGCCGAACCAAAGTATGACATGCTGGTAAGCAGTATGACTTATATCGCCCACAACTCACTTGTGTTCTACTCGTGCATATAACATCAAACCATAAAATCTAGGCTCGGATGCCACTGTTGGGGAACGGAGTAATTTCAAAAAAATTCCTACGCACACGCAAGATCATGGTGATGCATAGCAACGAGAGGGGAGAGTGTTGTCTACGTACCCTCGTAGACCGAAGCGGAAGCGTTGACACAACATAGAGGAATTAGTCGTACGTCTTCCCGATCCAACCGATCCAAGCACCGAACGGACAGCACCTCTGAGTTCAGCACATGTTCAGCTCGATGACGATCCCCGGACTCCGATCCAGCAGGGGATGAGTTCCTTCAGCATGACGGCGTGGTGACGATGATGATGTTCTACCGACGCAGGGCTTCGCCTAAGCACCGCAACGATATGACCGAGGTGGAATATGGTGGAGGGGGGCACCGCACACGGCTAAGGAACGATCACGAAGATCAACTTGTGTGTTCTAGGGTGCCCCCTGCCCCGTATATAAAGGAGGGAGGGGGAGGTACGGCCGGCCCCTTTGGGGTGCGCCTGGAGGAGTCCTACTCCCACCGGGAGTAGGACTCCCCCCCTCTTGCCTTGTTGGAGAAGGAAAGGGGGAAGGGGAAGAGGAAAGGGGGGCGCCCCCCTCCCTTCCTTGTCCTATTCGGACAAGGGGGGGAGGGGGCGCGCGGCCTGCCCTGGCCGGCCCTCCTCTTCTCCCTTTAGGCCCATGTAGGCCCAATAACCCCCGGGGGGGCTCCGGTAACCCCCGGTACTCCAGTAAATCCCGATTTCACCCGGAACGATTCCGATGTCCAAATATAGGCTTCCAATATATCGATCTTTATGTCTCGACCATTTCGAGGCTCCTCGTCATGTCCATGATCACATCCGGGACTCCGGACAACCTTCGGTACATCAAAACATAAACTCGTAATAAAACTATCATCGTAACGTTAAGCGTGCGGACCCTACGGGTTCGAGAACTATGTAGACATGACCTAGAACCATTCTCGGTCAATAACCAATAGCGGAACCTGGATGCTCATATTGGCTCCCACATATTCTACGAAGATCATTATCGGTCAGACCGCATAACAACATATGTTTGTTCCCTTTGTCATCGGTATGTTACTTGCCCGAGATTCGATCGTCGGTATCCAATACCTAGTTCAATCTCGTAACCGGCAAGTCTCTTTACTCGTTCCGTAATACATCATCTCGCAACTAACTCATTAGCTGCAATGCTTGCAAGTCTTAAGTGATGTGTATTACCGAGAGGGCCCAGAGATACCTCTCCGACACTCGGAGTGACAAATCCTAATCTCAAAATACGCCAACCCAACAAGTACCTTCGGAGACACCTGTAGAGCACCTTTATAATCACCCAGTTACGTTGTGACGTTTGGTAGCACACAAAGTGTTCCTCCGGTAAACGGGAGTTGCATAATCTCATAGTCATAGGAACATGTATAAGTCATGAAGAAAGCAATAGCAACAAACTAAACGATCAAGTGCTAAGCTAACGGAATGGGTCAAGTCAATCAGATCATTCATCTAATGATGTGATCCCATTAATCAAATAACAACTCTTTGTCTATGGTTAGGAAACATAACCATCTTTGATTAATGAGCTAGTCAAGTAGAGGCATACTAGTGACACTCTTGTTTGTCTATGTATTCACACATATATTATGTTTCCGGTTAATACAATTCTAGCATGAATAATAAAAATTTATCATGAAATAAGGAAATAAATAATAACTTTATTATTGCCTCTAGGGCATATTTCCTTCAGAGGGACCTTGCAAATTTTCAACTCATTTGGATTACCCTAGCTAGTACTCCCTTCACAAAGGCTTCCCTCACACAGGAACTTTGGAAATTGTTGAGGAAGGTTCACTAGGCAAATTAATTTGAATTTTAGCATGTGGCCATGATATGGATAGGAAAGAGTTCCCAAAAAGTTTGGGGTCAATCAAACAAAGATAAATGACACTTCCTTCTCAAAAAGCCACTTAGGGCAGAATGAGAAAAGGATTATTTGTGAATTATCTTTGATGATGCCAAGGAAAGATTTTGACATATTTGTGGAAGATATGACCCAAACAATTTATGAGAATTATTTGGGAATTTTGGGAGTGACAAAAATATAGTTTATTTCACAACCTAGGGCAAAAAGGATTATTCTTTTAATAGAAAAAGGAATATTCCCAATAAAACAATATTGGGATTGGACTAAGATGAGAATGACAAGGTCTTGGGATGGTTTTGAGGATGGCAAGGCACTATGGAACCCAGGAAGATATGATCTTCCCAAGTTGTAGGATCACAGAGCCACGGAAAAGCAAATCAAAACAATAATCCAAGGGAAATCAAAAGAAAAGGAAAAAGCCAAAATCCAAGTGTTACAAAGTCTGAAACATTTGAAAAGTTCAAGGAAATTCAGAGTGAAGTGGAGAATCATGGTAACATGAAAATAAAGTTTCTAGGATCTGCTCACGGAGGCGAATATTTGAGTTACGAGTTTGGCCTTCATTTAAAACAATGTGGAATTGTTTCACAACTCACGCCACCTGGAACACCACAACGTAATGGTGGGTCCGAACGTCGTAACCATACTTTATTGGATATGGTGCGTTCTATGATGTCTCCTACCGATTTACCACTGTCGTTTTGGGGTTATGCATTAGAGACAGCTGCATTCACGTTAAATAGGGCATTGTCTAAATTCGTTGAGACGACACCGTATGAACTATGGTTTGGTAAGAAACCTAAGCTGACATTTCTTAAAGTTTTGGGTTGCGACACTTATGTCAAAAGGCTTCAGCCTGATAAGCTCGAACCCAAAACAGAGAAATGCGTCTTCACAGGATACCCTAAGGAAACAATTGGGTACACCTTCTACCACAGATCCGAAGGCAAGATCTTTGTTGTCAAGAATGGAACCTTTCTAGAGAAGGAGTTTCTCTCGAAAGAAGTGAGTGGGAGGAAAGTAGAACTTGATGAGGTAATTGTACCTTCTCTCGAATTGGAAAGTAGCACATCAAATAAATCCATTCCCGTGATGCCTGCACCAACTAGATAGGAAGCTAATGATGATGATCATGAAACTTCAGATCAAGTTACTACTGGACCTCGTAGGTCGAACAAAGCACGTTCTTCACCAGAGTGGTACGGTAATCATGTCCTGGAAGTCATGTTATTAGACCATGGCGAACCTACGAACTACGAAGAAGCTATGATGAGCCCAGATTCTGATAAATGGCTTGAGGCCATGACACCTGAGATAGGATCCATGTATGAGAACAAAGTATGGACTTTGGTGGACTTGCCTGATGATCGGCAAGACATTGAGAATAAATGGATCTTCAAGAAGAAGACAGACGCTGATGGTAATGTCACCATCTGCAATGCTCGACTTGTCGCGAAAGGTTTTCGACAAGTTCAAGGGGTTGACTACGATAAGACCTTCTCACCTGTAGCGATGCTTAAGTCATTCCGAATCATGTTAGGAATTGCCGCATTTTATAATTATGAAATCTGGCAAATGGACGTCAAAACTGCATTCCTTAATGGATTTCTTAAAGAAGAGTTGTATATGATACAACCAAAAGGTCTTGTCGATCCTAAAGGTGCTAAAAAAGTGTGCAAGCTCCAGCGATCCATCTATGGACTGGTGCAAGCATCTCGGAGTTGGAATATACGCTTTGATGAGGTGATCAAAGCATATGGTTTTATACAGACTTATGGTGAAGCCTGTATTTACAAGAAAGTGAGTAGGAGCTCTGTAGCATTTCTGATATTATAGGTGGATGACATATTATTGATAGGAAATGATATAGAATTTCTGGATAGCACAAAAGGATACTTGAATAAGAATTTTTCAATGAAAGACCTTGGTGAAGCTGCTTATATATTGGGCATCAAGATCTATAGGGATAGACCAAGACGCTTAATAGGACTTTCACAAAGCACATACCTTGATAAAGTTTTGAAGAACTTTAAAATGGATCAGTTAAAGAAAGGGTTCTTGCCTATGTTACAAGGTGTGAAATTGAGTCAGACTCAAAGCCCGACCACTGCAGAAGATAGAGAGAAAATGAAAGTCATTCCCCATGCCTCAGCCATAGGTACTATCATGTATGCTATGTTATGTATCAGACCTGATGTGTGCCTTTCCATAAGTTTGGCAGGGAGGTACCAAAGTAATCCAGGAGTGGATCACTGGACAGCGGTCAAGAACATCCTGAAGTACTTGAAGAGGACTAAGGATATGTTTCTCTTTTATGGAGGTGACAAAGAGCTCGTCGTAAATGGTTACATCGATTCTAGCTTCGACACTGATCCGGATGACTCTAAGTCACAAACCGGATACATATTTATATTGAATGGTGGAGCTGTCAGTTGGTGCAGTTCCAAGTAGAGTGTCATGGTGGGATCTACATGTGAAGCGGTGTACATAGCTGCTTCGGAAGCAGCACATGAAGGAGTCTGGATGAAGGAGTTCATATCCGATCTGGGTGTAATACACAGTGCATCGGGTCCAATAAGAATCTTTTGTGACAACACTAGAGCAATTGCCTTGGAGAAGGAATCCAGTTTTCACAAGACAACCAAACACATCAAGAGACGCTTCAACTCCATTCCTGAAAAGGTCAAGGATGGAGACATAGAGATTTTCAAAATACATACGGACTGAATGTGGCAGACCCGTTGACTAAGCCTCTTCCGCGAGCAAAACATGATCAACAAAGACTCCATGGGTATTAGATTCATTACAATGTAATCTAGATTATTGACTCTAGTGCAAGTGCGAGACTGAAGGAAATATGCCCTAGAGGCAATAATAAAGTTATTATTTTATATTTCCTTATTCATGATAAAGGTTTATTATTCATGCTAGAATTTTATTGATCGGAATCTTAAATACATGTGTGAATACATAAACAAATATTGTGTCCCTAGTAAGCCTCTACTAGACTAGCTCGTTGATCAAAGATGGTTAAGATTTCCTAACCATAGACATGTGTTGTCATTTAATAATGGGATCACATCTTAGGAGAATGATGTGATGGACAAGACCCATCCGTTAGCTTAGCATATTGATCGTTCATATTATTGTATTGCTTTCTTAATGTCAAATACATATTCCTTCGACTATGAGATTATGCAACTCCCGGATACCGGAGGAATACCTTGTGTGCTATCAAACATGACAACGTAACTGGGTGATTATAAAGATGATCTACAGGTATCACCAAAGGTGTTTGTTGAGTTGGCATAGATCGAGATTAGGATTTGTCACTCCAAGTATCGGAGAGGTATCTCTGGGCCCTCTCGGTAATACACATCATAAGAAGCCTTGGAAGCAAAATGACTAATGAGTTAGTTGCAAGATGATGTATTGCAGAATGAGTAAAGAGACTTGCCGGTAATGAGATTGAACTAGGTATGAAGATACCAACGATCGAATCTCGGGCAAGTAACATACTGATGGACAAAGGGAATTATGTATATTGTCATAAGGTTCGACCGATAAAGATCTTCATAGAATATGTAGGAGCCAATATGGGCATCCAGGTTCCGCTATTGGTTATTTACCGGAGAGGTGTCTCAGTCATGTTTACATAGTTCTCAAACCCATAGGGTCCGCACGCTTAACGTTCGTTGACGATATAGTGTTATAAGGATTTGGTGACCTAATGTTGTTCGGAGTCCCATATGAGATCACGGACATGATGAGGAGCTCCGAAATGGTCCGAAGGTAAATATTGATATATAGGACGATGATATTCGGGCACCGGAAGAGTTTCGGAGTGCACCGGGTAGCCATCGGGTCACCGAAAGGGGTTCCGGACACCCCCGGTAGGTGTATGGGCCTAATGGGCCAAGGGGGGCAGACCAGTGCACAAGGGGGCTGGCGCGCCCCTCTCCCTGGCCGCCGGCCCTAGGGAAGGAAAGGGAAAGGGCTAGCCCCTCCCGCCTTCCCCTTCTCATGAGAGAAAGGAAAAGGGGGGCGCCTCCCTCCCCTGCCTTTCCCTGCTCACCTAAAAAGGAAAGGGGGCGCAACTTGGGAGAGACTGCTACCTCTTGAGCACTGCGTTGGTTTTCCCTTGAAGATGAAAGGGTGATGCAGCAAAGTAGCGTAAGTATTTCCCTCAGTTTTTGAGAACAAAGGTATCAATCCAGTAGGAGGCTACGCAAGAGTCCCTCGCACCTACACAAAACAAATAAATCACCGCAACCAACGCGATAAGGGGTTGTCAATCCCTTCACGGTCACTTACGAGAGTGAGACCTGATAGATATGATAGGATAATATTTTTGGTATTTTTGTGAAAAAGATGCAAAGTAAAATAAAAGGAAAGTAAAAAAGCAAAGGAAATAACTAAGTGTTGGAAGATTAATATGATTAAGATAGACCCGGGGGCCATAGGTTTCACTAGTGGCTTCTCTCAAGAGCATAAGTATTTTACGATGGGTGAAGGAATTACTGTTGAGAAATTGACAGAATTGAGCATAGTTATGAGAATATCTAGGTATGATCATGTATATAGGCATCACGTCCGAGACAAGTAGACCGACTCCTGCCTACATCTACTACTATTACTCCACTCATCGACCGCTATCCAGCATCCATCTAGAGTATTTAAGTTCATGAAAACAGAGTAACGCCTTAAGCAAGAGGACATGATGTAGAGGGATAAAAGCAATATGATAAAAATCCCATCTTGTTATCCTCGATGGCAACAATACAATATGTTCCTTGCTGCCCCTACTGTCACTGGGAAAGGACACCGCAAGATTGAACCCAAAGCTAAGCACTTCTCCCATTGCAAGAAAGATCAATCTAGTAGGCCAAACCAAACTGATAATTCGAAGGGACTTGCAAAGATAACCAATCATACATAAAAGAATTCAAATAAGATTCAAATATTGTTCATAGATAAACTTGATCATAAACCCACAATTCATCGGTCTCAACAAACACACCGCAAAAAGAAGATTACATCGAATAGATCTCCATGTGAGAGGGGGAGAACATTGTATTGAGATCCAAAAAAGAGAGAAGAAGCCATCTAGCTACTAACTATGGACCCGAAGGTCTGAGGTAAACTACTCACACTTCATCGGAGAGGCTATGGTGATGATGTAGAAGCCCTCCATGATGGATGCCCACTCCTGCGGAGCTCCAGAATTGGCCCCAAGATGGGATCTCGTGGGTACAGAAGGTTGCGGCTGTGGAATTAGGTTTTTGGCTCCGTATCTGATCGTTTGGGGGTACGTAGGTATATATAGGAGGAAGGAGTACGTCGGTGGAGCAACAGGGGGCCCACGAGGGTGGAGGGTGCGCCCTGGGGGGTAGACACGCCCCCTACCTCGTGGCCTCCTCTTTTGATTCTTGACGTAGGGTCCAAGTCTCCTGGATCATATTCTTCCTAAAAATCACGTTCCCGAAGGTTTCATTCTGTTTGGGCTCCGTTTGATATTCCTTTTCTGCGAAACTCTGAAATAGGCAAAAAACTGCAATTCTGGGTTGGGCCTCCGGTTAATAGGTTAGGCCAAAAATAATATAAAAGTGAATAATAAAGCCCAATAATGTCCAAAACAGAAGATAATATAGCATGGAGCAATCAAAAATTATAGATACGTTGAAGACGTATCAAGCTTCCCCAAGCTTAATTCCTACTCGTCCTCGAGTAGGTAAATGGTAAAAACAGAATTTTTGATGCGGAGTGCTACTTGGCATAATTTCAATGTAATTCTTCTTAATTGTGGTATGAATATTAGGATCCGAAAGATTCAAGACAAAATTTTAATATTGACATAAGAAATAATAATACTTCAAGCATACTAACAAAGCAATTATGTCTTCTCAAAATAACATGGCCAAAGAAAGTTATCCCTACAAAATCATATAGTCTGGCTATGCTCTATCTTCACCACACAAAGTATTTAAATCATGCACAACCCCGATGACAAGCCAAGCAATTATTTCATACTTTTGACATTCTCAAAAAAATTCAATCTTCACGCAATACATGAGCGTGAGCCATGAACATAGCACTATATGTGGAATAGAATGGTGGTTGTGGAGAAGACAAAAAGGAAGAAGATAGTCTCACATCAATTAGGCATATCAACGGGCTACGGAGATGCCCATCAATAGATATCAATGTGAGTGAGTAGGGATTGCCATGCAACGGATGCACTAGAACTATAAGTATATGAAAGCTCAACAAAAGAAACTAAGTGGGTGTGCATCCAACTTGCTTGCTCATGAAGACCTAGGGCATTTTGAGAAGCCCATCATTGGAATATACAAGCCAAGTTCTATAATGAAAAATTCCCACTAGTATATGAAAGTGACAAAATGAGAGACTCTCTATCATGAAGATCAAGGTGCTACTTTGAAGCACAAGTGTGGTAAAAGGATAGTAACATTGTCCCTTCTCTCTTTTTCTCTCATTTTTTATTTGGGACTTTTCTCTTTTTTTTATGGCCTCTTTTTTTCTCTTTTTTTCATCCGGAGTATCATCCCAACTTGTGGGGGAATCATAGTCTCCATCATCCTTTCCTCACTTGGGACAATGCTCTAAAAATGAAGATCGTCACACTTTTATTTCCTTACAACTCAACAATTACAACTCGATACTTAGAACAAAATATGACTATGAATGCCTCCGGCGGTGTACCGGGATATGCAATGAATCAAGAGTGACATGTATGAAAGAATTATGAGCGGTGGCTTTGCCACAAATACGATGTCAACTACATGATCATGCAAAGCAATATGACAATGATGGAGCGTGTCATAGTAAACGGGACGGTGGAAAGTTGCATGGCAATATATCTCGGAATGGCTATGGAAATGCCATGATAGGTAGGTATGGTGGCTGTTTTGAGGAAGGTTTATGGTGGGTGTATGATACCGGCGAAAAGTGCGCGGTATTAGAGAGGCTAGCAATGGTGGAAGGAAGAAGGGTGCGTATAATCCATGGACTCAACATTAGTCATAAAGAACTCATATACTTATTGCAAAAATCTACAAGTTATCAAAGCAAAGTATTACACGCATGCTCCTAGGGGGTAGATTGGTAAAGACCATCGCTCGTCCCCGACCGCCACTCGTGAGGAAGACAATCAATAAATAAATCATGCTCCGACTTCATCACATAACGGTTCACCATACATGCATGCTACGGGAATCACAAACTTTAACACAAGTATTTATCAAATTCACAACTACTCAACTAGCATGACTCTAATATCACCATCTTTATATCTCAAAACAATTATCAAGCATCAACTTTTCTTAGTATTCAACACACTCATAAGAAAGTTTTTACAAATCTTGAATACCAAGCATATTAGGATTATTTAAGAAAATTACCATGATATTTAAGACTCTCAAAATAATCTAAGTGAAGCATGAGAGATCATTAGTTTCTATAAAACAAATCCACCACCGTGCTCTAAAAGATATAAGTGAAGTGCTAGAGCAAAACTATATAACTCAAAAGATATAAGCGAAGCACATAGAGTATTCTAACAAATTCCAAATCATGTATGGCTCTCTCAAAAGGTGTGTACAGAAAGTATGATTGTGGTAACCGAACAAACAAAGACTCAAATCATACAATACGCTCCAAGCAAAATACATATCATGTGGTGAATAAAAATATAGCTTCAAGTAAAGTTACCGATGGAAGTAGACGAAAGAGGGGATGCCTTCCGGGGCATCCCCAAGCTTTAGCTTTATGGTGTCCTTAGATTATCTTGGGGGTGCCATGGGCATACCCAAGCTTAGGCTCTTGCCACTCCTTGTTCCATAATCCATCAAAAAAATTCACCCAAAACTTGAAAACTTCACAACACAAAACTTAACAGAAATCTCGTGAGCTCCGTTAGCGAAAGAAAACAAAAGACCACTTCATGGTACTGTAATGAACTCATTATTTATTTATATTGGTGTTAAACCTACTGTATTCCAACTTCTCTATGGTTTATAAACTATTTTACTAGCCATAGATTCATCAAAATAAGCAAACAACACACGAAAAATAGAATATGTCAAAAACAGAACAGTTTGTAGTAATCTGTAACTAACGCAAACTTCTGGAACTCCAAAACATCAGACAAAATAGGACGACCTAGGAAATTTGTTTATTGACCAGCAGCAATTCGAATCACTATTTTATCACGTTCTGGTGATTTTTAACAATTATTTTTGTGAACAGAAAGTTTCTGGAAATTACAGCAAGATCAAATAACTATCATCCAAGAAGATCCTATAGGTTTAACTTGGCACAAACACTAATTTAAACATAAAAACACATCTAACCAGAGGCTAGAACAAATATTTATTCATAAACAGAAGCAAAAAGCAAAAAAAAAACTAAAAAATAAAATTGGGTTGCCTCCCAACAAGCGCTATCGTTTAACGCCCCTAGCTAGGCATAACAGCAAGGATAGATCTAGGTATTGCCATAGTAATAGGATAGATCATTAAAACTCATTTCATATTCCCTACATTCAGCAGCAAGTTTCCTTTGAGGTAAGCAAAAGTAATCAAAAGGGCTAAATTTAATGGGACAAAAGTCCCCAAGATCAATTTTAGGATGTATAGGTTCCTCTTTCGGTCCTTCGTATTGCACAACCAATTCATCATTATAAGCATTCTTTTGACAGAACTTTGTGAGCCTATACTCGAGAGAATATCCTAGCTCATTATTTCGAATAGCCAAATCATCATTAAGTTCAGAAATTCTATCAATTAGAACATTGGTAGGGACCTTTTTTCTAAGGTTTTCATTAACAGCAACATAGTTTAGAGATTGAAAACGCATTATTTCTTCTTGATCAAAGAGGATAGCCTCTATGGGAGGATGGCCAGCGTCCACCCTAATGCGCAAAGATTTCTTTGGCTTCTTTTATTATAAATCTGAACTCATGAGCCAAAAAGATAGTAGCGGCACGCTTAACAGAAGAGTGCTCTATATTAGAAAATTCTGAGAAAATCCTTTGTATGCAAGGGTGCAAGTGCACAAATTGCCTTTCAAATTCAACTATAAGCATGGCAATAGCGGCCGCAATACTACTAGTTTTATGAAGAATGGAACTGCCCATAGAAGGCAAAGCACCGGCACAAGTAAAGAAATCTTGAATAACCCCTTTTCCAATAATATTACCACTACCAATTCGTAATTTTTTGTATGTAAGATAGGGGGTTCTTCAGCAGGAGCATCAGAATTTTCCATGTTATTACTATTGTCCATATTGACAATAGTTTCCCCAATTTCAGACATAACGACAGAAACTGCAAGGAGCAAAAAGAGAGAGGGAGGCAAACGGAAAAGAGAGGGCGAATAAAACTGCAAGGGTGAAGTGGGGGAGAGGAAAACGAGAGGCAAATGGTAAATAATGTAATGCGGGAGATAAGGGATTGTGATGGGTACTTGGTATGTTGACTTTTGCGTAGACCTCCCTGGCAACGGCACCAAAAATCCTTCTTGCTACCTCTTGAGCACTGTGTTGGTTTTCCCTTGAAGAGGAAAGGGTGATGCAGCAAAGTAGCGTTATTTCCCTCAGTTTTTGAGAACCAAGGTATCAATCCAGTAGGAGGCTACGCGCGAGTCCCTCACACCTACACAAAACAAATAAATACTCGCAACCAACGCGATAAGGGGTTGCCAATCCCTTCACGGTCACTTACGAGAGTGAGATCTGATAGATATGATAGGGTAATATTTTTGGTATTTTTGTGATAAAGATGCAAAGTAAAATAAAAGAAAAGTAAAAAGCAAAGGAAATAACTAAGTGTTGGAAGATTAATATGATGAAGATAGACCCGGGGGCCATAGGTTTCACTAGTGGCTTCTCTCAAGAGAATAAGTATTTTATGGTGGGTGAACGAATTACTGTTGAGCAATTGACAGAATTGAGCATAGTTATGAGAATATCTAGGTATGATCATGTATATAGGTATCACGTCCGAGACAAGTAGACCGACTCCTGCCTGCATCTACTACTATTACTCCACTCATCAACCGCTATCCATCATGCATCTAGAGTATTAAGTTCATGAAAATAGAATAACACCTTAAGCAAGATGACATGATGTAGAGGGATAAATTCATGCAATATGATAAAAATCCCATCTTGTTATCCTCGATGGCAACAATACAATACGTGCCTTGCTGCCCCTACTGTCACTGGGAAAGGACATCGCCAGATTGAACCCAAAGCTAAGCACTTCTCCCATTGCAAGAAAGATCAATCTAGTAGGCCAAACCAAACTGATAATTCGAAGAGACTTGCAAAGATAACCAATCATACATAAAAGAATTCAGAGAAGATTCAAATATTGTTCAGAGATAAACTTGATCATAAACCCACAATTCATCGGTCTCAAGAAACACACCGCAAAAAGAAGATTACATCGAATTGATCTCCACGAGAGAGGGGGAGAACATTGTATTGAGATCCAAAAAAGCGAGAAGAAGCCATCTAGCTACTAACTATGGACCCGAAGGTCTGAGGTAAACTACTCACACTTCATCAGAGAGGCTATGATGATGATGTAGAAGCCCTCCGTGATGGATGCCCCCTCCGGCGGAGCTCCATAACAGGCCCCAAGATGGGATCTCATGGGTACAGAAGGTTGCGGCGATGGAATTAGGTTTTTGGCTCCGTATCTGATCGTTTGGGGGTACGTAGGTATATATAGGAGGAAGGAGTACGTCGGTGGAGCAACATGGGGCCCACGAGGGTGGAGGGCGCGCCCTGGGGGTAGGCGCGTCCCCCCTACCCCGTGGCCTCCTCTTTTGTTTCTTGACGTAGGGTCCGAGTCTCCTGAATCATATTCTTCCTAAAAATCACATTCCCGAAGGTTTCATTCCGTTTGGACTCCGTTTGATATTCCTTTTCTGCGAAACTCTGAAATAGGCAAAAAACAGCAATTCTGGGCTCGGCCTTTGGTTAATAGGTTAGTCCCAAAAATAATATAAAAGTGAATAATAAAGCCCAATAATGTCCAAAACAGAAGATAATATAGCATGGAGCAATCAAAAATTGTAGATACGTTGGAGACGTATCAGAGACCCCGAGTAGGATTCGGCCTACTTGGGGCGCCTCCTTGGCTGCCCCCCCCCCCACACACACACTTATATATATGTGGGAGGGGGCGCCACACATAACCACGACAATCTCTTAGCTGTGTGCGGCACCCCTCTCCACAGTTTCGTCCCTCAATCATATTTTTGTAAGTGCTTAGGCGAAGCCCTGCGGAGATAGCATCACCACCACCCTCACCACGCCGTCGTGCTACCGGAACTCATCCACTACTTCACTGTCTTGCTGGATCAATAAGGCGAGGACGTCCCCGAGCTGAATGTATGCTAAATGCGGAGGTGTCGTACATTCGGTACTCGATCGGTTGGACGCGAAGAAGTTCGACTACATCAGTCGCGTTGACAAACGCTTCGGCTTATGGTCTATGAAGGTACTTAGACACACTCTCCCCTCTCTTCTCTATGCATCTCCATGGATAGATCTTGCATGTGCATAGAAAAGTTTTTGTTTTCCATGCAACGTTCCCCAACAGTTTTTACCTTTGAGGTTTCACTATTATCGGATTGAATACTTTTTGGATTTGAGAGCACTTGATGTATGTCTTGCATATGTTTTGGTATTCAACTTGCGGATTATCGTGACATTGTATTAATCTATGCATAGGGGTTGATACACGTTTTCTTCCTTCTTTCTCTTTTAGAAACCTTGGGGCACTCTTTGAAGTTCTTTGTGTTGGATTGAATATTATGAATCTGAAGTTGTTTGATGCATACCGAATAATCAACTCACGGATACTTGTGGTGATATTGGAGTTGGTTGGTGTGTATCACATGGTGTTATTCTAGTACGAACTCTAGGGTTGTTTGTGACACTTATAGGGATGGCTCAATAGATTGGTCGAAACAGATAACTTTGAGGTGGTTTCGTACCCTACAACAATTTCATCTTATGTCCTCCGCTATATAAGAACTTTGGAGTAACTCTGTGTCACACGTTGAAGGATTGTTATATGATTCAATTATGTTAGCACTGTTGAGAGATTGCACTAGTGAAAGTACAAACCCTAGGCCTTGTTTCTAAGCATTGCAATATCGTAAGTGCTCACTTTTGTTAATTTCTACCTTGTTGTTTTTATATTTTCATATTACAATAAGCTATATCTACTATCCATACTACAGTTGTATCACCATCTCTTCGCCGTACTAGTGCACCTATACAATTTGCCATTGTATTGCGTGTGTAGGGGACACAAGAGATTTCTTGTATCTGGTTGCAGGGTTGTTCAAGAGAGACCATCTTCATCCTACGGCTCCCATGGATTGATAAATCTTAGGTCATCCACTTGAGGGAAAATTGCTACTGTCCTACAAAACTCTGCGCTTGAAGGTTGAACACGAGTCTACAAGAATAAGTTGTGTAGTAGACATCAGAGGGGCTGACATCGGACCAAAAGAAGGAGATGGCCGCCATTGCTGTCGGTTGGTTGGTCAGCAGGCAGCCGGAGGATGACGACATCCGAATGGAGGACGTTGCCGACGACAAGCCGGCGCCACCCTCCTCCTTCGCGCCACCCTCATTGGTGCATTGCACCATGACCATCGGCAAGGCCCATACCCATTACATGGACATGGTGCGGGAGTAGCAGTTCTGGGAGGCGCGGGCTGACGCCGCCCACAACAAGCACCTCCTCTAGGAGCCTGTGCCGGTGGAGGAGTAGCTCGCGCCGGCAGGGCGGTCGCACCGGGTGCGGACCTGGCAGAGCAGGAGGCGCTGCTCGAGTCCTACCGCTCCGCTCGCGAGATGTAACGCCCGGGTAATTAAGCTACAGTAATCCCATGCTAATGGTGCCACGTCACCACGGTTACTGTTGTTAACCGTGCGATGATTCAAAACCGTTTCAAAATTTAAATTCAAATTAATGTCAACAATAAAAGTTTTCAGAATTTAAAACAAAAATGTTCGGGAGGTGCCATATTTTGCATAAGTAAATATGGTGTAATAAACACATTTTTATAAAATTCCTAGATAATTTAAAATAATTTAAAACAGAAAAGAAAATAAATAAAAATAAAAGAAATTACAAAATAGAAAGAAACAAACAACCAAAATAAATAAATAAAAAGAAACCGCCCCCCACTCGGCCTCGACCCAGCCGGCCCAGTCGACCACCCCACCAGGTCGGCCCAACCATCCCCGCACCCCCATAACCTCCCCCACTCCTCCACTCGCCCACCGACACCCAGACTCCCCCCCCCCCCCGAAATATCTCCCTCCTCTCCCCCGATTGGATTGGGATCGAGGAGGGGAACCGCTCACCGCCGCCGCCCGGTGCCGTCTCGCTGCGATGCTGCACCGCCATCGCCCATCGCCGTCCATCGCCACCCGGACCCTCCCCCCCCCCCCTCGCCGGCCTGCCTCCTCTCCGCACGTCGTCTCCGACCTCCTCCCCGAGAACCACTGCCTCGTACCCTACGCCCCGCGGTGAGGCTCCGGCCTCCCTCCCTCTCTCCACTTTTTTTTCGTCACCGGCATCGCCCACCGCGCACCGACCGCGCTCGGCCCTGCGCCTCGCCGTGATCCTCCACGCCCCCGTACGCGCACGCCCTTGCCCGCTCACGGCGCTCCCGCCCCTACCTCGCGCACGCCGCCCTACGCGTCCTGGACGCGCCCGTGCTGTCCTCCCCTCGCCCGCTCCGGCCCTTCCTCCCGCAGCCCTCAGGCCCACCCGCGCCCGCCGTTCCCCGCGCTTCTCTGTAGCCGCCCACACGCACCGGACTGTGCCCAACTCCTGCTGCCCGCGCATGCTTGCCTCCTCGTGCTCACTGCATCCGCTGCCGCCCTCGCGCCTTCAAAGCAACTGGTGCCATGGCGGCGCTCGCCCCGCACCTACCGTTGCTCCTCGTCGCGGTCCCGCTGCTGGGCTCCGCCCGTGGTTCGCCTGACCCTCCTGCGCGCGCGCCCACGCGCTACCTCGCCGTCATGCCGCGCTCGTCGCCAACGCACCGCCCCTGCTCGCCCCCTCGAGCGGCCTCCGCCGCTCCGGCCGAGTCCTGGCGCCCGCTGCGCCTGTTCGGGCAGCGCCCGCAACGCCCGAACCCGCTATGGCCCCCCTGACCCAATGACATGTGGGGCCTAGCCCCTGGAACATTTTAAAAAAGATTATTAGAAGAAAATAATAAAAATATTAATTAATTAATTAGTTAACTAAATTAGTTAACTTAACTAATCGTGATTGGATTAACCTAATAACTAATTAAACTAATTAATCTATTTTAGTTAATCTCAGTCAATGACAAACGAGACCCACACGTCAGTTGACCAGTCAACGCCTCTGTTGACTGCTGACGTCATGCTGACGTCAGCGTGCACTATTCTGGATAATGTTGTTTTAAATAATTTAATAAATCCTAAAAATGATTTAAATCTTTTAAAATTAATATAATATAAACTGTAGCTCAGATGGAAAAACTTTGTACATGAAAGTTGCTCAGAACGATGAGACGAATCCGGTTGCGCAGCCCGTTCGTCCGCCACACATCCTTAACATATCGAACTCGCAACTTTCCCCCTCCGTTTCATCTGTCCGAAAACGCGAAACACCAGGAATACTTTCCCGGATGTTTCCCCCTTCGTCGGTATCACCTACTACCGCGATTGGGCACACCTAGCATCACGCTTTGTCATGTCATGCATCGTCATGCATTTGTTTGCATTGTATTTATTGTTTCTTCCCCCTCTTCTCTCGCTAGACACCAAGACCGACGCCGCTGCTACCCAGTACGACTACGGTGTTGACGATCCCTCCTTACCAGAGCAATCAGGCAGCCCCCCCTTGATCACCAGATATCGCCTATTCTTCTCTATACTGCTTGCATTAGAGTAGTGTAGCATGTTACTGCTTTCCGTTAATCCTATCCTGATGCATAGCCTGTCCTTGCTACTACTGTTGTTACCTTTACCTGCAATCCTACATGCTTAGTATAGGATGCTAGTATTCCATCTGTGGCCCTACATTCTTGTCCGTCTGCTGTGCTATACTATCGGGTCGTGGTCACTTGAGAGGTGATCACGGGTATATACTATATACTTTATACCTGATACATGTGGTGACTAAAGTCGGGTCGGCTCGAGGAGTACCCGCGAGTGATTCACGGATTGGGGGCTGAAAGGACCTTTGTCCCGATGGCCCTTTGGGTGGATCTTTGTGGCGGAGCGACAGGGCAGGTTGAGACTACCTTGGTGAGAGGTGGCATGGCCCTGTCGGCGTTCGCGGTTACTTCAAAATAACACGCTTAACGAGATCTTGGTATTTGATCTGAGTCTGGCCACTGGCCTATACGCACTAACCAACTACGCGGGAACAGTTATGGGCACTCGACGTCGTGGTATCAGCCGAAGCCTTCGTGACGTTAGCGACTGAGCGGTGCGCGCCAGATTGGACCGCGTAACGTGACTTCCTTTGTAATGGAGGTTGCTAGGTCTGTTTCCGACCGCCCACGCAATGTGCAGGTGTGCAATGGGCGATGGGCCCAGACCCCTGCGCGCTTAGGATTAGACCGGCGTGCTGACCTCTCTGTTGTGCCTAGGTAGGGCTGCGACGTGTTGATCTTCCGAGGCCGGGCATGACCCAGGAAAGTGTGTCCGGCCAAATGAGACCGAGCGTGTTGGGTTATGTGGTGCACCCCTGCAGGGAAGTTTATCTATTCGAATAGTCGTGTCCCTCGGTAAAAGGATGACTCGGAGTTGTACCTTGACCTTATGACAACTAGAACCGGATACTTAATAAAGCACACCCTTCCAAGTGCCAGATACAACCCGGTGATCGCTCTCTAGCAGGGCGACGAGGAGGGGATCACCGGGTAGGATTATGCTATGCGATGCTACTTGGTGAACTTACCATCTACTCTCTTCTACATGCTGCAAGATGGAGGTGGCCAGAAGCGTAGTCTTTGACAAGATTAGCTTTCCCCCTCTTATTCTGGCATTCTGCAGTTCTGTCCACCGATATGGCCCTTTACACATATACCCATGCATATGTAGTGTAGCTCCTTGCTTGCGAGTACTTTGGATGAGTACTCACGGTTGCTTTTCTCCCTTTTTTTCCCCTTTGCATTCTTCTCGGCTGTCGCAACCAGATGCTGCAGTCCAGGAGCTAGAGATCCCGAGGATGATTCTACGTGGAGTTCGGCTTCCAGGAGTAGTTTAGGAGGATCCCAGGTAGGAGGCCTACGCCTCTTTCGATCTGTATCCCAGTTTGTGCTAGCCATCTTATGGCAACTTGTTTAAATTATGTCAGTACTCAGATATTGTTGCTTCCGTTGACTCGTCTATGATCGAGCACTTGTATTCGAGCCCTCGAGGCCCCTGGCTTGTATTATGATGCTTGTATGACTTATTTATGTTTTTAGAGTTGTGTTGTGATATCTTCCCGTGAGTCCCTGATCTTGATCGTACACGTTTGCGTGCATGATTAGTGTACTATTGAATCGGGGGCATGACAAGTTGGTATCAGAGCCGACTACCTGTAGGAATCCCCCTTCCACACTCCTTGGCCGAAGTTGAGTCTAGTCATTGCAAAACTTTTACTAACATGGTTGTGTGCCTTACGGGCCCACGTCGCCATTGGGTGGTATTAGGATCTTTTATTCCTCGTCTTTACTCCTGGACTCTGATCTCTCTTCTATTCGAGTTAAAATGAATTTACTAACTCTGACTCTAGGTTCTCGTAACTACTTCCTTCCGGAGAGCTCTTATCACAGATGATCGCCTGCTGCACTAGAAGATTCTGGAGTTACCCTCTGATGTTCTCTCGAGACTTTGTGTCCGTCGTTTTTGCAATTCCCTATCACCGATATATCCCTATGGATAAATACGTACACTCGCTGTCCATACCTTCATCCCAAGATGCTCTTGATATTACTAGATACAACGGAATATTTTCCAATATCTCGAGAATCCTTTGTGCCTACTGTTAGCTCTTTTCAGCGTGATACACCTGCAAATAATTCCTCACACTTATCGAGGATTCGTTCATCCCAGTTGTTCGTATGCTTCATAAGGTACTCTGAAATACTATCCGACCTTCTGAGCATCCTCTTCGAACTATTGCTCTGCAAATACTTGTAAGCTTACATTATGGATGTTCCCATATCACTAGCAATATTCACTAGTATCTTTTGACACCGTCATTTTGATCCTATTGATCCAACATGTGTGCGAATGCACACAATCATCAATCGACCCTTCTAAATTATCTTTCCGGCTCAGGCGTCATTTTTGAACATGAGCTGGTTCTCAACCAATCCAATTGTCGTCGATTGTACCCCTAAGGCTATTCAACTTATCCATCCCTAATCAGAACATTGCTTCTGATCCCTTGATTTGAAAATCATAATTCCTTTGCATTTGAGCTCTGGATTAGTCAGTTGTTTCTATAATCCAATGCCTTTGCATTGTTACTTCCTCTGTTTGTGTGTCGATGCTCACATCAGCTCTGTTATGGACTGGTAGATCCTTTAATGGATTTTATCCGACAGTATCCTTTATATCCAATAACCTTGTGAGCCTTCCCTCGGATACATAATGCCTTTGGTAAATTGTATCCTCTACTTTCTCAACCTTGCTCTGCTTTCGAGCTGGTGATATTTACTCTTGAAGCTTGTGGTATATGTTTCTAGGTATTAATTATACCTCCATAGCTAGACTAGCACTGCTTTGATGTAAATGTAATGAAATTAGTCATGTTTATATGAAATCCATCATGTTTATATAAAATCCGGACGTGTTTGAACAAATTTTGGCCGGTTGGTTTAAATTGTTGTTAAAATGTATACGGCTACAGTTTGATGACGGTCTCCCTCATCCATGTCTGTGGACTGGTCCCCCCTGTCAGCGGACGGATGCTGAAGAAAATTTACGGATTATCGTTGGAGATACCCTTAGAGTGTGTGCAATAAAGCTATCATAGTGAATGAGTTAGGCTTGCCTTCTCGCAAAGATATTATCTTTGAGGAAGAAAGGTAAGACATTTATCTTCACTGTATGAGATTTCTTCTCTTATTCACTCGCTTTTAGAGTTAATTTTAATTGCCCATAATTCTATCTAGGATCTCGAAACATTAAATGGTTAGAAATGACAATAAGATATAATATACTGTTTGAAAACTAAACATAGCTTAGATGATTAGATTCTTTGTGGTGAAACTAGGCCATCATGATCCAAGTTCTAGACGTGTGCTCGCATATTTCTACATTTTATTATAGACTTTTCAGCACTATTCTGTAAGTGGTAGTGCATGCCTACATAACTTTTGGGCAAACACATCATATACACTAAGAAGTCATGCAAAAATAATAATGCAGAATTCATGTAAACACAAATATTAGCCTAGAGAGTTTTGAATTGACTAGTCATGATTGGCACCACCACTGGTGCTGTGTCTCCCGGAGCTCGAGACCGACCTAGAGACGAGGAGGCAGATGGTTTGTGTCATTGCGTGGGCTAGAGAGGCGACGCGCAATTAGCAAATGTATGCATAAATGGATCGGTTAGGCAATGCCATATGCCTTGAAAGTTCAAGGAGAACGAAAACGTGCACGTTTTCCATTTGTGACATAATTGTGTCAAGTCCAAGTCGGCATATAAGATATCAAGTATATGGCGGTACGCGGCTCTTTTTCCGCCCTTAAATTGCTTGCTCCCCCACACGGTGGTCCTTAATTAATTTCGCGATATGATACCTCGATGGATGGACGGATGGATCACAGACATCTAAATTAAGCCGCGAGTCCTCCTCTGTCCGCAGTGGATCAATCTGTGCGTATGTGCGTAGGTAAAGCTCGAATAGTGTTTCGTACCGCATGCACGTGGGGTTGTAAATCGGAAAATAGCGACTGCACCAGGAATGGCTCGTGCTGGCTACATGGTGGTGGCGGCAATTGGACGAGCCACGTAAGTGACGTGGAACCGCAAATGGCCACAAGACGCAGGGAACACGTACGGCTTTTATTTTTGGGAAACAGTGACTTGTACTCCCTTCGATTATTACTACCTCCTTTTCAGTTTACAAGTCCTGTGCGTATACCTAGGTTGTCAATTTTATCACCCTAATATAAACTATATAACACAAAAATTATACCTTTTAAAAGTAGAAACTCTGAAGTTTATGTTGATATATTTTTTGTAATATATGACTTGTATTAGGTTGGTCAAATTGACGATCTAGGAGTACGCGCACGCCCTGTAAACTGAGAGAGAGGTAGTACAAGAAAAGTCGTCTTGGATTGTTCATAGACAGCCAGCCTTCTGAGTGATTCGCGCCAGAAGTTGACTCTTCGTGCTGCTTCACATAATCCCGTTTCAACGTGGTTGCTGCTATTTTGGAGGGTTTAGCATTTGCATCGTGATGTGTGTGTATGAAATGAGATGTTACTATTGGGTTTGGGTACGCGTACTGCGATGAAACACTCGCAGAACGTGACAAAGTTTACCACGCAAAGGATGGAGTTGGGGTTAAGGTTGTGTAACTCCAGCACCTAGAAGAACCGTAGGCCATGATTAGTGTGTGTGTCCGAAATGAGATGTTATTATTGGGTACGCGTACTCGCATGAAGCATTCGCAGAACATGACAAAGTTCACCACGTAGAGGATGGAGTTGTGGTTCAGGTTGTGTAAATCCAGCCCGTAGAAGAACCGTAGCCCACGGAGGAAGTTGTGCACACGATGGTGGTGGTGGAGAAAAGTGGCTCATTAGAGCGGTGCGCCGGTGCCCAGAACGATGTGCCGCGACACGAACATCATGGGTGGAAGGAGTCTCTCCAGTTGAAGGACGCCGAGGTTGTGGATGGTGATGTTTGGAACCGTGAAATCCAAGAGGTCTTAGGTCTCCCATGGGATCGTCTCCACTTTGTAGCCCCAAAGTCGAACCTCCTTAATGTTGCACTCATCTTCTCCTCGCCCTTGCTGTTGCGCATCCGAGTAGAGTCAGATGCAGTGGTGGCAAAGACAGAACCATGGGATTTGGTGGAAGCACGGGCTCAAAGTACTGGAATTGCGGGGACAAACGCGAGGAAGACGAGGGCAAGTGACAAGGATAAATACTCACTCCATCCTAAAATATAAGAACGTTTTTTCCACTAGAATAGTATCAAAAACGTTCTTATATTTTGAGACGGAGGTAGTAGTAAACTTCCCCCACTTGGTTATCTTATAACCGAGGGTACCGAATCGTCCACTGCTAACTGCTCGCCACGTGTCCTAGTACTCCTTTGATACGTCCTACAACATGATCGAGGAAGTTAATGGGCATGTACAATGACCGTTGACGTCACGCATAGCTCGGTGTGACTCTTTGTGCTCCATTTGACTTGATTTGACTCATCTGACCAAGTGAGTCTTCGAGCTCCCGGTCGCATCGAACGGGCTTAGACCAGTTTGATTGTTTGAGTCTAACATGAAGGTGTTATGTGTTGACAATCGCTCTAATCGAATATGGCTCAAAAGACCTCTGGCGGTTCCGCAACTAAAGAAGCACACCTCTGAAGGGCCCTAATATGTTGGGGCACCACCTTGACGGCAATCAGCTCATTAGAGCAATGGTTCTGATAACACACAAGCCTTGGAGCAGACCTCTGGTAGTTCTGCAAGTGTCGAGGCATCACCATGATGGTAGTGAGATCGGCTGAGCATCGCTTTGACGGCGTCAAACTTCTGTAGCATAGCAGAGATATTGAGTTGTTTTGTGTATTTTTTATTTTTATTTGTGTTTAATTTTTTATGTCATTGTATGAAAAATCATTTGAACTTTGTAGGTTTCATTATTTCATATATTTTATGCATTTTATGAATAAACTTGTATTTCATTGGATATCATTCAAATTTGAACCTATGTTTGAAATTTTCTGAAAATGGGAGAAAGATCATAGATAATGTAACAGCCAGGCGTGAACAATAAATTCAAAAATAATAGTAAAGGAAATAAAAAATAAAGGCATCCAAGATACTCATGTGCACAAGGTGCGTCCAAAATTTTGTGGTGTTTGGACCTCGTGCCAAAAAAGGCAAAACAAACTGTCTGAGAAACTTTGAAAAAGAACACTATTTAGAGCCGATTGTTATTTTTTTGCACTCCTCCAATGTCGGACCAATCTGAAATTTTGCACACAGCTTGCGTACAGGAGCATCTTGGATTCCTAGAAGTTCCAGATTTTAAAAAAAAATAGAATTCTTTTATTTTTACTGTTCATCGAGTGTAGGTGATCCTGGGCCCCATTTGAATTATCAATGTATTTAGCATATACTTAGGGCTTCTAAAACAAAAGTTTGGGGCTTTCAAATACGTGTATGTGAAAATTCAAACACACAAACTAATTTTAAATATGTAAAGTCGTTTCTTGAATTTACAACAAAATTAAATATTGTCTAAAAACCTGTGAAACTTTGCATGGTGTCATCATATGACATGCAGAGTATGTGGTTAAAGTTTGAAAAATATTTGAATAGGCTATGATGACATAGGTTGCTTAGGAAGTGAAGACGACCTCGAGGACGCACCCGCCATATAAACTAATGAATCTGTAGTTGTTTCTCACATATATGACCTAACTACATACTAAAGAACTAAAATGGGTTTTTTTCACCAACTTTTAGTCTTTTTTGATGTACATGTACTTCAAATTTGATTTATGTTCATCAAATAGCTAGAAATGCATTAAATCCCCTAAAATACATCGTATTAAATCCAAGAAAGTCTCAAATTTGAACATGGAAGTTGGATGGGTGTATCTGTTGCAAATATGTTCTATATGCAATAATAAATGTACTATTATTTTTCCATGTTCATAATTAAGGTTATATTTCTGTGATATAATTGTATTGGTTCTTGAATATGAGATCCAGAGGAAAGTACAGTTACATGTGTGGAAACATAAACACCAATATGATCTCTGGTCATGCCTCTGAGACTAGCTCATGTATTAATGATGATCTTGTTTTCCTAATTATGAGCATTGTTATAGTAACAAAGATGCTATCAGTAATGAGAATACATTGTTATCGAAATCCCGTTATAGGAGAACTAGGAACGGGGAGCTCTCCCCTTTTTTCGCCCGACTCTTTGATCTTAAACTTAAGATTGTTGGTTTTAGGAACGAGTGGTTACCCTTCTCCGACCCTTACTATCCAACCGGAGAGCGGACGGCTAACAATGGTGTTCGATAGACCCAACTTATGAACTACCGGGGGATCACATGTTTATTATGTTGTCGGTATTTTCATATAAAGTGTTAATGCTTGCTTAGTTCTTTAGATCATGAGAATATCATATGCCAACATACCAGATGGTTACTTTGGGGTTATCGGACGTCACTCTATAACTGGGTGACAATAAAAGTAGCTTACGGGTATATCACAAACGTATGTCTCAATATTAATAGTTCAATACTGGGATTTGCTCCTCCGACGATGGAAAGATACTCTTTGGGAGCACTAGGTGTTATGATATCATTATCGTCTGGTCAGACACTTGTGATGGATATCACAGAGATACCGGAATACGAATATAAAAACGAGTAAAGAGAACAAAACCAGTAACTATGGTAATATGTATAGTGATCAAGGAGTTGATCACAGGGATACTGATAATATCTCGCCTTGGGTTTTGTAACATATCACGAAGCAAACAGAGTGGTACTCGGGAACAAAAGGTTCTCTCAAAAACTTTGTGAATAAGAGCATCTCCAATAGATGGTCCAAAATTTGGCGGTCCAAAACCGAAGATGTAAAATTTGGACCGCCAAAAAGTGCGGTTTGGAGCTCCAAAAAACCAACAGATGGTCCAAAAGAGCAACTCCAATAGATGGTCCAAAATGAAGATGTAAATTTCTTAAAACGACAAACTACTAGTCCATTCAACATAATTCAAACATGAAATTCAATATAGTTTCATACATGAACTTCAACTACTACTTATTCAAACTACTAGATAAACTACTCCTCATCGTCGGAGCTGCGGAACTGCGCCCAGAACTCCTCCTTCTCCGGGTCGTCACATCCCTCCTCCTCCTCCTCCGAGAAGTCTGCCCAGTCCTTCTCGGAAGAGGACTCGATGGGGATCACCGTCGAGGGACCGGCCTCATCCTCCTTCTTCGCCCCCTTCTTCTTCTGCTCCGTCTCACGCTTCTAGTAGTACTCCAGCTTGGCATGGACGTACTCCGGATGCTCCTGAGCAAACCTCGCCATCGCCTCCTCGTCGGTCTCGCCAGCACTGACGACAACCGAGGGCTTCTTCGTCGTCGTCTTATTCGTCGGGATCTCCTTCATCTTGATACCCTGCGGCACAACCATCTCCGCTTCCGCCCGACTCTCGATCTCTGGGAAGTTGAGGTGCTCCCGAGGCCTCTCGGCACGCCACGCCGCCACGTCGTAGGCACGCGCGGCCTCGTGGGCGGAGGGGTACGTGCCGATCCACCAACGCCTCCCAACTTCGGAGAACTCCACTCCGAAATTACCGGAGGGCTTCTGCCTCACACCAAAGAAGCTCGACTTGCCCTTCGGCGTCTTCTTCGGCACCATCGGAGAGCGGTGAGAGCGGTGGAGTGGTGAGAGCGGTGGAGAGGCGGCGGCGTGCTGCCGGGGCGGTGGCGGACGGAGCCGGGCGGGGCGGAGCTGAGGGGCGGTGGCGGACGGAGTCGGGCGGGGCGGTGGTGGACGGAGCCGGGCGGGGCTAAGCTGCGGGGCAGCGGCGGCGTGCGGGGCGGTGGCGGACGGAGCTACGGCGGGCGGGCCGGGGCCGGGCGGAGCTGCAGCGGACGGGGCGGGGCGGGCAGGGCGGACGGGGCGGCGGCGTGCGCTGCGGCTGTAGTCGGATCCGCAGCGGGCGGGCGGCGGGGCGGCGTGGAAACAGCAGGGGGCGGGGTGGGGCAGGATCTGATGCGGGCGGTGGGACGGCAGCGTGGTGTGGATGCGGCGGGGCGGCGGCAGACGGGCGGGCGGGCGGGAAAGGAAAGGAAGCGGCGATTGGGCGTTCGCGGGCGGCGGCTGGTTTTGGACCAGATGCACCTCGTTATGCAAATTTGCACCACAAGGTGTTGTATTTTACATCACGAGAAGGTCGCGGTCCAATTTTTTTTACATATGGACCATCTGTTGAAGCTGCGTTTTTGGCCTCAGACGGTCCAAAAGTTAGTTACTTTTACATTTGGACTATCTATTGGAGATGCTCTAAGCAGGAGTTAACAAGGGTGTCTAGATCCCACTATTAACTATTGACCGACAAGTGTTCCGGGTCATGTTCGCTTGTTTCTGAACATGTAGGGTCACATGTTTAACAACTAGTAATTATGATAACTAGAGGAAGGATAGAATAAGCACCAAAAGTGTCCCGGATAGTGCCGGAAAGGTTTCGAGAAATCCAAAAAGGTATAGCATGTCCAGAAGTTTTTAATCTTTATATGGGAAGTTTTCAGGAGGTTCCGGAATATTTTTTGGGAGAGAAGTCACTCTTGGTCCGAACCAAGAGGGCAGTCCCTAGTGGCATAAAAGGCCCAAAAGGGGGGCCCCTTTATATGGAGGGGGTGGGACGAGTTGGGAGGAGGAGGAGTCTCTACCTAGTTGGGCCAAACTAGGTGGAGGACTCCTCCTTGTAGTGGGTTGCCCCCTTGGCTCCTATCGGAGAAATCGGAAGTGTTATGGAGATAACCAAAGGTTTTTTTTGGAGAAAACTGGATTAAGACGGGAAGCAAGAAAAATACCGAAGGACCCTAACTAGTATCCGAAAAATATGAGATGGTACTAGAAGTGTCCGGAACCTTCTAGAATTTTCAATAGGGACCAAAGTGGGATGCCACTTGGCTTGGCCCAAGTGGGCAGGCCCACATGGGCCTTTAGGACCATTATTGGGGGTGTCTCCCTATTTGCTTGGGGCCCCCTAGGTGTGGCTATGGTTGGAAGGGCGCACCCCTTGGGTGGACGGCGGACCTAGATGGGGGCATAGCCCTTGGGGTTGCCCCCTCTCCCAAGGCGCCTCCCCTTCCCCTCCGCCTATATATAGTGGAGGAGGTAGCACTGCTTTTGCATAGAATTTTCTGCGTCAGGCTGCATCCTCTCTCTCTCTCTCTCATTCTTACACTAAAATTGTTCCTCCCGGAGGGCTGCTCCTCCCTCCTCTTCTACTCTGGCATCGTCTAGATCTAGGCGGTGAAGCGTTGTTGGATCACTGGTGTCAATTGCGTGCAATCCGTAGAGGGGTCGTACATTCGATTCTTGTTCGAGGGAATTCAAGAACGATCTTCACTAACTCTTCTTTCGCTGCAATTCGAAGTTGGTAACGATCAGATATAATCTTGTATGCATCTTCATAGTGATCTTGGAACTTGATTAGTAGGATGATTTTTTTTCTATTACGTTTCCCAACAACAGAGTGCCATCATCTTCCATTGTTCTCACGGACGAGAGGGTGCACGAGGAACACCACCACCATAGACGAAGAGCTCCAATCAACTGAGACCATCCATGATGCCTCATGGCTATTGGCGTGGTCAAAAGGAAACGATCAACCGAGTCAATACCCGGACGTAGAGCCACATGCATCCGAGGCTACAACACAACAAGGGCTCCGTGAAGCCGAAGGACATCAAGGATCTGAGTCCACACCCAAACCGCTTCACTGTACACATCAATCACCAAGTTCACAGAAGGTAACTCCATCACCACCGGCACAAATAGAGAAGAACAGAAATCACACCACCACAAACAAGCCACTTGACCATTGTAAGTGCATCTAGTGCCCCTTAGTGATTTTGGTGTATTGAAGACTTATAGGTTAAGTATCTAATGTGTTTATGAGTGTACACAGGTCTATAAGTCTATGAGGAGTTTGATATTTACAGAGAAAGTCGACCCCTAAAAATGAAGTTCTTCGACTGAAGACTTTGATATACTGAAGACTTTCTGAAGACTTTGAAAGTGAAGAAATTGGTGTGACCTTGAAGACTTGGTACTCATTCGAGGAACATGAAGCGTGAAGACTTTTGTTTTCGTAGTTTCATTTTCTCTTTCTTGAGTCATAGGAAACACCGTACTGTTAAAGGGGGTCGAGGAAATACTAAGGAGAAAATTTCCATGTGATGCCCAACTCAAATCCTACACCTACCAATCCCTTCGAGTGAAGCCATTGGAAATCTCATACAGTTCAGTCAATTTCTTCAGTGACAGAGACGCAGTTCTTCTGGTCACTGAGGACTTTGCTCTGACTGAGGAGTTAGGAATTCGCCAGTGCGAATTGCCTACACAGTGAGGAACATGATAGCCCTGAGGAATTTGTACCTCAAATTTCCGACCGTTGCTGTGCTGCGCGCCAGCTGTCCGAAAATATCTTGTCCACCTAACGGTCATATCATTGAAGGGCATTTATGTCTTATCATGTCGGGCTGCTCCCTAGGCTATAAATAGCCGCCCCCTACAACCACTAGCTGGTTGGCTGCTCCGCGAGAACTTGACACTTGTCATTTGAGAGCAACCCATCCTCCGAGGACTTTGAGCGAAAATCATCAAGTGAGGAAAATCCAAACCCCAAACCCAAAACACCTATAAACCCAAAGTGATTGAGCATCACTGAAGAGATTGATCCTGCGTGGATCCAACGCTTGTTACCTTTGAAGACTGTGCTTCTTCCAGACGGTTAGGCGTCAAGGTCTAGAGCATCCAAGAGGAATTGTGGATCGCCGAGTGACCAAGTCTGTGAAGGTTTGGAAGTCACCTGAAGACTTACCACGAGTGATTGGGCGAGGACTGTGTGTTCTTAGCTCAAGGAGAATATGGTGAGGACTTGGTGTCCCGAGCTGCGTGCTCAGGACTGTGTGTCCGGGATTGTGTGTCCTCGAGTTTAAATACTCAGCCGCTCCAACCAGATGTACAACTGAGACAATAGTTGGAACTGGTCTACCAAATCATTGTCTTCACCAAGCTTACTGGTTCTATCTCCTCAACTCTTTCATTTCCTCAGTAGTGTGTTGTTTCTTTATCATATCTGTGTTTGAAGACTTTGACTGAAGACTTTCTCAATTTCCGCAGTTCAATTTCTTCAGTCTGTTTGTCTTCAACTTGTGTTATCCTATGTTTACGCTTTCTGTACTCTGTGTTTGTCTTCATCTCATCATGATGACTATGCATGTAATCTGCTATGTTTACTTCTGAGTACTTATTCCGCTGCTAGTAGTTCTTCGCTAAGGAATTTCCTCACGAGCAAATTCCTTAGTGAAGAATTTCATAAAAATCGCCTATTCACCCCCCCTCTAGTCGATATAACGCACTTTCAATTGGTATCAGAGCAAGGTACTCCCTTGTTCTGTGTGAATTTGGTTTAACCGCCTGGAGTTTTAGTTATGTCGACCGCAGGTATGATCAAGGTCTCTGCTGGGTGTCCTACCTTCGATGGGACGGACTACCCCTACTGGAAGAATAAGATGTGAATGCATCTTGAGGCAATTGATAACGATCTCTGGTACGTTGTGGAAAATGGTGTTCCCTCCGTCACTCCCTCACTGAACGCTGCCGATGTGAAGAGATTCAAGCAACTCGACTCCCAAGCGAAGAATATCATATGTGGCCATCTGAGTAAGGGTCAGTATGGTAGAGTGAGTGCTTTGGAGACTGCAAAGCTTATCTGGGATAGGCTATCCAAGGTCAATGAAGGAGTTTCAACTCAGCGTGACTCAAGAGTTGATGTTCTTCATAATCTCTTCAATCGCTTCAAAAGACTCGACAATGAAAATGTGCAGCAAACCTTCGATCGCCTCACTGACATCTCAAATGAGCTTCAAGCACTTGGTGCCACTGACATCACCGACCATGAGGTGGTGAAGAAATTGCTGAGATCGCTTGATTCCTCATTGGACACTCTGGCACTGATGATACAAGAGCGTGGTGATTACAAGTCACTTGACCCCGCTGATATTCTCGAGAGGCTAAACACTCATGAGTTCCAGCTTGCTGAGAAGAGAGATCTCTATGGTACAAGCTATAGTAGATCACGTGCACTGAAGGCCAAGGTAGTATCTGAGTCCGAAGATGAAGACTCTGGTAGCAGCCTTGGTGATCCTGAGGAAATGAGTCGTGATCTAGCACTGCTTGTGAAGAAATTCCAGAAGTTCTCAAGACGTGGTCGCTTTGGAAAACCCTCAAGGAGCAATGGTTCCTCATCCAGTGACTATAAGAAGAGGCTTTGTCACAAGTGCAAGAAACCAGGACATTACATCCAAGACTGTCCTCAGTGGGAAAAGGAATCAAAGAAGAAGAAATACAAGGATTACAGTTCTGATGATGCGAAGAAAAAGAAGAAGTCCTCAAAATCTTCATCATCAAAATCCTCAAAGTCTTCGTCTCACAAGAAGAGCAGCTCCAAGAAGGCTCGGGCATTCATTGGCAAGGAAATGGACTCTGAGGCTGAATCTGAAGAAAATGAGGAAGAGGAACAATCTGAAGATTCTGAGTCTGGTGTGGCAAGCCTAGCCCTCGCTACTGCATTCGTCAGCAAATCCATCTTCAACACTGAAGAAAGTGAACTCACCAACAAGGCTGATGAAAGCATGATGACTATGCTCCCACCTATTGCTTCATGGCAAAGGGTGCCAAGGTACTCAAATACGCCTCCTCTGAATCTAGCGATGATGAATCTGATGAAAATCTTAAGCCTAGCTACTCTAAACTTGCTAAGATTGCTGCGCAACAACAAAAGGCTTTTGAAAAGGTTCAAAACATGCTAGACAAAAGTGATTATATGTTGGGTGAAGAATTGGATCGCACTAAGGCCTTAACTGAAAATCTTCAGAGACTTCAGACCAGGTTTGACAACCTTCAAAATCATCATAACACTCTCTTATCTGATCATGAGAAGCTTTCTTATGAATATCTTCAAAAGAAGAAAGATCTTGAGAAGCTAAGAGAGAGTTATGAAAATCTTCGGAAGGAGCGCGATTCATTACTTGCTCAACAAATCAGCGCTGCTCAGGAAGAATTTATTCCTCCATGTTTAAAATGCATTGAACGAGAATCTGCTAATTCTTCACCTGAATGTTCAAATGCTTCAAATGTTACAAATTCTTCACCTACCTCTGCTATCACTAATTCCTCATCTGAGGACATTGCTAGTATTACTAACGATGCAGGACTGAAGGAATTGTACATAACAGGCATGTACAAAAGCCTCAAAGGGCATCAGACTCTTTGTGATGTGCTTAAAAAGCAGATCCTCAACAGGAACCCTAGGAAAGAGGGTATTGCCTTTGAGAGGAAACTCAATGTTGATGGTACATATTGGAAGCCTGAGCAGTACCCCAAAACCTCATGGGTTGCTGCAAAGGGACCTCCAGTTGATCCATCTAATTTATCTGGCTATACATGTGAATCTTCTCATTCTTCTGATGAGTCTTTTGACTCCAACTATAAACTGTTCAAAAATCAGAATGGTGAAGTATTTGCTAGATATGTTGGCACTAACTGCAGGAACGGTTCTCCTGTGAAGAAAATCTGGGTTCCCAAAAGGCGCCTTGAAAGTCTTCAGGTGAATGTCCTCATGACACCACCTGTGAGGAAAAGGAACCTCAGATCAAATTCTTCATATGGATCCAAGTCCTCATACGGACCAAATTCCTCAAGGGGATCAAATTCCTCACATGGATCAAAGTCCTCATATGAACATCATCGTGCTAACAACTCTGTTTCATAGGGAAGAGCCAAGGCTATGAATATGAGCATTATTCTTCAAATTATTATGTTCATAAGTCCTCGAAGAATTTCTCTGCTTATGCATATGCTTACCCTAACCCCTCTTATGTGAAACGAAATGGTTTGGCTGCTTTGCCACCATTCTCATATGGAGCTCGCAGAGTGATGAACTCTTTGCCACCCCTTCAGATGTGGGTGGTGAAGAAAAAGAACTAATCCCTTCTGCAGGGTCAGGTCTCCAGACGTACGATAACGTCTGAAGAATTTGCTGGGGACCTGACAAAAGGTGCCTGAAAGGACGCAGGCTAACCATGATGAAATGAACTTTCATTTCACACGTCCTCCCTCTGTTTTATCTGTCTACTACTTGATGAAATTGATCTGATGAATTGTGATATCATATTCTTCACTGATGAAGTATATGAGGTCGTAAGTTGCACTAATTCATCTGCAGGATGATCAACCCAAAGCCACTGAATGGGTACTTGATAGTGGATGTACAAATCACATGATTGGTGACAAGAATCTGTTAATGGATGCTCCCTTATCAGCGTCACACATGAAGCATATCATCTTCGCTGATAAAAGCAAAAGTCAGGTATTGGGTCTTGGTAAGGTTGCTATCACAAATGATAGACACATGGACAAAGTCATGCTTGTTGAGTCCTTAGGATATAATCTTATGTCTGTCTCAATGCTTTGTGATCTTGATTTGGTTGTTGTCTTTGGCAAGTATCGTTGTGTTGTGATTATGGAAGCTGACAATTCCAAAGTCTTCGAAGGCTTTAGGAGAGGAGACTTGTATATTGTTGATTTCTCTGCAGATTCACAACCAGCTGTGTGCCTACTTGCAAAAGCTTCAGAAGGATGGCTATGGCATCGATGACTTGGTCATGCAGGCATGAGGAATTTGAGCACGCTTGCGAAGAAGAAACATGTCATTGGCATTGAGAATATCAAATTCCTCAAGGATCACTTGTGCGGTGCCTGTGAAGCTGGAAAGATGACAAAGGCCAAGCATCCAGCGAAGACTATCATGACCACTACTCGTCCATTTGAATTGCTTCACATGGATCTCTTCGGTCCTAACCATTATTCCTATGTTTCGAATGAAGCATCTCAATATGGCTTTGTTATTGTTGATGATTACTCTCGTTACACATGGGTACACCTTGTCTCTTACAAAACTGAAGTGCAGGAAGTCTTCAAACGATTTTCCTCGAGGGATTCAACCAACTTTGGTGTGAAGATTAAGCACATCAGAAGTGACAACGGCACTGAGTTCAAGAATTCGGGTCTCGATGACTACCTTGATGAACTTGGTATTACTCATGAGTTATCTGCTCCTTATACTCCTCAACAGAATGGCGTCGTGGAGCGCAAGAACAGGACTCTTGCTGAGATGGCTCGCACTATGCTCGATGAGTACAAAACCCCTCGTCGTTTCTGGGTTGATGCAATTGATACTGCGTGCCATATCATCAACAGAGTATATCTTCACAAATTCTTCAAGAAGACTGCATATGAACTCCTCACTGACAAGAAACCTAATGTAAGTTATTTCAAAGTCTTCGGTGCTAAATGCTGGATTAGAGATCCTCATCTCAACTCTAAATTTGCATCGAAAGCACATGAAGGTTTTATGCTTGGTTACGGAAAGGACTTGCACACCTACAGAGTCTTCAACAATGTTCTTCACAAGATTGTTGAAACTGTAGATGTGCGGTTCGATGAAACTAATGGCTCGCAAAGAGAGCACCTACCTTCTGTGTTAGATGAACCTGCACCTGAGGATTCAATCAAGCACAAGGCTACTGAAGATGTCATTCCTACTGAAGAATCTGCTGAAGAATTCATTCCAGAACGTGAAGAACGTCGAGCTGATGCACCTGAAGAAAATGCTGAGGAAATTGATGGTGAAGAAAATGCTGATCAAATTACTCAACGACAACCAGCTCACCCTCGCGTTGCAAAAGAAGTGCAAGTGGAGAAGATCATCGATGACATTAGAGCACCAGGTCCTCTCACACGCTCAAAAGCTTCACATCTATCTAACTTTTGTGGGCACTTTGCTTTTGTCTCTATCACAGAGCCCACTAAGGTAGATGAAGCATTTCTGGAGCCTGAGTGGATTCAAGCCATGCAAGAAGAATTACATCAGTTCAAGCTCAACAACGTATGGGAACTAGTCGATCGTCCCGATCCTCGCAAGCATAACATCATTGGCACAAAGTGGATCTACCGCAACAAGCAAGATGAAAATGGTGTTGTGGTGAGGAATAAGGCACGACTAGTAGCTCAAGGCTACACACAGGTTGAAGGAATTGATTTCGATGAAACTTTTGCACCTGTTGCTAGACTTGAGGCTATTCGCATATTGCTTGCTTATGCTAACCATCATGATATCATCTTACACCAAATGGATGTGAAAAGTGCATTCCTCAATGGTAAGCTTGAGGAAGAAGTATATGTTGCTCAACCACCAGGTTTTGAAGATCCAAAGCATCCTGACAAAGTCTTCAGACTTAACAAGGCCCTCTATGGCCTCAAGCAGGCCCCACAGGCGTGGTATGATACACTGAAGAAATTCTTCATGAAGAAAGGATTCACACCCAGTTCACTCGATCCTACTCTCTTTACTAAATCTTATGATGGTGAACTGTTTGTGTGCCAAATATATGTTGATGATATTATCTTTGGATGTACTGACCAACGTTATAGTGATGAATTTGCCTATATGATGAGAGAAGAATATCAAATGTCTATGATGGGAGAGTTGAAATTCTTCTTAGGTCTTCAAATTCGTCAACAGCGCAATGGCATATTCATATCTCAGGAGAAATACCTCAAGGATGTCCTGAAGAAATTCCGCATGCAAGATTGCAAAGGCATCAAAATTCCTATTCCCACAAATGGTCAACTATGCACTGATGAAAATGGTACTGACTTCGACCATAAGGTATACCGCTCCATGATTGGTTCTTTATTGTACTTATGTGCATCTAGGCCAGATATAATGCTTAGTGTTTGCATGTGTGCACGATTTCAAGCTGCACCGAAGGAATCACACCATAAGGCTGTGAAGCATATTCTTCGATATCTAGCTCACACACCAACACTAGGATTATGGTATCCCAAGGGCTCGGATTTTGATCTCATTGGATATTCAGATTCTGACTATGCTGGTGACCGTGTGGATCGCAAGTCAACATCTGGTACTTGTCATTTCCTTGGACGATCCTTGGTCTGTTGGTCCTCGAAGAAACAGAACTGCGTATCACTGTCTACTGCTGAAGCTGAGTACATTGCTGCTGGTTCTTGCTGTGCTCAACTGCTATGGATGAAGCAAACGCTCAAGGACTATGGCATCAACGTGAAGAATGTGCCTCTCCTCTGTGACAATGAGAGTGCCATCAAGATTGCTCACAACCCAGTTCAGCACTCAAAGACAAAGCACATTCAAATTCGTCATCATTTTCTTCGTGATCATGTGCTGAAGGGCGACATTTCTATTGAGCATGTGAAGACTGAAGAACAGCTAGCCGATATCTTCACTAAGCCCTTGGATGAGAAGAGATTTTGCAAGTTGCGGTGTGAGCTAAATATCTTAGAATCTTCGAATGTACTTTGAAAAGGCACTCATCCTAACACTTATGCAAAATTGATGACTTAGATGTGCAACACATGAAGAAACGTTTTTCTTCAATCAATGAAGAAAAACACTCTAAGTGTGAAGAAATTAATGAAGAATTTGATTCTCAGAACCCTACGATAATTGTACGCGGTGTCTGAAATCATCATTCTTACACGGTGGGTCACGTCACCATAAAAGTTGAAAATCTTCAATTTGAGTTTTTCCTCAACTTTTGAAATTCTTCAGTTTTTCAAATTCTTCAAACTTTACAAAGTCTTCACTTGTGCCGTCGTTTTTCTACAGTGGCTATATATATATATATATGGTTTTATGTCCTCTACAGCATTCACTTATAGCTATTTCTTCAAGTTGGAACTTTTCTGCTAAGTGAATGTGATCGGACCCTTCCTCTCTATGCTATACTCAATCCAATCTATTCACAAATTCTTCATGTGCGTTCTATTTGAAACTCGTTCAAATTCTTCACTGTGTCCTTGTCAGCTGAAGAAATTGCGAACGGAAAGCTAAAACTAATCTTATCCAAACTTTCGATTTTGCCGCTCAAACCGTTCCGCATCCCACGATGGATTATTTTATCCACCCACGATATTACACGATCTCAACCACACAGTACGTGGGTGACACATGTCGCAAGAAGGAGAACGGCCAGGGGCACGTTCGTCCCAAATCTTCGGACGAGCAGTTTTTCACCACGGCTATAAATACCCCCCTTCGCCATCCTCACTTCTTTTACCCCGCTCGATCTCACTCCCTCGCTCGAGCTCTCCAAACCCTAGCGCCGTCGCTACTCCATCGTCCCCGGTGAGGAAAAGCTTCACTGCCTCGACCTCATCGCCGTCGTACTCGCGCCGACCACGGAAATCTTCACCTCCGCCGCCGCTGTAGACGTCTTCCTCCGCCAAGTTAGGGCGTGGAAGATCTGCATCGACAAACTTCACTGTTCCAACTCACAGTTCGTCGTGTTCTTCGTTCAGGGTAATTAAAAGCTAATTTTACTGCCCTCGTTGATTCGAAATTTTTCTACAAAATCTTCAAAGGTGTTTTATTCTTCAAATCCTCACACACCAAACACCTCACATGTTATCTGTTCTTGATTCATTTCCCTAAGCATCAATTTCTTCAAAGATTCCTCAATTGTGTGGATCTTCGATCTATACAACTCTGGAACCTAAGATATAAAGCGCTTAGTGAAATTCCTCAAGACGAATCTGGTCAAATTCCTCAAACTTGTTATTTATGAAAAACCCTCTCAGAACGCATATGACCTCTCCAAATTCCTCGCAACTATACTCTGTTCACAGGTACACATGTCCACTGCTGAATCATTAGGTTCTCATCAACTTAACTCATTTGCAGCGTTCCTCGAAGAAAAGTTGCATACTTCTTCAGAGAATTCAATTGTTCAAATTCCTCATCTGAAGAAAATGGCTGAAGGTAAACGGCCACAGAAAGGAGGAAAGAAGCCTGAGGTCATGACTGCTTTTGAGATCCCAGAGGATATTTACGAAGAGTATTGCACGCCTGATGAAGCCAAGTTTGGCAAAGAAGATAAAAATCAGCGCAAGGTGCGAATCCAGAGGATTGAACGGAGATGGGCACGTGAATGGAGGGAGTACAGATATGTTACTCCTAAGTATATGAAGAGATTCGCACTCAACCCTCCATGCCCAAGAGCCCCATTGGCACCTGGCCAAGTGGCTTATCCCACCAGCATCAAGCGTGGTGAGGATTTTCCTGAGGAATGGGCCAAGCGCCAAGCTAAACTGGCAAGGCAAGCCAGAGAAGCAGTGAGGAAATTCAATGAAGACTCTGCTGCTGCTGCTGCTGCTGCCACTGAGGCTTCTGTCAAGCCGAAGAAAGCAATGCTCAAGAAGCCCGCTCGCAAGCCAAGTGCTTCGTCTTCTGCGCCCTCACGGCCAGAATCTTCAAAATCTTCAAAGCAAATTCCTCATGCTGCTCCTGCTCCACCAAAGTCCTCAGCACCTGTGCATCTGACCTCATGCCAAAGGACGACTGGCATCTCTATTGCCTCTGGTGTCTCAGCTAGTTCTTTAGCTGCACCAAATTCCTCAGCAAGACCCTCACTGCTGAAGAAAAAGGCTACTGCTGGACGCGGAAATTGCCCAAGTCCCAACAAGAAGCAGGTAGTCTTCACTGTGCCATCTGATGATGATGAAGCTGATGAAGAAGAACTTACTAAAATCATCAGGGACCGACAAGAACGGGCTGCTAAAGCCAAAGGCACACCTGTGCCCCTGCTATTGGATCCAAAGGCGATCCTAGATTATATTGATCTCTGGCATAAGGATCCTCACACACCTATACCTGATTTCAAGCTGACACCTGGTCAAAGTCACATGTTGACTCACTTCATCCAAGAGGAGAAGTGGAAATATGATAAGGCCAGAGAGATCAAGAAATCACAGTACCGCAAGGATAAGCTACTGAAGAAAAATGTTCTCTCAATGAAGCCTGAGGAACTTGTCAAGATGCATGCTGAGATCAAAGCCCTCAGCGACAAATTTGACTCCTACTATGCTGATTGGCAAGGAGCCAAGGTCAGATTTGTAAGGCTGACTGATACCTTCACCAAGGGTGCAGCCTCAAAGCCACAAATTCCTCAAGCTGAAGCATCTGTTCAGCAAACTGAAGAACATGCCAGCACCGCCAATGAAGTTCAGGTTGCTGAAGAAAATGCTAGTTCCAAGGCTGATGACTCTGCTCCAGCCGTTGATGAAATTGCCAGGGCATCCACTAGTGGTGCGCCTGAAGAAGTTGAAGAAACCAGGGCAACTGCATCAGTTGCGCCTGAAGAAAATCAACCAGATTCCTCAGCTCCACCTGCGCCTACGCCAACTCCAATTCTTCCATCTGCATTAGATGTGAAGAAAACAAAGGCTGCAGAACGAGCTGCTGTGAAGAAAAAGAAGGCATCAAATGCTTCAGAATCTTCAGCTCCCAAGAAGATGAAGCCAATGACAAGCTCGTTTGCAAATCCCATTGATGTCGTTCCTATCTCCTCCGTGCCATCAAAGGACCTTGTTCCTTTTGGTGAAGATTATGAGATCCCTAGTGGATCAGATGAAGAAACTCAATCTGCTGCTTCGACAGAGCAGATTGATGAAGAAATTGAAGCGGATGCAATCCCTTCAACCCCAATGGTCTCATCACCAATGCCTCAGTTTGATGCTGAAGAGGCTGGTGTTGAAGAAATTGATGATGAAGATGTGGATATTGGAAGCACCACTCCAGTAATGAATGATGACTTTTGGGAAAGTCAGCATCCCAATTCCCCACTCTTCACTCCCCTGCAGCAAATTCCTCATTCCCCTTCACCAACAGTACAACTGGTCTCTGAAGAAACTCGTCCCACTGCATCTGTGAATGAAGAAATTCCAGCCACTAGTGCTGAAGAAACTGCTGCTGATACAGACAAGGTGACTGCACCTGAGGAAAATCCAGAAATTCCTCAGCCTGAAGAACCTGAGATCGTGATTCCTGAGGTCGTGATGCAACTCACTGACACTCCTCTGCCAAGGCCAAAGAATCCGTTCTCACGCAAACAGAAATTCAAGGCTGAAGACTCCTATGGCGAGCACGTGTTCTTCACTGAATACAATCCATATGACTCTGCTCGCATAAGGAAGAGGCGTTTCTGGACTGCCAGCCAAGCAAATTTCTATTCCTCAGTGCTTTACAACAAAGACAAAGTCTTCGATCATGCTCATATTCCTCACGTGGATATGGAGTCTTTGTCATGCTTCACGCCAGTGCTTAGTGTTCTTCACGACGCTGGGCTGCTCAACTTCTGCACAGATATATGCGATTGGAATGAAGAGCTTATTCTTCAATTCTATGCAACATTGCACATCACCGGCAACTCTGAAGATATCAATTCATGGGTTTTGGACTGGATGACTGACAACACCCATTATAAGGCCCCTGCATCTGAATTGCTTCGGGTCCTTCCTCTTAGTCCACCCACTGAAGATGCTCGCTGTGTGTACAACGAACCTGAGCTTTCAAATCATTATATGCAAGTGCTGATGAAGCCTTTGAAGCCAGGGCAAGCTCCTAGAACCAATTTCCTCGTCAAGGAATTGTTGTATGTGCCAAGGACTGTCTATCGCATTCTGACGAAGACAATGAGTCCCATCAAAGGCCACGACTCGACTGATGAAGAAGTCGTTGGCATCATGAAGAATCTGCTTTTCAACATCATCCATGGCGTTCCCGTCAACTTCCATGATTTCTTCATGAGGACTCTGGCCAACATTGCTATGTCACCATTTGAGCTGAAGCCTTATGCACCTTGGATAATGAAATTCATCAGGATAAGGTCTTCACTCAACTACAAAGCTGAAACGCTCAACCACTGCAGCTACTTGCCTCCCATTGAAGTCCTCAAACGGACATTTTCCTCAGTTGAAGAAAAAGGCAAGGCCACTGCTGTGATAGATGAAGGCATTCGTCCATTGGATGGCCAATTTCGCAAAGCTGCATCTTAATCCACCAATGATGACTCTGCCACACATGACTCTGCTGCTAACACTGTCAAGCCAAATCCTCAAGCCACAGCATCCAGGGTGATGACTGACCGTGAGTTACTCCTCAGTCTTCATCAAAAGGTTGATCGCAATCACAAATGGGTCAAGCGTCAGTTTGGTTCAATTCTTCACAACATGACCTCCACACACAATGCAGTGAAGAAAAACCACTACTACCTTCATGAAACCCTCAACCGCACCTGGGCTGTTCTATCTCAAGTGTAGAGTGCTGAAGACTTGGAGAAAATGGGTCTCAAAGAAGATTTTGACTGGTTTGCACCTCCTCCGAAGAAATACAAGAAGGTCAAGGTTCCTTCTTCGGTGGCCAGTTCATATTCTTCATCGCGTGAGACTGATGAAAATGAAGACTTGGACGACACTGTAGCAGGCCCTACTTCAACGACCGACCCCAACAACGCTGGCGCTCCTTCATCAACTTGAAAATCTTCAGGGGCGTTAGTCCTCAGTTTCGATCCTTTTGGTCATTTGATGACAAAGGGGGAGAAATCTGAGTTAGTCTTCAAGCGGGTCTATAATAAGGGTTTATTCGTTTCTTTTAAGTTACAACTCTCATTCTTCCGAAACTTTTATTGAATCGAGTTGTAATCTTAAGTCCGATGGTGCGCTGATACTTTTGTTGCACTTTGCTTTGATACTTTGATGCGCTATTCTGCATGCTTATTCCTCGTTAATATCATTGCACGCATGTTGAATTACATCAGGCACCATATTTCATCATGCATTTCAAATTCTTCATATTATACATCAAATGCGTTTATGAATTACAAGATATAGGGGGAGATCTCCATGATTCAACTCTTCAAGTGTGCATTGCTTCAAAAGCAAATTCCTCACTATGCACATCTTTAGGGGGAGTTCTTCTATATCTTGCAATCAAATTCCTCAATATCAGTATCTACACTTCATATATTTATCCCCGTTGAAAACTTAACCTATGCTGTCATCAATCACTAAAAAGGGGGAGATTGTAAGTGCATCTAGTGCCCCTTAGTGATTTTAGTGTATTGAAGACTTATAGGTTAAGTATCTAATGTGTTTATGAGTGTACACAGGTCTATAAGTCTATGAGGAGTTTGATATTTACAGAGAAAGTCGACCCCTAAAAATGAAGTTCTTCGACTGAAGACTTTGATATACTGAAGACTTTCTGAAGACTTTGAAAGTGAAGAAATTGGTGTGACCTTGAAGACTTGGTATTCATTCGAGGAACATGAAGCGTGAAGACTTTTGTTTTCGTAGTTTCATTTTCTCTTTCTTGAGTCATAGGAAACACCGTACTGTTAAAGGGGGTCGAGGAAATACTAAGGAGAAAATTTCCATGTGATGCTCAACTCAAATCCTACACCTACCAATCCCTTCGAGTGAAGCTATTGGAAATCTCATACAGTTCAGTCAATATCTTCAGTGACAGAGACGCAGTTCTTCTGGTCACTGAGGACTTTGCTCTGACTGAGGAGTTAGGAATTCGCCAGTGCGAATTGCCTACACAGTGAGGAACATGATAGCCCTGAGGAATTTGTACCTCAAATTTCTGACCGTTGATGTGCTGCGCGCCAGCTGTCCGAAAATATCTTGTCCACCTAACGGTCATATCATTGAAGGGCATTTATGTCTTATCATGTCGGGCTGCTCCCTAGGCTATAAATAGCCGCCCCCTACAACCACTAGTTGGTTGGCTGCTCCGCGAGAACTTGACACTTGTCATTTGAGAGCAACCCATCCTCCGAGGACTTTGAGCGAAAATCATCAAGTGAGGGAAATCCAAACCCCAAACCCAAAACACCTACAAACCCAAAGTGATTGAGCATCACTGAAGAGATTGATCCTGCGTGGATCCGACGCTTGTTACCTTTGAAGACTGTGCTTCTTCCAGACGGTTAGGCGTCAAGATCTAGAGCATCCAAGAGGAATTGTGGATCGCCGAGTGACCAAGTCTGTGAAGGTTTGGAAGTCACCTGAAGACTTACCACGAGTGATTGGGCGAGGACTGTGTGTTCTTAGCTCAAGGAGAATACGGTGAGGACTTGGTGTCCCGAGCTGCGTGCTCAGGACTGGGTGTCCGGGACTGTGTGTCCTCGAGTTTAAATACTCAGCCGCTCCAACCAGATGTACAACTGAGACAGCAGTTGGAACTGGTCTACCAAATCATTGTCTTCACCAAGCTTACTGGTTCTATTTCCTCAACTCTTTCATTTCCTCAGTAGTGTGCTGTTTGTTTATCATATATGTGTTTGAAGACTTTGACTGAAGACTTTCTCAATTTCCTCAGTTCAATTTCTTCAGTCTGTTTGTCTTCAACTTGTGTTATCCTGTGTTTACGCTTTCTGTACTCTGTGTTTGTCTTCATCTCATCATGATGACTATGCATGTAATCTGCTATGTTTACTTCTGAGTACTTATTCCGCTGCTAGTAGTTCTTCGCTAAGGAATTTCCTCACGAGCAAATTCCTCAGTGAAGAATTTCATAAAAATCGCCTATTCACCCCCCCCCCCCCTCTAGTCGATATAACGCACTTTCAACCATGGATGATGTCATCCAGCCGACAGATAGATCAGCTCCATATCGATGCCTCCAAGGAGGGGAGCGATGCTCGAAGCGCCACCATCAACGAATTTGGACGAATTTTTGGTTTTCCCCATAGACTTGCAGACCAGGAGGAAGTGTCGCAGCTCCACGGACAATGCCTCCATGGAGGTGAGTGGTACCCAAAGGCGTCACCATTGTCGGTTCTAACATGGAACTCAAACGGAGCTTTCACATGGATTGCCACACATAACCACCACCTATGCCCAAACTTTCACAAGCATCACTGGCACCACTGACCTCCAGAATACCGGCCATGGCAAGTAGCAGAACCACCACCATAACGATATGCCGCAATATTCCCGCCAACCCCACGGGTCTAACGAGCATCACCGTCACCAACCAAGCTGGACACCTGGGCCCAGATCCACCAAACGCTGAGCCGCCCCATAGCTTGACACGCCTCCATGACCCACTAGAGTCGCCGCTCCGAATCCATGTGCTATAGCAACACCCACTACCACTCTAGCCAGTCGTCGTCCCTGCAAGCACAACAGGCCTCCGTCGTGACCAACGAATGTGGGCACCAGAGCCCAAATCCCTCATGTGTTGGACCACCCCATGATTCACTGCGCTCAACCTCCCTATCGAGCGGGAGAGAAGGTTCTCCACCAGCACCTCCACCCGAGGCCGCTACTCTGACTTCTGTCGTCGCACCCCGAGCAATCCACGCCGACCAGGGACGAAGCATCACGCTACGAGAAGCTCCCCATGCCGCTACCATCCACCGAGATGGGCTTTGCCTGTCGGCCTCCTCCAGCAGCGGACGGGCTAGAGAGTGAGGTGGGGATGGCATGGGGCGACGGCTAGGGTTCACCCGTGCCACCCCCTAGAGAGCGACTCGGGTGTTTTTTAAGGAAGACAAAAATGTTGAGTTTTGTAAACTCTCATCTAAGAGTAGCTACCCTGCACTAGAGTTATTTTAATATTTTTTGTGGGGAATTATTTTATTTTGGCAGGGAAGAGTCAAAATTCCATAGTTGGACACGAGCACACATGTTCTTGGATGAACAGTAAATTCAAAAATTTCTGAACTTTTTATACATTGAAAATGAACAAGTTTCCGGTGGGCGTGCAAAGTTTCATGGCAATGTGACATAGAAAGAGCTCGGGCGGAAAAAAACAAAATCAGTGCTTTAAAGTCAAAAATTCTGAACCTTCTCAAAACTATATTTTTTGTCAGAGCGTCCATGATGTCATATCGCCACGAATTTTTCATACATCTAGAAAACTTGTGCATCTTTCGTGCCAATTTTTTAACCTTTTTTCTATTTCTTTTGATTTCTGCTGTTTATCACCAGGAGCAGATGCTTCCCAGCACCAAAACGCCGTCCTTGGGAAGAGTTACTTACTTAAGCTGACCTGGCCTCTTCTACAGCGGTGCAACATCAGGACTACTGTGCATTTGCAGTTTGCTAGACTAATGGAAGGCTCAAGATCTACAGGGAGCGTTCTCAAAAAAAAAAAGATCTACAGGGAGCTGTATTTAACTACCTAATCAGAGGTGATTGACTTTATTGCAACCCACACAAGAATCAGTGGTGAATGCATAGGTTGGTAGCATCAGATTGTGTTTCTTGTGTTTACTAATTTTTAATAAGAGATGTGTGGCTCAGGTATTGGCACATTGCTGCCGGTGTTGTCTCACACTGTACCTGTGGAGATGGGCCTTGCAAATACTCCCTCCGTTCCGAATTACTTGTCTTCAATTTATCTAAATACGGATGTATCTAGACCCATTTTAGTGCTAGATATATCCGTATCTAGACAAATTTAAGACAAGTAATTCGAAACGGAGGGAGTAGTATGGACAAGGAGGACCTACCTGCGTGCGAAATGTATATGACCTCCACGATATTAATAGTCTGGTTTATTTGTTGACCGGATAGATAAGATGATCAATAATGCTATGTGATGTATCAATCTATCTTTTAAGGAACACGAGATACACGCATGCACTCACAAACATGTATCCATATGAATGAATGTACACACACCTATCCCTATGAGCAAATTAGAGAGGCTCGATTGGCAAAAATTTTGTATTGGGCAAGCCACTACTGCCCACAAGCATCTCATAGTCAACTAGAAGGATATCTCTCGCCAAACGAACATCATCGAAAAGTCTAAAGAAAATTCAAAAAAATGTGAGCAAACATGCCAGGCCTAAGACTTGAGATCTGTTTTCACCACAAGGAATCAAACCATAAAGTTCCATGTATGTTTTCTAATTAATAACATTAGGCATCACTTATTTATTTTTCAAGTGAATAGTTTGGTTTTATTGACTATTCAAAGAAAGTAGTCAGATGCACCAAAATAAGCACGAACGATAAAAATCCATGGTAAAAGTAAAAAAGGTTAAATCAAGTTTCTTCGAAGTCGTCGTCTCTAGTTTCACATTTTGTAACTCGAGCTTTCTCCATGCGTAATAATCTGACAAAAAAAGAAAACTAAAAGAGCACTCTACACTACAAAATGTGGTCCCTCCACCTCTCGATGCCAAAAGGCCTGCGGAGGCAAGGAAAATCGACAGGAATCCTATCTGCCAGCGGTTAGGGTTTTCTGTCGAGCACGAACGACCTGGTCAAATGAGTTCGATCGATCAGCCGCCACTGGTTTTATTTATTTATTTTTGCTTTATTGCAAACATGAATGAATTGTTAAAAATGAACTTGATATAACTGGTAGTTTTACTGTCTTCTATACGAAAAAGGTTTAAGAATGGTGATTTCATTATTGAAACTAGTAGGGAATTCCAAGATTTATTATGGGTTCATGGCTATGCGTGATTTGTGCATGTTATTGCGGAACGAAATGCCTCGATGAATCAAGCTGGATGAGCCATCTGCCATCGGCCTCTTGCACGCGATGCAAATGCCGGAGCCTTTAAATTTCACACAGTAGGCAGTACACCTCTGGCTATATAGCTATCCCGTCCACCCTTTAAGGCGTGGGCCAGGTGGATCGATGGGTTCCTATATCATTCATGTGATGCTGTTGATGGAAAGAAAAAGCGTGTGTACTACAGACCGATCAGCGGCTAGCAAGAAAGTGAAAATCACAGTAGCGAGAGCGTCACAGGTGTACGTACGTAGACGGCAACAAGTGAAAAGGAGCTCACTCAGTCACTCCCATTCAGCTCCAAGCTCCTTGCTATATATACGCACGACACGCTTGAGACAGTGCACGGCCAGAAACAGACGAGATCAAATCAAGCCGGGGATCCAGAGAGAGTGATCGAACAGTAGTGATGGGGAGGCCGCCGTGCTGCGACAAGTTGGGCGTGAAGAAGGGTCCGTGGACGCCGGAGGAGGACATCATCCTGGTTTCCTACATCCAGGAGCACGGCCCCGGCAACTGGCGGTCTGTGCCGGTGAGCACCGGCCTCATGCGCTGCAGCAAGAGCTGCCGCCTCCGCTGGACCAACTACCTCCGCCCCGGCATCAAGCGCGGCAACTTCACAAGCCACGAGGAAGGCGTCATCGTCCACCTCCAGTCACTCCTCGGCAACAGGTATACCTACCACTGATGAACTTCATATCATCAAATCAATGGGGTGCTGGGGCAGTGGCGTAGCGTCCATGGCGATCGGTTTAGCTAACAATTCCATCTCTTGCTTTGAATGTAGATGGGCGGCGATCGCGTCCTACCTGCCGCGGAGGACGGACAACGACATCAAGAACTACTGGAACACGCACCTCAAGAAGAAGCTCAGGAAGCAGCAAGCCATGGGAGCCATCTTCGCGCCACCGGCGGCATCCTCCCCCGGCACAGCAGGCGACAACTTCGACCACCACAACCACCATGACATGGTCTCCAGGGCCGACGGCTACGGCGCCGGCCAGGCGTACATCAACACGGAGGTCTCGCAGCTGATCGCCGGGCGTGGTAACTCGCCGTTCGCCGACGCTGCCGCCGAGGTCTGCTCCTCGTCGTCCTACGCTTCGAGCGTGGACAACATATCCAAGCTGCTCGGCGGCTTCATGAAGAGCTCCCCCCCGCCGCCGCCGCCGCCGCACAACAACTACGACGCCGACGACGTCAAGCCTCTGCTGCCCTTGGACAGTATGTCCGGCACCGGCAGCGCCGAGCTGAGCTTCACCGCCAGCGTGCAGCAGCCGGCGTTTACGGGGGGACGCGTCGGGTACGAGTACGACGACGAGACGAAGCAGCAGCAGCAGCATCAGGCGCCACTGTCTTCGATCGAGAAGTGGCTGTTTGATGAGGCCGCGGAGCTGGAGCTGTCCGATGAGTGCTACTCCGTTCCAATGCTGTTCTAGCTAGCTAGCTGGAAAAGTAAATTAAGAAACGATGGCGTCACAGCCCACACGCGCGCAAACATACTGTGTTAATTAGGTTAATTAATTTATGTTACTCCATGTTTGATATACTCTACCTATGCATCCATGTTTGATACACACAAGTAATGAGCCAAGCCTCAGTTGGTAATTTCCTAGCGTCCATGGCCGACATTACGCATACGCATGTACGCACCTCCTTCCTTGTAGGCTGAAACGTCGAAGGGCAAGAGACAGCGACAGGGATTTAGCAGGAGTGGCGAACTATGTCATCTGCATTCCGTAGGCATGATGTAACCAAGGTTATCTATGCTCAAAAAAGGAAGAAAAGGCCTGCATATATTTATGTCACTTGACCTTGAACAAATCGTCTCCGATGGTGAAAAAAATTGGAGACTGGAGAGCACTCTGATCATGTTATTTCTGCTTTTATCAATCACAAGAAGCAGAACATCAGCACAGTGGGTGCTTGTTTTGATCTTCCCGCAGAAAAGCTTTGCAGAGAAATGTGCAAACTACTACTCCCACGGAGTAATAATTAAGCAACTACAAGCTTCGGGTTAGAAGATTGTACAAAATTTCACATTTTATGGCACCTACGAATAGGGCCATCAGCATTACTGGAAATGAATTGTTAACTTGTTAGTGTTATAGGTCAAAATTGCGCATAGGCAGTACTACACGGAATGGGCATTTATACCCAGGGAAATGCTTAGTAATTGCATGATCAGGACATGGGCCGTCACGTCATTCTCCGTTACACGTCCCCTTTGAACCCCCCAGTCTAAATTCAATTTCTGCAAATCCGATGTAGATTCAGAGCTGACAAATTAGTTAATACGAAACATCATATATTTTTTCGAAAAGGAGGATCACCTCCGGCCTCTACATCAAGCGATACGAAACACCATCTAGATGTAATTCAAATTCATCTATCTCAAAAGTCAGGCAACAGTAATAGTATATCATCTTGTTGGTATATTACTGTGTTTAACTCATCCAAGCCAAAGATGATCATCAGACTTCAGAAGATGATAAGAATCAAGTAGAGGCATAAGAATCAAGTAGGGGTATACGTCTCGGTCTCAATTTGATGTAGCCATCATTCACGGTACAGGATGGGGCCTAAGGCTACTGGTGCACGTGTAGTTTAAGGGTGCCAGGACTGAACAACCAACCAGCAGCTAGCAATCAAGTACGAAAGATCGATTCATGTTACCTCAGTGGAGCACATGAACAAGCTACATTGACCCTTCGAGGAGGAGAACGGCAATTCGGTGCTCGAGCTCAGCTGAGCCCGAAATCGCCGGCGTCTATTCCTAGTTCGGGATTCGAGTAATTTGGTCTGGCAGTTTGACAGAAGCGGTTGGAAAAAGGGCATAAGGCCCGTATAATGTATGAAACCGTGGGTGTTCGCGGGCCCAAATCGTATGTGGGCACACCCCGTCAGGCGTGGGCGTCCTGGTCCGTGGACCAGAACGTCTCGTTTTATGCTGAGCCGCTGAATGTCCCCACGAGGCAACCATGATAAACAAAAAAAAAGGTTTCTGGAATCCTCGTCGCAGCTCCCGCACAGCCCACTCCCATCCCCTGCGCCGCCCCCGGACAACCCTCCCCAATCCTTTTTTGAGCTGCGGCGGCCGCTGCTTCTCGCCGGTGACAAACTAATGGAGGATGCTGGTCTTGATTTTTTGCTGTATGTCATTGACATGTAAGTGCATCGTTCCTCGATTTACATCTAGCGGTTGCAGAGATTTGTTTCTAAAGTTGAAACACTGGGGGTGGGGGACTGACACCACAACAGGTCGTGTGCTGTAGATTCCTACTCCAAGAGGAGTTCGCGGACAGCCTAGAACACTCAGATCCGGTCCCTCCCGCTGTGCTGCGGACGGGAGAAGCCAATCCTACTGTGCCGGCGAAGTCAAACGCAGGGTCTGGATGTGGGCAACAAGTTGGTGTCGCCGGCCCGGAGGAGGCGCAGGGCGGCATGCACCGTCGGTGTGAGGCATCTCCGACTCGGTCGGCCAAGTTGACTGACAGGGTCAACCCGAGGCGCCAGGTTGGACAAAAAGGAATGCGCTTGATCCATACCCAATTTCTCTGCATTTCGTTATAGATGGCTGGATGTTGAACTGCTGTAGTATGGTCTCATGTAGTGTTCCTGTACTTACATTTCTTCCCTAAAGAGATTTTAATCAAGTTCACTGCCCCCGCCTGAGAACTTGTTCCTGCAGATAACTTGTTAGTTCTCCTAGTCCGGCAATTACTTTGAACAGTCATACTTTGCAGTTGAACCTAACAAAAAGTAATGGTTTGCTTGGAAAATTCAGGTTGCGTCTCAGCAATGCACCACCCGACAGGCCACCGTGCCCTCTAGGATGAGTGCACTAGAGCAGTCGATTCGCAAATACACGGAGGAACCAACAAAGTGTTATTAGACCATAACTAGGACTTAGTTTTGACTCACTTGGGTGATGCATGCGATTTCTATAACTTGTATTCGTGGGAGATCGGCTTTGGTTAGGTATGGATGAGCAGCTGAACACCGAGAGGACCAAATCAATGCAGGAGAACGCCGAGATCGTTTGCAGATGCTCAGTGCATACTAAAAAAATGCCTAATTGTTCTTTGAGGCAGGACATTAAATAGAACATACGTATACTGTTAATAAATTTGGGGCGTAAAGCGCTGACATTTTAGATTGATTAATTTGCAGGGGAGGCCAGAAGCAGAGGCAATGCTAAGATCTCTACCGGTTTACCTACTGACCACACATCGGCCACCCATGTGGCTGCTGTGTTGGTTCGACCAGCGCACAAGAGCTTGGTTTTGGTGTAGTGAGAATAAATGCAATGGAGGAAATTGTAGAGTTCGATGGGATGTGGTCTGCCGCCCGAAACTCTTAGGTGGTCTTGGCCTTCAGGATATGAACAAATTAAGTGGAGCTCTTGCCTACGTAGGTTGTGGCTAAGATGGACAACCTCGCATTTGCCTAACCTGGGGCTGCTGGATCCATGTGATGACGATGACTTCGCCGTGTTTGCAACAACATCAAGGGTGACCACTGGCAAATGGTAAAACAGCCCTGTTTTGGAAGGATTCATGGCTAAACGGATTGGCGACGAGAAATGTAGCCCTGCCCTTTTCATTGCTTATGCTCGTAAGAGCTGAATGGTGGCTGATGCGCTGAAACGTGATAGTTGGGTTCACAATCTGGAACACGTCTGGACGGACGACATGATGGAAGAGCTGCTTACTTTTGCAAATCTTCTTCAGCACATCACCCTAGCTCCAGCGGTGAATGATCAAATTATTTGGAAGCTTACGGCTGATAGGGTTTATTTTTGCAAGTTCAGCATACCACTTCCAGTTTGAGGCAATTACTAGATCCAAGCTATACAACTCTGTTTGGAAAGTTTGGATGCCTGCCAAATGCAAGATCTTCCTCTGGATGGCTATGGAACGAAAGATCCTTACGGCGGACATGCGACTGTTAAGAGGTACTGAAAATAACTATTTTTGCCCTCTATGCATGTGCTCTCTGAATGCAAATGGTCAAAGCGGATTTGGGAAACCTTCTCCAACACGGCTAGTCTGCCATCGTTCTCTCCAGAAGTCTGGAACATTGAGGCCTCTATATCTGAATGGTTTAACGATTTAGGTGACAAAATAGAGATGCCAAGCTGTAAAGGTGCAAGGGGTTGGCGACCCTAAACTGCTAGAAAATCTGGTTTGAACGAAATAGAGGGATTTTCCACCTAAAGGAACTCCCGGCGCAGGCTTTGATCGTAAGGATCAGAGATGAGGTAGTAGCATGGAAACTTGCAGGTTGTCCCATTCCCTTCGACCCAGGTTGAGCTGAACTAGTTTGTTGCTGGCCATAGTGGAAGCTTTGAGCAAAGCTCGCTCCTAGTGTATTTTTCTTGTGCCCTTCTTTTTGGTTATTTTGGTTCAGGTTAAGAGTTGTACCAGGCCATCGGCCTCTCTTCTTCTTCAATGGAATTATTACAGTAGCTCTCTGGCAGTCTTTCGAAAAGAAAAACAGAAGCAGAGAACAGTTGATTGTGCCTGAGCCGTTGACGAATCAGCCTGGCACAGAACAGTGCCTGAGCCGTTCTCCAATTAGTTGTTCCGTCTCTCCCTTACAGCTGTCGCTGCATTTAATGCGCCCACAGGCTGGCTTGATTTTCCGTCCATACATGTGCTATACAGAGTAAAATACAGCACTGCTTCACCCATCCCAATGCTAGCTGACGGTGGGGATTTCGGGATCAGCTGAGCCTGAGCTCAGAAACGAATATCCCCTTCCAGGAAACCTTTTTGGTTGTACAGTAAGTAAGGATGCAGGTGCCGGTCCCGCTAGGCTCGCAAAACACGATGAATTAGTAGTTCAGAATACACCAACAGCTTCAAACTCTCCTAACCAAGGATTCAAGATAAAATAAAGTCAGTGTTCTAAACTTGGCACTAGAAGATCAGTCCCAAACTTTTCAAAGGGTCTGTGTATATCTGTGTTGTCGCTGCAGTGAAACTGATGGTCAGTTGAGGAAATGGGAATATTCTGAATTTCTGAATAAAATCATCCCCAGAAAAAGCAAAGCATTTGATGGAGTGATGGGTACAACATTTTAACCATTCGTCAACCCGTATAGCAATAAGTTTTCTTATTTTATTACTTCCTGCCATTCCAAGTAACACGTGTTTTGTGCTAGGCTATACCTGAAGTAGTTTGCCAGCACCAACATCGAAAGTAACCGATCTTCGCGTGCCTGCATATATTTGTACCATGCACATATTCAGATGTCATCGATTGACAGACATAAGTTGCCATCTCCTTCACGAAATGAAGGCATAGGCTCCAAGTTGAGCCCTGGTTCACCAATTTGGGGGTGTGGGGGTGGAGGGGACCCTAAGAGATATCCTCAGGAGCAAGCATACAATTATGCATTGAAGGAGGGGCATATAGTAGTGTAAGGATAATGTCATCATCAAGTATTTAATTGCTCTTTAATAGACAGGTGATGTATGAACTAAGGGGAGATCTGAAGGGGCACACAAGTGTCATGCATCAATCTTTGAATTGATGAACAGTTGCCATTGACTGGAGGAAACTTCGCTTTCCAGTTTTTTGAAACTACTACTCCCTCTGTTTGGTTTTAGTGAACTAAAACCATGACACTTATTATGGAACGGAGGGAGTAGTTGTCAGTTTTCTAATACAAAATTATCAGTAACATGGTTTGGTTTACTATGCCAACCAAAGTATCTCATATAACTGTGTATACTTTTATGGAAACTAAGCTCTTGTTTGACAAGTCCCAGCACCTGCTATGCTAGAAAATCAAGGAATTTGTGCAAACGCCACATAGCGCTGTTGCAACTTCTTACTACCATATTTAAAATCTAATGAGTTACAAATCAAAACTGAACCGCTTAATCGAAGAAAAGTGGAAACATTATTTAAAGTAGCCTGCGCGGTTATTAGACAAATTACAGTCACCTACTTCATTCAAGAAATTACCGCCCTGCTCCGAATAGTATGCGCTTTAGAATTCCTATTTCCAAATATCTCTGTCAGCGTACTAATCACCCATTAGTGCAATAGGTACTCGCTGGTCCAGATTTTGCCTTGGATTAAAGATGATATAAGGAGGAAACATTGCACAGGCACATGACAGTAGATGACTTAATTAGGTAGTACTAAAACGTCGCCTGTAGACAGACAGATGTAACAACGTCTGCCACATTCCGCGCGGGTTAAAACTAGTGAGTGTCAACACTCAAATGCTTAAAAGTATTATTTATTTATTTAATCTGCCACCAAAGCACTAATTACTTGGACAAAAAAAGGATTTCCAGTGATAAAAATAAAATACTTCATCTATTCAAAAGCAAAACTGGAACCAGCTGCGTAGACCATACGCAGCTGCTGATACAAAATTAAAGAGCCTGGGATACACATTACTCACAAGTGAACAACCAGCGCTAATGGCTCAAAAGGTGGTCACAGAAAGGACACCCCTAAACAGTGCTTTAACTTGTTCATATCTTAGTTCACATGAAAGTACTAGTGTACAATATGATCAGCTCACAGAGTTAGCTGCTTACCTCCCAACCACTAACCAAATCAACACCACAAGGACCACCTCAGCCAGCCAACTCTTTTGTAGTTGAGGACTTGACCCAAAGGCACCACCGGCAATGCCCTCAGTCTCCAGTTGAGACTTAACACCTGTTACTGGCATCTTATTGTTGCAAGAATGTGATGGATACCATTCTCAGAAGATTAGTCTATAAGTGTACGGGGAGAAAAAAATTGCAGCATATTGGTGCACAGATATTCCTGACTGACAGAAAGGTGGCAAACTGCAGGGTACAGTGCTTACACCAGTAACTGCTTGAAGATAGCTGTAAAGATTGCTAAGAATGAAAAAGGTTAAATTTGCTCCCCTAAACTATTGTCTTGCCTCACTCCCTCTCTTCAAATTTTATTTAGCCTCACTTGGTGGGGGAATTGGATGCACAGTACAAACCAAACCACTTGGGTTCAAGTCCTCATGGACATGAATTTGGGTTCTTAATATTTTAAAAAAAAAAGCAGAAACATGGGTTATCTGTCAACAAAAACATACCATTGAATTTGCGTTTAAAAATATTCACATTTTTAACCAAAAATCATACCATTGAATTTGTATTTAAAAGTAGGCACGGAGTGGGTATGTAAAACTCAGTTAAAATTTTACAATTTACGACATGTGCCAAAAAGGTACCATATTTACTTTTGCTTCTGCACTGATCACAGATAGTCACATTTTTAACCAAAAATTACATGTGTATACTTCACCTAGCAATTCTTTTTCGATAACAGGTGGATTTACTGACACAATGAAGCATCAAGAGGATACTAACACAATGTGCATGTTCATTTGGATTCTTTTAAAGTTGTACCTGCTATGATACGAATGGCCATTTTGCGCAAAAAACTTTGTAACTATAATCTAGAATTATAAGCGAACCAGGAGTCTTTTAGCTATTCACACCCCTGAATCCTCTGTGAAATACCATTGATCATTGCAGAGCTTTCATTCAGAGTCACATAGCAAGCCCAATGCAGGACGGTACTGTTTGAGCAATGAGAAACGTCATTAGCTCAGCTCAGTAATGCACAAATAAAACAAACAAAAATACAGCACGATCCTCATAATTGTATGTTGCCTGTCGCATCATAGGCACGTCTACATTTAAAGGCAAAAAAGAATTGTAACCAACTATTCAATGGAGATTTTCCCCACAAGCGCGCTATCAGTAGGCCCCCTTGATATGGTGGACAGGAGGCTATGCAACATGTCACATTGCCTGCCATGCGTTCCTGCTAATGTGTAGAGACCCTATGCTATATCAAAGGACTTGATGAAGATGCCAATTCATTTGGCATCATTTAGGGTATATATTCATTCATACTGAAATGTAGCGCTATCTGCCTGTTAGGAAAATTAATGTGAACTCGTTGTTCCAGGTCCATATTTTTTAATTTTTTAATGATAGATGCGGCTCCATCAGTGATTGCACGCTTTTAGAAAAGAAAATCTGGGGGAGTAACTGCCAACTGCCAGTTATGGTAACAGTCGAAATGCTGTAGGTGTTCAGGAAACATCAATTTAGGATTTCCTGTTGAGGTCATGGAAGACAGAGCCAATATCTCTTCAGTTCACAATGAAATGTGTAAACTCTAATTCATAATGTTTCTGTCTTCAAATCATTCCAAATAACACTACTGCTTTCCTCTGGAACCATCAACACATTAAGACGGCCTTTGAAAACTTGAGTAAGAAATCCATAACTCACTCACTTATCTCTGGAAACCATAAGCTTGAATCTCATGGTAAGTCATGACTAAGGCCTCACAGGGGATGGAGGAATTGAACTGTTCATTTGGAAATTGAAGCAACGCTCCTACCAAATTCTTGTAAGCATGCCTTTAAGAGGGCAAATCCTAAAGGTTGAACAATGCTTAAGGTCATTTTTGGAACTGAACATCAAAAGGAAATCAGTTGAAGCAGCAATGCAAAGAAAGATAGCTGAGTTGTTACTAGCTACAACTAAGAAATTTCAGAAATATGGGCAAATCTAGTGTCGCTAAGGATTAATCTTATTGATTACTTCATTCAGCAAGAATGGAAGTTGATACATGTTGATGACTACTCACTAGACAAACCCCTTATATAGTTTTCATGTAGTCGCAATCTGAAATCTGAGTATGTGTGGCTTTATGCTCAGGTTAGCTGCACTTGGAACCAGTACTATTTCCATGAAGCAAGCAAGAGATGACAAGTTTCATCTTCATTTGGAAAATGAGGCAGAGGTACAATACCAATTCATAGCAGCAGCTTCTGTTGTTGACCATTTTTATTAGGCTTAATCAGAAATAAAAGGGCTACATCACACTAACTATTCCGGTGCAAGCAATTGGCATGGGTCCACCAATTGATTGCAATACCTACAGGAACAAAAGCATGAAATTGGACAATTCTTGTGGTTCAGTAATTGAGAAGGACAGGCTTGACCTAAGAAAGAACAGCACGTCAGGCAACATTGCCACACAAGCAAACCCTAGGCAACAAGTTACATGTCGATATATTAGTAAGGGACTCTGAAGTGGCATTCTGATAGGTGCAAACTGAACAGAGACAGTACAAAGCTCTTTCTTCAAGATGTGATCCCAAGATGTGATCAGAAACGGTTCACTCTTTCAAATCAAAACAATACAATCTGATAGCAACAGCAGTCGATATCATTTTTTCATTTAGACTTTTTCCTTCAGAAAACACTAGAATGTAGTATTGATGGAGTAATCTTACAAAATAAATAATTTGATTGTGGACGAGCTATGAGTTATTTAATCTTGTTTTTGACCGGTTTAATCGTATTTTGCATTTTTGCTGTAAACCTTTTGGTACTCAGTGACGACTTTTTATTTTGAATAAAATGACTGTGCATCGTTTGATGCAGAGGCCGAGGTCATCCCCTTTTAAAAGAAACATAATTTGATGTCATTGTCAAACTTCAATTGTTCATATCGCCCATGTGAATCAGTGAATGCATTAACTCCACAAGTAATGCACTTGTATGGAAGAATGCATCAAAGTTAGTTAAATGGTTATTCAGCATGCGTTGACCTCTGTCAACAGTTGATGGACCATTCTAACTTCCTAAGTTGACCTAAGCACAGGAAAATATGTGTTGCACATGACAGAAATAGGCACAGGCTGTAAAGTGCATGGCCTGTTTAGGTAAACCAGTAGAGCAAGGACGAAAAAAACAAATGTTTTTTTACTCCCCTGCAGCCTGACTTACCAAAGAACCGGAGTAAAAGGGGAGGGAAAATTCACCTGACAACACTGTAAATTTTGTAATACTGACGTGATGATACAAATGAAGATATGTTTGTTCCTAACAACCCAAAATCAAGCAGGTATATGGTAAGAGAAACTTACAATTGAGGATTTGAGCATGGGTGCAGGCAACGTCAGGAAAGGCAGAAAAGGCTCTGTTAACTTGTAGCTGTTCTGAGACACCTCCAGGGAAGAGTTAAAATTCAATTAAAACTCAGATTCAGATGGCAAAATTACATATAAACATGGTGTATTGCAAAGAGGCAAACCCACTTAACCACTTTGAACAAGAAAAGCTCTAGGAGAAGAACCTAAGGTCCTTAATCACAACTCACAAGTCTAGCGGGAGTGCTGGACTGTCGTTTTCTCTCTTTATAAATAGATGTCAATCATAAGATGCAAGAGTCGCCGTACAAAAAGGTCATCTACTTATTTATCAAGTCATAAACAATTAAGATGATCCACACAGATAACAAACACTGCATGTGTGTATTTTTACTGTACTCCTTATGGACCTAAGAATTTGTAATAGTTGATTAAGATGCCAAGATTTCCACACTATGTAACTTGGTTAGCACGGTGAAACTGGCATATCAACCAGCATGGTCTGAATCACTCAGTTTCATGCTTGATAAAAAATTTGAAGTCTATTCTTTCAGACTAATCAAGTTTGCAACAACTAACACATTTGAGTGAGAGCATTCAACGAATTGATTATATCTCTGTGGAACAACAAAATAAATTATTTGCTGCAACAGAAGGGCTTTGTTTTCTATAGCATCGTCTTCACATTGTAAGAACCAAGAAAAATATGGGAGAGGAGGATTGGGTAAATGAAATTCTTACAATGACCTACTGAATTTGTGGAAAGATATTAATGTGCAATCAACCACCAGAAGTATTATACATTTATGAACATCTATCCTGATCAAGAGACAACCAAATGCATCCACATATTTTAATTTAAAACAAATATCCATTTAAGTTAGCTTGTGCTAATAACACATTAACACCGCATATTCAAAAAGGCTCGTTAGTTTACACACTTCAAGAACTTCAAAGTAACTCTAGTGGCACAAAAAGAGGAGACGACGCTTTTCTATAATCAGAAGGCACGTGCTTATGCAAGCACAGATACAACGTACACTATCAGATCAACAGTACCATATACCTTGTCCATCTCCATAGTGTAACAAGGTTTGCCTCTGAATTTTATTGATCTATCATTTGCTAATTGAAGTGGCTAAACAGTGGAAAAACCTCCTTTCTCGCTGCAAAACATGATCATGAAAAAGTTCAGGTGGATAAGGAGAAAATAAATGTCATGTACCGCAAGGACTGAAGCTCCTATATTTGGAGGCAGAATCAAGCCTCAAGTCCCTTCTTCTTTAGGAGCTAAAAAGGATAACTAGCACAGACCAGCGCGTATCATTACAGCTTCTCCGTTAACCGAATCATGAAAGAACTGACAGCAACAACGTCAAGAACAATCCATGATGACTCAAACATGTCATGGAAATAGTCTGCGCCAATCTCCTCTGCCGCTGACCTAAATGCATTACCGAACGAATTCCCCTGAACTGCCCCAAGCCTGGGCTTCCCCCATACCCCAACTACCAGCACCTTCTCAGGCTCCCTCCCTAAGCAAGCACACACCAGTGGCTTCATCCTTGCACCCCGTTCCTTCAGTGCATCCATCAGGAAGAAGCAGAACTTGGTAAGCGCCTGAGGGTGGCACAGCTTGCTCGTGTCCACTGGGTCATCGAGCTTCACCCACCTGAACTTCTTTGCACTCCGTATGAAGCCGCTCTTGGTGATCGCCGAGCTCCCTTGCCTCAATATAGCCCTCTGTATCTCAATTGCAGATTGCATTCCTTTTTGCAGCTGATCCACATTGCTCGGAGACAATGCAGAGTATGCAACCCAGAATTGCTCAGCAGCAGAACACTCCTTCGAGTCATTGGACTCGCCACTCATAGATTCAAGCAAAGCTGTGACGCCATACACAACATCTGCAGCAGAGACCTTGGACTTGTACCCGTGCACCCTCAGGAAGCTTCTGTAGTAGAACTCGGTGAGCCCATACTCCGGCAGGAAGCGGTCAAACTCATCGCGCATCTTCCTCTTGACCTCCATGCTCATGTACTGGAACCCCTTCTGGCAGTCGGCGAGCGGGAACCCCATCCTCGCCAGAAGAAGCTTCAGCTTCTTGAGCCCGTTGTCGCTCCACGTCTTGAGCCTCGTCGCGACATAAGAGGAGCAGACCATGGAGTCGAACAAGGTCCACTCCCGTAGCAGCATAAGCCTCGGCTCGTCCTCGTAGGCGATGCGGGAGGTCTCGGGCGCACGGATCCTGGTCCCGTCCTTGAGGGTGACCACGGAGCCGACGCCGGACGGATCGAGGTTGCCGGATCCGTTGATGTGCTGCTCGAGCTCCATGCCCGCGTCCTGGTAGCGCTCGTTGGTGATGCGCTCGTGGACGAACTGGTCGGTGAGGGAGACGCAGGCAAGCCAGAGGAGCTCGTTGGTGTTCCTGCGCAGCGCGTGGGCGAGGTCGTACATGAGGCACCCCGACGGCTTCCCGTGGAAGGTGCCGAGCCGGTAGTACTCCCGCCGCAGCCTCCCGAACAGCCTCACCGGATCGCCGCCGTCCGCCTCTGCGTCATCGGACGCCCGCCGTCTCTTCCTCCCCCCGCCCTCGGCGTCGGAATCGTAATCCGAGGCATCTGACTCCTCCTCCTCGGAGGCGCGGAGGTGGTCGTCGTCCGCATCCCCCTCGGCCGTTAGGTCGGAGGCGTCGGCGAGGGAGGACACGTCAAAGTCATACGACAGGTCGGCGGCGCGCTCGTCATCAGCGGTGAAGAGCACGAAGACGCGGTCGTTCCCCGCGGCGAGGTTGCGGAGGTTCACGGGGCGGTGCGAGTCCACGACGAAGGCGGTGGAGCCGCGCGGCAGGACGCCGCGGAGGAGGTCGCAGCGCGCGCCCCAGTTGATGAGTAGTACGCAGAGCGGCGGCGGCGGCAGGGGTGAGGACGCGGTGGCGCCGGAGAAGGAGGCGAGGAGTTCAGCGGCATCGGCGGTGGAGGCGACGGGGTAGACGGAGAAGCGGACGGAGTCGGCGGAGAGGACGTGGGCGAGGATCCTGAGCGCGCAGAGTGAGTCGGCATCGGCCGCGGACGGGAGGATCAGGAGAGGGGAGGCGGAGGCGGAGGAAACCGCTGCGGCGGCGGCGGCTGCGGCGCGGAGGCGGGCGTAGAAGGAGTCGGCGCGGAGCTCACGCACCATTGCAGCATGAATATCGAAAATGGAAAATTCGAGGAATGGCGGAGGGGGGTTTGGACTTGGATTTGGATTTGGGTGTTTTGTTGTGCGGGAGCAGGAAGGGATAGCGGCGAGAGCAGGTAGGGCGGGAGGGATTCGGAAATTTTCGGCTTTCGGAGGGAGCGAAGGCTCCGCGTTTTTGGATTTGGGGATCGATTCGAAATTGTGGGCTTGCTTTTACACTATGGCCTGTTTTTCTAATGAAAGAATAATTGATTTTTTTTAAATAAGTAATACACTCATCTTTTCTCTACTCCTGTAAAAGAGACTCAGTTGTTGATGATGTTGTGTGTCATCCGTTATTATCATCAGATCTGCATCTAATGATTACGAGGTAAATTGTTACTTTTTTGTAAAAGACCGCACTTCTCTGCTCCAATTTGCCGAAAACCCTTAGTATTTTGGAATTAACCACGTCACTTCCTCACCTTATCAAAAAAAACGAGAAATGTATTTGGAGTGGAACCTAATATATTTTTAAGGAGGAACTTTTACATTTGTGCTACTGAAACCCACTACTCAGGTTTGCACCTAATTTTAAAGCATACTCAAATTTACCCCTCTGACGTTAGGTGCACTTATAGGAATGCCCTTTCGTGTCATTATTATCCAGTCAAAGGGTGTTGACCGCTATCTGAACGTTTGCAGGACATTTTGCCCCTAGTATATGTGTCACTTACGGGTGGGACCCATTGAAGAAAAAAAAAATATCCACCCTCTTACTCACTTACACGTCGGCCCGATGGAAAAAACTCTCTCTCACACACACTTACATGTGGGACCCCACATGTAACTGTCTACTTATTTTTCTAAAATGATTTAGTAGCTTTGTTAACAGTTAGGGCCATTAGTCTCACTAGTAAGCATACTGTTAATTAGGGTTACACTAATTAATGGGCTCTGATACGTCTTTAACGTATCTATAATTTTTTATTGTTTCATGTTGTTATGTTATTTGTTTTGTATGTTTTATATGCATTAATATGTTATTTATATTATTTTGGAGCTAATCTATTAACCTAGAGCCCAGTGCTAGTTTCTGTTTTTTCCTTGTTTTTTAGTTTCGCAAAAAAGAATACCAAACGGAGTCCAAACGAAATGAAACCTTCGTGATAATTTTTCTTGGACCAGAAGACAACTAGGAGACTTGGAGATGAAGTCGGAGGAGCCACGAGGCGGCCACAAGGGCGGTGGGCGCGCCCCCCGCCCTTGTGGGCCCCCCGTGACTCTCCTGACCTAATTCTTTCGCCTATATATTCCCAAATATCCCCAAACCACCAGAGGCATCCACGAAAAGACTTTTCCACCGCCGCAACCTTCTATACCCGTGAGATCCCATCTAGGGACCTTTTCCGGCACCCTGCCGGAGGGGGATTCGATCACGGAGGGCTTCTACATCAACTCTATTGCACTTCTGATGAAGCGTGAGTAGTTTACCACAGACCTACGGGTCCATAGCTAGTAGCTAGATGGCCTCTTCTCTCTCTTTGATTCTCAACACCATGTTCTCCTTGATGTTCTTGGAGATCTATTCGATGTAATACATTTTTTGTGGTGTGTTTGCTGAGACCCGATGAATTGTGGATTTATGATCAGCTTATCTATGAATATTATTTGAATCTTTTCTGAATTCTTTTATGCATGGTTTGTTATCTTTGTAATTCTCTTCGAACTATCGGTTTGGTTTGGCCAACTAGATTGGTTTTTCTTACAATGGGAGAAGTGCTTAGCTTTGGGTTCAATCTTGCGGTGTCCTTTCCCAGTGACAGTAGGGCAGCAAGGCGCGTATTGTATTGTTGCCATCGAGGATAAAAATGGGGTTTTCCGTCATATTGCTTGATTTTATTCCTCTACATCATGTCATCTTACTTAGTGCGTTACTCTGTTCTTCATGAAGTTAATACTCAAGATGCGGGCAGGAGTCGGTCAATGTGTGGAGTAATAGTAGTTGATGTAGAATCGTTTCGGTCTAGTTGACACGGACGTGATGCCTATATTCATGATCATTGCCTTAGATATCGTCATAACTTTACACTTTTCTATCAATTGCTCGGCAGTAATTTGTTGACCCACCGTATTATTTGCTATCATGAGAGAAGCCTCTAGTGAAACCTATGGCCCCCGGATCTATTTTTCATCATATAAGTTCCGATCTACAATATTAGTTTCTGATTTACTTTTTTGCAATCTTTTACTTTTTAATCTATAAACCAAAAATACCAAAAAAAAATACTTTACCGTTTATCTATCTCTATCAGATCTCACTTTTGCAAATAACCGTGAAGGGATTGACAACTCTTTATCGCGTTGGGTGCAAGTTGTTTGATTGTTTGTGTAGGTATTAGGTGATTTGTCCATTGTCTCCTGCTGGATTGATACCTTGGCTCTCAAACCGAGGGAAATACTTATCTCTACTTTGTTGCATCACCCTTTCCACTTCAAGGGAAAAAACAACGCAAGCTCAAGAAGTAGCAGGTAGAATTTCTGGCACCGTTGCTGGGGAGATCTAGGCCAAGTCAAGACATACCAAGTACCCATCATAAACTCTCATCTCTTGCATTACATTATTCACCATTCGCCTCTCGTTTTCCTCTCCCCACTTCTAAAACGATTTTTGAAAAGATTTGCCTTTTCTTCACCCCTTTTCCATTCGTCTTCTTCGTTTGCTTTTTGTGTGCCTGTGTGTTGGTGTGTCTGCTTGCCTTTATGGCTCAACATAAGAACGTTGATCCTCACTTTAGGAGGTTGGAAGAAATTGAAAATAATGTTTGGAGCTTCATGTCTTTACAATTTGAGCATAATAGTTTCTTTAGAAATGAGCTTAAGGAGCAGAAAAGTTTTATGGAGTACATGAATAAAGAGCTTGATGATATGTCTAAGGACTTTTATGGTTTGAAATCTCAGTTTGCTCATCTTGAAAATTTAGTAGGCCAAATTTCTGGTAAACAAGCTACCTTAGTAAATAAGATGGCCGCTAAAGCAGAGGCTTTAAATAATGATGAAGATCTTAAAGTGATTGATGTGACTCCTATTGAATCTTTTTTTCCAATATAAATCTTGATAAAGATGGGAGTGGAGATGAGTCAACTTTAGTTAAAATGCGTCCCAATGATTCAGAGTTTTTAGATCTTGATGCAAAAATTGATAAAAATGGGATTGGATAGGTCAAAACTTTCAGTAGCAATGAACCCACTCTTTTGGATTTCAAAATTTTTAATTATGACAGTTGTTCTTTAATAGATTGTATTTCCTTGTTGCAATCCATGTTGAATTCTCCTCATCCTTATAATCAAAACAAACATTTTACTAAACATATCATTGATGCTATGATGTAATCTTTTAAAGAAAAGCTTGAATTAGAAGTTTCTATCCCTAGAAAACTTTATGATGAGTGGGAACCTACTATTAAGATTAAGATTAAAGATTATGAGTGCCATGCTTTGTGTGATTTGGGTGCTAGTGTTTCCGCGATTCCAAAAACTTTATGTGACGTGCTAGGTTTCCGTGAATTTGATTATTGTTCTTTAAATTTGCATCTTGCGGATTCCACTATTAAGAAACCTATGGGGAGGATTAATGATGTTCTTATTGTTGCAAATAGGAATTATGCGCCCGCAGATTTCATTGTTCTTGATATAGATTGCAATCCTACATGTCCTATTATTCTTGGTAGACCTTTCCTTAGAACGATTGGTGCAATTATTGATATGAAAGAAGGAAACATTAGATTTGAATTTCTGTTAAGGAAGGGGTTTTCGTCATATTGCTTGAGTTTATTCCTCTACATCATGTCATCTTACTTAATGTGTTACTCTGTTCTTCGTGAACTTAATACTCAAGATGCGGGCAGGAGTCGTTCAATGTGTGGAGTAATAGTAGTTGATGCAGAATCATTTCGGTCTAGTTGACACGGACGTGATGCCTATATTCATGATCATTGCCTTAGATATCGTCATAACTTTACACTTTTCTATCAATTGCTCAGCAGTAATTTGTTCACCCACCGTATTATTTGCTATCATGAGAGAAGCCTCTAGTGAAACCTATGGCCCGCGGGTCTATTTTTCATCATATAAGTTCCGATCTACAATATTAGTTTCTGATCTACTTTTTTTGCAATCTTTTACTTTTTAATCTATAAACCAAAAATACCAAAAATATTTACTTTACCGTTTATCTATCTCTATCAGATCTCACTTTTGCAAATAACCGCGAAGGGATTGACAACCCCTTTATCGCTTGGGTGCTAGTTGTTTGATTGTTTGTTTAGGTATTAGGTGATTTGTGCGTTGTCTCCTATTGGATTGATACCTTGGTTCTCAAATTGAGGGAAATACTTATCTCTACTTTGCTACATCACCCTTTCCTCTTCAAGGGAAAAACCAACACAAGCTCAAGAAGCAGCAGGCCCCGCATGTCATAGGAAGTGAACTAATCCTAATCAAACCACCGGCGTTAAGCCGCCGGCGAGCCAAGGTAGAGGCCATGGGAGCTCTGTTCAGCGATCAAAACGGCGGATAATTTCATCCTACGCGCGTCTGGGCTTGCTCCGCGTCGAACTGAAGTGGTAGGGTCAGAGGGGATGGTCGGGGTGTTGGCCATGGTTGAGGCCAGCGGTGGCGCCGATTGAAGAATGGTGGCAGAGGAGCTAGAAGGCACGGGGAAGAGTGGATAGAAGGCACGGGGAACAGGGGCTCACCGTGTGCATGCCAGAGTGGTAGAAAGGGCCGGCGAGGCCCGAGAGCGAGCGCATGTACCCCATCTATGGCCGCCGAAGTGAGGCATTGTGGGGATGGCTGTACGAAGAGGAGCTCATTAGAGATGTGTCTCGAAGATCCGCTATAGCATATGGATCTTTGCGATGGTAATTGAGCGTCGGGGATCTGATGACCCATAAGTATAAGGGATCAATCATAGTCCATTCGGTAAGTGAGAGTGTCGAACCCAACGAGGTACAGAAGGAAATGACAAGCGATTGTCAGCAAGGTATTGTCTGCGAGCACTGAAATTATTGGTAACAGATAGTTTGATAGCAAGGTAATTTGTAACGGGCAACAAGTAGCAATTGTAGCAAAAGTGTAGCAAGGTAGCCCAATCCTTTTTATTGCAAAGGACAAGCCAGGACGTTCTCTTATAACAAGCAAAGTGTTCTTGATGACACATGGGAATTATCATCTAGTCACTTTCATCATGTTTATTTAATTCGTGTTCGCTGCTTTGATAATTTGATATGTGGGTGGACTGGTGCTTCCTAGGTGTTGTTATGACTTTGACAAGCAACCACTGACGATTACCCCCTCTCGCAAGCATCCACAACTACGAAAGAAGAATTAAGATAAATCTAACCATAGAATGAAACATATGGATCCAAATCAGCCACTTACGGAATAACGCATAAAGTAGGGTTTAAGGTTTTGTCACTCTAACAACCCATTATCTACTTATTACTCCACAATGCCTTCCCTTAGGCCCAAGTATGGAGAAGTGTCATGTAGTCGACGTTCACATGACACCACTGAAGGAAACAACAACATATATACCATCAAAATATCTAATGAATACCAAATTCACATGATTACTTATAACCAGACTTCTCCAATGTTCTCAAGAACAAAAGTAGCTACTCACAAACCATATTCATGTTCAAGGTCAAAGGGGTATTGAATATCATCAAGGATCTGAACATATAATGTTCCACCAAATAAACCAACTAGCATCAAATAGAAGATGTAATCAACACCACTAGCAACCCATAGGTACCAATCTGAGGTTTTGGGACAAAGATTGAATACAAGAGATGAAATAGGGTTTGGGATGAGATAGTGCTGGTGAAGATGTGATGAAGATTGGTCCTCCCATGATGAGAGGATCATTGGTGATGTCGATGGCTTCAATTTCCCCCTCCTAGAGGGAAGTTTCCCCATCGAAATCGCTCCGCCGGAGAGCAAAAGTGCTCCTGCCCAGGTTTCGCCTCGAGATGGTGGCACTTCTTCCCAAAAATCTTCTTCTAATTTTTTTCTAGGGCAAATGGCATCATATAGGAGAAGATGGGCCCGAAGGCCTGCTAGTGCGCCATAAGCTTGGGGGCGCCCATGGGGTAGGGCACGACCCCACGCTTGTGGCTTCCTGGTGGATCCCCTCCTAGTACTTTCTTTCGCCAATATTTTTATATATTCCAAAATAATTCTCTGTAAATTTTCAGGTCATTTGGAGTTGTGCAAAATAGCTATCTCCGTTGTAGCCCTTTTTGGTCCAGAATTCCAGCTGCCGACAATCTCTCTCTTCATGTGAAACTTGCAAAATAAGAGAGAACATGCATAAGAATTGCATCATAAAGTGAAATAACAATCCAAAATACAATAAATAATAGTAGGCAAACATGATGCAAAATGGACATATCAACTCCCCCAACTTAGACCTTGCTTGTCCTCAAGCGGAAGCCGAAATCGATAATCATGACCACATGTTTAGAGAGAGAGAGAGAGAGAGGTGTCAATAAAAAATAAAATACAAACATGAAAGCATCATGGTCTTTATCATAACAGCAATATATCATCATAAAACTTCTCATGTTAAAGTAACAATTCATTCACAAACTAAATTATGAAACATAAACTTCATTGGAAACTAACAAACTATGGTCTCAGTCATTGAAAGAATCATAGTCCATCATATTTTCAGAAAGAGTCTAGGTAAGAGCTTCGTTTAGCGAGTTCACATACTCAACTATCATTTAGTCTTCTATAATTGCTGACACTTGAGGCATATTTATAAAGCAAAAGTTTCAGACAAACACATAGGAAGATGGGGGTTTATAGTTTTCACCGCCCAACTTATTTATCTCGAGGATAATGTCAACAATAATAACTCATGATCACCTACATAGGAAGATGGGAGTTTATGGATCTTTCAACACCACATGATGCTTGCCAACTAAAGAGTACATAGAGTAGAATAGGGATGAACATTAATGACTCTTTCATAAAAATAAATACATAGAAGTAAAAGATAGGCCCTTCGCAGAGGGAAGCAGAGGTTGTCATGCACTTTTGTTTTTGGATGTGCAAGCTCTTAATGTAAAGGAACATCAGTTTATATTGCCCCTTATGATAGCAACCTTTATTATGCAGTCTATCGCTTTTATTTCTTTGCCATCACAATATTGTACAAAGCTCATTTTCCCTTAAAATAAAGGATCATACATATTTAGGAGCAATTTTTATTGCTTTATGAACCGATGACAACTTACGTGAAGGATCCTGTTCAATCCATAGGCAGTTATGGTGGACAATAATGGCAAGAGACCGGGTTTAAGGGTTTTGGATGCACAAGTAGTATCTCTACTCAGTGCAAAATTTGGATAGCAAAAGAACCTAGACAAGAACCACATGTTAGAGGATCCATGAGAATATAACTTCTATGTGAATATAAGGCAACATAACTCATTATGTTGTCTTCCTTGTCCAATGTCAACTAATTGATATAGAATATTCAATGGGGGCTCACAATCACAAAATGCCATGTTTGTTAACTTCCAACAAATTTTATCAACTATACTTCTTTTATGTGAAGCCATTACTCCCCATGGGATTAGCATAAGATCTTTTCATTCTTTATTATTTTTATTTCATTGCTAAGATTGAAACAAGAAAGAAAAGCAAAACTATTCTTTATTATATAAATCTCACATGATTACGTAGATCGATCATGAAACAAACACACCGAACTAGATCATACTAAAACTTTATTCTTCTAAATCACAAAGTATTAAGGATCAAACTAAGATAGATAACGATAATAAAAGTGATGGTGATATGATACCGGGGCACCTCCCCCAAGATTGGAACAAGCCAAGGGTGGTGCCCATACCCATGTACTCGAGTGTCTTTCTTCGGTTATGGTGGTGATGATGTGGTAGGCTTGTCCTCCACAATGCCCATCAGGATCTATTTCAAACTCTTGATTTCTTGGAGCACATGTCGGATAAACTCAACATTCTTTTGAATTTCAACCATAAGGTGTTTATTTTACGGCCCAAAGCATTCTTTCCTACATCACTTTCACTTAGACGAGAGATTCCCAGTTGGAGGGTATGTGCATATGGGGAGTATTCTCAACCCCATAATTATGAACCAAATTATGAAAATTGTTCTGATTTAACCTGTGTAGGGGCCTCCTTGTTGGGGAACGTAGCATGCAATTTCATGCAAGGTCTATCTAGGAGATGCATAGCAACGAGAGGGGGAGAGTGTGTCCACGTACGCTCGTAGACCGAAAGCGGAAATGTTAGGTTAACGCGGTTGATGTAGTTGAAAATCTTCATGATCCAACCGATCTTAGTACCGAACGTACGACACCTCCGTGTTCAGCACACGTTCAGCTCGATGACGTCCCTCGAACTCTTGATCCAGCAGAGGGTCGAGGGAGAGTTTCGTCAGGACGACGGCATGGCGACGGTGTTGGTGATGTGATCCGCTACAACGCTATGATCGGAGGAGTAAATTATGGAGGGGGGCACCGCACACGGCTCTAAGAGAACAATTGATTTGCCTTCGGGGTGCCCCCCGCCCCTGTATAAAAAGGAGAGGGGAGGAGGTGGTCGGCCAAGAGGAGGCGCGCCAAGGGGGGGGTCCTACTAGGACTCCACTCCTAGTAGGATTCGCCCCCATTCCTTCCAGCAGAGAGGGGGAAAGGGGAAAGAGGGGAGAGGGAGAAGGAAGTGAAGGAAATATGCCCTAGAGGCAATAATAAAGTTGTTATTTATATTTCCTTATATCATGATAAATGTTTATTATTCATGCTAGAATTGTATTAACCGGAAACATGATACATGTGTGAATACATAGACAAACAGAGTGTCACTAGTATGCCTCTACTTGACTAGCTCATTGATCAAAGATGGTTATGTTTCCTAGCCATAGACATGAGTTGTCATTTTATTAACGGGATCACATCATTAGGAAAATGATGTGATTGACTTGACCCATTCCGTTAGCTTAGCACTTGATCGTTTAGTATGTTGCTATTGCTTTCTTCATGACTTATACATGTTCCTATGACTATGAGATTATGCAACTCCCGTTTACCGGAGGAACACTTTGTGTGCTACCAAACGTCACAACGTAACTGGGTGATTATAAAGGTGCTCTATAGGTGTCTCCGAAGGTACTTGTTGAGTTGGCGTATTTCGATATTAGGATTTGTCACTCCGATTGTCGGAGAGGTATCTTTGGGCCCACTCGGTAACACACATCACTGTAAGCCTTGCAAGCAATGTAACTAATGAGTTAGTTGCGGGATGATGCATTACGGAATGAGTAAAGAGACTTGCCGGTAACGAGATTAAACTAGGTATTGAGATACCGACAATCGAATCTCGGGCAAGTAACATACCGATGACAAAGGGAACAACTAGGTATTGGACGACTATATTCGGACATCGGAAAGGTTCCGAGTGATTCGGATATTTTTTGGAGTACCAGAGAGTTACGGGAATTCGTATTGGGCCTTAATGGCCCATACGGGAAAGGAAAGAAAGGCCTCAAAGGGTGGCCGCACCCCTTCCCATGGGCTGGTCCGAATTGGACTAGGGAGGGGGGGCCTCCTTCCTTCTCCTTCTCCCTTCCCTCTTTCCTATTCCATGTGGGAGGTGGAATCCTACTAGGACTAGGGAGTCCTAGTAGGACTCCACACTTGGGCGCACCCTATGAAGGCCGGCCTCCTCCTCCCTTCATCCTTTATATACGTGGCCAGGGGGCACCCCATAGACAAACAAGTTGGTCTATTGATCTCTCCCAGCCGTGTGTGGTGCCCCCCTCCACCATATTTCACCTCGATCATATCGTAGCAGTGTTTAGGCGAAGCCCTGCGTCGGTAGCAACATCATCACCGTCATCACGCCGTCGTGCTGACGGAACTCTCCCGTGAAGCTCTGCTGGATCGGAGTTCGCGGGACGTCATCGAGCTGAACATGTGCTGAACTCAGAGGTGTCGTACGTTCGGTACTTGGATCGGTCGGATCCTGAAGACATACGACTACATCAACCGCCGTTGTGCTAACACTTCCGCTTTCGGTCTACGAGGGTACGTGGACACACTCTCCCCTCTCATTGCTATGCATCACCATGATCCTGTGTGTGCATAGGAAATTTTTGAAATTACTACGTTCCCCAACAGTGGCATCCGAGCCTGGTTTTATGCGTAGATGTTATATGCACGAGTAAAACACAAGTGAGTTGTGGACGATACAAGTCATACTGCTTACCAGCATGTCATACTTTGGTTCGGCGGTATTGTTGGATGAAGCGGCCCGGACCGACACTACGCGTATGCTTACGCGAGACTGGTTCTACCGACGTGCTTTGCACACAGGTGGCTGGCGGGTGTCAGTTTCTCCAACTTTAGTTGAACCGAGTGTGGCTACGCCCGGTCCTTGAGAAGGTTAAACCAACACTAACTTGACGAACTATCTTTGTGGTTTTGATGCGTAGGTAAGAACGGTTCTTGCTCAGCTCATAGCAGCCACGTAAAATTTGCAACAACAAAGTAGAGGACGTCTAACTTGTTTTTGCAGGGCATGTTGTGATGTGATATGGTCAAGACATGATGCTATATTTTATTGTATGAGATGATCATGTTTTGTAACCGAGTTATCGGCAACTGGCAGGAGCCATATGGTTATCGCTTTATTGTATGCAATGCAATCGCCCTGTAATGCTTTACTTTATCACTAAGCGGTAGCGATAGTCGTAGAAGCAATAGTTGGCGAGACGACAACGATGCTATGATGGAGATCAAGGTGTCGCGCCGGTGACGATGGTGATCATGACGGTGCTTTAGTGATGGAGATCACGAGCACAAGATGATGATGGCCATATCATATCACTTATATTGATTGCATGTGATGTTTATCTTTTATGCATCTTATTTTGCTTAGATCGACGGTAGCATTATAAGATGATCCCTTACTAAAATTTCAAGGTATAAGTGTTCTCCCTGAGTATGCACCGTTGCCAAAGTTCGTCGTGCCGAGACACCACATGATGGTCGGTGTGATAAGCTCTACGTTCATCTACAACGGGTGCAAGCCAGTTTTTGCACACGCAGAATACTTGGGTTAAACTTGACGAGCCTAGCATATGCAGATATCGCCTCAGAACACTGAGACCGAAAGGTCGATCGTGAATCATATAGAAGATATGATCAACATAGTGATGTTCACCATTGAAAACTACTCCATCTCACGCGATGATCGGACATGGTTTAGTTGATTTGGATCACGTGATCACTTAGATGATTAGAGGGATGTCTATCTAAGTGGGAGTTCTTAAGTAATATGATTAATTGAACTTTAATTTATCATGAACTTAGTCCTGGTAGTATTAGCATATCTATGTTGTAGATCAATAGCTTGCGTTTAGCTCCCTGTTTATTTTGATATGTTCCTAGAGAAAACTAAGTTGAAAGATGTTTGTAGCAATGATGCGGATTGGATCCATGATCTGAGGATTATCCTCATTGCTGCATAGAAGAATTATGTCCTTGATGCACTGCTAGGTGACAGACCGATTGCAGGAGCAGATTCAAACGTTATGAATGTTTGGCAAGCTTGATGTGATGAGTACTTGATAGTTTAGTGCACCATGCTTAACGGCTTAGAATCGGGACTTCAAAGACGTTTTGAAAGTCATGGACCATATGAGATGTTCCAGGAGTTGAAGTTAATATTTCAAGAAAATACCCGAGTTGAGAGATATGAAGTCTCCAACAAGTTCTATAGCTAAAAGATGGAGGAGAATAACTCAAGTAGTGAGCATGTGCTCAGATTGTCTGGGTACTACAATCGCTTGAATCAAGTGGGAGTTAATCTTCCAGATAAAATAGTGATTGACAGAATTCTCTAGTCACCATCACCAAGTTAGTAGAACTTCATGATGAACTATAATATGCAAGGGATAACGGAAATGATTCCCAAGCTCTTCGTGATTCTAAAATTGATGAAAGTAGAAATCAAGAAAAGCATCAAGTGTTAATGATTGACAAGACCACTAGTTTCAAGAAAAGGGCAAAGGGAAGAAAGGGGAACTTCAAAAAGAATGGCAAGCAAGTTGTCGCTCCCGTGAAGAAGCCCAAAGCTAGACGCAAACCTGAAACTGAGTGCTTCTACTGCAAAGGAAATGGTCACTGGAAGTGGAACTGCCCTAGATACTTGGCGGATAAGAAGGATGGCAAAGTGAACAAAGCTATATTGGATATACATGTTATTAATGTGTACTTTACTAGTGTTTATAGAAACCCCTCGGCATTTGATACTGGTTCAGTTGCTAAGAGTAGTAACTCGAAATGGGAGTTGCAAAATGAACAGAAACTAGTTAAGGGCGAGGTGACGATGTGTGTTGGAAGTAGTTCCAAGATTGATATGATCATCATCGCACACTCCCTATACTTTCAGGATTAGTGTTGAACCTAAATAAGTGTTATTTGGTGTTTGCGTTGAGCATGAATATGATTTGATCATGTTTATTGCAATACGGTTATTCATTTAAGTTAGAGAATAATTGTTGTTCTGTTTACATGAATAAAACCTTCTATGGTCATACACCCAATGAAAATGGTTTGTTGAATCTCGATCGTAGTGATACACATATTCATAATATTGAAGCCAAAAGATGCAAAGTTCATAATGATAGTGCAACTTATTTGTGGCACTGCCGTTTAGGTAATATTGGTGTAAATCGCATGAAGAAACTCCATAAAGATGAAATTTTGGAATCACTTGGTTATGAATCATTTGATGCTTGCGAACCGTGCCTTTTGGGAAAGATGACTAAAACTCCGTTCTCCGGAACAATGGAGCAAGCAACAAACTTGTTGGAAATAATACATACTGATGTATACGGTCTGATGAGTGTTGAAGCTCGCAGCGGGTATCATTATTTTCTGACCTTCACAAATGATTTGAGCAGATATGGGTATATCTATTTGATGAAACATAAGTCTGAAACATTTGAAAAGTTCAAAGAATTTCAGAGTGAAGTGGAAAATCATCGTGACAAGAAAATAAAGTTTCTACGATCTGATCGCGGAGACGAATATTTGAGTTACGAGTTTGGTCTTCAATTAAAACAATGTGGAATAGTTTCACAAATTCGTACCACCTGGAACACCACGTCATAATGGTGTGTCCGAACGTCATAATCGTACTTTATTGGATATAGTGCAATATATGATGTTTCTTACCAATTTACCACTATCGTTTTGGGGTTATGCATTAGAGACAGCTACATTCACGTTAAATAGGGCACCATCTAAGTTCGTTGAGACAACACAATATGAACTGTGGTTTGGCAAGAAACCAAAGTTGTTGTTTCTTAAAGTTTGGGGTTGCGATGCTTATGTGAAAAAGTTTCAACCTGATAAGCTCAAACCCAAATCGAAGAAGTGCCTCTTCATAGGGTACCCGAAAGAAAATGTTGGGTACACCTTCTATCACAGATCCGAAGGCAAATTCGTTGCTTAGAGTGGATCGTTTCTAGAAAAGGAGTTTTCTCGAAAGAAGTGAGTGGGAGGAAAGTAAAACTTGATAAGGTAATTGTACCTTCTCCCGAATTGGAAAATAGTTCATCACAGAAATCAGTTCCAGTGATGTCTACACCAACTAGAGAGGATGTTAATGATGATGATCATGAAACTTCGGATCAAGTTACTATAGAACTTCGTAGATCAACCAAAGCACGATCCGCACCAGAGTGGTACGGTAATCCTGTACAGGAAATCATGTTACTAGACCATGATAAACCTACGAACTATGAGGAAGCGATGATGAGCCCAGATTCCGCGAAATGGCTAAAGGCCATGAAATCCGAGATATGATCTATGTATGAGAAACAAAGTATGGACTTTGGTGGATTTGCCCGATGATCAGCAAGCCATAGAAAATAAATGGATCTTCAAGAGGAAGACGGACGCTGATAGTAGTGTTACTATCTACAAAGCTCGAATTGTCGCAGAAAAGGTTTTGGACAAATTCAAGGTGTTGAATACGATGAGATTTTCTCACTCGTTTTGATGCTTAAGTCTGTCTGAATCATGTTAGCAATTGCCGCATTTTATGAAATCTGGCAAATGGATAACAAAACTGCATTCCTTAATGGATTTATTACAGAAGAGTTGTATATGATGCAACAATAAGGTTTTGTCAATCCTAAAAATGCTAACAAAGCGTGCAAGCTCCAGCAATCCATCTATGGACTGGTGCAAGCATCTCGGAGTTGGAATATATGCTTTGATGAGTTGATCAAAGCATATAGTTTTATACAGACTTGCAGTGAAGCCTGTATTTACAAGAAAGTGAGTGGGAGCACTACAACCTTTCTGATAAGTATATGTGAATGACATATTGTCGATCAGAAATGATGTAGAGTTTTCTGAAAAGCATAAAGGAGTGTTTGAAAGGAGTTTTTCAAAAGAAAGACCTCGGTGAAGCTGCTTACAGATTGAGCATCAAGATCTATAGAGATAGATCAAAGATGCTTGATAAGATTTTTCAATAAGTATATACCTTGACAAGATTTTGAAGTAGTTCAAAATGGAATAGTCAAATAAGTAGTTCTTGCCTGTATTGCAAAGTATAAAGTTGAGTAAAGACTCAAAACCCGACCACGGCAGAAAATAGAAAAGAGAATGAAAGTCATTCCCTATGCCTCAGTCATAGGTTCTATAAAGTATGCTGTGTACCAGACCTATTGTGCACCTCACCATGATTTTGGCAAGAGGGTACAATAGTGATCTAGGAGTAGACCACTGGACAATGGTCAAAATTACCCTTAGTGGAATAAAGAAATATTTCTCGGTTATGGAGGTGATAAAGAGTTCATCCTAAAGAGTTACGTCGATGCAAGCTTTGACACCGATCTGGATGACTCTAAGTCTCGATTTAGATACATATAGAAAGTGGGAGCTATTAGCTAGAGTAGCTCCGTGCAGAGCATTGTAGACATAGAAATTTGCAAAATACTTACGGATCTGAATGTGACAGACCCGTTGACTAAAATTATCTCACAAGCAAAACATGATCACACCTTAGTACTCTTTGGGTGTTAATCACATAGCGATGTGAACTAGATTACTGACTCTAGTAAACCCTTTGGGTGTTGGTCACATGTCGATGTGAACTATGGGTGTTAACCACATAAAGATGTGAACTATTGATGTTAAATCACATGGCGATGTGAACTAGATTATTGACTCTAGTGCAAGTGGGAGACTGAAGGAAATATGCCCTAGAGGCAATAATAAAGTTGTTATTTATATTTCCTTATATCATGATAATGTTTATTATTCATGCTAGAATTGTATTAACCGGAAACATGATACATGTGTGAATACATAGACAAACAGAGTGTCACTAGTATGCCTCTACTTGACTACCTCGTTGATCAAAGATGGTTATGTTTCCTAGCCATAGACATGAGTTGCCATTTTATTAACGGGATCACATCATTAGGAAAATGATGTGATTGACTTGACCCATTCCGTTAGCTTAGCACTTGATCGTTTAGTATGTTGCTATTGCTTTCTTCATGACTTATACATGTTCCTATGACTGTGAGATTATGCAACTCCCGTTTACCGGAGGAACACTTTGTGGGCTACCAAACGTCACAACGTAACTGGGTGATTATAAAGGTGCTCTACAGGTGTCTCCGAAGGTACTTGTTGAGTTGGCGTATTTCGAGATTAGGATTTGTCACTCTGATTGTCGGAGAGGTATCTCTGGGCCCACTTGGTAGTACACATCACTATAAGCCTTGCAAGCATTGTAACTAATGAGTTAGTTGCGGGATGATGTATTACGGAACGAGTAAAGAGACTTGCCGGTAACGAGATTAAACTAGGTATTGAGATACCGACGATCGAATCTCGGGCAAGTAACATACCGATGACAAAGGGAACAACGTATGTTGTTATGCAGTTTGACCGAAAAAGATCTTTGTAGAATATGTGGGAGCCAATATGAGCATCCAGGTTCCGCTATTGGTTATTGATCGGAAATGTGTCTCGGTCATGTCTACATAGTTCTCGAACTCATAGGGTCCGCACGCTTAACGTTCGGTGACGAATTGTATTATGAGTTTATGTGATTTGATGACCGAAGGTAGTTCGGAGTCCCGGATGAGATCGGGGACATGACAAGGAGTCTCTAAATGGTTGAGACGTAAAGATCGATATATTGGACGACTATATTCGGACATCGGAAAGGTTCCGAGTGATTCAGATATTTTTCGGAGTACCGGAGAGTTACGGGAATTCGTATTGGGCCTTAATGGCCCATACAGGAAAGGAAAGAAAGGCCTCAAAGGGTGGCTGCACCCCTCCCCATGGGCTGGTCCAAATTGGACTTGGGAGGGGGGGCCTTACTTCCTTCTCCTTCTCCCTTCCCTTTTTCCTATTCCATGTGGTAGGTGGAATCCTACTAGGACTAGGAGTCCTAGTAGGACTCCACACTTGGGCGCACCCTATGAAGGCCGGCCTCCTCCTCCCTTCATCCTTTATATACGTGGCCAGGGGGCACCCCATAGACAAACAAGTTGATCTGTTGATCTCTCCCAGCCATGTGCGGTGCCCCCTCCACCATATTCCACCTTGGTCATACCGTAGCGGTGCTTAGGCGAAGCCCTGCGTCGGTAGCAAGATCATCACCGTCATCACACTGCCGTGCTGACGGAACTCTCCCATGAAGCTCTGCTGGATCAGAGTTCGTGGGACGTCATCGAGCTGAACGTGTGCTGAACTCGGAGGTGCCGTACGTTTGGTAATTGGATCGGTTGGATCGTGAAGACGTACGACTACATCAACCGTGTTGTGCTAACGCTTCCGCTTTCGGTCTACGAGGGTACGTGGACACACTCTCCCCTCTCGTTGCTATGCATCACCATGATCCTGTGTGTGCGTAGGAAATTTTTGAAATTACTACGTTCCCCAACATGATTGGGCAGCGGGGAGGTGCGCGCCACCTCTTGTGGCCTGCCTCCCTCTCTCCACTATGGCCCATGAGGCCCATTAACTTTCTTGGGGGGTTCCGATAGCCTCCCGGTACTCCGATAAATCCCCAAACCTCTTTGGAACCATTCTAGTGTCCGTATATAACCTTCCAATATATCAATTTTTACCTCTCGACCATTTCGAGACTCCTCGTCATGTCCGTGATCTCATCCGGGACTCCGAACAAACTTCTGTCACCAAAACACATAACTCATAATATAAATCGTCATCGAACGTTAAGTGTGCGGATCCTACGGGTTCGAGAACTATGTAGACATGACCGAGACACATATCCGGTCAATAACCAATAGCGGAACCTGGATGCTCATATTGATTCCTCCATATTCTACAAAGATCTTTATTGGTCAAACTGCATAACAACATACGTCATTCCCTTTGTCATCGATATGTTACTTGCCCGAGATTCGATCGTCGGTATCATCATACCTAGTTCAATCTCGTTACCGGCAAGTCTCTTTACTCGTTTCGTAAAGCAGCATCCTGTAACTAACTCATTAGTCACATTGCTTGCAAGGCTTATAGTGATGTGCATTACCGAGAGGGCCCAGAGATACCTCTCCGATACTCGAAGTGACAAATCCTAATCCCGATCTACGCCAACCCAACAAACACCTTCGGAGACACCTGTAGAACATCTTTATAATCACTCAATTACGTTGTGACGTTTGATAGCACACAAGGTGTTCCTACGGTATTCGGGAGTTGCATAATCTCATAGTCAGAGGAATATGTATAAGTCATGAAGAAAGCAATAGCAATAAAACTTAATGATCATTATGCTAAGCTAACGGTCCATGATACGCCTCCAACGTATCTATAATTTTTGATTGTTCCATGTTGTTTTATTATCAATCTTGGATGTTTTATAATAATTTTATAGTCATTTTATATCATGTTTTGGTACTAGCCTATTGACATAGTGCCAAGTGCCAGTTGCTGTTTTCCCATGTTTTTTACATCGCAGGAAATCAATATCAAACGGAGTCCAAATGCCATGAAACTTCACGATGATTTTTATGGGCCAGAAGGAAGGCAATGGGCCTTGGTTGCGCCTAGGGGGTTCCCCGAGGGGGGCACAACCCACCAGGGCGCGCCAGGAGGCCCAGGCGCGCCCTGGTGGGTTGTGCCCACCTTGGGTGCCCCCCGGGCCGCCTCTTTGCTCTATAAATACCCCAATATTACAGAAACCCTAGAACAAGCGTCGAAATATTCATCCAGCCGTCGTAGAGTCCAGAACCACTAGATCCAATCTAGACACCATCACGGAGGGGTTCACCACTTCCATTGGTGCCTCTCCGATGATGCGTGAGTAGCTCTTTGTAGACCTTCGGGTCCGTAGTTAGTAGCTAGATGGCTTCCTCTCTCTCTCTCTCTCTCTCTCTCTCTCTCTCTCTCTCTGGATTCTCAATACAACGGTCTCTTGGAGATCCATATGATGTAACTCTTTTGCAGTGTGTTTGTTGGGATCTGATGAACTTTGAGTTTATGATCAGTCATATATTTTTATATCCATGAAAGTTATTTGAGTTTCTTTGATCTCTTATATGCACGATCTCTTATAGCCTCGTATTTCTTCTCTGATATTTGGGTTTTGTTTGGCCAACTTGATCTATTTATCTTGCAATGAGAAGAGGTGCCCGGTAGTGGGTTCGATCTTACGGTGCTCGATCCCAGTGACAGAAGGGGAAACAACACGTACGTATCGTTGGTACTAAGAATAAAAATACGAGATCTATATCTACCGCCATATAGATAAACGGATCTTGTCTACATCATGTCATCGTTCTTATTGCATTACTCCGTTTTTCCATGAACTTAATACACTAGATGCATGCTGGATAGCGGTCGATGTGTGGAGTAATAGTAGTAGATGCAGGTAGGAGTCGGTCTACTAATCTTGGACATGATGCCTATGTAATGATCATTGCCTGGATATCGTCATAATTATTTGATGTTCTATCAATTTCCCAACAGTAATTTGTTTACCCACCTTTGCTATTTTTCTCGAGAGAAGCCACTAGCGAAACCTACGGCCCCCAGGTCTTCTTTCTCATATATTTGCCTTGCGATCTACTTTTCCTTTGCATTTTTATTCAGATCTATTAAACCAAAAAATACAAAAATACCTTGTTGCACTTTATTTTATTTGCGATCTATTATTTCAATCTACTACAATTTATCTCACGTCCGCTTGCCAATTTCTGGCGCCGTTACCCAAAAGGGATTGACAACCCCTTTAACACGTCGGGTTGCGAGGTGTTGTTATTTGTGTGGAGGTGTTGTTTATGTTGTGTTGCTTGGTTCTCCTACTGGTTCGATACTTTGGTTTCATAACTGAGGGAAATACTCTACCATCGCTGTGCTACATCATCCCTCCCTCTCCGGGGAAATACCGACGTAGTTCCAGCTACCATCAGTCCATCACATCATTCTCTAATGATGTGATCCCGTTCATCAAATGACAACACATGTCTATGGTTAGGAAACTTAACCATCTTTGATTAACGAACTAGTCAAGTAGAGGTTGATACGTCCATTTTGCGTCATGTTTTCTTACTGTTATTTATAATATTTTGATCCATAATAATGCTTTTTGGAGTAATTCTAATGCCTTTCCTCTCATAATATGCAAGGTATACACAAAGAGGGAGAATTCCGGCAGCTGGAAATCTGGACCTGAAAAAGCTACGCCAGGCTACCTATTCTGCACAACCCCAAATGAGTTGAAACTTTTTTATGGAATATTTAATAATTATTGGAGCAAATAACTACCAGAGCGGGCCCACAAGGTGGGTACATGGGTGCGCCAGGGAGCCCAGACGCGCCCTGGTGGGTTGTGCTCACCCAGGCCCACCTCCGGTGCCCATCTTCTGGTATATAGGTCATTTTGACCTAGAAAAAAAAATAAGGGGAGGACTTTCGGGACGGAGCGGCGCCGTCTCGAGGCATAACTTGGGCAGGAGCACTTTTGCCCTCCGGCGGAGCGATTCCGCTGGGGGAACTTCCCTCCGGAGGGGGAAATAGTAGCGACCAGACCTCAAACAGTCTGATCTCTGTGCATCAATGTCATCCCTGGATCGGTAATGCTGACACGCACAGTACTTGAGGATTTATAACAGAGTAGCAATCACACACTTATTACATCGAATGTCTCAAAAGAGAACTTATTACAATAAATAAGGCTTAAGGCCATCTAAAACGATAACAGCGGAAGGCTTGGAAGATAAAGTGAGTCCATCAACTCCAATGGCATCACTGAGTGAAAAACATCGACATATGGCTCCTTACTCGTCGTCTGAAAAGTATGCAACATGAACGTTGCAGCCCGAAACGGGTCAGCACATGGAATATGCTGGCAATGTAACACAAGAGAGTAATGAACATAATAGTTGCTATCACTACATGCATATATGGCTGGTGGAGGCTCTATGGTTAACATGTTTTTGCGAAAAGCCAATTTTTCCCTACAACAAAGGAATATATTTTATTTAACTATCATGGTGGTTGTTAAACATTGAGAAGGTTCCTCCAACTCAATCCCAATTAATCATCATCATTAAACCCAATCAAATTATATTAAGAGTGATGAGATCAACATATCAAACTACTTCGCTACTTACAATTTCAACACTTGCAGACATTACCTTGCTGAAAACCACTTGTCATTTCCTTATGCTCCTCGTTGGGTTCGACACTCTTACTTATCGAAAAGAGCTACAATTGATCCCCTATACGTGTGGGTCATCAAGGATATTTTCTTGCGCCGTTGCCGAGGAGTGAAGCGCCTTTGGTAAGTGGAACTTGGTAAGGAAACATTTTTATAGTGTGCTGAAATTTATTGTCACTTGTTACTATGGAAAACAATCCTTTAAGGGGTTTGTTCGGGGTATCTTCACCTCGACCGGAACCACAATTAGCTACCCCTCAACCTACTACACCTACTGAAAATATTGAATATGAAATTCCTTCGGGTATGATAGAACAACTGCTAGCTAATCCTTATGCAGGAGATGGAACCGAACATTCTGATATGCCCTTGATATATGTAGAACAAATTTGTGGATTGTTCAAGCTTGCAGGTTTACCCAGAGATGAAGTTATGAAGAAGGTTTTCCCTTTATCTTTTAAGGGAAAAGCATTGGCATGGTATAGGCTATGCTATGATATTAGATCTTGGAATTGGAATCGATTGAAATTGGAGTTCCACCAAAAAAATTATCCTATGCATCTAGTTCATCGTGATCGGAGTTATATATATATATATATAATTTTTGGCCTCGTGAAGGAGAAATTATCGCTCTAGCTTGGGGGAGGCTTAAGTCAATGTTATACTCATGCCCCAATCATGAGCTCTCAAGAGAAATTATTATCCAGAATTTTTATGCTCGACTTTCTCGTAATGATCAAACCATGCTGGATACTTCTTGTGCTGGTTCTTTTATGAAGAAGACTATTGAATTCTGGTGGGATCTTTTGGAAAGAGTTAAACGCAACTCTGAAGATTGGGAACTTGACGAAGGTAAAGAGTCAGGTATTAAAGTTAAATATGCTTGTGTTAAATATTTTATGGATACCGATGCTTTTCAAAAGCTTAGCACTAAATATGGACCTGACTCTGAGATAGTAGCCTCCTCTTGCGAATCATTTGCTATTCATGGTGAACTCCCTAAAGAGAAGTGTTTTAAATATCACCCGCCTATTAAAGAAGAAATTAAAGAACCAGTACCAGTTAAAGAAGAAACTATACTTCACAATGTTGATCCAGTTGTTCCTTCTGCTTATATTGAGAAACCACCTTTCCCTGTTAGGATAAAGGAACATGCTAAAGTTTCAATTGTGGTTAACAAAAGCTATATTAAAACACCTAAACCTAATGAACAAATTAAAGTAGAATCCAGTATTGCTATGGTTAAAGATCTCTTGGAAGAAGATATGGATGGGCATGTTATTTACTTCTGTGAAGAAGCTGCTAGAATTACCAAACCTGATAAAAAGGATAAACATAGACCTGTTGTTGGCATGCCCGTCATCTCAGTTAAAATAGGAGATCACCGTTATCATGGTTTATGTGACATAGGTGCTAGTGTAAGTGCTATTCCTTACACTTTATATCAAGAAATTATGAAAGACATAGCACCCGCAAAGATAGAAGACATAGATGTTACTATTAAACTTGCTAATAGAGACACTATATCACCAATTGGGATTCTTAGAGATGTTGAAGTCTTGTGTGGGAAAATAAAATACCCTACTGATTTTCTTGTTCTTGGTTCCCCACAAGATGACTTTTGTCCCATTATCTTTGGTTGGCCTTTCTTGAACACTGTTAATGCCAAGATAGGTTGCAAGAAACAAACTGTCGGTGTTAGTTTTGGTGATGAGTCTCATGAGTTTATTTTTTCCAAGTTTAGTAGAAAGCTTCATGAAAAAGAATTGCCTAGTAAGGTTGAATTAATTGGTCTCGCTTATATTGTTGTACCACCTACTAATCCTTTAGAACAATATTTGCTAGACCATGAAAATGATTTTCATATGCATGAAAGAAATGAAATATATAAAATTTTCTTTGAACAACGTCCTCTACTTAAACACAACTTGCCTATTGAAACTCTAGGAGGTCCTCCTCCAGCTAAATGTGATCCTGTATTTGAATTAAAACAATTGGTAGACACTTTGAAATATGCTTATCTTGATGAAAAGAAGATATATCCTGTTATTATTAGTGCTAACCTTTCAGAACATGAAGAAGAAAGATTACTGAAAGTTCTAAGGAAGCACCAAGCTGCTATTGGATATACTCTTGATGATTTAAAGGGCATTAGTCCCATTCTATGTCAACACAAAATTAACATGAAACCTGATGCTAAACCCGTTGTTGATCACCAACGTCGGTTAAATCCGAAGATGAAAGAAGTGGTAAGAACGGAAATCTTAAAGCTTCTGGAAGCAGGTATAATCTATCCTATAGCTGATAGTAGATGGGTAAGTCCTGTTCATTGTGTCCCTAAGAAAGGAGGTATAACTGTTGTTCCTAATTATAAGAATGAACTTATTCCACAAAGAATTGTTACATGCTATAGAATGGTAATTGATTTTAGAAAATTAAACAAAGCAAGTAGAAAAGATCATTACCCTCTGCCTTCTATTGATCAAATGCTTGAAAGATTATCTAAGCACACACACTTTTGCTTCCTTGATGGATATTCTGGCTTTTCACAAATACATGTTTCTCAACTTGATCAGGAAAAGACCAATTCTACTTGTCCCTTTGGAATCTATGCTTATAGACGTATGCCTTTCGGTTTATGCAATGCACCTGCTACCTTTCAAAGATGTATGACTGCTATATTCTCTGACTTTTGTGAAAAAATTGTTGAGGTTTTCATGGATGATTTCTTTGTTATGGGAAGTCTTTTGATGATTGTTTAAGCAATCTTGCTCGAGTTTTGCAGAGATGTGAACAAACAATCTTGTCTTGAATTGGGAGAAGTGCCACTTTATGGTTAATGAAGGCATTGTCTTGGGTCATAAAATTTCTGAAAGAGGTATTGAAGTGGACCAAGCTAAGATTGATGCAATTGAGAAAATGCCATATCCTAAAGATATAAAAGGTATTTGTAGTTTCTTAGGTCATGCTGGTTTCTATCAGAGATTTATTAAAGACTTTTCTAAAATTTCTAGGCCACTTATGAATCTTTTGCAAAAGGATATCCCTTTTGTTTTTGATGACGATTGTTCAGAAGCCTATGAAACACTCAAGAAAAAGCCTTAATTTCTGCACCTATTGTTCAACCACCTGATTGGAACTTGCCTTTTGAAATTATGTGTGATGCTAGTGATTATGCTGTTGGTGATGTTCTAGGACAAAGATTTGATAAGAAACCGAATGTTATTCATTATGCTAGTAAAACTCTAGACAGTGCTCAGAGAAATTATGCTACTACTAAAAAATAATTCTTAGCGCTGTTGTTTGCTTGTGATAAATTTAGACCTTATATTGTTGATTCAAAAGTAATTGTTCGCACATACCATGTTGCTATTAAATATCTTATGGAAAATAAAGATGCTAAACCTAGACTTATTCGATGGTTTATCTTGTTACAAGAGTTTGATTTACATATCATTGATATAAAAGGAGCTGAGAACCCAGTAGCTGATAATTTGTCTAGGCTTGAAAATGTGCCTGATGACCCACTACCAATTGATGATAGTTTTCCTAATGAGCAGTTAGTTGCAATAAATGTTGCTCACAATACTTCTTGGTATGCTGATTATGCTAACTACATTGTTGCTAAATATTTACCACCTAGGTTTACATACCAACAAAAGAAAAAATTCTTTTATGATTTAAGACATTACTTCTGGGATGACCCATGTCTTTATAAAGAAGGAGTAGATGGTATTATTAGACGTTGTGTACCTGAGCATGAACAGGGGAAAATCCTACGGAAATGTCACTCCGAAGCTTATGGAGGGCATCATGCTAGAGATAGAACTGCTCACAAGGTATTGCAATCTGGATTTTATTGGCCTACTCTCTTCAAGGATGCCAGTAAGTTTGTTTTATCTTGTGATGAATGCCAAAGAATAGGTAATATCGGTAAGCATCAAGAAATGCCTATGAATTATTAACTTGCTGTTGAACCATTTGATGTTTGGGGATTTGATTACATGGGACCTTTTCCTTCTTCTAATGGGTATACACATATTTTGGTTGTTGTTGATTATGTTACTAAATGGGTAGAAGCTATTCCAACCAGTAGTGCTGATCACAACACCTCTATTAAAATGCTTAAGGAAGTTATTTTCCCAAGGTTTGGAGTCCCTAGATATTTAATGACCGATGGTGGTTCACACTTTATCCATGGTGCTTTCCATAAAATGCTTGCCAAGTATGATGTTAACCATAGAATTGCATCACCTTATCATCCTCAGTCTAGTGGTCAAGTTGAACTTAGCAATAGAGAAATAAAATTAATTTTGCAAAAGACTGTTAATAGGTCTAGGAAGAATTGGTCTAAGAAATTAGATGATGCACTTTGGGCTTATAGAACAACTTATAAAAATCCTATGGGTATGTCACCTTATAAAATGGTTTATGGAAAAGCTTGTCATTTGCTTATATTGAGCCGTCAAAGAGCTCAATTATGATTTCAAACTTGCTGGTGAAAAGAAGTTATTTGATATTAGCTCATTGATGAATGGAGAACTCAAGCTTATGAAAATGCATAATTATTCAAAGAAAAGTTAAAAGATGGCATGACAAAAGAATCCAAAAGCGTGAGTTCAAAGTCGGAGAATATGTTCTTTTGTACAACTCTCATTTCAGATTCTTTGCAGGAAAACTCCTCTCAAAATGGGAAGCCCCTATGTTATCGAGGAGGTTTATCGGTCTGGAGCCATCAAAATAAATAATTCCGGAAGTACCAACCCGAAGGTTGTCAATGGGCAACAAATAAAGCATTATATCTTAGGTACGCCCATTAATGTTGAAAGTAATATTATCCAAACTTTGACACCGGGAGAACACATAAAAGAGTCCTTCCGGAACACTCCAGAATCGTGAAAATAAGGAGGTACGTGATACGGTAAGTAAACAGACCCCGAAAAATCCGCAAAAATATTTTTTATCAGTTTTGGAATATTTAAAAAATTGGAAATAAAGAAACTTCCAGGAAGCGTCTCCTGGTGGGCACAAGACACCAGGGCGCGCGCGCGCCCAGGTGGGTTGTGCCCACCTGGGATACCTTCTGGACTCCATTTTTCTACCATATGCTTGTCCTCCAAGATTAAAAAAAAAATCTATATATACTTCCCGAACCTATTGATCACTGTATCACGGAGAAATCCCGTGTTCTCTTTTCTTGCTGTTTTGTGACAGATCCAGCTAGACCAACGTCATGTCTTCCTCACCTTTAAATAATGGAGAAGAAGACACAAGGGTGGGTCAGGAGGATCTAAGGAGAGATGAAGCTGGAGAGGCTGCTATGGAGGAAGAGGAGGAAAATCCATTTGGGGTTCACTCTCCGGCCTCCAAGAGGGGCACACTAGCCAGCATCTCTACTCACCCCAATCCTCATCAAGCTATGGTATCTTCACATAATAAAGCAAGCCAAGAAGTCCAAGAAGAACTCCCTCCGGGGGGCCTTTACACAGGTTACATAGTAACAATTTTCGTAATTTTATTCACAATTATGGGTTCGAGAATACTCCTCGTAGGCACATACCGTCCAATTGGGACATATCTCACCCAAGAGAAAACGGTGCAGGAACAAAAACGTGGGGCCCGGAGAATAAACACATAATGGCTGAGGTGAAGAAAAACAATGAATTAATTCATCAAGCCCTTCGGGAGATTCAAGGTTTGAAGGATCTACTCATGGTTATATTGGAGAATACTACTTCATCATCACCATCGTCTTCCTCACCACCAAAAGAGAACTGAGTATCGGGTATGGGCACCCCCCTTGGCTTCCACCAAGCTTGGGGGAGGTGACCCGGTATCGTATCATCCCACTATCTTTTTGCATTTACTTATTTTAGTTCGATCTTTTGCTTTAGATGAATAAAAGTTAGTTCGATCCTTTCTTCTTTGAGAGTTTGCTTAGTGACCTATCCTTGTAATTGTGTGCAAGTTATATAATAAAGTTTAGTTTGAGTTTTTGCTTTCTTTACTTTCATGTTGCAAATAAAAGAAAAGAAATAAATAAAGAAAAAGAGAAAGGAAATAAATAAAAGAAAGGAAATAAATAAAGAAAAGATCATATACTAATCCTATGGTAGGTGATGACACCACATAAGGCAAAGTATAAGTAGAAAATTTTATTAGGGATTGACAAACATAGCATTAGTCAATGATGCAACTCATGAAAGAATTAATAAGGGAAGAGAAGATTCACATATAAATACACTATCCTAGAAATCTTTTGTAATTGTGAGCCCTCATCAAAATATTATATGCCAAAATTGTTGACGTTGGACAAGGAAGACAACTTAATGGTTTATGTTTGTTTATATTCACATAGAAGTCATATTGACATAGATCCTTCAACATGTGGTGCTTGCCCCCTATATTTGCTAGCCAAAAATTCCGCACTAAGTAGAGATACTACTTGTGCATCCAAAAACACTTAAACCCAAATCTTATTTTCAAGTGTCCACCATACCTACCTAGGGATTGAGCAAGGTTCCTCGAGTAAGTTGTCGTCGGTGCACGGACTTGTGTGAGATCATTTAGTGTAAGAGAAAATTGAGCGTTGTACGGACTTGTGATGGTGAAGAATAAAAGCGACAGACTGCATAATAAAGGTCGCTATCACAAGGGGCAATGCAACATGATGTTCTCTTGCATTAAGGGGTTGAGCATACAAACAAATAAGCACATGGCAACCTCTGCTTCCCTCTGTGAAGGGCCTATCTTTTAATTTTATGTATTTACTTTTATGCAAAGAGTCAAAGTGTTCCTTCTATTCCTTTTTATTTTTCTCCTTTGGCAAGCATCATGTGGCAAGGAAAGATCTAGGCACATATGTCCAGTTGAATATAGATAGCATGAGTTATTATTGTTGACATCACCCTTGAGGTGAATACGTTGGGAGGCGAAACTATAAGCCCCTATCTTTCTATGTGTCCGGTTGAAACGTTTTGCTCATGTGTACGCCGTGAGTGTTAGCAATCATAGAATACTATATGATGGTTGAGTATGTGGACTTGCCTGAAGGCTCCGCTACATGACCCTTCCTGAAAAGATGATGAATTGTAGTTGCAAAGTTGACTGAGAACATAGTTTGTTGGTTTTTAATAGAGTTTTTGCTTCATACTTCGATTGTGTGATGAATCGTTACTTATTCATGGGAAGTATATGATAAAAGTTCTATGATAAACGTCTTATGTTTAATTTTGTTGTTGTTATAATAATCAACATGATGCTTCTATGTCCATATTTTGTTTTTATCGACACCTCTCTCTCAAAGCATGTGGACATGTTTTTCGATTTTGGTTTTCGCTTGAGGACAAGCGAGGTCTAAAGCTTGGGGGAGTTGATACCTCCATTTTGCATCATGTTTTCTTACTGTTATTTATAATGCTTTTATCCATAATAATGCTTTTTGGAGTAATTCTAATGCGTTTTCTCTCATAATATGAAAGGTATACACAAAGAGGGAGAATTCCAGCAGTTGGAAATCTGGACCTGAAAAAGCTATGTCAGGCTACCTATTCTGCACAACTCCAAATGACCTAAAACTTCACGGGGATTTTTTATGGAATATTTAAGAATTATTGGAGCAAATAACTACTAGAGGGGCCCCACCAGGTGGGCACAACCCACCTGGGCGCTGATACGTCTCCAACGTATCTATAATTTTTGATTGCTCCATGCTATATTATCTACTGTTTTGGACATTATTGGGCTTTATTATTCACTTTTATATTATTTTTGGGACTAACCTATTAACCGGAGGCACAACCCAGAATTGCTGTTTTTTTGCCTATTTCAGATTTTCACAGAAAAGGAATATCAAACGGAGTCCAAATGAAATGAAACCTTTGGGAACGTGATTTTTAGGAAGATTATGATCCAGGAGACTTGGACCCTACGTCAAGAAACAAGAGAGGGGGCCACGAGGTAGGGGGCGCGCCCACCCCCCAGGGCGTGCCCTCCACCCTCGTGGGCCCCCTGTTGCTCCAGCGACGTACTCCTTCCTCCTATATATATACCTACGTACCCCCAAACGATCAGATACGGAGCCAAAAACCTAATTCCACCGCCGCAACCTTCTGTACCCATGAGATCCCATCCTGGGGCCTGTTCCGGAGCTCCGCCTAAGGGGGCATCCGTCACGGAGGGCTTCTACATCGACACCATAGCCTCTCCAATGAAGTGTGAGTAGTTTACCTCAGACCTTTGGGTCCATAGTTAGTAGCTAGATGGCTTCTTCTCTCTTTTTGGATCTCAATACAATGTTCCCCCCCTCTCTCGTGGAGATCTATTCGATGTAATCTTCTTTTTGCGGTGTGTTTGTTGAGACCGATGAATTGTGGGTTTATGATCAAGATTATCTATGGACAATATTTGAATCTTCTCTGAATTCTTTTATGTATGATTGGTTATCTTTGCAAGTCTCTTCGAATTATCAATTTGGTTTGGCCTACTAGATTGATCTTTCTTGCAATGGGAGAAGTGCTTAGCTTTGGGTTCAATCTTGCGGTGTCCTTTCCCAGTGACAGTAGGGGCAGCAAGGCACGTATTGTATTGTTGCCATCGAGAATAACAAGATGGTTTTTTTTATCATATTGCATGAATTTATCCCTCTACATCATGTCATCTTTCTTAAGGCGTTACTCTGTTTTCATGAGCTTAATACTCTAGATGCATGCTGGATAGTGGTCGATGAGTGGAGTATAGTAGTAGATGCAGGCAGGAGTCGGTCTACTTGTCTCGGACGTGATGCCTATATACATGATCATACCTAGATATTCTCATAACTATGCTCAATTCTGTCAATTGCTCAACAGTAATTCGTTCACCCACCGTAAAATACTTATGCTCTTGAGAGAAGCCACTAGTGAAACCTATGGCCCCAGGTCTATCTTCATCATATTAATCTTCCAACACTTAGTTATTTCCTTTGCTTTTATTTTACTTTGCATATTTATCATAAAAATACCAAAAATATTATCTATCATATCTATCAGATCTCACTCTTGTAAGTGACCGTGTAGGGGTTGACAACCCCTTATCGCGTTGCGAGGATTTATTTGTTTTGTGTAGGTGCGAGGGACTCACGCGTAGCCTCCTACTGGATTGATACCTTGGTTCTCAAAAACTTAGGGAAATACTTATGCTACTTTGCTGCATCACCCTTTCCTCTTCAAGGGAAAACCAACGCAGTGCTCAAGAGGTAGCAAGAAGGATTACTGGCGCCGTTGCTGGGGAGTCTACGCAAAATTCAACATACCGAGTACCCATCACAAACCCTTATCTCCCGCATTACATTATTTGCCATTTGCCTCTTGTTTTCCTCTCCCCCACTTCACCCTTGCCGTTTTATTCGCCCTCTCTTTTTCGTTCGCCTCCTTTTTTTGTTTGCTTTTTGTTTGCTCGTGTGTTGGATTGCTTGCTTGTCACGATGGCTCAAGATAATACCAAATTGTGTGACTTTACCAATACCAACAATAAAGATTTCCTTAGCACTCCGATTGCTCCTCTTACCAATACTGAATCTTGTGAAATCAATGCTGCTTTGTTGAATCTTGTCATGAAAGATCAATTCGCCGGCCTTCCTAGTGAAGATGCCGCTACTCATCTAAATAGCTTCGTTGATTTGTGTGATATGCAAAAGAAGAAAGATGTTGATAATGATATTTTTAAATTGAAGCTATTTCCTTTTTTGCTTAGAGATCGTGCTAAAGCTTGGTTTTCGTCTTTGCCTAAAATAGTATTGATTCTTGGAATAAGTGCAAAGATGCTTTTATCTCTAAGTATTTTCCTCCCACTAAGATCATCTCTCTTAGAAACGATATTATGAATTTTAAGAAACTTGATCATGAACATGTTGCACAAGCTTGGGAGAGGATGAAATTAATGATACGTAATTGCCCTACTCATGGTTTGAATTTGTGGATGATTATACAAAATGTTTATGCTGGATTGAATTTTGCTTCTAGAAATCTTTTAGATTCGGCCGCGGGAGGCACTTTTATGGAAATCACTTTAGGAGAAGCTACTAAACTCCTAGATAATATTATGGTTAATTATTCTCAATGGCACACTGAAAGATCTACTACTAAAAAAGTGCATGCGATAGAAGAAATTAATGTCTTGAGTGGAAAGATGGATGAACTTATGAAATTATTTGCTAGCAAGAGTGTTTATTCTGGTCCTAATGATATCCCTTTGTCTACCTTGATTGAGAATAATAATGAATCTATGGATGTGAATTTTGTTGGTAGGAATAATTTGGTAACAACGCGTATAGAGGAAACTTTAATCGTAGGCCTTATCCTAGTAAACCCTCTAATAATTATGGAAATTCCTACAACAACTCTTATGTAAATTTTAATAAGATACTTCTGAATTTGAGACTAGTGTTAAATAATTTATGAATTCGCAAAAGAATTTCAATGCTTTGCTTGAAGAGAAATTGCTTAAAGTTGATGATTTGGCTAGGAACGTTGATAGAATTTCTCTTGATGTTGATTCCTTAAAGCTTAGATCTATTCCTCCTAAGCATGATATCAATGAGTCTCTCAAATCCATGAGAATTTCCATTGATGAGTGCAAAGAAAGAACCGCTAGGATGCGTGCCAAGAAAGATGCCTTTATAAGAGCGTGTTCTTCTAGTTCCTATGAAAATAAAGATGAAGATCTAAAAGTTATTGATGTGTCACCTATTAAATCTATGTTTTACAATATGAATCTTGATAATGATGGGACTGAATATGATCCACCTTTACCTAGAAGGCGTTCCAAAAATTCGGAGTTTTTAGATCTTGATGCTAAAATTGATAAAAGTGGGATTGAATAAATCAAAACCCTAGATACTAATAAACCCACTATTTTGGATTTCAAGGAGTTTAATTATGAAAATTGCTCTTTGATTGATTGTATTTCCTTGTTGCAATCCGTGCTAAATTCTCCTCATCCTTATAGTCAAAATAAAGCCTTTACCAAACATATCGTTGATGCATTGATGCAATCTTATGAAGAAAAACTTGAGTTGGAAGTTTCTATCCCTAGAAAACTTTTTGATGAGTGGGAACCTACTATTAAAATTAAGATTAATGATCATGAGTTCTATGCTTTATGTGATTTGGGTGCTAGTGTTTCCACTATTCCCAAAACTTTGTGCGATTTGCTAGATTTCCATGTTTTTGATGATTGCTCTCTAAACTTGCACCTTGCGGATTCCACTATTAAGAAACCTATAGGAAGAATTAATGATGTTCTTATCGTCGCAAATAGGAATTATGTGCCCGCAGATTTTATCGTTCTTGATATAGATTGCAATCCTTCATGTCCTATTATTCTTGGTAGACCTTTCCTTAGAACGGTTGGTGCAATTATTGATATGAAGGAAGGGAATATTAGATTCCAATTTACATTAAAGAAAGGCATGGAACACTTCCCTAGGAATAAAATAAAATTACCATATGAATCTATCATGAGAGCCACTTATGGATTGCCCACCAAAGATGGCAATACCTAGATTTATCCTTGCTTTTATGCCTAGCTAGGGGCGTTAAACGATAGCGCTTGTTGGGAGGCAACCCAATTTTATTTTTAGTTTTTTGCTTTTTGCTTCTGTTTAGGAACAAATATTTGTTCTGGCCTCTGGTTAGATGTGTTTTTATGTTTTAATTAGTGTTTGTGCCAAGTTAAACCTATAGGATCTTCTTGGATGATAGTTATTTGATCTTGCTATAATTTCCAGAAAATTTCTGTTCACGAAAATAATTGTTAAAAATCACCAGAACGTGATAAAATACTAATTCCAATTGCTTCTGATCAATAAACAAATTTTCTAGCTCTTCTTATTTTGGTAGATTTTTTGGAGGTCGAGAAGTTTGCGTTAGTTACAGATTACTACAGACTGTTCTGTTTTTGAGAGATTCTGTTTTTCGTGTGTTGTTTGCTTATTTTGATGAATCTATGGCTAGTAAAATAGTTAATAAACCGTAGAGAAGTTGGGATACAGTAGGTTTAACGCCAATATAAATAAAGAATGAGTTCATTACAGTACCTTGAAGTGGTCTTTTGTTTTCTTTCGCTAACGGAGCTCACGAGATTTCTGTTGAGTTTTGTGTTGTGAAGTTTTCAAGTTTTGGGTGAAATATTTTGATGGATTATGGAACAAGGAGTGGCAAGAGCCTAAGCTTGGGGATGCCCATGGCACCCCCTAGATAATCTAATGACAACAAAAATCCAAAGCTTGGGGATGCCCCGGAAGGCATCCCCTCTTTCGTCTACTTCCATCGGTAACTTTACTTGGAGCTATATTTTTATTCACCACATGATATGTGTTTTGCTTGGAGTGTCTTGTATTTGAGTCTTTGCTTTTAGTTTACCACAATCATCCTTTGTCGGCGTCTTGGGAACGGGGGTCCCCAGACTTGCCTGCCTGCGGCCTACGGCGTGGCTCAAATGGGGGCCCAGCGCGGCCTATCTTCATCAACACAAGACTCAAGACCCTCGCGAGGGGCCAAGCCTCGCGGGGCGAACGGCACGGTGCTTCCTCAGGCGCGGCCTCCTCAGGATGGCTCACGAGGAGGCGGAGAGATAAAGGCAGGGTACCTCGCGAGGTGCCCATGACGCGAGGTGCCCATGACGCAAGCCATGACGACCAAGGGTACCAGGTGGGCGCCAGACCGCACAGTGTCCTCCCTTTCCTCTTTGGTGCAAAGGGGGCAAGCGCAGGCGAGAGGATCAAGCAAAGGCACCCATTCCGGTGCAACGAGACCAAGACCAGTCCAACGGTGGGAATGAGCTCATCGTGGAGCCCAGAACGGCGTCATCACAGGGCCTTTGGCAGGCGAGGACCAACTTTGGTCAGGATAAGTGTACCAGATGTTCCCCTTCAAATTGGCCAATTGTTGGCCAAAATTTGGGAAGAGGCCCAAGGCCTTTGCCTAAATAGGACTAGCCACCCCCAGGGTAGAGGCATCTAGAAATCGGGAAGTATTCAGGGGCAAGCAGAGAACAAGTAGAGAAAGAGAGAGAAGGGCGGCTGAACTCCCCTAGCAGTTCATCGCCCCAGCAAGAACACGCCCTCGCGAGGCTGTTCTCCCGTGTACTGTTCATCATCACCAGCTGTCGGTGTACTAAAATAGGGGTACCTTAGTACCCCGAACTTGTGCACGGGCAGTCGTAGCACCCCGCGGCAAGGCCTGCCAGGTGATCGCCAAGACCCTCCATGGTCCCCTCTTGGGCCATTCAAGAACAAAGTATTTGAGCCAAGGCCCCGGCAAGAGGAGCTTGCCGGGAAGGCCACCCGAAGAGAGCGAGGCCCTGGCAAGAGGAGCTTGCCGGGACTGCCGCTCAAAGCACAAGACCCCGGCAAGAGGAGCTTGCCGGGAAGGCCATCCACGGCACGACAAGGACCCTGCCACGGCGCGCCCCGCGCCCCGGCAAGGCCCGGTGAGCGACAAGCTCCCGGGCGCGACAAGATATCCACCGCGGCAAGGCGCTTGCCGCGACAAGTTACCACCCCGTGCCTGCGCTCCAGCTCACCCACCAACGTGTCGCTCTGGGAGCATCCCAGGCGCACGTGGCGGGAGGTTGTGCAGCCAGGGGCATGCAGTGGCGAAGCGAAGCTGACAGAGTAGCCATCGTGGCAAACGGTGGCGCTCCTGACGGTCCACTTCCCTGCACCGTCTAGGCGACGCGGATGGGCATTTAATGCCCTTGTCCCCCGCTGTCAGAGTTAGGTATGATAGCACTGTACAACCACTGTGCAGGCAGCTATATCCACTACAACATTCTACCATTTTTGCCCCCACCTACGCTGCCACCTGTGGGTAACCCCTTGAGCATATAAAGGAGGCCCCATGCGCACGTAGGAGGAGGAGGACACCCATCGTCACGCTCGACCTCACCAGCGGCTCGTGTGTACTGTAGCACCGCGCGCTCCCGAGCAAGAACACAATACAATCCACCAAGCAGCAGTAGGGTTTTACGCATCCTTGCGGCCCGAAGCTGGGTAAACCCCTCGTGTGCATCGCCTCGATCTGCTCTTTGTGCAACCTCCGCCCCCCGCCGAACCAGTAAGGGGCTCGGTCCCCATAGGTGTTCGAGGAAGCCGATTCCCCCGACATCTTTGGCGCGCCAGGTAGGGGGCGTCGAAGTTGTGCGAACCTGATCCGGCGTCTGCACCAGCTAGATCTCCTTCATCTTCGTCGACATGCCACTGAAGAAGAAGGCCCCGGAGGTGGCCGGTCCGTCCGCGTCGAACCCGCCGCCCTTGGAGCAAACAGGTGGTGGGGACGGCACCGGCGGCGGGACGAGCGTCGTCGAGCCAGCCCATGGCGCCACGGCGTCCGAACATGCACCGCGCCCCTCTCAGGAGGCATGGGACCAGCAGCGTCTTGGCGCCCATGGTACCATACGCTCGCTGGACCCAGATCGAGCCGACGGATCCCAGGGCGCTCAAGGCCAGCACTCACACCAACGTGCTGGCGCGAGCGTGGCGCGGCTGCCTGGTCCGGGTGTTGCTCCTTCTAACGCAGTTAGAAGTTCGAGCACATCCCGCTCCATGCGCCGTTCGCCACCACTGCTCGCCACTCCAGCAGAAGCGCTGGCCCGAGCTCAATTGCTCCTAGACTACCCTCCAGCAGCGGACAAGCTCGACGACTGGAGGGCCACAATACAGAGCCTCATCGGTTTCGCCAACGGCGACACCCCGCGGCAGCACAGCGCATCGCAGCCGCGGCGGGACGGCCAGGCGAGAACCGATGGCGCCAGGACCGGCAGGGGTGCGACCACCGTGCACTCCCCGCCCCAGAGGCCAAGGTCGCCGACTCGCCGGAATCATCACGACAACGACTCCACCGCGTCGTCGAATCCGCGAACTCGTCGCGATCAACGCCAAGTTCTTCACGAGCGAGAACAAGAGGATGCTCGTACTCGCATCGAGCGTCGGAGAGAAGCGCTGGCGCCCTAAGTTTTAGCATGCATGCTGAGTCGAGTCTCATCCTTGGTTAGGGTTGATAGTGCCTAACAGCTGCTAACCCCTAGCTTAGAGGTCGAGTCCGCATCCTTTTTCCGGTTCCTTCGTTTCCTTTGGTTCGCAGGGTTTTGCATATCCTGGCCAGGCCGCTTAAGGACGAAGAAGAGAAGAAGGGGCGGGCCAGCATCTGGTCCCCGGCAAGCCAGTACTGCCGGGGGCAGCAAGTACGAAGATTCGCCCGCGGCAAGCCAAAGTTGCCGGGGGCTGCAATCCCAGATAAGTTTTCGCATCCCTTGTCATGCATTCTCTTATGGACTGTGGAATACGAAAACCTTGTTCCCTCCTAAAAGCTACCGTGCTCCCTTAACGACAGGCCCCAGAGCGCGTTCCTGGGGCCTGTTTTGGTAGTAGTCGCGGCGGCAAAGGGGCGGAACGAGGGGCCCGAACTCGCTTCATCCCTTCCTCCGCCAAAGGCGTGAGAGAGGTCGAGTGGCGCGGGAAGACGGCAGGGCCTGTTACCGGGCAAAGGAGTGTCTATCTTAACGATATAAAGGATTCGTTCCTTGGCGTGGGTTTTACCCACGGGACAAGTAGCCCGGCAAACATCCCCTTTTCATTAAAAACATTCCGCTCAGGTACAGTTCAGAGAGAATGAAAAACATGAAAAGATGGGATTACAAGTTTTAAACACAGCTAAGGCCCAAGGGCTTACAGATTGAAAAAAGATAAGATGCCCGTAATCCCTTTCTTGTCTCTCTCCTCAGGAGGTAGGACAAGGAGGCGAAAAGGGCAAAAGGAGCGCCTAGGCGAGCTACGGGTGGCAGAAGACACCAACAGAACGCCCCGGGGGCTCCGGAGGCTGGATGGTGGCGGCGGCGCCGGAGATGGAGCTCGAAGATGAGGCAGCGGGGCGTCAACACATTGTCGGGGGCACCTAGCCCTCGTACTCCGAGTTGACGGCCTTGCCGCCAGTCCTCCTCCTCTTCCGCAGCCTCGCCACTCCAGCCGCCCGGGAAGACGACCCCGAGAAGCTCAAGGAGCCGGCGACCCGGATGATGGGGTCGCCGGTGCCACACAAAGCTGCGACCGGCGCCTAGTCGGACCCGTCATCCCGACGACCGCTGCCCTCGTCGTCGCTGTCGCTCCCCTCCTCGTCACTCTCGCTCGAGGAGGAGCTTTCGCTGTCGGAGGAGCTATCCACGCAGCACCGGGCCCGGGTCCCGAAGTCCCCGAAGGCCTTGACGGAGAGGAGATCGCCCTCCATCAACTTGAAATGGAGGGTGAACCCCTCCGTCAAGGTGTGGATACGGGCGAATGTCTTCCACCCTCATCCAAGATACACTACGCTGGGGGCTGGGAACTCGACGTGGACCCGCGTGCCGCTGATCCCGCAGCCCTTCATGCGCAGCCTTAGCGTCTCGGGTTGCTCCATCTCCATCACGCTCGCGAAGGGAGCCGGGAGGCGGAGGCGGTGGTGAGGCGCCCGGCGCAGCCTGACGAAGAACTCGCAAGGATCGTCCCTGAGATGGACCGCCATGGGAAGAGGTGCCGCTGGCGGAGGCGAGGCCGGCGCGTCGCCCCGCCCGCCTCTTCCCTGAGCGCCGCGGCCTCGTCCACGACCTCGCCCCCTCCCCCTTCCCCTTGCGGCTGGCTCCACCACCGCGGGTGCAAGGGGAGGAGGGGCGCGTTGCCTGGCGGCAACCCTCGTCGCCACCGATGAAGGACCAGGATTCCCTTTCTCCATGGCGGATGGAGAGAGGGGATCAGAAGATGAAGAGAGGAAGAGATGGAGGAGTGTGGGTTCCCGTCGCCCCCCTCTTGCTCCTTATAAAGGAGCAGGGTGGGGACTCGACCGCCCCGCTCAACCAATCAGGGCGCAGGGAGGCCAGGCGACCGGGGCCGGCCTGCTGCCTCGACCCGCGACGGCCCAGTTTCCTGCCTCCACCGCCCGCAACTCCAGGTGCATCGAGGCCGCGTGGCTTGCGTGCAGGACCGAGGCGACGGGTGAGGCGACCTCCCCCCACCCCGTGATCGTGGGGAGCGGACGCCTCGGAGACCGCGCCTCGACTCCGTCCAGCGAAGGAGCCACGCCTCCACGCCTCCCTCCACTTATGAAGATGGCACGAACCGTCCCCATTTATTGCGACGTGACGCATGCCTGCAGGGCTCGGCCCCGCGCACGCCACCCACGTCACGCACGCCTCTCCCCACGATGCCGCGTTCGACGCGTACCGTTCGGAGAGGGTGTGGCATACGAAGAAAAAGATGCAGCGTGACCCAGGCCGCGCGTGCCCGTGCACTGTTTTGGGCCTGGCCCAACAGCGCTCGGCACCGTGTATGGCCCAGGCCCGGGGGCTCCTGTCGGTGTACTAAAATAGGGGTACCTTAGTACCCCGAACTTGTGCACGGGCAGTCGTAGCACCCCGCGGCAAGGCCTGCCAGGTGATCGCCAAGACCCTCCATGGTCCCCTCTTGGGCCATTCAAGAACAAAGTATTTGAGCCAAGGCCCCGGCAAGAGGAGCTTGCCGGGAAGGCCACCCGAAGAGAGCGAGGCCCTGGCAAGAGGAGCTTGCCGGGACTGCCGCTCGAAGCACAAGACCCCGGCAAGAGGAGCTTGCCGGGAAGGCCATCCACGGCACGACAAGGACCCTGCCACGGCGCGCCCCGCGCCCCGGCAAGGCCCGGTGAGCGACAAGCTCCCGGGCGCGACAAGATATCCACCGCGGCAAGGCGCTTGCCGCGACAAGTTACCACCCCGTGCCTGCGCTCCAGCTCACCCACCAACGTGTCGCTCTGGGAGCATCCCAGGCGCACGTGGCGGGAGGTTGTGCAGCCAGGGGCATGCGGTGGCGAAGCGAAGCTGACAGAGTAGCCATCGTGGCAAACGGTGGCGCTCCTGACGGTCCACTTCCCTGCACCGTCTGGGCGACGCGGACGGGCATTTAATGCCCTTGTCCCCCGCCGTCAGAGTTAGGTATGATAGCACTGTACAGCCACTGTGCAGGCAGCTGTATCCACTACAGCATTCTACCATTTTTGCCCCCACCTACGCTGCCACCTGTGGGTAACCCCTTGAGCATATAAAAGGAGGCCCCATGCGCACGTAGGAGGAGGAGGACACCCATCGTCACGCTCGACCTCGCCAGCGGCTCGTGTGTACTGTAGCACCGCGCGCTCCTGAGCAAGAACACAATACAATCCACCAAGCAGCAGTAGGGTTTTACGCATCCTTGCGGCCCGAAGCTGGGTAAACCCCTCGTGTGCATCGCCTCGATCTGCTCTTTGTGCAAACTCCGCCCCCTGCCGAACCAGTAAGGGGCTCGGTCCCCATAGGTGTTCGAGGAAGCCGATTCCCCCCGACACCAGCCCAAGAGGCAATCCATCCACCACAAACTAGAGTAGGGTTTTACACCACAATGGTGGCCCGAACTAGTATAAACCTTGTGTTCTTTGTGCTGTTCTCTCTGTAGTTAGATCCTTGCGAGACGGAGGGGTAGAAGGCATAATCTCCGCGCGCACCCCAGAGTTTGAACCTTAAGGGTCTGTCGGAACCCGTGATCCGACATTTGGCGCGCCAGGTAGGAGTGCGCCCGGATTCCACCTCTCTACCGCTCCGCGACCCATCGCACCGCCATCACCATGTCCGGCGACCAGGCGGGCGACCAAGATCCATGGGCGACGTGGCCCGCCCGCGCGGCGCCGCCCGCCTCGGGCGACCCCGCACCCCAGGCAGCTCGTGGCCCGCAGGGCGCTGCGGGCCGCGGGCGGCGCGGACAGGCTTCAGCAACCCTTACGCCGCGGCAAGCGCGTCGGCGGCAAGGGCCTCTAATCAAGCCGCGGCCACGACACCGTACACCCGCCGGGAACAAGCGAACTCGAGGGATGCGCTCACGGTAGCCCGAGAGCTGCTGCAGTGTAGGCTGCTGGAAGGCGGCTGCGACGTGCTACTGGAGCGGGTCGCCGAGCTCCTGGGCTTCGCCGCTTCGAGGGCTCACCCCTTCTGCGTCCAGCTTCCGCCTCAAGCCCTGGGTGACGCACGAGGAGGCCCCGCACGCCCCCGCGGGTCTCAAGGCTACCCCAACACCGGCGAATCCGCCGGTGCTGGACTGGCGGTGGCGCTACCCCCGCCCCCGGCGCGTGAAGGAGAGGGGCTCAATGCGGCCCACGGCGCCGGCGGGCTGCCGCGCTACCATATCGCGGTGGGCACGCCAAGCAGCGCCGCATGGCGCATGGAGCACTACAACACATCCTTCGGGGTAGCGGCGCCAGAAGAATACGTGCCCCACATGATGGACCAAGGGCACGCTCACGAGGGCAAACAAGGCTCGCTTCGCAGCCCAAGCTGGGGAGACGAGACACCAGAAGCCGAGCTCTTCCGGGAGCCCCGGGACGGCTCCGCCGGCCATGCTGGAGGCGACGACTATCGGGTACCACTAATTCCTCAGGAGCAGGTATATGCTAATCATGGGTCGCAAGAGGTGCAGGTCACCGCAGCGAGCATCTGCCCCGCTCCCACAGTCTCCTACCCCTCGGGAGGGGGGCGCAGGGGGCTGCAGGAGAGGGGCAGGGACCCCACTTCATCACCACGGCATTCGGAGCAAGGCGTTCTCAGGAGGTAGGCCCTCCGCTGGGGAGGCGCCTGAGGGCCTGCCCCTGGCGGAGGACCCGTGGTCGTCGGGGGAACCGCTGGCGACCGCTCTACCCTGCCGGCGGCGTCCTGGTTTCGGGTCGTCGTCGGTGGCACTAGAGTGTGGCGCAAGGTGGGGCCCTCGTCTGGCGATATGAAGCAAGGCCGGTACCTGTGAAGAAGGCCCAGTGCTTGTGAAGCTCGCCGCCCCGTGACACTCTCACGTAATAATGAGTGGGGTTGTACATGCCCCGGAGTCTCAGGGGTGCCGGCCTCAGGCCCTGGGGCTCCCTCCCACGCCCAGTGGACAACACTTAGCTCCGCGCTGGTGAGAAGACGTCCAAGACTAGATAGGGTGCCGGACGCGGCCTTTTTGTTTGCTTTCATTGCCTTTTCCCTTTGGCTGTAACTTTTCCCCCGCTGGATTTAAGTTGAATTCGAATTCGAGCTTTTGCGTGTGTTCGGGGAAGGGGTGCTTGGTCTCGTTCGAACCATTTCTCGCGTTCTGGTCACCGCCTCACCACAGCTGCCTCCTCTCGCGAGCCTCTCGCGAGACGGGCCAGGCCTAGCTCAAGCGCAGCCCAGACCGCCGCTGTTGCTTCCTCACGAGATTACCTTTTGGTAACTGCGGAGGTTGTCTTTTCCTAAAAAGGCCCAGAGCGTGTGAAGAAGGCGAACGCCTGTGAAGCCGTTGCGCTCGGGAGAAGGCCCAGAGCCTGTGAAGAAGGCGAACGCCTGTGAAGCCGTTGCGCTCGGGAGAAGGCCCAGAGCCTGTGAAGAAGGCGAACGCCTATGAAGCCATTGCGCTCTGGAGAAGGCCCAGAGCCTGTGAAGAAGGCGAACGCCTATGAAGCCACTGCGCTCTGGAGAAGGCCCAGAGCCTGTGAAGAAGGCGAACGCCTGTGAAGCCGTTGCGCTCTGGAGAAGGCCCAGAGCCTGTGAAGAAGGCGAACGCCTGTGAAGCCGTTGCGCTCTGGAGAAGGCCCAGAGCCTGTGAAGAAGACGAACGCCTGTGAAGCCATTGCGCTCTGGAGAAGGCCCAGAGCCTGTGAAGAAGGCGAACGCCTGTGAAGCCGTTGCGCTCTGGAGAAGGCCCAGAGCCTGTGAAGAAGGCAAATGCCTGTGAAGCCGTTGCGCTCTGGAGAAGGCCCAGAGCCTGTGAAGAAGGCGAATGCCTGTGAAGCTACCGCGTTTATAAAAAGGCCCGGAGCCTGTGAAGAGGGCCAGCGCCCGTGAAGCCCCTCGCTGACAGCACTTGCGCGTACTATGATTTCAACGAAAGAACGCTCAGGGCACCACGAGCTGCCTCGAGGCCTGCGCAAAACAAAGGTAAACCAACCAGCCGCCAGGCGCGGATGCTCGCACAATATAATAGCTGCTAGTATGATCTACACAAGTTTTACATGAGGGGCTTCCCCTCCCAAAATGCTCTCACGACCATCAGGCCAAACACCTGAGTTCTATCCATGCAGGACAAAAAGACAGGAGCAACACGCAGTCAGTCAGACAAATCCCCCAAGGCGTCCTCAGGAGCACCTCCCGAGCCGTCGCTGGTGTCGCTGGACTCGCCACCGCTGCCTGCATCGTCGTCAGCGGCGCCGGGACCGTCCACCACACCGCCTTCCTCGGCAGCTACGATCATGTCGTCGTTATCCGAAGTGAAGGCCTGCACAAGAGCGTCCACGTTGTTTTCCACCCAGCTCGCCAGGTCGCCTCGGACGGCCTGGGGGACTGGGGCGATGACGGCATCGAAGTCAAAGTGGGGATCCATGTCCTGAAGATGGCTGAAGACATGGGAAAAAGCGCGCCCGAGCAGGGCGCGGCTCCTCTCCTCCACCAACCTGTCGGCCCTGGTCGACCGCGCCTCCAGCTGCGTCACTACGGCAGTGAAGAACTGCAGGTTGCCAGCATAGTTGATCGTGTGCGGCTCGCCGACAGCCGCCTCGCAGACGTTGCCCAAGGCTGCGTTGGCCCTCTCCCTGAGCGTGGCCATCTGTCACAGCCCTAGCATTAGCATTGCTTGTCTTTTCATCATCACCTTGCATCATGATTAAATTCCATTTAAAGTTGACATGGGGATTGCCTAAACCCTAGCATTAAAGGAATCCACTAGGTTCACCTAAAATATTTTCAGTAAGTCCAAACGGCTTTAAAAAAATGTTCATCATTTATGGAAAATACTGTAAACAGTAGCCAGAGGTGATGCACATTTTTCCATGACATATTTGGGCTCTGAATTAAATCATACTCTATTTTCATTTGGACATTTAAATGCTATAAAATATTTTAAATGTCCAAATATTCATGAACTGAAATGTTTGCTGTTGGAAATAATTCAAACAGTGGCCACAAGCAGTCTCATGATTTTTGAAAATGCTCTGGCATTTTTAATAAATCCAAAACAATTACAGATATTAGAAAACAGAAAGAATTAGAAAGAGAGAGAGAGAGAGAGAAAACCTACCTGGCCCTCCACCTGGCCCAGCTCCTCCAGCCAGCCCAGCCCACCTGGCAAGTGCCAGTCGTCTTCAACCTCTGCCAGTAGGCAGAGGCGGGACAACGCACGAGCGCACAAGGCGCCACGCCTTCTCCTGCTTGCCGCCGAGCCCCTGGACGCGTGGGTGAACGCCCGGCGTCGACCCGAATCGCTCGACCCCTCTCACTCTCTCTGTGCTCCTCCCCCTCCTCTGTTCCTCTCTCCCGAGCGCACTGCAGCGCGCCGACGAGCACCACCACGGCCACCGCCTCCCCCTTGCCTCCCTGATCAGTTCTAGAGCTCCGCCTCGTCGCCCTGGACCTCTCCGCCGAGCCACGCGGCACCGGATGCCCCCGAACGTTGTCACCGCGGCCTTCTTCTACCTCGGGCAACCGAGATCGCCGGCGCCATCCGTCGTCCACGGTGCCTCCCCGAGCCTGCTGAGCCCTCCATTGGAATCCATGTGAGCTCCGCCGCCTTTTCCCCTTCTCCCCGTGCTCTATCTCCCTCTCTAGCCGCCGTTCCCGTCGAGCCCGAGAGCTTGGCTCCGCCGGCCATGCCGCCACCATGACCACGACCACGCAAGCTCGCAGCCGAGCACCCTAACATGCTAGGGGCAACCCTAGGATCCTAACACGACCAACCGCTGCTCCATTCGTCCATCGTAGCGACGAATCCGTCGTCACCCAAACTCCGGCCGCCGCAAACCTCGACGCCGGCGTCAACTCCGGCCACCCCCGCACCCACCGCCTACACCACTCGACGCGCGAGTCCACCAGCAGCACGTAGCACGCCTCCGCCGTCGTTTTGGTCGCCGGAGCGCGAAACCCGCGCTGCTCCGCCGCGTCTGGCCTCGCCGGCGTCATGTCGCCGGCAGGTTTGACCCCCCCGTTGACCGTGTTGACCTGGGTGGGCCCAGTTTGACCCCTGGGTCAATGACATGTAGGGCCCAGCCCTGCTGACTAATTAGGATTAGTGCTAATTAATATTTAGTTAAACTAATTACACTGACACGCGGGACCCACTGTCAGGGTTGACCTGGACCACGCTCGTTGACCGCTGACATCACAGTGACGTCATGCTGACGTAGTAAAGCGTTTTCTGGATTTATTTTTAATCAGGAAATTCCAGAAAATAGCTAAAACTTCTAAAATTCATAGAAATTAATCTGTAACTCAGAATGAAATAAATTATATATGAAAAATTATCAGAAAAATTCAAGGAATCCATCTGTACCATTTTCATGCATGTTTGAGCAATGTTTGTCCTCTGTTTTGGACAAAACAAATAAAGGGCATTTAAATAATCATATATGGAGTTGGAATTTGAATCATGTATTCAAACCAACTTCATTTAAATCATAGCTAGATACATTAGCTCAAATCACAGCATATTGCCATGTCATGATCATGCATCATATTGTTGCATTGCATTGATTGTGTCCTTCTCTGTTTGCCGGTAACCGTCCCCTCTCAGTCGACGACGTTTCCGACGATGTGATCGATGACACCGATGAAGAGCTATATTATCTTCAGAAGTGCCAGGCAAGCAAAACCCCCCTTGTTCATTCCGATACAATCCCACCCTCTCGCTCTTGCTCTCTTTTACTGCATTAGGACAACAACGATTCAACTGTTACATGCTGCGGTAGTTGAACCCCTTATCCTCTGCATGACCTGTCATTGCCACAGTAAATAGATGAAACCCACTAGCATGAGTAGGAGTTGTCTGAGCCCTGATGTGCCTACTCATTCATGCTTATTTGTCGTGCCTGCTACTGCTTAGAGTTGAGTCGGGTCTGATTCATCGGGAATGAATTGGAATGGTGATGAACATGTCCTACTGTGTGTGAGCTAAGTGTGTGAATACGATTTGGTAAAGGTAGCGGTGAGAGGCCATGTAGGAGTACATGGTGGGTTGTCTCATTGAAGCCGTCCTCAGGAACTGAGTTCTGTGTTTGTGATCCATGAAACAGTTACTACCACGCATTGGGCCCGAAACCAATGGACCCTCTCGGCTTCTTAATCACCCTTGTCCTCTGTCCAGGAGTTGCAAGTAGTTTCTGGTGTTTGTAGTATGCTGGGGGCCGCACGCAGCGCTGACCGTCGGGGTGGGCTGTGTTGCGGTAGGCACGTGGCACGGTGTACCGGGCGCCCGTTTGGTGTCTCGGGAACCCTGCTCACATCGTTCGGGGCCGTATGTGGAAACCTCGGCCGGACTCCCTGCGGATGGAACCTGATTAGGCGATAAACCTGGACTAGAGACTTGAGTGTTTAGGTAGGCCGTGGCCGACACCCTCGCTAGGCTTCCGCTTGAAGGTTGCTGAGTACATGTCGTGTAAACGACGATAAGTGGTGAGAGCGTGTGTGAAGAAGTACACCCCTGTAGGGTTAACATCATCTATTCGAATAGCCGTGTCCGCGGTAATGGACTTCTGGGTTGCCTATAACAGTTCATAGACAAGTGAAAGTGGATACTCTAAAATGCGCAAGATAAGCGTGAGTGCTATGGATGGCGTTCTCGTAGGGAGACGGGAGCGGATCCATAGTGGTGTATTGATATGGTGAATATGTGGACTCGTGTGCGCCACCTCAAAAGAGTTACTTGCAGTCGTAGTTCAGGGTAGCCACCGAGTCAAAGCTGGCTTGCTGCAGTTAAACTCCACCACCCCCTTTTGATACTGATGCATATGTAGCTAGTTCTGATGTAAGTCTTGCTGGGTACATTTGTACTCACGTTTGCCTATTTTATGTTTTTGCAGAGAGACGTCAGTCTCGCTAGTAGTTCCGTGTGGACTTCGACGTTTAGCTTGATACCTCAGCTACGATCTTGTGCCCTCGGCAGGATCTGGTAGATAGTCAGGCTTCTTAGCCTTTTTCATTTGTAGATGTCTGTACTCAGACATGTTAAGCTTCCGCATGTGCTTTGACTTGTATGCTCTGAATGTTGGGTCATGAGACCCATGATTGTAATATCTCGCTCCTCGGAGCCTAATGAATAAGTACTTGAGTCGTAGAGTTATGTTGTGATGCCATGTTGTATTTACACATATCGAGCATATTGTGTGTGTGATTGAAATGCTTGGTATGTGTGGGATCCGACAATCTAGTTGTTTATCCTTGGCAGCCTCGCTTATGGGGAAATGTAGTCTAGTGCCTCCTTGAACCATAGTAGTCCGTTACAGCCCGGTTCACCGGAGTCCTGCTAGCCCAGCACTACTGTTCAGGACACTTGACTGGCCGGCATGTGATTCACTTAGTTCCTGTGTCTGTCCCTTCGGGGAAATGTCACGCGGTGACATCCGGAGTCCTGCCTAGCCTGCTACAGCCCGGGTTCCCGGAGTCCTATTAGCCCAGTGTTACAGCCCGGATTCGCACGCTGCTGACCGACATGTTCGATGTTGAATCATGTATGCCTGTCCCCATAGGTTAGTGCCGCTTTGGGTTCACGACTAGCCATGTCGGCCTGGGTTCTCTGTCATATGGATGCTAGCGACACTATCATATACGTGAGCCAAAAGACGCAAACGGTCCCGGGCCAGGTAAGGTGGCACCCGTGGGAATACCATGCGTGAGGCCGCAAAGTGATATGATGTGTTACAGGCTAGATCGATGTGGCTTAGGATCGGGGTACTGACACCATCATGGGGCCATGCACGTGCTCCAGGACCTGCCGTTGGCGTATCTCATCAGCATTCTGACGCTTGACGGCCTCGGCCTCTTCCACCTGCTGACGAAGATGGAGTACCTCGGCCTGGAGAGCAGCCGACTCCTTTTGCGCTGCCTCAAGGGCGGCCCGGGAAGCGTCGGCTCGCCGCGTCGCCTCGTCCCGTTGGGCCCTCAGGGCTGCGGTTCTCGCCTCGGCCTCAACCCGGATCAACTCCAGCTTCCTCTCGAACTCGCGCTCGAGGCCTTGGCGTGCTGTCGCCACCCGGCGACCAACCTCCTCCAGGACACGTGCCTCCCGAGCAACAACTTCATCTTCCGCCTGCGTCACGAGGCGCTCCCTCGTCTCCAGCCGTTCGTACTCACGGGTACGTTCGGCGGCCTCCAGCGTCAGCGCCTCTTCACGTCTTTGGAGCCCGGCTGGGTCGCCAGAGGCCACCCTCATCGACGCAAGGGCCGCTTCGCGCAGTTCCACTTGCTCCTCCAGCAAGTGGCATTGGGCCAGGAGCTCCCGAGCCCGCTCCTCCGCCGCCTCTCGTTGTCGGTCGGCTCCCAGGGCCTCTTCAGCGGCCTGGGATCGGGCCACCCGGGAGGCCTCCAGCGACGCCTTCGCTTCTTCGTCTTCAAGGTCGCGCTGACGGTGCGCGAGGGCGACGGCGGCCTCCAGCTCGCGCCTCTCCGCGGCCAGGCGCAGGCCCTCGGCCTCCAGGCGCGCGTCTTCTTCAGCGAGCTCCTCCCCAAGCAGGTCCACCGCGCCGCTCGCCCTTCGAAGGAATTCGCGGCGGCGAGCGTGGCGCTCCCGAGCACGCTCGAGCACGTCTCCCACACCATCGTCTTCCCCAGGCAAGCGGCTGGAGGCACGAATCATCGCTCCCCCTCCGGGCAGGGGGCTGGGGGCTGGCGCCCCCACGACGGCCGGCCGCGCCGTGCCCGAAGCTCGACCTGGGTCCGGCACATCTCCAGACGAAGGGCGCGGGGGGCGCCTCAGCCAGTCGCAGCCCGCGACCAGATGAGAAGCCCACGGCAGGCTGGCGACACCAAGAGAGGGCCCACGAAGGAAGATCTCAGGAAGAGAAGGGCTGCGGGGCACCTTAGAACGTTTTGCCCCTTCATTCGTCCTCACCACAAGAGCCGTGCTGCTCGGGACGTCTTGGGGCGACGGGGGAGGTGGCGCCAAAGGAGGCGGCACCTCAGCGGCCTCCATGACCTTGGCAGGAAGGGGCCTGCAAAGCAAGGATCAGTCGATGCAACAAGGGGATCAGGAGCCGGGAAAGGGGAAGGCTTACTCGTCGGTGGCGAAGTACTTCTGGCGCTTCAGCAAGCGACAAGGGGAGTCGTCACCTAGGGCCTCCCTTTTCCTCCAAAGGGCCTCAAAGTCCACACGAAAGCGGCCCAGGAGAAGGGCGCAAGGATCAACCCGCGACGAAGGCGAAGCGCCAGCGCTATCCGCGTCAGGGGCGCCTGCCTGGCGCGTGCTGCCGGTCACCTCGGTAGAAGACACGGCGGGGGCCTCAGGAGCCACGGCCCCAAGCGGTGGAAGCGGCCGCGCCACACCAACGGCCTCAGCAGCACAGGCCTCAGGAGCTACCCCCTCGAGAGCACTGCCGGTTGCAGTCACCTTCTCGAGAGCTTTTTCGGCCCCCGCTGTCTCCTGCCTCCCTGCTCCACCACTCGAGGAGGATTCGCCTAAGCCGACCGAAAGGGCGGTCACCACCACAGGGTTCTCGCGAGGCCCTTGGAAGCCGGCAGGGAATAGCCCCCACTCGTCGAAGGAGGGCACTTGCCTCACAAAATCATCCCTGTTCTGGCAGAGGTACAACAGAGCCCCTCCCCGCTGAATGCTGCCCGGGTTGGGGTCGCCGGTCAGGACCAAGAGCACTGTCCTTAGCACTCCAGGTGTCAGGTCTTCCTCCTGAAGCCTCATGTGATCACCATGTCCGCTGAAGGCCCACATCCGGCGTGAATGGCGCTGGAGAGGGGCAATGCGGCGTGACAGAAACTCCTTCACCACCTTGGGCGCCGTCACGCCGAGCGTTTTCAAGAACGTGAAGCGGCGCCAGACGAAGGTGAGCCGAGGGCTCTCGAGCATCTCCTCGCCCCAGCCAGAGTTGGGTACAACAGGCGAAGTTGGCTTCACCAGCAGGGGGCTGGGCACCCCGACATCCACGTACAACCACCGCTCACGGAACCCAGCTGAAGGTGGGGGGAGCTTGAAGTCAATGCTAGAAGCTACAGTCTTAGGCGCAGCGGCGAAGCTCACGCATGCTGAGCATTGAGCGGGGTCGACAAGACGCAGAGAGAAGAAGTGGCATAGCAAGGCAACGGAAGGAGGGATGCCCATCAGCGCCTCACAAACAAAGGCAAAGACCGAAAGGAGGGCGATGGATTCAGGGCCCAGATGCATCATGTGGATCTGGTAATGGGTGAGGACGGCGTTGAAGAAATCAGAGAAGGGGGGAACCAGACCCGCCCACAAGGCATCAACAAAGTAATGAACCTCGGTGATTATCCTGTCGGTGGGGAAGTGAGACGTAGGCCAGGCCGTTGTCCTCCCGCACTCGTTGAAGACAGTGGCCAAAGCCGGGCTGAGCTTATCCAGGCACTCCAGATTGAGTATGATTGACTGGCCAACAGCGGGGGCGGCCGACGGCGGCGGATGAGATGGGAGCACAGGCTTCTTCCCTTTCTCTTTCTTCGTCGGAGCCATGGCTGAGGACGGGAGAGAGGAGACGTGAGATGGGATTAGAGGCAGGAGACAGAGTTCGAAGGAAGGAAGAACAAGGGACGGTCGAGCAACAGGAAGAGGGGCGGCTGTGTACAACTGTGGGGCAACCTAGCGCGGCGCAAAATAAGGGAGCGTGGGTAAACAGTACTGCCCACGTCCAATCAACCACCACACAACGCCCGAGGCCGCAGGCTGTTAGGGCCCGCGGCGCTTAGCCCTCGCCCTTTCGCCTCTCAGCGCGACCAAGTCCATGCGCGCCTTGGGCCCGGGGGCTACTGTCGGCGTCCTGGGAACGGGGGTCCCCAGACTTGCCTGCCTGCGGCCTGCGGCGTGGCTCAAATGGGGGCCCAGCGCGGCCCATCTTCATCAACACAAGACTCAAGATCCTCACGAGGGGCCAAGCCTCGCGGGGCGAACGACATGGTGCTTCCTCAGGCGCGGCCTCCTCAGGATGGCTCACGAGGAGGCGGAGAGATCAAGGCAGGGTACCTCGCGAGGTGCCCATGACGCGAGGTGCCCATGACGCAAGCCATGACGACCAAGGGTACCAGGCGGGCGCCAGACCGCACAGTGTCCTCCCTTTCCTCTTTGGTGCAAAGGGGGCAAGCGTAGGCGAGAGGATCAAGCAAAGGCACCCATTCCGTTGCAACGAGACCAAGACCAGTCCAACGGTGGGAATGAGCTCATCGTGGAGCCCAGAACGGCGTCATCACAGGGCCTTTGGCAGGCGAGGACCAACTTTGGTCAGGATAAGTGTACCAGATGTTCCCCTTCAAATTGGCCAATTGTTGGCGCCCTTCCCGCTCAATATTTGGGAAGAGGCCCAAGGCCTTTGCCTATAAATAGGACTAGCCACCCCCAGGGTAGAGGCATCTAGAAATCGGGAAGTATTCAGGGGCAAGCAGAGAACAAGTAGAGAAAGAGAGAGAAGGGCGGATGAACTCCCCTAGCAGTTCATCGCCCCAGCAAGAACACGCCCTCGCGAGGTTGTTCTCCCCTGTACTGTTCATCATCACCAGCCCAAGAGGCAATCCATCCACCACAAACTAGAGTAGGGTTTTACACCACAATGGTGGCCCGAACTAGTATAAACCTTGTGTTCTTTGTGCTGTTCTCTCTGTAGTTAGATCCTTGCGAGGCGGAGGGGTAGAAGGCATAATCTCCGCGCGCACCCCAGAGTTCGAACCTTAAGGGTCTGCCGGAACCCGTGATCCGACATCCTTACTGTACACACCTTTTGAGAGAGCCATACATGATTTGGAATTTGTTAGAATACTCTATGTGCTTCACTTATATCTTTTGAGCTATATAGTTTTGCTCTAGTGCTTCACTTATATATTTTAGAGCACGGTGGTTGATTTGTTTTATAGAAACTATTGATCTCTCATGCTTCACTTAGATTATTTTGAGAGTATTAAATAGCATGGTAATTTGCTTAAATAATCCTAATATGCTTGGTAGTAAAAACTTTCTTATGAGTGTGTTGAATGCTAAGAAACGTTTGATGCTTGATAATTGTTTTGAGATATAAAGATGGTGATATTAGAGTCATGCTAGTTGAGTAGTTGTGAATTTGAGAAATACTTGTGTTAAAGTTTGTGATTCCCGTAGCATGCACGTATGGTGAACCGTTATGTGGTGAAGTCGGAGCATGATTTATTTATTGATTGTCTTCCTTATGAGTGGCGGTCGGGGACGAGCGATGGTCTTTTCCTACCAATCTATCCCCCTAGGAGCATGCGCGTAATACTTTGCTTTCATAACTTGTAGATTTTTGCAATACGTATATGAGTTCTTTATGAATAATGTTGAGTCCATGGATTATACGCACTTTCTTACTTCCACCATTGCTAGCCTCTCTAATACCGCACACTTTTTGCCGGTATCATACACCCACCATATACCTTCCTCAGTATCATACACCCACCATATACCTTCCTCAAAACAGCCACCATACCTACCTATCATGGCATTTCCATAGCCATTCCGAGATATATTGCCATGCAACTTTCCACCGTTCCGTTTATTATGACACGCTCCATCATTGTCATATTGCTTAGCATGATCATGTAGTTGACATCGTATTTGTGGCAAAGCCGCCATTCATAATTCTTCCATACATGTCACTCTTGATTCATTGCATATCCTGGTACACCGCCGGAGGCATTCATATAGAGCCATATTTTGTTCTAAGTATCGAGTTGTAATTGTTGAGTTGTAAGAAAATAAAGGTGTGATGATCTTCATTTTTAGAGCATTGTCCCAAGTGAGGAAAAGGATGATGGAGACTATGATTCCCCCATAAGTCGGGATGAGACTTCGGACGAAATAAAAAAAGGCCAAAAAAAGAGAAGAGACCCAAATAAAAAAATGAGAGAAAAAGAGAGAAGGGACAATGTTACTATCCTTTTACCACAGTTGTGCTTCAAAGTAGCACCATGATCTTCATGATAGAGAGTCTCTCATTTTGTCACTTTCATATACTAGTGGGAATTTTTCATTATAGAACTTGGATTTTATATTCCAATGATGGGCTTCCTCAAAATGCCCTAGGTCTTCGTGAGCAAGCGAGTTGGATGCACACCCACTTAGTTTCTTTTGTTGAGCTTTCATATACTTATAGCTCTAGTGCATCCGTTGCTTGGCAATCCCTACTCACTCACATTGATATCTATTAATGGGCATCTCCATAGCCCGTTGATACGCCTAGTTGATGTGAGACTATCTTATCCCTTTTGTCTTCTCCACAACCACCATTCTATTCAACATATAGTGCTATATCCATGGCTCACGCTCATGTATTGCGTGAAGATTGAAAAAGTTCGAGAATGTCAAAAGTATGAAACAATTGCTTGGCTTGTCATCGGGGTTGTGCATGATTTAAATACTTTGTGTGGTGAAGATAGAGCATAGCCAGACTATATGATTTTGTAGGCATAACTTTCTTTGGCCATGTTATTTTGAGAAGACATGATTGCTTTGTTAGTATGCTTGAAGTATTATTATTTTTATGTCAATATTAAACTTTTGTCTTGAATCTTTCGGATCTGAATATTCATACCACAATTAAGAAGAATTACATTGAATTATGCCAAGTAGCACTCCGCATCAAAAATTCTGTTTTTATCATTTACCTACTCGAGGACGAGCATGAATTAAGCTTGGGGATGCCTGATACGTCTCGAACGTATCTATAATTTTTGATTGCTCCATGCTATATTATCTACTGTTTTGGAAATTATTTGGCTTTATTATTCACTTTTATATTATTTTTGGGACTAACCTATTAACCGGAGGCCCATACCAAATTGTTGTTTTTTGCCTATTTCAGAGTTTCGCAGAAAAGGAATATCAAACGGAGTCCAAACGGAATGAAACCTTCGGGAACGTGATTTTTAGGAAGATTATGATCCAGGAGACTTGGACCCTATGTCAAGAAACAAGAGAGGAGGCCACAAGGTAGGAGGGCGTGCCCACCCCCCAGGGCGCGCCCTCCACCCTCGTGGGCCCCCTGTTGCTCCACCGACGTACTCCTTCCTCCTATATATATACCTACGTACCCCCAAACGATTAGATACGGAGCCAAAAACCTAATTCCACCGCCGCAACCTTCTGTACCCACGAGATCCCATCTTGGGGCCTGTTCCGGAGCTCCGCCGGAGGCGGCATCCATCAGGGAGGGCTTCTACATCAACACAATAGCCTCTCCGTTGAAGTGTGAGTAGTTTACCTCAGACCTTCGGGTCCATAGTTAGTAGCTAGATGACTTCTTCTCTCTTTTTGGATCTCAATACAATGTTCTCCCCCTCTCTCGTGGAGATCTATTAGATGTAATCTTCTTTTTGCGGTGTGTTTGTTGAGACTGATGAATTGTGGGTTTATGATCAAGATTATCTATGAACAATATTTGAATCTTCTCTCAATTCTTTTATGTATGATTGGTTATCTTTGCAAGTCTCTTCGAATTATCAGTTTGGTTTGGCCTACTAGATTGATCTTTCTTGCAATGGAAGAAGTGCTTAGCTTTGGGTTCAATCTTGCGGTGTCCTTTCCCAGTGACAGTAGGGGCAGCAAGGCACGTATTGTATTGTTGCCATCGAGGATAACAAGATGGGGTTTTTATCATATTGCATGAATTTATCCCTCTACAACATGTCATCTTGCTTAAGGCGTTACTCTGTTTTCATGAACTTAATACTCTAGATGCATGCTGGATAGCGGTCAATGAGTGGAGTAATAGTAGTAGATGCAGGCAGGAGTCGGTCTACTTGTCTCGGACGTGATGCCTATATACATGATCATACCTAGATATTCTCATAACTATGCTCAATTCTGTCAATTTCTCAACAGTAATTCGTTCACCCACCTTAAAATACGTATGCTCTTGAGAGAAGCCACTAGTGAAACCTATGGCCCCTGGGTCTATCTTCATCATATTAATCTTCCAACACTTAGTTATTTCCTTAGCTTTTGTTTTACTTTGCATCTTTATCATAAAAATACCAAAAATATTATCTATCATATCTATCAGATCTCACTCTCGTAGGTGACCGTGTAGGGATTGACAACCCCTTATCGCGTTGGTTGCGAGGATTTATTTATTTTGTGTAGGTGCGAGGGACTCGCGCGTAGCCTCCTACTGGATTGATACCTTGGTTCTCAAAAACTGAGGGAAATACTTACGCTACTTTGTTGCATCACCCTTTCCTCTTCAAGGGAAAACCAACGCAGTGCTCAAGAGGTAGCAGGCGCACCAGGGAGCCCAGGCGCGCCATGGTGGGTTGTGCTCACCCAGGCCCACCTCCAGTGCCCATCTTCTGGTATATAGGTCATTTTGACCTAGAAAAAATAAGGGGAGGACTTTCGGGATGGAGCGCCACCATCTCGAGGCGGAACTTGGGCAGGAGCACTTTTGCCCTCCGGCGGAGCAATTTCGCCGGGGGAACTTCCCTCCTAGAGGGGTAAATCATCGTCAGCATCATCACCAACAACTCTCCCATCATGGGGAGGTCAATCTCCATAAACATCTTCAACATCACCATCTCATCTCAAACCCGAGTTCATCTCTTGTGTTCAATCTTGTTACCGGAGTTATAGATTGGTGCTTGTGGGTGACTAGTAGTGTTGATTACATCTTGTAGTTGATTACTATATGGTTTATTTAGTGGAAGATTATATGTTCAGATCCAATATGCTATTTAATACCCCTCTGATCTTCAGCATGATTATCATTTGTGAGTAGTTACTTTTGTTCTTGAGGTCACGGGAGAAATCATGTTGCAAGTAATCAAGTGAACTTGATATGTGTTCGATATTTTGATAGTATGTATGTTGTGATTCCCTTAGTGGTGTCATGTGAACGTCGACTACATGACACTTCACCATATTTGGTCCTAAGGGAATGCATTGTGGAGTAGCAATTAGATGATGGGTTGCGAGAGTGACAGAAGCTTAAACCCCAGTTTATGCGCTATTCCGTAAGGGACCGATTGGATCCAAAAGTTTAATGCTATGGTTAGAATTTATTCTTAGTACTTTTCTCATAGTTGCAGATGCTTGCGGGAGGGTTAATCATAAGTAGGAGGTTTGTTCAAGTAAGAACAACACCTAAGCACCGGTCCACCCAAATATCAAACTATCAAAGTAGCGAACACAAATCAAACCAAGATGATGAAAGTGACTAGATGAAATTCCCGTGTACCCTCAAGAACACTTTGCTTCTCATAAGATACCGTTTTGTCTTGTCCTTTGCCTCAAAAGGATAGGGCTATCTTGATGCACTTTTGGTACTACTATCGTTACTTGCTCGTTACAAATTAGCTTGCTATCAAACTACTTCGCTACTTACAATTTCTGCACTTCCAGACATTACCTTGCTGAAAACCACTTGTAATTTCCTTCTGCTCCTCGTTGGGTTCAACACTCTTACTTATTGAGAAGAGCTACAATTGATCCCCTAAACTTGTGGGTCATCAGAGCCATACTAGGGACACGCTGTTTTTGTCTATGTATTCACACATACACTAAGTTTCCGGTTAATACAATTCTAGCATGAATAATAAACATTTATCATGATATAAGGAAATATAAATAACAACTTTATTATTGCCTCTAGGGCATATTTCCTTTAGTCCCCCACTTGCACTAGAGTCAGTAATCTAGATTACATAGTAATGATTCGAACACCCATGTAGTCTTGGTGTTGATCATATTTTGCTCGTGGAAGAGGCTTAGTCAACGGGTCTGCAACATTCAGATATGTATGTATCTTGCAAATCTTTGTCTCCCTCCTTGACTTGATCGCGGATGGAGTTGAACCGTCTCTCGATGTGTTTGGTTCTCTTGTGAAATCTGGATTCCTTTGCCAAGGCAATTGCTCCAGTATTGTCACAAAAGATTTTCATTGGACCCGATGCACTAGGTATTACACCTAGATCGGATATGAAATCCTTCATCCAGACTCCTTCATTTGCTACTTCCGAAGCAGCTATGTACTATGCTTCACACGTAGATCCCGCCATGACACTCTGCTTGGAACTGCACCAACTTACAGCTCCACCATTCAATATTAATACGTATCCGGTTTGTGACTTAGAGTCATCAAGATCAGTGTCAAAGCTTGCATTGACGTAACCATTTACGACAACCTCTTTGTCACCTCCATAAATGAGAGAAACATATCCTTAGTCCTTTTCAGGTATTTCAGGATGTTCTTGACCGCTGTCCAATGATCCACTCTTGGATTACTTTGGTACCTCCATGCTAAACTTATAGCAAGGCACACATTAGGTCTGGTACACAACATTGCATACATGATAGAGCCTATGGCTGAGGCACAGGGAATGACTTTCATTTTCTCTCTATCTTCTGCAGTGGTCGGGCATTGAGTCTGACTCAACTTCACACCTTGTAACACAGGCAAGAACCCTTTCTTTGACTGATCCATTTTGAACTTATTTAAAACTTTATCAAGGTATGTGCTTTGTGGAAGTCCAATTAAGCGTCTTGATCTATCTCTATAGATCTTGATGCCCAATATATAAGCAGCTTCACCGAGGTCTTTCATTGAAAAAAATTCTTATTCAAGTATCCTTTTATGCTATCTAGAAATTATGTATTACTTCCGATCAACAATATGTCACCCACATATAATATTAGAAATGCTATAGAGCTCCCACTCACTTTCTTGTAAATACAGGTGAGGGAGTCCTGGATTAGGGTGTCCTCGGGCGTCCGGGCTATGTGACATGGGCCGGACTGATGGGCTGTGAAGATACAAGATAGAAGGCCTTCTCCCGTGTCCGGATGGGACACTCCTTTGCGTGGATGGCAAGCTTGGCGTTCGAATGTGAAGATTCCTTTCTCTGTAAACCGACTCTGTACAACCCTAGGCCCCTCCAGTGTCTATGTAAACCGGAGGGTTTAGTCCGTAGAGGCAATCATAATCATACAGGCTAGACATCTAGGGTTTACCCATTACGATCTCGAGGTATATCAACTCTTGTAACCCCTATACTCATCAAGGTCAATCAAGCAGGAAGTAGGGTATTACCTCCATTAAGAGGGCCCAAACATGGGTAAACACCGTGTCCCTTGCGTCCTGTTACCTTCGATCCTCAGACGCACAGTTCGGGACCCCCTACCCGAGATCGGCTAGTTTTGACACCGACATCAGTGCTTTCATTGTGAGTTCCATAGTGCTGTCGACAGAAGGTTCGATGGCTCGATCTATCATCTACAATGATGTTGTTTCAGGGGAGACTTTCCACCGGCAAAATTTTCGTATTCGGCGGCTTCGCACTGCGTGCCAACTCGATCGACCACCTTGAGCAGATCGACAGCTACGCCCCTGGTCATCAGATCAGTTTCAGGAACCTAAGTTATGTCGCTGATATCTAAGGAGACTTGATCTTCGAAGGGTTCACAGCCCCGACCACGGCTCTGGCCCTAGATCCGGAGCAAACTACCAAGTCCGAAGATGGGAGTCTGGAGCCCACCGGACTCTCCACTACAAACCGCATTATCGAGGATCCGGAGGCGATTGTGTCCACGGCGAACTTGGAATCAGTCCAGGTTCCCCCTATCATTGAAAGGCCGGACTCGCCCCTGGACTCTAGATCTGAACTCTCGAGGCTCGCGCTAAGCAGGCATAGTGTCGGTGTCAAAACCGGCGGATCTCGGGTAGGGGTCCCGAACTGTGCGTCTAAGGTTGATGGTAACAGGAGACGGGGGACACAATGTTTACCCAGGTTCAGGCCCTCTCTATGGAGGTAGTACCCTACTTCCTACTTGATTGATCTTGATGAATATGAGTATTACAAGAGTTGATCTACCTCGAGATCATAATGGCTAGAACCCTAGAAGTTTAGCCTGTATGACTATATGTGTTTCGGGACTAAACCCTCCGGTTTATATAGACACCGAAGGGGACTAGGGTTGTACAAAGTCGGTTATAGAGAAAGGAATCTTCATATTTGGATGCCAAGCTTGCCTTCCACGCCAAGGAGAGTCTCATCCGGACACGGGAGAGAGTCTTTGGTCTTGTATCTTCACAACCCATTAGTCCGGCCCATGTCCAACAGGCTGGACGCCCGAGGACCCCTTAGTCCAGGACTCCCTCAGTAGCCCCTGAACCAGGCTTCAATGACGAAGTGTCCGGCGTGCAGATTGTCTTCGGCATTGCAAGGCGGGTTCCCCTTTCCGAATACCCGGGGATAGTCTTCAGACACAACAAACGTGTCTGGATCTGTAACACAAGTACCACACACACAACTGTAGAGAGTATAATATTTCATGAGTCCAATCCGCGGACAACTTTTTGCAATGTGACATTGTTGGGGAACGTAGTAATTTCAAAAAATTTCCTACGCACACGCAAGATCATGGTGATGCACAGCAACGAGAGGGGAGAGTGTTTGTCTACGTACCCTCGTAGACCAAAGCGGAAGCGTTGACACAACATAGAGGAAGTAGTTGTACGTTCTCCTCGCGATCCAACCGATCACAGCACCGTTACTCCGGCACCTCCGAGTTCTTGGCACACGTTCAGCTCGATGACGATCCCCGAGCTCCGATCCAGCAAAGCGTCGAGGAAGAGTTTCGTCAGCACGACGGCGTGGTGACGATCTTGATGTGTTACCGGCGCAGGGCTTCGCCTAAGCACTGCAACGATATGATCGAGGTGGAATTTGGTGGAAGGGGGCACCGCACACGGCTAAGGAACGATCCGTAGATCAACTTGTGTGTCATGGGGTGTCCCCTGCCCCCGTATATAAAGGATGAAGGGGGGGAGGCTGGCCGGCCAAAGGAGGGAGGCGCAGGAGGAGTCCTACTCCCTCTGGGAGTAGGATTCCCCCCCCCCCAATCCTAGTTGGACTAGGATTCTTCAAGGGGGAGAGAGAAGGAGAGGGGGGCGCCCACCTCTCCTAGTCCTAATAGGACTAGGGGAAGGGGGAGGCGCGCAGCCCCTAGGGCTGCCCTCTCACTTCTCCTCCAAGGCCCATGTTGGCCCATTATGCTCCCGGGGGGTTCCGGTAACCCTTCCCGGTATTCCGGTAAAATCCTGATTTCACCTGGAATGCATCCGATGTCCAAACATAGGCTTCCAATATATAATTCTTTATGTCTCGACCATTTCGAGACTCCTCGTCACGTCCGTGATCACATCCGGGACTCTGAACTCCTTCGGTACATCAAAATGCATAAACTCATAATAACTGTCATCGTAACGTTAAGCGTGCGGACCCTACGGTTCGAGAACAATGTAGACATGACCGAGACACGTCTCCGGTCAATAACCAATAGCGGGACCTGGATGCCCATATTGGCTCCTACATATTCTACGAAGATCTTTATCGGTCAGACCGCATAACAACATACGTTGTTCCCTTTGTCATCGGTATGTTACTTGCCCGAGATTCGATCGTCGGTATCCAATACCTAGTTCAATCTCGTTACCGGCAAGTCTCTTTTCCCGTTCTGTAATACATCATCTCGCAACTAACTCATTGGTTGCAATGCTTGCAAGGCTTTATGTGATGTGTATTACCGAGAAGGCCCTGAGATACCTCTCCGACAATCGGAGTGACAAATCCTAATCTCGAAATATGCCAACTCAACATGTACCTTCGGAGACACTTGTAGAGCACCTTTATAATCACCCAGTTACGTTGTGACGTTTGGTAGCACACAAAGTGTCCCTACGGTAAATGGGAGTTGCATATTCTCATAGTTGAAGGAACATGTATAAGTCATGGATAAAAGCAATAGCAACATACTAAATGATCGGGTGCTATGCTAATGGAATGGGTCATGTCAATCAGATCATTCAACTAATGATGTGATCTCGTTAATCAAATAACAACTCTTTGTTCATGGCTAGGAAACATAACCATCTTTGATTAATGAGCTAGTCAAGTAGAGGCATACTAGTGACACTCTGTTTGTCTATGTATTCACACATGTATTATGTTTCTAGTTAATACAATTCTAGCATGAATAATAAATATTTATCATGATATAAGGAAATAAATAACAACTTTATTATTGCCTCTAGGGCATATTTCCTTCAGTCTCCCACTTGCACTAGAGTCAATAATCTAGATTACAAAGTAATGATTCTAACACCCATGGAGTTTTGGTGCTGATCATGTTTTGCTCGTGGAAGAGGCTTAGTCAACGGGTCTGCAACATTCAGATCCGTATGTATCTTGCATATCTCTATGTCTCCCACCTGGACCAAATCCCGGATGGAGTTGAAGCGTCTCTTGATGTGTTTGGTTCTTTTGTGAAATCTGGATTCCTTTGCCAAGGCAATTGCACCAGTATTGTCACAAAAGATTTTCATTGGACCCGATATGCTAGGTACAACACCTAGATCGGATATGAACTCCTTCATCCAGACTCCTTCGTTAGCTGCTTCCGAAGCGGCTATGTACTCAGCTTCACATGTAGATCCCGCCACGACGCTTTGTTTAGAACTGCACCAACTGACAGCTCCACCGTTTAATGTAAATACGTATCCGGTTTGCGATTTAGAATCGTCCGGATCAGTGTCAAAGCTTGCATCGACATAACCGTTTACGACGAGCTCTTTGTCACCTCCATAAATGAGAAACATATCCTTAGTCCTTCTTAAGTACTTAAGGATGTTCTTGACCGCTGTCCAGTGATCCACTCCTGGATTACTTTGGTACCTGCCTGCTAAACTTATAGCAAGGCACACATCAGGTCTGGTACACAACATTGCATACATGATAGAGCCTATGGCTGAAGCATAGGGAACATTTTTCATTTTCTCTCTATCTTCTGCGGTGGTCGGGCATTGAGTCTTTACTCAACTTCACACCTTGTGCCACAGGCAAGAACCCTTTCTTTGCCTGATCCATTCTGAACTTTTTCAAAACTTTGTCAAGGTATGTGCTTTGTGAAAGTCCTATTAAGCGTCTTGATCTATCTCTATAGATCTTAATGCCCAATATGTAAGCAGCTTCACCGAGGTCTTTCATTGAAAAACTCTTATTCAAGTATCCCTTTATGCTATCCAGAAATTCTATATTATTTCCGATCAACAATATGTCATCCACATATAATATCAGAAATGCTATAGAGCTCCCACTCACTTTCTTGTAAATACAGGCTTCTCCAAAAGTCTGTATAAAACCAAATGCTTTAATCACACTATCAAAGCGTTTATTCCAACTCCGAGAGGCTTGCACCAGTCCATAAATGGATCGCTGGAGCTTGCACACTTTGTTAGCTCCCTTTGGATCGACAAAACCTTCTAGTTGCATCATATACAACTCTTCTTCCAGAAATCCATTCAGGAATGCAGTTTTGACATCCATTTGCCAAATTTCATAATCATAAAATGCGGCAACTGCTAACATGATTCGGACAGACTTAAGCATCGCTACGGGTGAGAAAGTCTCATCGTAGTCAATCCCTTGAACTTGTCGAAAACCTTTTGCGACAAGTCGAGCTTTGTAGACAGTAACATTACCATCAGCGTCAGTCTTCTTCTTAAAGATCCATTTATTCTCAATTGCTTGCCGATCATCGGGCAAGTCAACCAAAGTCCACACTTTGTTATCATACATGGATCCCATCTCAGATTTCATGGCCTCAAGCCACTTTGCGGAATCTGGGCTCACCATCGCTTCTTCATAGTTCGTAGGTTCATCATGGTCTAGTAACATGACTTCCAAAATAGGATTACCGTACCACTCTGGTGCGGATCTTACTCTGGTTGATCTACGAAGTTCAGTAGAAACTTGATCTGAAGTTTCATGATCATTATCATTAGCTTCCTCCCTATTTGATGTAGGTGTCACAGAAACAGATTTCTGTGATGTACTACTTCTCAATAAGGGAGCAGATACTGTTATCTCATCAAGTTCTACTTTCCTCCCACTCACTTCTTTCGAGAGAAACTCCTTCTCTAGAAAGTTTCCGATTTTAGCAACAAAATTTTTGCCTTCGGATCTGTGATAGAAGGTATACCCAATAGTCTCTTTTGGGTATCCTATGAAGACACATTTCTCCGATTTGGGTTCGAGCTTATCAGGTTGAAGCTTTTTCACATAAGCATCGCAGCCCCAAACTTTAAGAAACGACAACTTTGGTTTCTTGCCAAACCACAGTTCATAAGGCGTCGTCTCAACGGATTTTGATGGTGCCCTATTTAACGTGAATGCGGCCGTCTCTAGAGCATAACCCCAAAAAGATAGCGGTAAATCGGTAAGAGACATCATAGATCGCACCATATCCAGTAGAGTACGATTACGACGTTCGGACACACCATTACGTTGTGGTGTTCCGGGTGGCGTGAGTTGCGAAACTATTCCGCATTGTTTCAAATGTAGACCAAACTCGTAACTCAAATATTCTCCTCCACGATCAGATCGTAGAAACTTTATTTTCTTGTTACGATGATTTTCCACTTCACTCTGAAATTCTTTGAACTTTTCAAATGTTTCAGACTTGTGTTTCATTAAGTAGATATACCCATATCTGCTTAAATCATCAGTGAAGGTGAGAAAATAACGATATCCGCCACGAGCCTCAACATTCATTGGACCACATACATCAGTATGTATGATTTCCAATAAATCTGTTGCTCTCTCCACAGTACCGGAGAACGGTGTTTTAGTCATCTTGCCCATAAGGCATGGCTCGCAAGTGCCAAGTGATTCATAATCAAGTGACTCCAAAAGTCCATCAATATGGAGTTTCTTCATGCGCTTTACACCGATATGACCTAAACGGCAGTGCCACAAATAAGTTGCACTATCATTATCAACTCTGCATCTTTTGGCTTCCACATTGTGAATATGTGTGTTACTACTCTCGAGATTAAGTAAGAACAAACCACTCTTTAATGGCGCATGACCATAAAAGATATTACTCATATAAATAGAACAACCATTATTCTCTGATTTAAATGAATAACCGTCTCGCATCAAACAAGATCCAGATATAATGTTCATGCTCAACGCTGGTACTAAATAACAATTATTTAGATCTAATATTAATCCCGAAGGTAGATGTAGAGGTAGCGTGCCGACCGCGATCACATCGACTTTGGAACCATTTCCCACGCGCATCGTCACCTCGTCCTTAGCCAATCTTCGCTTAATCCGTAGCCCCTGTTTTGAGTTGCAAATATTAGCAACAGAACCAGTATCAAATACCCAGGTGCTACTGCGAGAATTAGTAAGGTACACATCAATAACATGTATATCATATATACCTTTGTTAACCTTGCCATCCTTCTTATCCGCCAAATACTTGGGGCAGTTCCGCTTCCAGTGACCAGTCTGCTTGCAATAGAAGCACTCAGTTTCAGGCTTAGGTCCAGACTTGGGTTTCTTCTCTTGAGTAGCAACTTGCTTGCTGTTCTTTTGAAGTTCTCCTTTTTCTTCCCTTTGCCCTTTTTCTTGAAACTAGTGGTTTTGTTAACCATCAACACTTGATGCTCCTTTTTGATTTCTACCTCCGCGACTTTTAGCATCGCGAAGAGCTCGGGCATAGTTTTGGTCATCCCTTGCATATTATAGTTCATCACGAAGCTCTTGTAGCTTGGTGGCAGTGATTGGAGAATTCTGTCAATGACGCAATCATCCGGAAGATTAACTCCCAGTTGAATCAAGTGATTGTTATACCCAGACATTCTGAGTATATGCTCACTGACAGAACCATTCTCCTCCATTTTACAGCTATAGAACTTATTGGAGATTTCATATCTCTCAATCCGGGCATTTGCTTGAAATATTAACTTCAACTCCTGGAACATCTCATATGCTCCATGGTGTTCAAAACGTCGTTGAAGTCCCGGTTCTAAGCCGTAAAGCATGGCACACTGAACTATAGAGTAGTCATCAGCTTTGCTTTGCCAGACGTTCAAAACATCTGGCGTAGCTCTTGCACTAGGCCTGGCACCCAGCGGTGCTTCCAGGACGTAATTCTTCTGTGCAGCAATGAGGATAATCCTCAAGTTACGGACCCAGTCCGTGTAATTGCTACCATCATCTTTCAACTTTGCTTTCTCAAGGAACGCATTAAAATTCAACGGAACAACAGCACGAGCCATCTATCTACACAACATAGACAAGCAAGATACTATCAGGTACTAAGTTCATGATAAATTAAAGTTCAATTAATCATATTACTTAAGAACTCCCACTTAGATAGACATCTCTCTAATCCTCTAAGTGATCACGTGATCCAAATCAACTAAACCATGTCCGATCATCACGTGAGATGGAGTAGTTTCAATGGTGAACATCATTATGTTGATCATATCTACTATATGATTCACGCTCGACCTTTCGGTCTCTGTGTTCCGAGGCCATATCTGTATATGCTAGGCTCGTCAAGTTAAACCTGAGTATTCCGCGTGTGCAACTGTTTTGCACCCGTTGTATTTGAACGTAGAGCCTATCACACCCGATCATCACGTGGTGTCTCAGCACGAAGAACTTTCGCAACGGTGCATACTCAGGGAGAACACTTCTTGATAATTTAGTGAGAGATCATCTTATAATGCTACCGTCAATCAAAGCAAGATAAGATGCATAAAAAGGATAAACATCACATGCAATCAATATAAGTGATATGATATGGCCATCATCATCTTGTGCTTGTGATCTCCATCTTCGAAGCACCGTCATGATCACCATCGTCACCGGCGCGACACCTTGATCTTCATCGCAGCATCGTTGTCGTCTCGCTAATCTTATGCTTCTACGACTATCACTACCGTTTAGCAATAAAGTAAAGCATTACATCGCGATTGCATTGCATACAATAAAGCGACAACCATATGGCTCCTGCCAGTTGCCGATAACTCGGTTACAAAACATGATCATCTCATACAATAAAATTTAGCATCACGTCTTGACCATATCACATCACAACATGCCCTGCAAAAACAAGTTAGACGTCCGCTACTTTGTTGTTGCAAGTTTTACGTGGCTGCTACGGGCTTTAAGCAAGAACTCATCTTACCTACGCATCAAAACCACAACGATAGTTTGTCAAATAGACTCCGTTTTAACCTTCTCAAGGACCGGGCGTAGCCACACTCGGTTCAACTAAAGTTGGAGAGACAGTCTTCCGCAAGCCATCTATGTGCAAAGCACGTCGAGGGAACCGGTCTCGCGTAAGCGTACGCGTAAGGTTGGTCCGGATCGTCTCGTCCAACAATACCGCTGAACCAAAGTATGACATGCTGGTAGGCAGTATGACTTGTATCGTCCACAACTCACTTGTGTTCTACTCGTGCAAATAACATCAAACCATAAAACCTAGGCTCGGATGCCACTGTTGGGGAACGTAGTAATTTCAAAAATTTTCCTACGCACACGCAAGATCATGGTGATGCACAGCAACGAGAGGGGAGAGTGTTTGTCTACGTACCCTCGTAGACCGAAGCGGAAGCGTTGACACAACATAGAGGAAGTAGTTGTACGTTCTCCTCGCGATCCAACCGATCACAGCACCGTTACTCCGGCACCTCCGAGTTCTTGGCACACGTTCAGCTCGATGACGATCCCCGAGCTCCGATCCAGCAAAGCGTCGAGGAAGAGTTTCGTCAGCACGAAGGCGTGGTGACGATCTTGATGTGTTACCGGCGCAGGGCTTCGCCTAAGCACTGCAACGATATGATCGAGGTGGAATTTGGTGGAAGGGGGCACCGCACACGGCTAAGGAACGATCCGTAGATCAACTTGTGTGTCATGGGGTGTCCCCTGCCCCCGTATATAAAGGATGAAGGGGGGGAGGCTGGCCGGCCAAAGGAGGGAGGCGCAGGAGGAGTCCTACTCCCTCTGGGAGTAGGATTCCCCCCCCCCCCCAATCCTAGTTGGACTAGGATTCTTCAAGGGGGAGAGAGAAGGAGAGGGGGGCGCCCACCTCTCCTAGTCCTAATAGGACTAGGGGAAGGGGGAGGCGCGCAGCCCCTAGGGCTGCCCTCTCACTTCTCCTCCAAGGCCCATGTTGGCCCATTATGCTCCCGGGGGGTTCCGGTAACCCTTCCCGGTATTCCGGTAAAATCCTGATTTCACCTGGAATGCATCCGATGTCCAAACATAGGCTTCCAATATATAATTCTTTATGTCTCGACCATTTCGAGACTCCTCGTCACGTCCGTGATCACATCCGGGACTCCGAACTCCTTCGGTACATCAAAATGCATAAACTCATAATAACTGCCATCGTAACGTTAAGCGTGCGGACCCTACGGTTCGAGAACAATGTAGACATGACCGAGACACGTCTCCGGTCAATAACCAATAGCGGGACCTGGATGCCCATATTGGCTCCTACATATTCTACGAAGATCTTTATCGGTCAGACCGCATAACAACATACGTTGTTCCCTTTGTCATCGGTATGTTACTTGCCCGAGATTCGATCGTCGGTATCCAATACCTAGTTCAATCTCGTTACCGGCAAGTCTCTTTTCCCGTTCTGTAATACATCATCTCGCAACTAACTCATTGGTTGCAATGCTTGCAAGGCTTTATGTGATGTGTATTACCGAGAAGGCCCTGAGATACCTCTCCGACAATCGGAGTGACAAATCCTAATCTCGAAATATGCCAACTCAACATGTACCTTCGGAGACACTTGTAGAGCACCTTTATAATCACCCAGTTACGTTGTGACGTTTGGTAGCACACAAAGTGTCCCTACGGTAAATGGGAGTTGCATATTCTCATAGTTGAAGGAACATGTATAAGTCATGGATAAAAGCAATAGCAACATACTAAATGATCGGGTGCTATGCTAATGGAATGGGTCATGTCAATCAGATCATTCAACTAATGATGTGATCTCGTTAATCAAATAACAACTCTTTGTTCATGGCTAGGAAACATAACCATCTTTGATTAATGAGCTAGTCAAGTAGAGGCATACTAGTGACACTCTGTTTGTCTATGTATTCACACATGTATTATGTTTCCAGTTAATACAATTCTAGCATGAATAATAAATATTTATCATGATATAAGGAAATAAATAACAACTTTATTATTGCCTCTAGGGCATATTTCCTTCAGTCTCCCACTTGCACTAGAGTCAATAATCTAGATTACAAAGTAATGATTCTAACACCCATGGAGTTTTGGTGCTGATCATGTTTTGCTCGTGGAAGAGGCTTAGTCAACGGGTCTGCAACATTCAGATCCGTATGTATCTTGCATATCTCTATGTCTCCCACCTGGACCAAATCCCGGATGGAGTTGAAGCGTCTCTTGATGTGTTTGGTTCTTTTGTGAAATCTGGATTCCTTTGCCAAGGCAATTGCACCAGTATTGTCACAAAAGATTTTCATTGGACCCGATATGCTAGGTACAACACCTAGATCGGATATGAACTCCTTCATCCAGACTCCTTCGTTAGCTGCTTCCGAAGCGGCTATGTACTCAGCTTCACATGTAGATCCCGCCACGACGCTTTGTTTAGAACTGCACCAACTGACAGCTCCACCGTTTAATGTAAATACGTATCCGGTTTGCGATTTAGAATCGTCCGGATCAGTGTCAAAGCTTGCATCGACATAACCGTTTACGACGAGCTCTTTGTCACCTCCATAAATGAGAAACATATCCTTAGTCCTTCTTAAGTACTTAAGGATGTTCTTGACCGCTGTCCAGTGATCCACTCCTGGATTACTTTGGTACCTGCCTGCTAAACTTATAGCAAGGCACACATCAGGTCTGGTACACAGCATTGCATACATGATAGAGCCTATGGCTGAAGCATATGGAACATTTTTCATTTTCTCTCTATCTTCTGCGGTGGTCGGGCATTGAGTCTTTACTCAACTTCACACCTTGTGCCACAGGCAAGAACCCTTTCTTTGCCTGATCCATTCTGAACTTTTTCAAAACTTTGTCAAGGTATGTGCTTTGTGAAAGTCCTATTAAGCGTCTTGATCTATCTCTATAGATCTTAATGCCCAATATGTAAGCAGCTTCACCGAGGTCTTTCATTGAAAAACTCTTATTCAAGTATCCCTTTATGCTATCCAGAAATTCTATATTATTTCCGATCAACAATATGTCATCCACATATAATATCAGAAATGCTATAGAGCTCCCACTCACTTTCTTGTAAATACAGGCTTCTCCAAAAGTCTGTATAAAACCAAATGCTTTAATCACACTATCAAAGCGTTTATTCCAACTCCGAGAGGCTTGCACCAGTCCATAAATGGATTGCTGGAGCTTGCACACTTTGTTAGCTCCCTTTGGATCGACAAAACCTTCTAGTTGCATCATATACAACTCTTCTTCCAGAAATCCATTCAGGAATGCAGTTTTGACATCCATTTGCCAAATTTCATAATCATAAAATGCGGCAACTGCTAACATGATTCGGACAGACTTAAGCATCGCTACGGGTGAGAAAGTCTCATCGTAGTCAATCCCTTGAACTTGTCGAAAACCTTTTGCGACAAGTCGAGCTTTGTAGACAGTAACATTACCATCAGCGTCAGTCTTCTTCTTAAAGATCCATTTATTCTCAATTGCTTGCCGATCATCGGGCAAGTCAACCAAAGTCCACACTTTGTTATCATACATGGATCCCATCTCAGATTTCATGGCCTCAAGCCACTTTGCGGAATCTGGGCTCACCATCGCTTCTTCATAGTTCGTAGGTTCATCATGGTCTAGTAACATGACTTCCAAAATAGGATTACCGTACCACTCTGGTGCGGATCTTACTCTGGTTGATCTACGAAGTTCAGTAGAAACTTGATCTGAAGTTTCATGATCATTATCATTAGCTTCCTCCCTATTTGATGTAGGTGTCACAGAAACAGATTTCTGTGATGTACTACTTCTCAATAAGGGAGCAGATACTGTTATCTCATCAAGTTCTACTTTCCTCCCACTCACTTCTTTCGAGAGAAACTCCTTCTCTAGAAAGTTTCCGATTTTAGCAACAAAATTTTTGCCTTCGGATCTGTGATAGAAGGTATACCCAATAGTCTCTTTTGGGTATCCTATGAAGACACATTTCTCCGATTTGGGTTCGAGCTTATCAGGTTGAAGCTTTTTCACATAAGCATCGCAGCCCCAAACTTTAAGAAACGACAACTTTGGTTTCTTGCCAAACCACAGTTCATAAGGCGGCGTCTCAACGGATTTTGATGGTGCCCTATTTAACGTGAATGCGGCCGTCTCTAGAGCATAACCCCAAAAAGATAGCGGTAAATCGGTAAGAGACATCATAGATCGCACCATATCCAGTAGAGTACGATTACGACGTTCGGACACACCATTACGTTGTGGTGTTCCGGGTGGCGTGAGTTGCGAAACTATTCCGCATTGTTTCAAATGTAGACCAAACTCGTAACTCAAATATTCTCCTCCACGATCAGATCGTAGAAACTTTATTTTCTTGTTACGATGATTTTCCACTTCACTCTGAAATTCTTTGAACTTTTCAAATGTTTCAGACTTGTGTTTCATTAAGTAGATATACCCATATCTGCTTAAATCATCAGTGAAGGTGAGAAAATAACGATATCCGCCACGAGCCTCAACATTCATTGGACCACATACATCAGTATGTATGATTTCCAATAAATCTGTTGCTCTCTCCACAGTACCGGAGAACGGTGTTTTAGTCATCTTGCCCATAAGGCACGGCTCGCAAGTGCCAAGTGATTCATAATCAAGTGACTCCAAAAGTCCATCAATATGGAGTTTCTTCATGCGCTTTACACCGATATGACCTAAACGGCAGTGCCACAAATAAGTTGCACTATCATTATCAACTCTGCATCTTTTGGCTTCCACATTGTGAATATGTGTGTTACTACTCTCGAGATTAAGTAAGAACAAACCACTCTTTAATGGCGCATGACCATAAAAGATATTACTCATATAAATAGAACAACCATTATTCTCTGATTTAAATGAATAACCGTCTCGCATCAAACAAGATCCAGATATAATGTTCATGCTCAACGCTGGTACTAAATAACAATTATTTAGATCTAATATTAATCCCGAAGGTAGATGTAGAGGTAGCGTGCCGACCGCGATCACATCGACTTTGGAACCATTTCCCACGCGCATCGTCACCTCGTCCTTAGCCAATCTTCGCTTAATCCGTAGCCCCTGTTTTGAGTTGCAAATATTAGCAACAGAACCAGTATCAAATACCCAGGTGCTACTGCGAGAATTAGTAAGGTACACATCAATAACATGTATATCATATATACCTTTGTTAACCTTGCCATCCTTCTTATCCGCCAAATACTTGGGGCAGTTCCGCTTCCAGTGACCAGTCTGCTTGCAATAGAAGCACTCAGTTTCAGGCTTAGGTCCAGACTTGGGTTTCTTCTCTTGAGTAGCAACTTGCTTGCTGTTCTTTTGAAGTTCTCCTTTTTCTTCCCTTTGCCCTTTTTCTTGAAACTAGTGGTTTTGTTAACCATCAACACTTGATGCTCCTTTTTGATTTCTACCTCCGCGGCTTTTAGCATCGCGAAGAGCTCGGGCATAGTTTTGGTCATCCCTTGCATATTATAGTTCATCACGAAGCTCTTGTAGCTTGGTGGCAGTGATTGGAGAATTCTGTCAATGACGCAATCATCCGGAAGATTAACTCCCAGTTGAATCAAGTGATTGTTATACCCAGACATTCTGAGTATATGCTCACTGACAGAACCATTCTCCTCCATTTTACAGCTATAGAACTTATTGGAGATTTCATATCTCTCAATCCGGGCATTTGCTTGAAATATTAACTTCAACTCCTGGAACATCTCATATGCTCCATGGTGTTCAAAACGTCGTTGAAGTCCCGGTTCTAAGCCGTAAAGCATGGCACACTGAACTATAGAGTAGTCATCAGCTTTGCTTTGCCAGACGTTCAAAACATCTGGCGTAGCTCTTGCACTAGGCCTGGCACCCAGCGGTGCTTCCAGGACGTAATTCTTCTGTGCAGCAATGAGGATAATCCTCAAGTTACGGACCCAGTCCGTGTAATTGCTACCATCATCTTTCAACTTTGCTTTCTCAAGGAACGCATTAAAATTCAACGGAACAACAGCACGAGCCATCTATCTACACAACATAGACAAGCAAGATACTATCAGGTACTAAGTTCATGATAAATTAAAGTTCAATTAATCATATTACTTAAGAACTCCCACTTAGATAGACATCTCTCTAATCCTCTAAGTGATCACGTGATCCAAATCAACTAAACCATGTCCGATCATCACGTGAGATGGAGTAGTTTCAATGGTGAACATCATTATGTTGATCATATCTACTATATGATTCACGCTCGACCTTTCGGTCTCTGTGTTCCGAGGCCATATCTGTATATGCTAGGCTCGTCAAGTTAAACCTGAGTATTCCGCGTGTGCAACTGTTTTGCACCCGTTGTATTTGAACGTAGAGCCTATCACACCCGATCATCACGTGGTGTCTCAGCACGAAGAACTTTCGCAACGGTGCATACTCAGGGAGAACACTTCTTGATAATTTAGTGAGAGATCATCTTATAATGCTACCGTCAATCAAAGCAAGATAAGATGCATAAAAAGGATAAACATCACATGCAATCAATATAAGTGATATGATATGGCCATCATCATCTTGTGCTTGTGATCTCCATCTTCGAAGCACCGTCATGATCACCATCGTCACCGGCGCGACACCTTGATCTTCATCGCAGCATCGTTGTCGTCTCGCTAATCTTATGCTTCTACGACTATCACTACCGTTTAGCAATAAAGTAAAGCATTACATCGCGATTGCATTGCATACAATAAAGCGACAACCATATGGCTCCTGCCAGTTGCCGATAACTCGGTTACAAAACATGATCATCTCATACAATAAAATTTAGCATCACGTCTTGACCATATCACATCACAACATGCCCTGCAAAAACAAGTTAGACGTCCGCTACTTTGTTGTTGCAAGTTTTACGTGGCTGCTACGGGCTTTAAGCAAGAACTCATCTTACCTACGCATCAAAACCACAACGATAGTTTGTCAAATAGACTCCGTTTTAACCTTCTCAAGGACCGGGCGTAGCCACACTCGGTTCAACTAAAGTTGGAGAGACAGTCTTCCGCAAGCCATCTATGTGCAAAGCACGTCGAGGGAACCGGTCTCGCGTAAGCGTACGCGTAAGGTTGGTCCGGATCGTCTCGTCCAACAATACCGCTGAACCAAAGTATGACATGCTGGTAGGCAGTATGACTTGTATCGTCCACAACTCACTTGTGTTCTACTCGTGCAAATAACATCAAACCATAAAACCTAGGCTCGGATGCCACTGTTGGGGAACGTAGTAATTTCAAAAATTTTCCTACGCACACGCAAGATCATGGTGATGCACAGCAACGAGAGGGGAGAGTGTTTGTCTACGTACCCTCGTAGACCGAAGCGGAAGCGTTGACACAACATAGAGGAAGTAGTTGTACGTTCTCCTCGCGATCCAACCGATCACAGCACCGTTACTCCGGCACCTCCGAGTTCTTGGCACACGTTCAGCTCGATGACGATCCCCGAGCTCCGATCCAGCAAAGCGTCGAGGAAGAGTTTCGTCAGCACGACGGCGTGGTGACGATCTTGATGTGTTACCGGCGCAGGGCTTCGCCTAAGCACTGCAACGATATGATCGAGGTGGAATTTGGTGGAAGGGGGCACCGCACACGGCTAAGGAACGATCCGTAGATCAACTTGTGTGTCATGGGGTGTCCCCTGCCCCCGTATATAAAGGATGAAGGGGGGGAGGCTGGCCGGCCAAAGGAGGGAGGCGCAGGAGGAGTCCTACTCCCTCTGGGAGTAGGATTCCCCCCCCCCCCCAATCCTAGTTGGACTAGGATTCTTCAAGGGGGAGAGAGAAGGAGAGGGGGGCGCCCACCTCTCCTAGTCCTAATAGGACTAGGGGAAGGGGGAGGCGCGCAGCCCCTAGGGCTGCCCTCTCACTTCTCCTCCAAGGCCCATGTTGGCCCATTATGCTCCCGGGGGGTTCCGGTAACCCTTCCCGGTATTCCGGTAAAATCCTGATTTCACCTGGAATGCATCCGATGTCCAAACATAGGCTTCCAATATATAATTCTTTATGTCTCGACCATTTCGAGACTCCTCGTCACGTCCGTGATCACATCCGGGACTCCGAACTCCTTCGGTACATCAAAATGCATAAACTCATAATAACTGCCATCGTAACGTTAAGCGTGCGGACCCTACGGTTCGAGAACAATGTAGACATGACCGAGACACGTCTCCGGTCAATAACCAATAGCGGGACCTGGATGCCCATATTGGCTCCTACATATTCTACGAAGATCTTTATCGGTCAGACCGCATAACAACATACGTTGTTCCCTTTGTCATCGGTATGTTACTTGCCCGAGATTCGATCGTCGGTATCCAATACCTAGTTCAATCTCGTTACCGGCAAGTCTCTTTTCCCGTTCTGTAATACATCATCTCGCAACTAACTCATTGGTTGCAATGCTTGCAAGGCTTTATGTGATGTGTATTACCGAGAAGGCCCTGAGATACCTCTCCGACAATCGGAGTGACAAATCCTAATCTCGAAATATGCCAACTCAACATGTACCTTCGGAGACACTTGTAGAGCACCTTTATAATCACCCAGTTACGTTGTGACGTTTGGTAGCACACAAAGTGTCCCTACGGTAAATGGGAGTTGCATATTCTCATAGTTGAAGGAACATGTATAAGTCATGGATAAAAGCAATAGCAACATACTAAATGATCGGGTGCTATGCTAATGGAATGGGTCATGTCAATCAGATCATTCAACTAATGATGTGATCTCGTTAATCAAATAACAACTCTTTGTTCATGGCTAGGAAACATAACCATCTTTGATTAATGAGCTAGTCAAGTAGAGGCATACTAGTGACACTCTGTTTGTCTATGTATTCACACATGTATTATGTTTCCAGTTAATACAATTCTAGCATGAATAATAAATATTTATCATGATATAAGGAAATAAATAACAACTTTATTATTGCCTCTAGGGCATATTTCCTTCAGTCTCCCACTTGCACTAGAGTCAATAATCTAGATTACAAAGTAATGATTCTAACACCCATGGAGTTTTGGTGCTGATCATGTTTTGCTCGTGGAAGAGGCTTAGTCAACGGGTCTGCAACATTCAGATCCGTATGTATCTTGCATATCTCTATGTCTCCCACCTGGACCAAATCCCGGATGGAGTTGAAGCGTCTCTTGATGTGTTTGGTTCTTTTGTGAAATCTGGATTCCTTTGCCAAGGCAATTGCACCAGTATTGTCACAAAAGATTTTCATTGGACCCGATATGCTAGGTACAACACCTAGATCGGATATGAACTCCTTCATCCAGACTCCTTCGTTAGCTGCTTCCGAAGCGGCTATGTACTCAGCTTCACATGTAGATCCCGCCACGACGCTTTGTTTAGAACTGCACCAACTGACAGCTCCACCGTTTAATGTAAATACGTATCCGGTTTGCGATTTAGAATCGTCCGGATCAGTGTCAAAGCTTGCATCGACATAACCGTTTACGACGAGCTCTTTGTCACCTCCATAAATGAGAAACATATCCTTAGTCCTTCTTAAGTACTTAAGGATGTTCTTGACCGCTGTCCAGTGATCCACTCCTGGATTACTTTGGTACCTGCCTGCTAAACTTATAGCAAGGCACACATCAGGTCTGGTACACAGCATTGCATACATGATAGAGCCTATGGCTGAAGCATATGGAACATTTTTCATTTTCTCTCTATCTTCTGCGGTGGTCGGGCATTGAGTCTTTACTCAACTTCACACCTTGTGCCACAGGCAAGAACCCTTTCTTTGCCTGATCCATTCTGAACTTTTTCAAAACTTTGTCAAGGTATGTGCTTTGTGAAAGTCCTATTAAGCGTCTTGATCTATCTCTATAGATCTTAATGCCCAATATGTAAGCAGCTTCACCGAGGTCTTTCATTGAAAAACTCTTATTCAAGTATCCCTTTATGCTATCCAGAAATTCTATATTATTTCCGATCAACAATATGTCATCCACATATAATATCAGAAATGCTATAGAGCTCCCACTCACTTTCTTGTAAATACAGGCTTCTCCAAAAGTCTGTATAAAACCAAATGCTTTAATCACACTATCAAAGCGTTTATTCCAACTCCGAGAGGCTTGCACCAGTCCATAAATGGATCGCTGGAGCTTGCACACTTTGTTAGCTCCCTTTGGATCGACAAAACCTTCTAGTTGCATCATATACAACTCTTCTTCCAGAAATCCATTCAGGAATGCAGTTTTGACATCCATTTGCCAAATTTCATAATCATAAAATGCGGCAACTGCTAACATGATTCGGACAGACTTAAGCATCGCTACGGGTGAGAAAGTCTCATCGTAGTCAATCCCTTGAACTTGTCGAAAACCTTTTGCGACAAGTCGAGCTTTGTAGACAGTAACATTACCATCAGCGTCAGTCTTCTTCTTAAAGATCCATTTATTCTCAATTGCTTGCCGATCATCGGGCAAGTCAACCAAAGTCCACACTTTGTTATCATACATGGATCCCATCTCAGATTTCATGGCCTCAAGCCACTTTGCGGAATCTGGGCTCACCATCGCTTCTTCATAGTTCGTAGGTTCATCATGGTCTAGTAACATGACTTCCAAAATAGGATTACCGTACCACTCTGGTGCGGATCTTACTCTGGTTGATCTACGAAGTTCAGTAGAAACTTGATCTGAAGTTTCATGATCATTATCATTAGCTTCCTCCCTATTTGATGTAGGTGTCACAGAAACAGATTTCTGTGATGTACTACTTCTCAATAAGGGAGCAGATACTGTTATCTCATCAAGTTCTACTTTCCTCCCACTCACTTCTTTCGAGAGAAACTCCTTCTCTAGAAAGTTTCCGATTTTAGCAACAAAAATTTTGCCTTCGGATCTGTGATAGAAGGTATACCCAATAGTCTCTTTTGGGTATCCTATGAAGACACATTTCTCCGATTTGGGTTCGAGCTTATCAGGTTGAAGCTTTTTCACATAAGCATCGCAACCCCAAACTTTAAGAAACGACAACTTTGGTTTCTTGCCAAACCACAGTTCATAAGGCGTCGTCTCAACGGATTTTGATGGTGCCCTATTTAACGTGAATGCGGCTGTCTCTAGAGCATAACCCCAAAAAGATAGCGGTAAATCGGTAAGAGACATCATAGATCGCACCATATCCAGTAGAGTACGATTACGACGTTCGGACACACCATTACGTTGTGGTGTTCCGGGTGGCGTGAGTTGCAAAACTATTCCGCATTGTTTCAAATGTAGACCAAACTCGTAACTCAAATATTCTCCTCCACGATCAGATCGTAGAAACTTTATTTTCTTGTTACGATGATTTTCCACTTCACTCTGAAATTCTTTGAACTTTTCAAATGTTTCAGACTTGTGTTTCATTAAGTAGATATACCCATATCTGCTTAAATCATCAGTGAAGGTGAGAAAATAACGATATCCGCCACGAGCCTCAACATTCATTGGACCACATACATCAGTATGTATGATTTCCAATAAATCTGTTGCTCTCTCCACAGTACCGGAGAACGGTGTTTTAGTCATCTTGCCCATAAGGCACGGCTCGCAAGTGCCAAGTGATTCATAATCAAGTGACTCCAAAAGTCCATCAATATGGAGTTTCTTCATGCGCTTTACACCGATATGACCTAAACGGCAGTGCCACAAATAAGTTGCACTATCATTATCAACTCTGCATCTTTTGGCTTCCACATTGTGAATATGTGTGTTACTACTCTCGAGATTAAGTAAGAACAAACCACTCTTTAATGGCGCATGACCATAAAAGATATTACTCATATAAATAGAACAACCATTATTCTCTGATTTAAATGAATAACCGTCTCGCATCAAACAAGATCCAGATATAATGTTCATGCTCAACGCTGGTACTAAATAACAATTATTTAGATCTAATATTAATCCCGAAGGTAGATGTAGAGGTAGCGTGCCGACCGCGATCACATCGACTTTGGAACCATTTCCCACGCGCATCGTCACCTCGTCCTTAGCCAATCTTCGCTTAATCCGTAGCCCCTGTTTTGAGTTGCAAATATTAGCAACAGAACCAGTATCAAATACCCAGGTGCTACTGCGAGAATTAGTAAGGTACACATCAATAACATGTATATCATATATACCTTTGTTAACCTTGCCATCCTTCTTATCCGCCAAATACTTGGGGCAGTTCCGCTTCCAGTGACCAGTCTGCTTGCAATAGAAGCACTCAGTTTCAGGCTTAGGTCCAGACTTGGGTTTCTTCTCTTGAGTAGCAACTTGCTTGCTGTTCTTTTGAAGTTCTCCTTTTTCTTCCCTTTGCCCTTTTTCTTGAAACTAGTGGTTTTGTTAACCATCAACACTTGATGCTCCTTTTTGATTTCTACCTCCGCGGCTTTTAGCATCGCGAAGAGCTCGGGCATAGTTTTGGTCATCCCTTGCATATTATAGTTCATCACGAAGCTCTTGTAGCTTGGTGGCAGTGATTGGAGAATTCTGTCAATGACGCAATCATCCGGAAGATTAACTCCCAGTTGAATCAAGTGATTGTTATACCCAGACATTCTGAGTATATGCTCACTGACAGAACCATTCTCCTCCATTTTACAGCTATAGAACTTATTGGAGATTTCATATCTCTCAATCCGGGCATTTGCTTGAAATATTAACTTCAACTCCTGGAACATCTCATATGCTCCATGGTGTTCAAAATGTCGTTGAAGTCCCGGTTCTAAGCCGTAAAGCATGGCACACTGAACTATAGAGTAGTCATCAGCTTTGCTTTGCCAGACGTTCAAAACATCTGGCGTAGCTCTTGCACCAGGCCTGGCACCCAGCGGTGCTTCCAGGACGTAATTCTTCTGTGCAGCAATGAGGATAATCCTCAAGTTACGGACCCAGTCCGTGTAATTGCTACCATCATCTTTCAACTTTGTTTTCTCAAGGAACGCATTAAAATTCAACGGAACAACAGCACGAGCCATCTATCTACACAACATAGACAAGCAAGATACTATCAGGTACTAAGTTCATGATAAATTAAAGTTCAATTAATCATATTACTTAAGAACTCCCACTTAGATAGACATCTCTCTAATCCTCTAAGTGATCACGTGATCCAAATCAACTAAACCATGTCCGATCATCACGTGAGATGGAGTAGTTTCAATGGTGAACATCATTATGTTGATCATATCTACTATATGATTCACGCTCGACCTTTCGGTCTCTGTGTTCCGAGGCCATATCTGTATATGCTAGGCTCGTCAAGTTAAACCTGAGTATTCCGCGTGTGCAACTGTTTTGCACCCGTTGTATTTGAACGTAGAGCCTATCACACCCGATCATCACGTGGTGTCTCAGCACGAAGAACTTTCGCAACGGTGCATACTCAGGGAGAACACTTCTTGATAATTTAGTGAGAGATCATCTTATAATGCTACCGTCAATCAAAGCAAGATAAGATGCATAAAAAGGATAAACATCACATGCAATCAATATAAGTGATATGATATGGCCATCATCATCTTGTGCTTGTGATCTCCATCTTCGAAGCACCGTCATGATCACCATCGTCACCGGCGCGACACCTTGATCTTCATCGCAGCATCGTTGTCGTCTCGCTAATCTTATGCTTCTACGACTATCACTACCGTTTAGCAATAAAGTAAAGCATTACATCGCGATTGCATTGCATACAATAAAGCGACAACCATATGGCTCCTGCCAGTTGCCGATAACTCGGTTACAAAACATGATCATCTCATACAATAAAATTTAGCATCACGTCTTGACCATATCACATCACAACATGCCCTGCAAAAACAAGTTAGACGTCCGCTACTTTGTTGTTGCAAGTTTTACGTGGCTGCTACGGGCTTTAAGCAAGAACTCATCTTACCTACGCATCAAAACCACAACGATAGTTTGTCAAATAGACTCCGTTTTAACCTTCTCAAGGACCGGGCGTAGCCACACTCGGTTCAACTAAAGTTGGAGAGACAGTCTTCCGCAAGCCATCTATGTGCAAAGCACGTCGAGGGAACCGGTCTCGCGTAAGCGTACGCGTAAGGTTGGTCCGGATCGTCTCGTCCAACAATACCGCTGAACCAAAGTATGACATGCTGGTAGGCAGTATGACTTGTATCGTCCACAACTCACTTGTGTTCTACTCGTGCAAATAACATCAAACCATAAAACCTAGGCTCGGATGCCACTGTTGGGGAACGTAGTAATTTCAAAAATTTTCCTACGCACACGCAAGATCATGGTGATGCACAGCAACGAGAGGGGAGAGTGTTTGTCTACGTACCCTCGTAGACCGAAGCGGAAGCGTTGACACAACATAGAGGAAGTAGTTGTACGTTCTCCTCGCGATCCAACCGATCACAGCACCGTTACTCCGGCACCTCCGAGTTCTTGGCACACGTTCAGCTCGATGACGATCCCCGAGCTCCGATCCAGCAAAGCGTCGAGGAAGAGTTTCGTCAGCACGACGGCGTGGTGACGATCTTGATGTGTTACCGGCGCAGGGCTTCGCCTAAGCACTGCAACGATATGATCGAGGTGGAATTTGGTGGAAGGGGGCACCGCACACGGCTAAGGAACGATCCGTAGATCAACTTGTGTGTCATGGGGTGTCCCCTGCCCCCGTATATAAAGGATGAAGGGGGGGAGGCTGGCCGGCCAAAGGAGGGAGGCGCAGGAGGAGTCCTACTCCCTCTGGGAGTAGGATTCCCCCCCCCCAATCCTAGTTGGACTAGGATTCTTCAAGGGGGAGAGAGAAGGAGAGGGGGGCGCCCACCTCTCCTAGTCCTAATAGGACTAGGGGAAGGGGGAGGCGCGCAGCCCCTAGGGCTGCCCTCTCACTTCTCCTCCAAGGCCCATGTTGGCCCATTATGCTCCCGGGGGGTTCCGGTAACCCTTCCCGGTATTCCGGTAAAATCCTGATTTCACCTGGAATGCATCCGATGTCCAAACATAGGCTTCCAATATATAATTCTTTATGTCTCGACCATTTCGAGACTCCTTGTCACGTCCGTGATCACATCCGGGACTCCGAACTCCTTCGGTACATCAAAATGCATAAACTCATAATAACTGCCATCGTAACGTTAAGCGTGCGGACCCTACGGTTCGAGAACAATGTAGACATGACCGAGACACGTCTCCGGTCAATAACCAATAGCGGGACCTGGATGCCCATATTGGCTCCTACATATTCTACGAAGATCTTTATCGGTCAGACCGCATAACAACATACGTTGTTCCCTTTGTCATCGGTATGTTACTTGCCCGAGATTCGATCGTCGGTATCCAATACCTAGTTCAATCTCGTTACCGGCAAGTCTCTTTTCCCGTTCTGTAATACATCATCTCGCAACTAACTCATTGGTTGCAATGCTTGCAAGGCTTTATGTGATGTGTATTACCGAGAAGGCCCTGAGATACCTCTCCGACAATCGGAGTGACAAATCCTAATCTCGAAATATGCCAACTCAACATGTACCTTCGGAGACACTTGTAGAGCACCTTTATAATCACCCAGTTACGTTGTGACGTTTGGTAGCACACAAAGTGTCCCTACGGTAAATGGGAGTTGCATATTCTCATAGTTGAAGGAACATGTATAAGTCATGGATAAAAGCAATAGCAACATACTAAATGATCGGGTGCTATGCTAATGGAATGGGTCATGTCAATCAGATCATTCAACTAATGATGTGATCTCGTTAATCAAATAACAACTCTTTGTTCATGGCTAGGAAACATAACCATCTTTGATTAATGAGCTAGTCAAGTAGAGGCATACTAGTGACACTCTGTTTGTCTATGTATTCACACATGTATTATGTTTCCAGTTAATACAATTCTAGCATGAATAATAAATATTTATCATGATATAAGGAAATAAATAACAACTTTATTATTGCCTCTAGGGCATATTTCCTTCAGACATCACGTATGACCGGCCATTACTTCGAACCGTTTTTATCTGTCGTTCCACGTTTCGAGACTCGGTTTTCATTGGCACGTCTTGTCAAAGCAGAGATCGTGTCCCCTTATTGCGGGATTCTCATCAATACGGGCGTGGGTAATCTAATCGTGCCGTTTGCACAGCCCTTGGGAACAGGCGAGTTTTAAGGCGAGTGGGGAGGCACTTGATATTCACGGCCTTTATAAGGGGATAAGGATTCCCTTCTTTCACCCATGCCTTCTCTCTTTCTCTGCCCTTCCATTCTTGAGCTCCAGCGCCCAAGTTCTCGTCTTTTCCGCCTCAAGCAAGCACTCAACCATGTCCGGATCTGGAGGGCAAGGCAAGTGGATGGCCTCCTCCGTCAAGGGGAAGGACATCACCAAGCTTCGGGAGGCCGGGTATCTGGTGAAACAAATCGCTCACCGGCTTCCGGCCAAGGGGCAAGTCGTCCCCACCCCGAAGCCCAACGAGAGGGTGGTGTTCATCCCCCATTTCTTCCGTGGGCTAGGGTTTCCTCTCCACCCTTTCGTCCGCAGACTTATGTTCTATTACGGGATGGATTTCCATGATCTAGCCCCAAACTCCTTCCTCAACATCTCGGCATTTATTGTCGTGTGCGAGGCCTTCCTCCGCATTCCCCCCCACTTCGGACTATGGCTCAAGATCTTCAATGTGAAGCCAAAGGTGGTGGACGGCCAACACGCGGAGTGCGGAGGCGCCATGGTGAGCAAGATGCCCAATGTCACATGGCCCAAAGGTACCTTTGTGGAGACTATCAAGGAGTGGCAGAAGCTATGGTTTTATATCACAGAGCCTCATGACGCCACCTGGGCCGCAGCTCCCGAGTTCAAATCCGGAGCTCCAATGCGGCTCACCTCCTGGATAGAGAAGGGCCCAAATTGATCTTTGTCGGAAGAGCTGAGAGCGTTGAAAATGTGCATCCAAAGCATTGTAGATAAAAACATCAAGCTTGTCCACGTGATCCAGGTGATGCTAGTTCTCCATATTCTTCCATGCAAGAGCTGAACATGCCTTTTATGGGGATTTGATCGGAGAAGCACCAAACCTTGGAGAGGCTCTTCGGCACTACTCACGAAGATGTCTGGAAGTTGCTCTTTAAGGGCAACGAGACACCGCCGGACATAGACTCGGACCGCGGGCATGATCTTGCCCATCCTCCCAGTGCGGTAAGTATTCCTCGTCTCAAGGTACATCCTCTACTTGCTTGTTCAAGGAAGATAGCTAAAATTTCACCATTTATTTTTTCAGGTATGGACAGAGAAAGCGGAGCGGATTCAGTGTCCAGCTCCACTTCCCGAAGAACCAGTCATTGCTACCTCTTGAGCATGTGTTGGTTTTCCCTTGAAGAGGAAAGGGTGATGCAGCAAAGTAGCGTTAGTATTTCCCTCCGTTTTGAGAACCAAGGTATCAATCCATTAGGAGGCCACATGCAAGTCCCTCGTACGTACACAAACAAATAAGAACCTTGCAACCAACGCGATAAAGGGGTTGTCAATCCCTTCATGTCCACTTGCAAAAGTGAGATCTGATAGAGATGATAAGAAAATATTTTTGGTATTTTTATGATAAAGATTGAAAGTAAAGATTGCAAAATAAAAATAGATCGGAAACTTATATGATGGAAAATAGACCCGGGGGCCATAGGTTTCACTAGTGGCTTTTCTCAAGATAGCATAAGTATTATGGTGGGTGAACAAATTACTGTCGAGCAATTGATAGAAAAGTGCATAATTATGAGAATATCTAGGCGTGATCATGTATATAGGCATCACGTCCGCAACAAGTAGACCGACTCCTGCCTGCATCTACTACTATTACTCCACACATCGACCGCTATCCAGCATGCATCTAGAGTATTAAGTTCATAAGAGCAGAGTAACGCATTAGGCAGGATGACATGATGTAGAGGGATAAACTCAAGCAATATGATATAAACACCATCTTTTTATCCTCGATGGCAACAATACAATACGTGTCGTTTCCCCTTCTGTCATTGGGATCGAGCAACACAAGATTGAACCCAAAGCTAAGCACTTCTGCCATTGCAAGAAAGATCAATCTAGTAGGCCAAACCAAACTGATAATTCAAAGAGACTTGCAAAGATAACACATCATACATAAAAGAATTCAGAGGAGATTCAAATAGTGTTCATAGATAATCTTGATCATAAACCCACAATTCATCAGATCTCGACAAACACACCGCAAAAAGAGTTATATCGAATAGATCTCCAAGAAGATCGAGGAGAACTTTGTATTGAGATCCAAAGAGAGAGAAGAAGCCATCTAGCTAATAACTATGGACCCGAAGGTCTGTGGTAAATGATAAACCACAAGTATAGGGGATCGCAACAGTTTTCGAGGGTAGAGTATTCAACCCAAATTTATTGATTCGACACAAGGGGAGCCAAAGAATAATCTCAAGTATTAGCAGATGAGTTGTCAATTCAACCACACCTGGATAACTTAGTATCTGCAGCAAAGTATTTAGTAGCAAAGTAATATGGAAGTAACGATAACGGTAGCAAAAGTAATATCTTTGGGTTTTGTAGTGATTGTAACAGTACCAACGGAAAAGTAAATAAGCGAAGAACAATATGTGAAAAGCTTGTAGGCATTGGATCGGTGATGGAGAATTATGCCGGATGCGGTTCATCATGTAACAGTCATAACATAGGGTGACACAGAACTAGCTCCAGTTCATCAATGTAATGTAGGCATGTATTCCAAATATAGTCATACGTGCTTATGGAAAAGAACTTGCATGACATATTTTGTCCTACCCTCCCGTGGCAGCGGGGTCCTAATGGAAACTAAGGTATATTCAGGCCTCCTTTTAATAGAGTACCGAAAAAAAGCATTAACACATAGTGAATACATGAACTCCTCAAAATATGGTCATCACCAGGAGTGGTCCCGATTATTGTCACTTCGGGGTTGCCGGATCATAACACATAGTAGGTGACTATAGACTTGCAAGATAGGATCAAGAACTCACATATATTCATGAAAACATATTAGGTTCAGATCTAAAATCATGGCACTCGGGCCCTATTAACAAGCAAAGCATAGCAAAGTCATAGCAACATCAATCTCAGAACATAGTGGATACTAGGGATCAAACCCTAAGAAAACTAACTCGATTACATGATAGATCTCATCCAACCCATCACTGTCCAGCAAGCATACGATGGAATTACTCAAGCACGGCGGTGAGCATCATGAAATTGGTGATGGAGGATGGTTGATGATGACGACGGCGACGAATCCCCCTCTCCAGAGCCCCGAACGGACTCCAGATCAGCCCTCCCGAGAGGTTTTAGGGCTTGGCGGCGGCTCCGTATCGTAAAACGTGATGAATCCTTCTCTCTAATTTTTTTCTCCCCGAACACGAATATATGGAGTTGGAGTTGAGGTCGGTGGAGTGTCAGGGGGCCCGAGAGGTAGGGGGCGCGCCACCCTCATGGACAGGGTGTGGGCCCCCTGACGTGGATTTTTCTTCCAGTATATTTTATGTTTTACAAAAACATGTTCCGTGGAGTTTCAGGTCATTCCGAGAACTTTTGTTTCTGCACATACATAACACCATGGAAAGTCTGCTGAAAATAGCGTCAGTCCGGGTTAGTTCCATTCAAATCATGCAAGTTAGAGTCCAAAACAAGGGCAAAAGTGTTTGGAAAAGTAGATACGACGGAGACGTATCAACTCCCCCAAGCTTAAACCTTTGCTTGTCCTCAAGCAATTCAGTTGATAGAGAAAAACTTTTACAAACTCTGTTTGCTCTTGTTGTTGTAAATATGTAAAGCCAGCATTCAAGTTTTCAACAAAGATTATGACTAACCATATTCACAATAACATTTAGGTCCCATGTTTACTCATGTCAATGGCATAATCAACTAGCGAGCAATAATAATAAATCTCGGATGACAACACTTTCTCAAAACAATCATGATATGATATAACAAGATGGTATCTGGCTAGCCCTTTCTGAGACCGCAAAACATAAATGTAGAGCACCTTTAAAGATCAAGGACTGACTAGACATTGTAATTCATGGTAAAAGAGATCCAATCATAGTCATACCCAATATAAATTAATAGTAATGGATGCAAATGACAACTGTGCTCTCCAGCTAGTGCTTTTTAATAAGAGGGTGATGACTCAACATGAAAGTAAATAGATAGGCCCTTTGCAGAGGGAAGCAGGGATTTGTAGAGGTGCCAGAGCTCGATTTTAAAGCACAGATAAATAATATTTTGAGCGGCATACTTTCATTGTCAACATAACAACCAAGAGATGGCGATATCTTCCATGCTACACACATTATAGGCGGTTCCCAAAGTTTATACTCCCCCTCCACCAACAAGCATCAATCCATGGCTTGCTCGAAACAACGAGTGCCTCCAACTAGCAATAGTCCCAGGGGGAGTTTTGTTTGCAATTAATTTGATTTGATTTGCATAAAGCATGGGACTGGGCATCCCGATGACCAACCATTTTCTCGTGAGTAAGGAGCGGAGTCCACTCCTCTTGAGAATAACCTGCCTAGCATGGAAGATATGGACAACACTAGTTGATACATGAGCTATTCGAGCATACAAAACAGAAATTCATTTGAAGGTTTAGAGTTTGGCACATACAGATTTACTTGGAACGGCAGGTAGATACCGCATATAGGAAGGTATGGTGGACTCATATGGAATAACTTTGGGGTTTAAGGGATTGGATGCACAAGCAGTATTCCCCGTGTCGGTGTTCTGGGAACGGGGGTCCCCAGACTTGCCAGCCTGCGGCCTGCGGCGTGGCTCGAATGGGGGCCCAGCGTGGCCCATCTTCATCAACACAAGGCTCAAGACCCTCGCGAGGGGCCAAGCCTCGCGAGGCGGACGACACGGCGCTTCCTCAAGCACGGTCCCCTCAGGCTGGCTCGCGAGGAGGCGGAGAGATCAAGGTGGGGTACCTCATGAGGTGCCCATGACGCAAGCCATGACGACCAAGGGTGCCAGGCGGGCGCCAGCCCGCGCAGCGTCCCCCTTTCCTCTTTGGTGCAAAGGGGGCAAGCACAGGCGAGAGGATCAAGCAAAGGCATCCATTTCGGTGCAACGAGACCAAGACCAGTCCAACGGTGGGAAGGAGGTCACCTTGGAGCCCAGGATGGCGTCACCACAGGGCCTTTGGCAGGCGAAGACCAACTTTAGTCAGGATAAGTGTACCAGATGTTCCCCTTCGAATTGGCCAATTGTTGGCGCCCTTCCCGCTCAATGTTTGGGAAGAGGCCCAGGGCCTTTGCCTATAAATAGGACTAGCCACCCCCAGGATAGAGGCATCTAATCCTGCATCTAGAGAGGGAGAGAGAAGGGCGATCGAACTCCTCCCAGCAGTTCATCCCCTAGCCAAGAACAGACCCTCACGAGGCTGTTCTCCCTTGTACTGTTCTTCTTCATCAGCCCAAGAGGCAATCCACCCACCACGAACTAGAGTAGGGTATTACACCACAATGGTGGCCCGGACTAGTATAAACTCTGTGTCTCTTGTGTTGTTCTTGCAGTAGTTAGATCCTTACGAGACGGAGAGGTAGAGGGCACAATCTCCGCGCGCACCCCAGAGTTCGAACCTTAAGGGTCTGCCGGAACCCGTGATCCGACATTTGGCGCGCCAGGTAGGGGTGCGCCGGAATTTGCCTTCCCATCGCTCCGTCTCCCGTTGCGTCGTCATCACCATGTCCGGCGACCAGGCGGGCAACCAAGGCCCATGGGCGGCATGGCCCATCTGCGCGGAGCCTCCCGCTCCGGGCGACCCTGCGCCACAGGCAGCTCGCGGTCCGCAGGGCGCTGCGGGCCGCGGGCGACGCGGGCAAGCTTCTGCGACCCTCACACCATGACAGGCGCGGTCGGCAGCGAGGGCCTCCAATCACGCCGCAACTATGACACCGTACACCCGCCGGGAACAGGCGAACTCGAGGGCCGCGCTCACAGTAGCACGGGAGCTGCTGCAGTGCAGGCTACTGGAGGGCGGCCGTGACGTGCTGCTGGAGCGGGTCGTCGAGCTCCTGGGCTTCGCCGCTTCGGGGGCTCACCCCTTCTGCATTCGGCTTCCGCTTCCAGCTCAGGGCGACGCACGAGGAGGCCCCGCGCACCCCCGCGGGCCTCAGGACTACCCCGGCACCAGCGAATTCGTCGGCGCTGGACTGGCGGTGGCGCTACCCCCGCCCCCGTCGCGAGAAGGAGAAGGGCTTGGCGCGGCCCACAGCACGTGCGGGCAACCACGCTACCACCCCACGGTGGGCACAGCGAGCAATGCCGCGTGGCGCATGGAGCACTACAGCACGGCATTCGGGGTGGCGGCGCCAGAGGAATACGTGCCCCACATGATGGACCAAGGGCACGCTCACGAGGGCGAACATGGCTCGCTCTTTAGCCCCGGCTGGGGGGACGAGACGCCAGAGGCCGAGCCCTTCCAGGAACCCCAGGATGGCTCCGTCAGTCACACTGGAGGCAACGACTATCGGGTACCATTAATTCCTCAAGAGTAGGCATACGCTAATCATGGGTCGCAGGAGGTGCAGGTCGCCACAGCAAGCAGCTGCCCCGCTCCCGCGGCCTCCTACCCCTCGGGAGGAGGACGCAGGGGGCTGCAGGAAAGGGGTAGGGATCCTTCATCACCACTGCGGCATTCGGAGCAAGGCGTTCTTAGAAGGTAGGCCCTCCGCTGGGGAGGCGCCTGAGGGCCTGCCCCTGGCGGAGGACCTGTGGTCGTCGGGGGAACCGCTGGCGACCGCTCTACCCCACCGGCGGCGTCCTGGTTTCCGGTCGTCGTTGGTGGCACTAGAGTGTGGTGCAAGGCGGGGCCCTCGTCTGGCGATATGAAGCAAGGCCGGTTCCTGTGAAGAAGGCCCAGTGCCTGTGAAGCTCGCCGCCCCGTGACACTCTCACGTAATAATGAGTGGGACTGTACACGCCCCGGAGTCTCAGGGGTGACGGCCTCAGGCCCTGGGGCTCCCTCCCACGCCCAGTGGACAGCACTTAGCTCCGCGCTGGTGAGAAGACGTCGAAGACTAGATTAGGTGCCGGATGCGGCCTTTTTGTTTGCTTTCATTGCCTTCTTCCTTTGGTTGTAACCTTTTCCCCCCGTTGGGTTTAAGTTGAATTCGAATTTGAGCTTTGCGTGCGTTCGGGGAAGGGGTGCTTGGTATTGTTTGAATCGTTTCCCGCGTTCTGGTCACCATCTCACCACAGCTCCCTCCCCTCGCGAGCCCCTCGCGAGCCGGGCCAGGCCTAGCTTGAGCACAGCCCAGACTGCCGCTGTCGCTCCCTCGCGAGGTGACCTTTGGTGCTTGCGGAGATCGTTTTCTCATGAAAGGCCCAGAGCCTGTGAAGAAGGCGAACGCCTGTGAAGCCATCCAGCTCGGGAGAAGGCCCTGAGTCTGTGAAGAAGGCGAACGCCTATGAAGCCATCCCGCTCGGGAGAAGGCCCTGAGCCTGTGAAGAAGGCGAACGCCTGTGAAGCCATCCCGCTCGGGAGAAGGCCCTGAGCCTGTGAAGAAGGCGAACGCCTGTGAAGGCATCCCGCTTGAGAGAAGGCCCTGAGCCTGTGAAGAAGGCGAACGCCTGTGAAGCCATCCCGCTCGGGAGAAGGCCCTGAGCCTGTGAAGAAGGCGAACGCCTATGAAGCCATCCCGCTCGGGAGAAGGCCCTGAGCCTGTGAAGAAGGCAAACGCCTGTGAAGACGTCCCACTCGGAAAAAGGCCATGAGCCTGTGAAGAAAGCGAACGCCTGTGAAGACGTCTCGCTCGAGAAAAGGCCCGGAGCCTGTGAAGACGTCTCGCTCGAGAAAAGGCCCGGAGCCTGTGAACAGGGCGAACGCCTGTGACGACGTCTCGCTCGAGAAAAGGCCCTGAGTCTGCGAAGACGGCCCACGCCTGTGGGGTTTCCTGTCAGCAACGACCCCGCCTCCCGAGGTTTCAACTGGAAAGCACCCGAGGCGCGGCGCCATCCAGCAGGCGGCTTTGGAGCCAAGAAGGAACAAGGGTGAACCAGCCTACGGTTGGACAAGCGTACGATTTAATCACTGCAGATACATTAAATACAAGTTCATACATGAGGGGCTTCCCCTCCCAAAATGCTCTCACAACCGTCGGGCCAAACGCCTGAGTTCTATCTATGCAGGGTAAAAAGACGAGGATAGTACATGGTCAATCTGACAAATCCCCCAATGCATCCTCGGGGGCGCCTCCCGAGCTATCACTGGCGTCGCTGGACTCGCCTTCATCGCCTGCGCCACCATCAACGGTGTTGGGGTCATCCACCACGCCACCTTCGTCGGCGGCCACGACCACGTCGTCATCATCCGAAGTGAAGGCCCGGACGAGAGCATCTACGTTGCTCTGCACCCATTCAGCCAGGTCACCTCGAACGGCTTGGGGAACTGGGGCGATGGTGGCGTCGAAGTCGAAGTGGGGATCCATGTTTCGAAGATGGCTGAAGACGCGGGAAAAGGCTCGCCCGAGCAGGGCGCGGCTCCTCTCCTCCACCAACCTATCGGCTTTGACCGACCGTGCCTCCAGCTGTGTCACCACGGTGGTGAAGAACTGCAGGTTGCCGACGTAGTTAATCGTGTGCGGCTCGCCCACGGCAGCCTCACAGATGTTGCCCAGGGCAATATTAGCCCTCTCCCTGAGCTTGGTGAGCATGGGGCCGTGCTCGTGCTCCAGGACTTGCCGCTGGCGTATCTCATCGGCATTCTGACGCTCGACGGCCACAACCTCTTCCACACGTTGGCGCAGGCGGAGCACCTCGGCCTGGGAGGTGGCCAGCTCCTTCTGCGCTGCCTCAAGAGCGACCTGGGAGGCGTCCGCTCGTCGCGTCGCCTCATCCCGTTGGGCCCTCAAGGCGGCGGTTCTACCCTCAGCTTCGACTCGGATCATCCCCAGCTTCCCCTCGAACTCACGCTCGAGGCCTTGGCGCGCTGTCGCCACCCGACGGCAAACCTCCTCCAGGACACGCGTCTCCCGCGCGGCGACATCATCTTCCGCCCGCGTCACTAGGCGCTCCCTCGTCTCCAGCTGCTCGAGCTCGCGAGCGCGTTCGGCGGCCTCCAGCACCAACGCTTCCTCGCGCTTCCGAAGCTCAGCCGGGTCACCAGAAGCCACCTCCATCGATGCAAGGGCTGCCTCGCGCAGCTCCGCTTGCTCCTCCAACGAGCGACACCGGGCCAAGAGCTCCCGAGTCCGTTCTTCTGCTGCTTCTCGCCGTCGGTCTGCTCCTCGGGCCTCCTCAACGGCCTGAGACCGAGCCGCCAGGGAAGCCTCCAGCGACGCCTTCGCTCCTTCCTCATCAAGGTCGCGTCGACGGCGCGTGAGGGCAGCGGCGGCCTCCAGCTCGCGCCGCTCTGCAGCCAGGCGCAGGCCCTCGGCTTCCAGGCGCGCGTCTTCCTCAGCGAGCTCCTGCCCAAGCAGGTCTACGGCGCCACTCGCCCTTCGGAGGAACTCATGGCGCCGGGCACGACGCCCCCGAGCACGCTCAAGCACATCTGCCACGCCATCATCCGCCCCAAGCAGGCGTCGAGGACCTTGGACCATTGCTCCAGCCCCGGGCAGGGGGCTGGGGGCTGGCGCCCACACGACGGCTGGCCGCGCCGCGTCAGAAGCCCGGCCTGAGTCCGGCCTGCCCTCAGGAGGAGGGCCCGAGGGGAGCCTCTGCCAGTCGCAGCCCGCGACCCAACGAGAAGCCCACGGCAGGCTACCTATGTCAAGGGAAGGCCCGCGGAAGGAGATCGCGGGAACAGAGGAGTCACCACGCGCTGTGTGACGGTCCGTGCCGTCGCTCGGCCAAACCACAAGGGCAGTGCAGCTCGAGGCACCAAGGGGTGGCGGAGGAGACGAAGTCAAGGAAGGTGTCGACTCGGCGGCTTCATTGAGCTCAGTAGGGAGAGGCCTGCAGAGCAAGGATCAGCGGATGCGGCAAGCAGGATAGGGAACAGAAAAGGGGAAGACTTACTCATCGACAGCAAAGTACTTCCAGTGCTTCAGCAAGCGGCAAGGGAAGTCGTCGCCCAGGGCCTCCCTTTTTCTCCGGAGGGCCTCAAAGTCCACACGGAAACGGCCCAGGAGAGATGCACATGAATCAGCCTGCGAAGAGGACGGAGTACCAAGGCCACTTGCGTCGAGGACACATGCCTGATGCGCACGGGCAGTTGCTTCGCCAGAGATCACGGCCGGGGGCTCAGGAGCCTCGGCCTGAAGCGTCGAAAGCGGCAGCGCCTCACCCACAGCCTCGGCAGCACGGACCTCGTGAGCTGCCCCATCAAGAGCATCGCCAGGTGCGGTCACATCATCCGCGGCTCCCTCGACCCCCGCTGTCTCCTGCCTCCCTGCGCCACCACTCGAGGAGGATTCACCCAGGCCGACCGGAAGGGAAATCACCACCACAGGGTTCTCGCGAGGCCCCTGGAGGCCGACAGGGCGTGGCCCCCACTCGTCGAAGGGGGGCATCTGCCTCACGAAGTCACCCCCGTTTTGGCAGAGGTACAACAAAGCTCCCCCCTGCCGGATACCCCCGGGGTTGGGATCGCCTGTCAGGACCAAGAGCACCTTCCTCAGCGCCTCGGGCGTCAGGTCTTCTTCCTGAAGCCTCATGCGGTCACCATGCCCGCTGAAGGCCCACATTCAACGAGAATGGCGTTGGAGAGGGGCAATGCGGCGCAATAGGAACTCCTTCACCACCTTGGGCGCCGTTACGCCAAGCTTTTTCAAGTACATAAAGTGGTGCCAGACGAAGGCGAGCCGGGGGCTCACGAGCGTCTCCTGACCCCAGCCTGAGTTGGGCACAGCAGGCGATGTCGGCTTCGCGAGCCGGGGGCTGGGCACCCCTACATCAACATACAACCACCGCTCGTGGAACCCAGCTGAAGGCAGAGGGAGGTTGAAGTCGATAACAGAGGCTGCGGTCTTGGGCGAAGCTACAAAGCTCACGCATGCTGAGCATTGCGTGGGGTCGGTAAGATGCAGGGAGAAGAAGTGGCGCAGCAAGGCAACAGAAGGAGGGATGCCTACCATCGCCTCACAAACAAAAGCGAAGACTGAAAGGAGGGCAATGGACTCAGGACCCAGATGCATCATGTGGATCTGATAATGATTGAGGATGGCGTTGAAGAAATCGGATATGGGAGGCACCAAACCCGCCCACAAGGCGTCGGCGAAGTAATGGACCTCGGTGATTATCCTATCGGTGGGGAAGTGATACGTAGGCCAGGCCGTCATCCTCCCACACTCGTTGAAGGCGGTGGCCAGAGCCGGACTGAGCTTGCCCAGGCATTCCAGGTTGAGTATGATTGAGCGGCCGACAGTAGGCGCCACCGGCGGCGGCGGGCGAGATGGAGCCACATGCTTCTTTCCCTTCTCTTTCTTTGGAGCCATGGCGGCGGGCGGAAGAGAGGAGATGCGAGATGGGATTGGAAGCAAGGGTCAGAGTTCGAGGGGAGGAAGAGAAGGAGACGGTCAAGCAACAGGAAAAGGGGGCGGCTGTGTACAACTGTGGGGCAACCTAGCGCGGCAGAGAATAAGGGAGCGTGGGTAAACAATGCCGCCCACGTCCAATCAACCGCCACGCGGCGCCCAAGGCCGCAGGCTGTTAGGGCCCGTGGCGCTTCGCCCTTGCCCTTTCACCTCTCGGCACGGCCAAGTCCATGCGCGCCTTGGGCCCGGGGGCTACTGTCGGTGTTCTGGGAACGGGGGTCCCCGGACTTGCCTGCCTGCGGCCTGCGGCGTGGCTCGAATGGGGGCCCAGCATGGCCCATCTTCATCAACACAAGGCTCAAGACCCTCGCGAGGCGGACGACACGGCGCTTCCTCAAGCACGGTCCCCTCAGGCTGGCTCGCGAGGAGGCGGAGAGATCAAGGTGGGGTACCTCACGAGGTGCCCATGACGCAAGCCATGACGACCAAGGGTGCCAGGCGGGCGCCAGCCCGCGCAGCGCCCCCCTTTCCTCTTTGGTGCAAAGGGGGCAAGCGCAGGCGAGAGGATCAAGCAAAGGCATCCATTTCGGTGCAACGAGACCAAGACCAGTCCAACGGTGGGAAGGAGGTCACCATGGAGCCCAGGATGGCGTCACCACAGGGCCTTTGGCAGGCGAAGACCAACTTTAGTCAGGATAAGTGTACCAGATGTTCCCCTTCGAATTGGCCAATTGTTGGCGCCCTTCCTGCTCAATGTTTGGGAAGAGGCCCAGGGCCTTTGCCTATAAATAGGACTAGCCACCCCCAGGATAGAGGCATCTAATCCTGCATCTAGAGAGGGAGAGAGAAGGGCGATCGAACTCCTCCCAGCAGTTCATCCCCTAGCCAAGAACAGACCCTCACGAGGCTATTCTCCCTTGTACTGTTCTTCTTCATCATCCCAAGAGGCAATCCACCCACCACAAACTAGAGTAGGGTATTACACCACAATGGTGGCCCGAACTAGTATAAACTCTGTGTCTCTTGTGTTGTTCTTGCAGTAGTTAGATCCTTACGAGACGGAGAGGTAGAGGGCACGATCTCCACGCGCACCCCAGAGTTTGAACCTTAAGGGTCTGCCGGAACTCGTGATCCGACACCCCGCTTAGTACAAGTGAAGGCTAGCAAAAGACTGGGAAGCGACCAACTAGAGAGCGACAACAGTCATGAACATGCATTAAAATTAATAGACATTGAGTACAAGCATGAGTAGGATATAATCCATCATGAACCTAAATATCATGAAGGCTATGTTGATTTGTTTCAACTACATGTGTGAACATGTGCCAAGTCGAGTCACTTAAATCATTCAAAGGAGGATAACACCCCACTAGACCACATCACAACCATTTTAATAGCATGTTGGCGCGCAAGGTAAACCATTATAACTCATAGCTAATCAAGCATGGCACGAGTAACTATGATCTCTAATTGTCATTGCAAACATGTTTATTCATAATAGGCTGAATCAGGAACGATGAACTAATCATATTTACAAAAACAAGAGAGGTCGAGTTCATACCAGCTTTTCTTATCTCAGTTAGTCCATCATATATCGTCATAATTGCCTTTCACTTGCACGGCCGAACGATGTGAATAATATTAAAAGTGCACATGCATTGGACTAAGTTGGAATTGAAGGAAATATGCCCTAGAGGCAATAATGAAGTTATTATTTATTTCCTTATATCATGATAGATGTTTATTATTCATGCTAGAATTGTATTAACCGGAAACATAATACTTGTGTGAATACATAGACAAACAGAGTGTCACTAGTATGCCTCTACTTGACTAGCTCGTTGATCAAAGATGGTTTTGTTTCCTAGCCATTGACATGAGTTGTCATTTGATTAACGGGATCACATCATTAGGAGAATGATGTGATTGACTTGACCCATTCCGTTAGCTTAGCACTCGATCGTTTAGTATGTTGCTATTGCTTTCTTCATGACTTATACATGTTCCTATGACTATGAGATTATGCAACTCCCGTTTATCAGAGGAACGCTTTGTGTGATACCAAACGTCACAACGTAGCTGGGTGATTATAAAGGTGCTCTACAGGTGTCTCTGAAGGTACTTGTTGGGTTGGCGTATTTCGAGATTAGGATTTGTCACTCCAATTGTCGGAGAGGTATCTCTGGGCCCTCTCGGTAATGCACATCACTATAAGCCTTGCAAGCAATGCAACTAATGAGTTAGTTACGAGATGATGTATTACAGAACGAGTAAAGAGACTTGCCGGTAATGAGATTGAACTAGGTATTGAGATACCGACGATCGAATCTCGGGCAAGTAACATACCAATGACAAAGGGAACAACATATGTTGTTATGCGGTCTGACCGATAAAGATCTTCATAGAATATGTGGGAGCCAATATGAGCATCCAGGTTCCGCTATTGGTTATTGACCGGAGACGTGTCTCAGTCATGTCTACATAGTTCTCGAACCCATAGGGTCCGCACGCTTAAAGTTTCGATGACGGTTATATTATGAGTTTTGATGTACCAAAGGTTGTTCGGAGTCCCGGATGTGATCACGGACATGACGAGGAGTCTCAAAATGGTCGAGACACGAAGATTGATACATTGGAAGCCTATATTTGGATATCGGAAGTGTTCCGGGTGAAATCAGGATTTTACCAGAGTACCGAGGGGTTACCGGAACCCCCCGGGGGCTTAATGGGCCATAGTGGGCCTTTGTGGAGAGCAGGGCCACGCGCCCCTCCCCCCTTGTCCGAATGGGACAAGGAGAGGGGGCCGGCACCCCCCTTTCCTTCCTCTCTCCCTCCTCTTTCCCCCTCCACTCCTAATCCAACAAGGAAAAGGGAGGGAGTCCTACTCCCGGTGGGAGTAGGACTCCTCCTGGCGCGCCCCCTCCTGGCCGGCCGCACCTCCCCCCTTGCTCCTTTATATACGGGGGCAAGGGGGGACCCTAGAGACACAACAATTGATCGTTTGATCTGTTAGCCGTGTGCGGTGCCCCCATCCACCATAGTCCACCTCGATAATACTGTAGCGGTGCTTAGGCGAAGCCCTGCATCGGTAGAACATCATCATCGTCACCATGCCATCGTGCTGACTAAACTCTCCCTCAACACTCGGCTGGATCGGAGTTCGAGGGACATCATCGGGCTGAACGTGTGCTGAACTCAGAGGTGCCGTACGTTTGGTACTTGATTGGTCGGATCGTGAAGATGTACGACTACATCAACCGCGTTGTGCTAACGCTTCCGCTTTCGGTATACGAGGGTACATGGACACCACTCTCCCCTCTCGTTGCTATGCATCACCATGATCTTGTGTGTGCGTAGGAAAATTTTGAAATTACTACGTTCCCCAACAGTGGCATCCGAGCCTGGTTTTATGCGTTGATGTTATATGCACGAGTAGAACACAAGTGAGTTGTGGGCGATATAAGTCATACTGCTTACCAGCATGTCATACTTTGGTTCGGCGGTATTGTTGGATGAAGCGGCCCGGACTGACATTACGCGTACGCTTACGCGAGACTGGTTCTACCGACGTGCTTTGCACATGGGTGGCTGGCGGGTGTCAGTTTCTCCAACTTTAGTTGAACCGAGTGTGGATACGTCCGGTCCTTGCAAAGGTTAAAATATCATCAACTTGACAAACTATCGTTGTGGTTTTTGATGCGAAGGTAAGAACGGTTCTTGCTAAGCCCGTAGCAGCCACGTAAAACTTGCAACAACAAAGTAGAGGACGTCTAACTTGTTTTTGCAGGGCATGTTGTGATGTGATATGGTCAAGACATGATGCTAAATTTTATTGTATGAGATGATCATGTTTTGTAACCGAGTTATCGGCAACTGGTAGGAGCCATATGGTTGTCGCTTTATTGTATGCAATGCAATCGCCCTATAATGCTTTACTTTATCACTAAGCGGTAGCGATAGTCGTAGAAGCATAAGATTGGCGAGATGACAACGATGCTACGATGGAGATCAAGGTGCCGTGCCGGTGATGATGGTGATTGTTGGTGTCAAAACCGGCGGATCTCGGGTAGGGGGTCACGAACTGTGCGTCTAGGCGGATGGTAACAGGAGACAAGGGACACGAAGTTTTACCCAGGTTCGGGCCCTCTCGATGGAGGTAAAACCCTACGTCCTGCTTGATCAATATTGATGATATGGGTAGTACAAGAGTAAATCTACCACGAGATCAAGGAGGCTAAACCCTAGAAGCTAGCCTATGGTATGATTGTTGTATGTTGTGTTGTCCTACGGACTAAAACCCTCCGGTTTATATAGACACCGGAGAGGGTTAGGGTTACACAAAGTCGGTTACAATGGTAGGAGATCTAAATATCCGCATCGCCGAGCCTGCCTTCCACGCCAAGGAAAGTCCCATCCGGACACGGGACAAAGTCTTCAATCTTGTATCTTCATAGTCCAGGAGTCCGGCTGAAGGTATAGTCCGGCTACCCGGACACCCCCTAATCCAGGACTCCCTCAGTAGCCCCTGAACCAGGCTTCTCGCAGATTGTCTTCGGCATTGCAAGGCGGGTTCCTCCTCCAAGTACTTCATAAAAGATCGTTAACACTAAGGATAGTGTCCGGCTCTGCAAAATAAGTTTCCACATATTGCCATAGCGAGAATAATATTTACACACATCTAATCTGCTGACGTATTCCGTAGCATGACATCACACTACGACCAAGCCTCTATTCGAATTGTTTTCACTTCCTCACCTCAGCGCATTTTGCGAGGCGGTTTCCTTGGCACGTCTTGTTGTAGCAGAGATCGTGTCCCCTTTATTTACGTGATTCTCATCAATACGGACGTGGGTAACCCAATCGTGCCCGTTAGCACGTTTCCTCGATTAAAGGCGAGTCCCAAACGGTTACGGGGAGGGCCCTTGGTATTCCACCTCTTACAAAGAGACCAAGGCCTTACCTCTTTATTTCAATCTCAAACGAGTTCGCCCGCCGCCTCGAGTTCCAACACCCTAGGCTCTAGATTTCAGGCGCTTCAGACCTTCGACAATGTGCGGTTCCGACCTCCAAGGCCGATGGATGCCCTCCTCCGTCATGGAGGAGGACGTGCTAAAGTTGAGAGAGGCCAAGTTCTTGACCGACGAAATTTCGCACAGGCTGCCTGCTCAAGGGCAGGCTATTCCCAGTCCCCAGCCCGGTGAGAGCGTGGTGTTCGTGTCTCACTTCCTTCGGGGGTTAGGCTTTCCCATGGATCCCTTTGTGAGGGGGCTGATGTTCTATTACGGGCTGGAATTTCACGACTTAGCTCCGGAGTCCATCCTCCATATTTCCTCATTCATCATCGTGTGCGAAGCATTCCTCCGTGTTACTCCTCACTTTGGATTATGGATCAAGACCTTTAAGGTTGAGCCGAAGATGATTGAGGGACGGCCCGCAGAGTGCGGAGGCGCTGTTATAAGTAAGAAGGCTGATGCTCCGTGGCCCGAGGGCCCTTTTCAAGAGGAGCTCGGCTTGTGGCAACAAGAGTGGTTCTACATCACCGCTCCCAGGGGCACCAAGTGGGTGGCGCCGCCTGCCTTTCGCTCGGGTCCCCCAAAGCAGCTAGGGTCGTGGGTCAATAAAGGCCTAGATTGGGGGCCACCCCAGGATGTGTCTTTGCTGCGGGGCCATATCAGGGATCTCTTAGAAACATGTCTCAGCTTGGTCAAAGTGACGCAAGTCATGCTGATCCACCGAACACTGCCCGGCAAACGTTGCTCCCTTCGTTTGTGGGAGTTTAATCCGGAGGGACCACGAGCTCTCCAGCATTTTATGGGCGCAACGCCCGCGGAGATGTATAGACTGTTCTTCGGATCACAAGCAATGTGTCCGGATTTGCCCGAGGACGCAGGTTTGAGCTGCAATCGCCCGAATACTCAAGTAAGTAGCCTTGTGCCCGGACTCGTTATCCGTATATTTTTCATAAACTTGCCCCTAAAAGAGCTGTCCCTTTTTAAACAGGAGTGGATAGCGAAAGCAAAGATGATCGGGTGTCCGGCTCCCCTCCCCGAGACCAGGCCGGATCCCGTGCTAGTCAGGATGCTGAAGATTGTGCCTTTGGGAGAAAGTGAGGGAGGGGACAAGGAAACTACGGCCTCCTCGAAGGAGGCTGTTAGGAAGGGAGGAACCGAAGATTCCTCTCCTCGGGGGAAGAAGAGGACCGCCTCTGAAAACCCGAAGACTATGGCCTCAAAGCGGGGGGGGGGGGGGAGGGGATCATTGTCAGAGGGTCCTACGTCGGGGGATACTTCGGCCGAACTATGCCCTCTAGGGGGCCAGCCCTCCAGCGAGCAGTAAGTAGAGAAAGATTATTTTTTTGAGAGAGAAATCCTTGCTTTATATCTGAGAAGAGTAACCGAAATTTTACCTTGTAGCTCGGACCTCAGCCCTTCTCAGCAGAGCTCGTCTTCGGGGGACCTTCTTTCGGAGATGATGGAGAGCGGGACGCCTCCCCCTGCCGTACCACCTAGCGAGGCGGGCGAACCTGAGGTGTCGTCGCGGAGGGCTTCTCCGAATCCGGCAGGGGCGGAAGGTAGCAATATGGACCACCAAGGTTCTCCGCGTCCGGCCTTCGAAAGAGGCCATAGGACGAATCCGGCACCGTCCAGTGCTCGGTCGGAGGAGCTGAAGAATCTGCTAGGGCGATCTTCTATATCAGAGGAGCACCGTGCGTTGATGGGCACGGTGATTGAAAGGATTTCGTCCACGGAAAGCGGATTGCACGAGGCTGTCAGAAGTTTACTAACAGGTTTTGAGGTACGTGAAATAATGTATATTTTCTGACAGTTGCGCATAAATAAGATGCGCCCTGTGTAGATAGTAGCCCCTGAGACTCTGTGCGTTGTCAAAAGTGACGGCGCGCAGAGGATCATAATCCCAGGTCTAAAATGTCGCCTTTGTATGTAGGTAGCGAAGTGTCTGGAATCCAGCCGGACTGATGATTTTGCCGAGCTAAAGCGGCAACTTGACGTGGCATATGCCGACATCGCGCTCATCAACAAGCGGCTTGATGAGGCTCAAGGTATGTAATTCCTTGGGCGGCACCTAGTAAGAGGAGCTTTATGCCAGTATCTTACAATGTGTGTGCTTGACGCAGATGGTGCGGCCGCCGTGGAGAGTCTTCGTGCGGAACTTGCCCGAGCTAAGGAACAAGCTAGAAAAAGTGATGCGGCTGCCGAGAAGGCCCTTGAAGAGCTGAGGGCCGAACAGGCTGCTCACTGCCGAAGCAGGAAAGAGATAGCCAAGATGGCCGTGAAGCTAAAGAGCGCTGCTGACCGTTGCAAGCTTCTGAAAAAAGAAGATCGGGCAGAACCCACGGACTTGAAGAAGGCCGTTGCCGATGCCAAGGATGCTCGCTCTGCGATGAGAGCTACGAGGGAGGAGCTTCATGAAGCCGGAGAGATCGCGGCTGGAAAGCCCTTTATGCTGCGGAGGAAGTTTTGTGATCCTAGGCATGCTCCGTTGGACCGGCTGTGGAGTACGATGGACACCTATCTGGATTTGGCAGCAAGTGCTGCTGATGTGACCGAACACTTTCGAGATCAAGGAGATCTCGAAGTGGAGAAACTCTTTTGGTCGCAGTTCCACAATCCAGAGCGTCCACTATCAGTGGCCGATCGTCTGGCCGAATGGGCCGAGCTGAATAGGTTGTCCGGACTCGCCATGAAGTGCGTCATGAGTCATCTGTGGCCGGGGAGATCGGAGCCGAAGAGTTATTTTAGCTTGGTGCAGCAATTCCTTGGTGCGGTGCCACATATCAATGCAATGAAGAGGTCAGCATGTATAGAGGGCGCACGGATGGCTCTTGCCCGTGTCAAGACATACTGGGCGGAGATGGAGACCACCGTTGTTGCATCCCGAGATTCGGACAAAAGCCGAGTACGCTCCGAGCACTATTTTCAGGAAGTCATTGAAGGCGCTCGTGTGATAGAGACGCAGTGCTCGAAGGATGCTATGTTCTAATTGCATATTTAATTGTAAAGCAATATTTTGATAAATTGTAGTAGCCTTTTATACTTGTGCCTTCAAGTATTTGAAACACCTCCTGTGCGGCCGTTTTAAGATATATATATATATATATATATATATATATATATATATATATACACACACACACATATATATAATCTGTAAGATGGCAGTCGTTGGCTTCAGCCCCACGCACATAGTGCGGGGGTGCTCGCAGAAGGCGCATTTTCACACTTAATCCAATGTCTTGGTCCTACAAAGGAGGTGATAGCGCAGCGAGCTAGGCAACCGGACTATAATGCTTTAACACTTTCACTTAGCCATAGGAGCTTGACAGTGAGGCTACTTAAATAGCCCCTGGTGGCGCCTGCGCTCGCCCGAAGTCGGGGCGCATATGTGCCTGGCCGGGAAACGGCCCTTCGTTAATGCGGAGGAATCCTATAGATTCCGGTGAGTCATCGAGTGGTTGACCAGTCTCACGCTATATCATGACGGTCAGTTTTCGGCTTTCTCTACTGAGGTGCTCGCCTGGCCGAACCGGGGCACAATCGCAGTAGTTCTCTTGGTGCCGCCTTACCCGATAGTGCGGAACGTAAGGCAGCCAAACACAGGAGCCGGGCAACCCAACATTTGACCAAAGACATGATTCGGAGCTGATGCATATAAGGCCAAACTCGCAACGCCGAACACTCCCTAAGGTATTCGGTCTTTATGAGTGCAGGCGGGACAACACCCTTGGTTATAAGCCCCTAGTGTCCAGGTACACGCAAAATTCCTGACGTGGCCACATGCCAAGACGTCAGTCCCCTCCTTGATTATACCGAAAAACCGGAGGATGTGTATCAACAAGAGACAGTAAAAAAGGTTTACGCAGGGTCTTAATCTGAAAACAATCCTTGGAACGGGTCCCTGCTGCACGTCTGCGCCTGTGTCTCCGTTGTGCCGTATCCTGGACGGGCGCAGCACGATGTTCATCTGTAAAAGAGAGGAACTTAGTTGAAAAAGAAAAAAGGGTCGTGCCGAACAAAATTTATACTAAGTAATCAAAGTATAGATTAAATGGGTAAAATTGAGCTTGATTGTCTCATATTGTACATGCGCGGAACCCCTAGCGTAGGGGTATACAGATATTAAGCCTTTATTAATGATATGTTTACGCCGGACTCGTCCAGCCGTGTCCGTGGTCTTAACGACCTATTTTGGATGTTTTTGGCTGATGAAACCGTATTATTGTGGGGCTGTTAAGGCAGCCTGTAACACCCCGGATGTAACTTGCCATATTTGTAACTCCAACTCTTGCCATTTTCGGCTATGTGATATGATATTCCCTCCGTGGTTGGGTTCTTCTTCGTTTTGCATTTTGTCCTTGTCGTGCATTTTATATCATGTCATCATGTGCATCACATTCGCATACGTGTTCGTTTCATGAATCCGAGCATTTTCCCCGTTGTCCGTTTTGCAATCCGGCGCTCCTATGTTCCCCGGCGTCCCCTTTTACCTATTTTTCATGTGCGGGTGTTAAGCGGTCTCGGAATGGACCGAGGTTTGCCAAGCGGCCTTGGTATAGCACCGGTAGACCGCCTGTCAAGTTTCGGGTCATTCGGAGGTCGTTTGATGCTCCAACGGTTAACCGGGTAACCGTGAAGGCCACGTGTGTGTTGCAGCCCAAAACCCCTTCAAATCAGCCCAATAACCCATCTAAGACACTCCCATGTCCATCGCCATTCGATCACGAACGTGTGCCCGCAAACCGTGCTCAATTTGGAGCCTCCTAGCTCCTTCTACCTATAAATAGACCCCCCATTTCCAAATCCCGGATCAAATCCACCCTGACCCTAGCCCCGCTCCTCTCCGCGTCGCCGGACATGTCCGGATCGGGCCGGACGCGTCCGCGCCGCCACCCGCAGCCACTCAGAGGCTGCCACGTGGTACCCCGGCCGCCGCGCGCGCCGCCGGCCCGCCAGGCCCGCGGCCGGCCCCCGGAGCCCGAGCGCGCCCCGCGCGCCTCCTGCCGCCCGGCCCGACCGCGCCTCTCCGCTCCCGCCGGCCGCCGCCGCATCCCGGCCGCGCACCCCGCCGGCCTCCGCCGCCCCGCGCCCGTCGCCGTCCCGCAGCGCCGCCGCCCGCCGCAGCTCCTCCGTCCCGGCGCCCCGCACCTTCCTCCTCCAGATCCGGCGACCCCGCGCTCGGATCCGGCCATCTCCGCCGTCTCCGGCCATCTCCGGCGAGTTGCCCCGGCCCCGCCTCGTTATCCGCGCCCGAGGGTTGACTTCTCCTCCCCCCGAAATCCTCCAAGTCATTTTCTGCAGAGATTTTGTTGCATGTTCATCGCATCATAACTTGCTGCATACTGCTCCGTTTCGTGCGTATAATATGTCAAATTGTTCGCCTCGATGAGTACATCATTGCCTCTCATTGCATAATTTTCATTTGAGCTCATCTTGATGCCCGAAATGCTGTTAGAAGAGGGCTATGTGATGTTAGTTTCAGATCTGTTTCAGTAGATGCACTTTTGTCATTTTTGCCATGATTGATGTGTGCATCCTATGAACTGGAGTCCTACATGTGTTTTGTAATATGCCATGCCATCTTTACAGGGGTGTATGCGATGTATTTTTGTGATTTTTTTGGTGACTAGCACAAGCATGCAAACTAGGGTACATAATGTTGCTGATTTCAGAGACTTAGTAATTTCACTAAGTAATTCCCTGCTGTTATTTTTATGCCATGTATTCATGTTGTTTCAGAGAGATCTATGCCTCTTTTGAGCATGATCAATAAGGGTGTTTTTAACATATGGATTTTATCTATCCATCCATGGCTTTGTTTGTAATTATGGAGCACCCTAGCTTGAGTCAATCGAGCTCTACTTTTGCTATAAAATGTTCCTGGCAGATTGTTTACATGTTATTCGATTTTGCCAAGCTTGGTGTAGTTGATCCTTGCATGCTATGATGTTATTCTTGCCATTTATAGCTTCTATGACATGTCTTCTTGGTGGGGGGTATGCTTAGTTTATCATGAAAAGCTCTGTAGTGAGTGCATCGAGCTCATAAACATGCCTACTTGCTATCTGTTTTTGACATGTCCAGTTTTCTGCTAAGTCTGAAACCTGTAACGAAACTTGCTTAATTGACATGGGTGTTATTATATTTTCTGGTCCTTTTTGGCTCATGGTCACTAAGGGACTTTTGTTAAATGCTTCGAGTAGATACATTCCATGCCATGTTTTGCTATGTCCTGGTCTTGTAGCATGTTGTTTCCTTGCTCTAAACATGTCATCCTGATGTTGATTTCTGGCATGATAGTATTTTCACTAAGTCTGTGAACCTGTTATCTTTTGCACTTTTGTCATGCTTGTTTGAACCTGTTATGTTGTGATTTAGCCGTATCTCAGTGTTCATCTTTTGTCAAGCATCTTGAGTAGATCTCTGCCATATGCTTTTCTGATATGTTCGGGTGCAGTAACTTAATTACTTGTTGCTTGCTAAGTGGCATCATGCTGTTAATGGCAGAATCTTGTCATTCTTGTTTTGCTTGTCACTTGCAAACCGTGCATCCGATTCCGGTGATCTTTATATCGATTTCAACCGAAATCACCTCACCTTTCCAGTGGCATACTTGGTTTGCCAATATTATGCCTGGTTCATCTTTTTTCCTTCCGAAGCATGCATATGCATTGCATACCACATCTCGCATATCATGCCATGTTTTGCATCATGTTGATTGCGCATTGCATCGTGGTTGATAGTCGTTCCTTTGATTGTGTTCTTGTTTTGGGTAGAGCCGGGAGACGAGTACGTGAACGAGGAACCTGTCGAGAACACTTACGAGGATCAAGCTTTCGACAACTCTGAGAACCTTGCAGGCAAGATGACCATACCCTCGAAATCACTTCTATCTTTGCTTGCTAGATGCCCGCTCTTTTGCTATGCCTATGCTGCGATACCTACCACTTGCTATATCATGCCACCCATATTGCCATGTCAAACCTCTAACCATCCATGTCCTAGCAAACCGTTGATTGGCTATGTTACCGCTTTGCTCAACCCCTCTTATAGCGTTGCTAGTTGCAGGTGAAGATGCAGTTTGTTCCATGTTGGAACATGATTACTTTGGGTTATCACAATATCTCTTATTGTAATTAATGCATCTATATACTTGGTAAAGGGTGGAAGGCTCGGCCTTATGCCTGGTGTTTTGTTCCACTCTTGCCACCCTAGTTTCCGTCATACCGGTGTTATGTTCCTTGATTTTGCGTTCCTTACACGGTTGGGTGATTTATGGGACCCCCTTGACAGTTCGCTTTGAATAAGACTCCTCCAGCAAGGCCCAATATTGGTTTTACCATTTGCCACCTAAGCGTTTTTTCCTCGGGTTTTCGCGAGCCCGAGGGTCATCTTTATTTTAACCCCCCGGGCCAGTTCTCCTTCGATTGCTGGCCCAAACTAGAGCGCTTTGCAGCGCCACCTCAAGGAAACTTGGGGTCTGGTTTTAGTTGTACGGACTGCTCATCCGGATGTGCCCTGAGACCGAGATATGTGCAGCTCCTATCAGGATTTGTCGGCACAATCGGGCGGCTTTGCTGGTCTTATTTTATTGCTATCGAAATGTCTTGTAGTCCGGGATTCCGAGACTGATCGGTTCTTCTCGGTAGAAGGAATATCCTTCGTTGACCGTGAGAGCTTATAATGGGCTAAGTTGGGACACCCCTGCAGGGTATTATCTTTCGAAAGCCGTGCCCGCGGTTATGAGGCAGATGGGAATTTGTTAATGTCCGGTTGTAGAAAACCCGAAGTTGACCCTAATTAAAACACATCAACCGCGTGTGTAACCGTGATGGTCTCTTCTCGGCGGAGTCCGGGAAGTGAACACGGTGTTGGAGTTATGCCTGACGTAGGTTGTTCTAGGATCACTTCTTGATCACTTCTAGCTTCACGACCGTGCTTTGCTTCTCTTCTCGCTCTCTTTTGCGTTGTTAGCCACCATATATGCTAGTCGCTTGCCGCAGCTCCACCTCACAACCCTATCCTACCTTTAAGCTTAAATATTATTGATCTCGCGGGTGTGAGATTGCTGAGTCCCCGTGACTCATAGATTCTACCAAAACAGTTGCAGGTGCCGACGATGCCAGTGCAGATGACGCATCCAAGCTCAAGTGGGAGTTCGACGAGGAACATGGTCGTTACTATGTGTCTTTTCCTGATGATCAGTAGTGGAGCCCAGTTGGGACGATCGGGGATCTGTGTAGCATTTGGGGTAGTCTTCTTTCATTTTGGTTCCGTAGTCGGACCTTGAGTGTAATCTGGATGATGGATGTTTATTTATGTATTGTGTGAAGTGGCGACTGTAAGCAAACTATGTATCTCTTTCCCTTATGTATTACATGGGTTGTGTGAAGATTACCTCACTTGCGACATTGCTTTCTATGCGGTTATGCCTCTAAGTCGTGCTTCGACACATGGGAGATATAGCCGCATCGAGGGCGTTACAAGTTGGTAATCAGAGCCTTCCCCGACCTTAGGAGCCCCCACTGATTGATCGTTTTTAGCGGCCGAGTTGTGTCTAGAAAATGTTTTGAGTCATTTAGGAATTATGTATCGGAGAGTTTAGGAATTCTTTTTTACTTCCCAGTCTCCTCATCGCTCTGGTAAGGCATCCTGCTGTAGAGTTTTGACTCTTCTCTTCTCAAATTTCACTAAAATTTTTTTTAGGATCACGCGGGTATCTTAGAATCGTTCCGATGGTTTTATGATGACAACATTGTCTTGGTGCCTCCTGTCAGCAGGGGTTTAGTGGAGGTGTCCCGGGGAGTTGAGCTCTGAGGTGTTGTCGTCATAATTTTATCGTTGCAGTTCTGGAATACCTGAGTTTAGTACGCCGACATCGAAAATCTCTTTTGTACAGTTGTTGGTGAGATAACCCTGATAGCCCAGTAGTGAGGCGAGTGCGGGAGTATTGCCATAACTCGTATAACGGATGCTTTTCGAAGGTTGAGGTAGACGATTTCCGAAGGTTTCTTGGTTATGTGTTGAAGGATGGATACAGCTGGATCTAGGTATTGTTAGTTTGGGTGATATATTTTGTGTCCCCTGTATCCCCAACACCTGATTGCATAACCAGAAAGTTTCGGGAGTTTATAAGTGGGAATTCAAGTAGCTCCTAGAATATCTTTCCGACAGATGCATGATATGGGATTGGGTAAATCTCTATCATATGTATTTGTCCCGGCTTATTCTACAAGCAAATCCTTTGTTTTGTTTTCAGTTGTGATATTCGAGTTGTTTCGAGGCAGATGGTGATTTTCATACCTTTATCTAAATGGCTTCTCAGCTTATGAAAGTGTGATGCTTTACTTTGGAATTCATTCGTTCATTCTTGTTCGAATGTTTATTGTGAAGACTATATGTTGCAATTTCGATCCTTTGATTCAGCTTGAATATATGTCTTTCAAGATGCTAATGGATGTCACCCTCTTCAGGATGGCTCTGCCAATGCGTCAGAATCCGGAACGCAATGAAGGAAGTCAGGCTAACCCTCCGTCACCACCTCCGCCTCCGGAGGCATGGCAAGCCTTGATGACAGCCACCAATGCTAACGCTCAGATTCTGATTCAGCTCTTGCAAGATCGCAACCAAGGGCAAGGTAATCAGGGAAATCAAGGCCAAGGCAACAATCAGCCGCATTTTGCTACCCTCAATCAGTTCCTTGCAAATCAGCCGAAGACTTTCAGCTACTGTGTTGAGGCCACAGACGCCGATGATTGGCTCGTGGACATCAACAAGCACTTCGAATGTAGCAATGTCAGACCTGAGGACTTTGTCAACTTTGCCTCTTTTCATGTCAAGGATCAAGCTGCTGAGTGGTTCCAACAATACAAAGATTCCAGAGGAGGTCGTGTGATTACCTGGGATTATTTCCGCCGTGACTTCAAAGCTCATCACATTCTAGAAAGTGTTGTTGAGACTAAGCGTGAGGAGTTCCGCAATCTCAAGCAAGGCAACATGTCTGTGTATCAATACAACACTCAGTTCCAGAAGCTCTCTCGTTTTGCTAAGCAAGACATCCCTGATGAGAAGAGCATGATTTACCAGTTCAGGCGTGGCCTCAGAGAAGATCTGCAACTAGCTCTCGTGCTTTTTGAGTCGTTAAAGTATGATGAATTCTACAACATGGCACTGAAACAAGAAGATGCTCAGCTCAAGTGTGAGGCATCTAAGAAGAGAGTCAGGGACGCAGTTCAGTCCTCTTCTTCCTCACTAGTGGCGGCCAAGCAACAAAAGTTCTGGTTGCCTCCTCCTCCTCCGTTCCGTCAACCTTATCAGCAGAAGAACTCAGGTGATCGTGGATCTTCCCACCCACCCAACCCTGGCTATCAGAACAAGTCTCAGAACCAAGCTCCAAGGCCAAATGCTCCTTATCATCATCCGCTCTCAGAGGTGACTTGCAACAAATGTCAGCAAAAGGGTCACTATGCGAACAAGTGCTTCAACCAAAGGCGCCTTCCGCCTCCTCCTCCTGTGAAATCTTCCAGTAATGCAGTGGTCAAGCATAATCCTAAGCATGCCAAAGTGAACATGTTAAATGCAGCTCAAGCGGAGGATTCTTCAGAAGTGATCATGGGTAACCTTCCTGTTAATGATATTCCAGCAAAAGTCTTATTTGATACCGGTGCATCGCATTCTTTCATGTCATATCCGTTTGCATCGAAGCATAATGTTGACACAGAGATTTTGTCCAAAGTTATGCAAGTTGTTTCTCCTGGAAAACTTTTGTCTTCTAGCTTGGTTGCTCCGGATGTTTCTATCAATATGGGCGACTATAGATTTCTGGCTAAACCAATTGTTCTTGGTGACTCTGATATTGATCTTATTCTCGGGATGGACTGGCTTTCTAAGCACAAGGCTCAACTTGATTGTGCCGCCAGGGAAATTCAATTGACTCACTCTTCTGACGATGTGATCATCTATGCCGCTCGCGATGAAACCATTCGGTTGTTTTCTCTCAATGAGAAGGGCGAATTGGATGCTATCTCTGAGATTCCAGTCGTTTGTGAGTACCAAGGTGTCTTTCCAGAAGAGCTTCCGGGTATGCCTCCTCACCGGCCAGTCGACTTCGTTATTGATCTTGAGCCTGGCACGGAACCCGTTTGCAAGCGTCCATACAAGCTTGGGCCAAAAGAGTTGAAGGAATTGAAGAAACAACTCGATGAACAAGAGCGTCTGGGTCTGATCAGACCGAGTTCATCTCCTTGGGGTTGTGGTGTTCTTTTTGTCCAGAAGAATGATGGCACGGACCGACTTTGCGTCGATTACCGTCCATTGAACAAGAAGAAAATCAAGAACAAGTACCCACTTCCCAACATCAATGAGCTATTCGAGCAACTTAAAGGTGCTAAAGTGTTCTCCAAGCTTGACCTTCGTATGGGTTATCATCAGATTCGCATTCGTGAAGAAGATATTCCCAAGACAGCATTCAGAACAAGCTTTGGTTCTTATGAATATACTATCATGTCTTTCGGCCTTGTCAATGCTCCTCCAACTTTCTCTCGAATGATGAACTTCATCTTCAACCCCTACACCAATGAATTCGTCTTGGTCTATCTCAATGATATATTGGTCTTCTCCAAGAATAAGAAGGATCATGCCAAACATTTGCGACTGGTGCTCGACAAGCTCAGAGAGTATAAATTCTATGCGAAGTTCTCCAAATGTGAATTCTGGCTTGATGAAGTTCTTTACCTTGGTCATATCATCTCTGCCAAGGGCATTGCTATTAATCCAGAGAGGGTGTCTGCAGTTTTGAATTGGGAACCTCCTCAGAATGTCAAGCAGCTTCGCAGTTTTCTTGGACTTGCAAGCTATTGCCGAAGATTCGTTAAGAATTTCTCAAAGATTGCAAAGCCTCTTTCCAACCTCCTCCAGAAGCATGTGAAGTATGTCTGGTCTCCTGAGTGTGACATTGCTTTCAACACTATCAAAGAGAAACTCGTCACTGCTCCAGTTTTGACTCCTCCTGACGAATCCAAGCCTTATGAAGTTTTCTGTGATGCTTCTCTTCAAGGTCTCGGTGCTGTTTTAATGCAAGAGAAGAAGGTTGTGGCCTATACCTCTCGTCAGTTGAAGCCCAACGAAAAGAACTACCCCACTAACGATCTTGAGTTGGCGGCAGTTGTCCATGCATTGATAACATGGAGACATCTCTTGTTGGGAAGGAAAGTGGACATATTCACCGATCACAAGAGTCTCAAGTACATCTTCACTCAGCCCAACCTCAACCTCAGGCAAACTCGATGGGTCGAAATGATTCAAGAGTATAATCCAAGTATTGAATATACTCCAAGCAAGGCTAATGTGATTGCAGACGCTTTGAGCAGGAAGGCTTATTGCAACAGCTTAATCCTCAAACCCTTTCAACTGGATCTTTGTGAAGCTTTCCGCAAGTTGAATCTCCAAGTTGTTCCTCAAGGTTTTCTTGCCAACCTCATAGTCTCTCCTACTTTGGAAGATCAAATTCGTGAGGAACAACTGATGGATACCATGGTGAAGAAGGTGAAACATGGTATTGACAAGGGCATTTCCAAATATAAGTGCTATTGCGTTGATGACAGAGATACTCTTTTCTTCGAGGACCGGATTGTGGTTCCAAAGGGTGATCTTCGTAAAGTCATTATGAACGAGGCGCACAATTCTCTTCTGTCAATTCATCCTGGAAGTACAAAGATGTACCATGACCTCAAGCAGTCGTATTGGTGGACTCGAATGAAGCGAGAAATTGCTCAATTCGTGAATGAATATGATGTCTGCAGAACGGTGAAAGCAGAACACCAACGACCAGCTGGTCTACTCCAACCTCTTGCTATTCTAGAATGGAAGTTTGATCATATCGAAATGGACTTCGTGACTGGTTTTCCTAAGTCTAAGTGTGGAAATGATGCTATCTTCGTCGTCATCGACAAGCTCACTAAAGTGGCTCATTTTCTTCCTATCAAAGAGTCTATCACAGCAGCGCAGCTGGCAGAGCTTTACACCTCCAGAATTGTCTCCTTGCATGGCATTCCACAATTGATTTCTTCAGACCGTGGCATCATCTTTACATCCAAGTTTTGGGATTCTTTTCAGAAGGCCATGGGCACTAACATTCGCTTCAGCACAACTTTCCACCCTCAAACTAGTGGACAAGTCGAGCGTGTCAACCAAATTCTTGAAGATATGCTCAGGGCTTGTGTTATCTCTTTCGGCATGAAGTGGGAGGATTGTCTTCCATATGCTGAGTTCTCTTACAACAACAGCTTTCAAGCGAGCTCGGGCAAAGCCCCATTCGAGATTCTCTATGGCAGAAAGTGCCGTACTCCTCTTAATTGGTCAGAGACGGGCGAACGCCAACTTCTTGGCAACGACTTGATCACAGAGGCTGAAGATATGTGCAAAGTCATTCGTGAGAATCTCAAAGCCGCTCAATCGCGCCAGAAGAGCTATTACGATAGCAAACACCGTGATGTGGCTTTCGAGATCGGAGACCATGTCTACCTCCGCGTCTCTCCAATGAAAGGCACTCGTCGCTTCGGTATCAAAGGGAAACTTGCCCCTAGATACGTCGGTCCTTTCAAGATCATCGGCAAAAGAGGCGATCTCGCCTATCAACTTGAGCTTCCCCCCAACTTTGCAAATGTGCACGATGTGTTCCACGTGTCACAGCTTCGCAAGTGCTTCAAGACGCCTGAGCGCACCATCAACTTCGAAGAGATTGATCTTCAAGAAGATTTGTCCTATCATGAGCATCCCGTTGCTATTCTTGAAGAAACTGAGCGCAAGACTCGCAACAAGTCCATCAAATTCCTGAAAGTGAAGTGGTCTCACCATTCCGACCGAGAAGCCACCTGGGAGCGCGAGGACCACCTCCGTTCCGAATATCCGGAGTTCTTTCAGTCCTAGATCTCGGGACGAGATCCTCTCGTAGTGGTGGAGTGTTGTAACACCCCGGATGTAACTTGCCATATTTGTAACTCCAACTCTTGCCATTTTCGGCTATGTGATATGATATTCCCTCCGTGGTTGGGTTCTTCTTCGTTTTGCATTTTGTCCTTGTCGTGCATTTTATATCATGTCATCATGTGCATCACATTCGCATACGTGTTCGTTTCATGAATCCGAGCATTTTCCCCGTTGTCCGTTTTGCAATCCGGCGCTCCTATGTTCCCCGGCGTCCCCTTTTACCTATTTTTCATGTGCGGGTGTTAAGCGGTCTCGGAATGGACCGAGGTTTGCCAAGCGGCCTTGGTATAGCACCGGTAGACCGCCTGTCAAGTTTCGGGTCATTCGGAGGTTGTTTGATGCTCCAACGGTTAACCGGGTAACCGTGAAGGCCTCGTGTGTGTTGCAGCCCAAAACCCCTTCAAATCAGCCCAATAACCCATCTAAGACACTCCCATGTCCATCCGTTCGATCACGATCGTGTGGCCGCAAACCGTGCTCAATTTGGAGCCTCCTAGCTCCTTCTACCTATAAATAGACCCCCCATTTCCAAATCCAGGATCAAATCCACCCTAACCCTAGCCCCGCTCCTCTCCGCGCTGCCGGACACGTCCGGATCGGGCCGGACGCGTCCGCGCCGCCGTCCGCAGCCACTCAGAGGCTGCCACATGGCACCCCGGCCGCCGCGCGCGCCGCCGGCCCGCCAGGCCTGCGGCCGGCTCCCGGAGCCCGAGCGCGCCCCGCGCGCCTCCCGCCGCCCGGCCCGACCGCGCCTCCCCGCGCCTCTTAGCTCCCGCTGGCCGCCGCCGCATCCCGGCCGCGCACCCCGCCGTCCTCCGCCGCCCCGCGCCCGTCGCCGTCCCGCAGCGCCGCCGCCCGCTGCAGCTCCTCCTCCGTCCCGGCGCCCCGCACCCTCCTCCTCCAGATCCGGCCACCCCGCGCCCGGATCCGGCCATCTCCCCCGTCTCCGACCATCTCCGGCGAGTTGCCCCGGCCCCGCCTCGTTATCCGTGCCCGAGGGTTGACTTCTCCCCCCTAAATCCTCTGAGTCATTTTCTGCAGAGATTTTGTTGCATGTTCATCGCATCATAACTTGCCGCATACTACTCCGTTTCATGCGTATAATATGTCAAATTGTTCATCTCGATGAGTGCATCATTCCATCTCATTGCATCATTTTCATTTGAGCTCATCTTTATGCCCGAAATGCTGTTAGAAGAGGGCTATGTGATGTTAGTTTCAGATCTGTTTCAGTAGATGCACTTTTGTCATTTTTGCCATGATTGATGTGTGCATCCTATGAACTGGAGTCCTACATGTGTTTTGTAATATGCCATGCCATCTTTACAGGGGTGTATGCCATGTATTTTTGTGATCTTTGTGGTGACTAGCACAAGCATGCAAACTAGGGTACATAATGTTGCTGATTTCAGAGACTTAGTAATAACACTAAGTTATTCCCTGCTGTTATTTTTATGCCATGTGTTCATGTTGTTTCAGAGAGATCTATGCCTCTTTTGAGCATGATCAATAAGGGTGTTTTTAACATATGGATTTTATCTATCCATCCATGCCTTTGTTTGTAATTATGGAGCACCCTAGCTTGAGTCAATCGAGCTCTACTTTTGCTATAAAATGTTCCTGGCAGATTGTTTACATGTTATTCGATTTTGCCAAGCTTGGTGTAGTTGATCCTTGCATGCTATGATGTTATTATTGCCATTTATAGCTTCTATGACATGTCTTCTTGGTGGGGGGTATGCTTAGTTTATCATGAAAAGCTCTGTAGTGAGTGCATCGAGCTCATAAACATGCCTACTTGCTATCTGTTTTTGACATGTCCAGTTTTCTGCTAAGTCTGAAACCTGTAACGAAACTTGCTTAATTGACATGGGTGTTATTATATTTTCTGGTCCTTTTTGGCTCATGGTCAGTAAGGGACTTTTGTTAAATGCTTTGAGTAGATACATTCCGTGCCATGTTTTGCTATGTCCTGGTCTTGTAGCATGTTGTTTCCTTGCTCTAAACATGTCATCCTGATGTTGATTTCTGGCATGATAGTATTTTCACTAAGTCTGTGAACCTGTTATCTTTTGCACTTTTGTCATGCTTGTTTGAACCTGTTATGTTGTGATTTAGCCGTAGCTCAGTGTTCATCTTTTGTCAAGCATCTTGAGTAGATCTCTGCCATATGCTTTTCTGATATGTTCGGGTGTAGTAACTTAATTACTTGTTGCTTGCTAAGTGGCATCATGGTGTTGATGGCAGAATCTTGTCATTCTTGTTTTGCTTGTCACTTGCAAACCGTGCATCCGATTCCGGTGATCTTTATATCGATTTCAACCGAAATCACCTCACCTTTCCAGTGGCATACTTGGTTTGCCAAGATTATGCCTGGTTCATCTTTTTCCTTCCGAAGCATGCATATGCATTGCATACCACATCTCGCATATCATGCCATGTTTTGCATCATGTTGATTGCGCATTGCATCGTGGTTGATAGTCGTTCCTTTGCTTGTGTTCTTGTTTTGGGTAGAGCCAGGAGACGAGTACGTGAACAAGGAACCTGTTGAGAACACTTACGAGGATCAAGCTTTCGACAACTCTGAGAACCTTGCAGGCAAGATGACCATACCCTCGAAATCACTTCTATCTTTGCTTGCTAGATGCCCGCTCTTTTGCTATGCCTATGCTGCGATACCTACCACTTGCTATATCATGCCACCCATATTGCCATGTCAAACCTCTAACCATCCATGTCCTAGCAAACCGTTGATTGGCTATGTTACCGCTTTGCTCAGCCCCTCTTATAGTGTTGCTAGTTGCAGGTGAAGATGAAGTTTGTTCCATGTTGGAACATGATTACTTTGGGTTATCACAATATCTCTTATTGTAATTAATGCATCTATATACTTGGTAAAGGGTGGAAGGCTCGGCCTTATGCCTGGTGTTTTGTTCCACTCTTGCCACCCTAGTTTCCGTCATACCGGTGTTATGTTCCTTGATTTTGCGTTCCTTACATGGTTGGGTGATTTATGGGACCCCCTTGACAGTTTGCTTTGAATAAGACTCCTCCAGCAAGGCCCAATATTGGTTTTACCATTTGCCACCTAAGCCTTTTTCCCCCGGGTTTTCGCGAGCCCGAGGGTCATCTTTATTTTAACCCCCCCGGGCCAGTTCTCCTTCGATTGCTGGCCCAAACTAGAGCGCTTTGCAGCGCCACCTCAAGGAAACTTGGGGTCTGGTTTTAGTTGTACGGACTGCTCATCCGGATGTGCCCTGAGACCGAGATATGTGCAGCTCCTATCAGGATTTGTCGGCACAATCGGGCGGCTTTGCTGGTCTTGTTTTATTGCTGTCGAAATGTCTTGTAGTCCGGGATTCCGAGGCTGATCGGTTCTTCCCGGTAGAAGGAATATCCTTCGTTGACCGTGAGAGCTTATAATGGGCTAAGTTGGGACACCCCTGCAGGGTATTATCTTTCGAAAGCCGTGCCCGCGGTTATGAGGCAGATGGGAATTTGTTAATGTCTGGTTGTAGAAAACCCGAAGTTGACCTTAATTAAAACACATCAACCGCGTGTGTAACCGTGATGGTCTCTTCTCGGAGGAGTCCGGTAAGTGAACACGGTGTTGGAGTTATGCCTGACGTAGGTTGTTCTAGGATCACTTCTTGATCACTTCTAGCTTCACGACCGTGCTTTGCTTCTCTTCTCGCTCTCTTTTGCGTTGTTAGCCACCATATATGCTAGTCGCTTGCCGCAGCTCCACCTCACAACCCTATCCTACCTTTAAGCTTAAATAGTATTGATCTCGCGGGTGTGAGATTGCTGAGTCCCCGTGACTCACAGATTCTACCAAAACAGTTGCAGGTGCCGACGATGCCAGTGCAGATGACGCATCCGAGCTCAAGTGGGAGTTCGACGAGGAACGTGGTCGTTACTATGTGTCTTTTCCTGATGATCAGTAGTGGAGCCCAGTTGGGACGATCGGGGATCTGTGTAGCATTTGGGGTAGTCTTCTTTCATTTTGGTTCCGTAGTCGGACCTTGAGTGTAATCTGGATGATGGATGTTTATTTATGTATTGTGTGAAGTGGCGACTGTAAGCCAACTATGTATCTCTTTCCCTTATGTATTACATGGGTTGTGTGAAGATTACCTCACTTGCGACATTGCTTTCTATGCGGTTATGCCTCTAAGTCGTGCTTCGACATGTGGGAGATATAGCCACATCGAGGGCGTTACACAGCCGCACGATCCTCCGCGGGGGGCGCACTCAATGTTTTCCCTTTAAAGAGATGATGCCTCGTGGACCGGGCATCTTGAGCGTAAGAGATGCGTAATGTGGTATTGCGTTAAAGCGGGCGAAAGCTTCAGGTCCCAACAGTGCTTGATAGCGACTTGAGAATGGGACGATGTGGAAAGTTAGCTTTTCGCGGCGGAAGTTATCGGGGAAGCCGAATATGACTTCAAGCCGGAGAAAGCCCATGCAATGGGTATCCGGACCTGGCGCTACCCCTTGAAAGGAGGTTTTGCTGTGGCGAATTCTTGTTGGGTCTATCCCCATGTGGCGGATTGTGTCCTGATATATCAGGTTTAGACCACTGCCGCCGTCCATCAGGACATTTGTAAACTGGAGTCCGCCAATTATTGGATCGAGTACCAAGGCAGTCCAGCCTGCGCTCCTGATACTTCTAGAGTAATCCCGATGATCGAAGACGATTGGTTTTGTCAACCGGTGGCGGGACTCCTTTGAGATAGGCCGTATGGAGCGTACCTTTATGGGCGCCGCACACTTTGTTATGTGAAGTAAGTTTACTGTTTTTACTTCTTGTGGAAAATTCTTTTGTTTCCTGGTGCTCTGCTTTTGGGGTTCGTCATCGTCTTCGCTTGGTGTGTCGAGCCCCTTGTGTTCGGCGTTGAGTCTGCCGGATTGTTTGAAGACCCAACGATCTCTGTGGGTATGGTTAGCAGGCTTCCCGGGAGTACTGTGTATTTGACATATCCTGTCCAAGATTTTGTTTAGGTTGGATAGCTCGTCCCTGTTATCATGAAGGGGCGGCTTTTTCTGATTCTGTTGTGAGCTTTTGAATCCGGCGTTGACTGCGTGCTCTTCGGACTGTTTTCCTTAGTCCGGCGACGATCCTTGTTGCGTCGCGGTTTTCAGTTTCCATCCCTGGTTTCGGATGTACTTGGGTCGCTGGTGCTACATCTTGCCAACCAGCTGTCCTCTCCTGCGCAAAAGCGGGTCATGAGGCTTGTTAATGCGGCCATTGTTCTTGGCTTTTCTTGGCCGAGGTGTCTGGCTATCCATTCGTCTCGAACGTTATGCCTAAAAGCTGCTAGGGCTTCGGCGTCCGGACAGTCGACTATCTGATTCTTTTTAGTAAGAAATCTGTTCCAGAATTGCTGAGCTGACTCTCCGGGCTGTTGAGTTATGTGACTGAGATCGTCTGCATCCGGAGGGCGGACATAGGTCCCTTGAAAATTTGCTCGGAAAGCGTCCTCGAGCTCTTCCCAACTTCCAATTGCGTTTTCAGGAAGGCTTTTAAGCCAATGCCGGGCTGGCCCTTTAAGCTTGAGGGGTAAGTATTTTATGGCATGGAGGTCATCTCCTCTGGCCATATGTATGTGGAGGATATAATCCTCGATCAAGACTCCAGGGTCTGTTGTTCCGTCGTACGCCTCTATGTTTACGGGTTTGAATCCCGCTGGAAATTCATAATCCAGGACCTCATCGGTGAAACATAGGGGGTGTGCGGCACCCCTGTATTTGGGTGTGCCGTGGCGTTCAGATACTGGTGTTGTTGCATTGCTTACGATAGCTTGCTTTCTTGGCCCATAAATAGACCTAGATGGGCCATCTTTTTGATGCGAGTCCTTGAGTGGGTCGCATGCCGGCTTGAGTGCGGTGCCGCTTGCCGTTTTATGCTGGACATGGGATCGTCTATCCGACCGGGTGGCTTTCTTACTTTTTGAATGCGAGGGCTCTAAGGCCTCTTCGTCGAATTCAGGCAGTAGCTTTCGCTTCGGATAGCTTTTAGTGCGACGACTGTCGCCGTATTTGTCTGCGGTATTGATTACTTTGCTCCATCTGATTCTGAGTGCATCTTCCGCAGTTTTTAGCTTCCGCTTATGCTTTTTTAGGCTACGTGCGGTTACAACAAGCCTTTTGTGGAGGTTCTTCTGCTCCGTGGCCTTATCTGGCGTAAGGTCGTCTGGAATGCCGTTTTCGCTGGGGACGGGTTGTTCAGTTTCTTTATCCGAGTTGCCCTGTTCGGACGATTGCTCTAAGGCATGCTCGTCGTCTACCGGCTCGTCCTGCTCTATGGCTGGGTCTGTGTCGAGGCGGGGCTTGGGGCGGCGTTTACGCCGCCGCTTTGATTGCTTTTCGAGAGATCGATCCCTCGTTGCGTCCCCATGTTCCTCGTTGCCGCTTCCTTTAGGTGTATCCACCATGTACACATCATGAGATGAGGTGGCTGCCCAATGCCCTATAGGCGTTGGTTCGTATGCGTCTCCTGCATCGTCATCCATACCGTCGATGTCTTCGGAGTCGAAATTGAGCACGTCATTTAAATTATCGACGGTGGATATTAAATGGGTGGTGGGTGGGCTTTGAATTTCTTCATCGTCCGTATCCCAACCTTGCTGACCGTAATCCGGCCAGGGCTCTCCTGATAAAGAGAGAGACTTTAGTGAATTCAGAATGTCGCCGAAGGGCGAGTGTTGAAAGATGTCCGCGGCAGTGAACTCCGTGACTGGCGCCCACTCGGATTCGATCGGCAGGCGCGCAGAGGGCTTGGAGTCCGGAGAGGAATCCGACCCCTCGGAGTCACGGGCCTTGCGGAGTGCGGGGCTGGTGTTTGGCTCAATCGCCTTTGATATCACAGCCCCCGAGGCGGCGTCCAACCGCTCATCCTCGATCGGCGCAGCCGGCTCCGAAATAAGGGTTGGAACCGAAGAGTGTGCGGCCTCCAGGGCACTGTTTGGCGGCAGAGCTAGATCATGCCCATCGAGACAGTGCGGCACGCTCGGCTGTGGCTTGAATCCGTCGAAGATCAAGTCCCTGCGGATGTCAGCCGTGTAGTTTAAACTTCCAAATCTTACCTGATGGCCAGGGGCGTAGCTTCGATCTGCTCCAAATGGCCAAGCGAATTGGCCTGCAGTGCGAAGCCGCCGAAAACGAAGATCTGTCTGGGGAGAAAAGTCTCACCCTGGACTGCATCGTTGTTGATGATCGAAGGAGCCATCGGGCCTAAAAGCGACGACACAGAGGAACTCTCAATGAAAGCACCAATGTCGGTGTCAAAACCGGCGGATCTCGGGTAGGGGGTCCCGAACTGTGCGTATAGGCGGATGGTAACAGGAGACAAGGGACACGAAGTTTTACCCAGGTTCGGGCCCTCTGGATGGAGGTAAAACCCTACGTCCTGCTTGATTAATATTGATGATATGGGTAGTACAAGAGTAGATCTACCACGAGATCAAGGAGGCTAAACCCTAGAAGCTAGCCTATGGTATGATTGTTGTATGTTGTGTTGTCCTACGGACTAAAACCCTCCGGTTTATATAGACACCGGAGAGGGTTAGGGTTACACAAAGTCGGTTACAATGGTAGGAGATCTAAATATCCGCATCGCCAAGCTTGCCTTCCACACCAAGGAAAGTCTCATCCGGACACGGGACAAAGTCTTCAATCTTGTATCTTCATAGTCCAGGAGTCCGGCTGAAGGTATAGTCCGGCTACCCGGACGCCCCCTAATCCAGGACTCCCTCAGTGATCATGACGGTGCTTCGGAGATGGAGATCACAAGCACGAGATGACGATGGCCATATCATATCACTTATATTGATTGCATGTGATGTTTATCTTTTATGCATCTTATCTTGCTTTGATTGACGGTAGCATTATAAGATGATCTCTCACTAAATTTCAAGATAAAAGTGTTCTCCCTAAGTATGCACCGTTGCCAAAGTTTGTCGTGCCCAGACACCACGTGATGATCTGGTGTGATAAGCTCTACGTCCATCTACAACGGGTGCAAGCCAGTTTTGCACACGCATTATACTCAGGTTAAACTTGACGAGCCTAGCATATGCAGATATGGCCTCGGAACACTGAGACCAAAAGGTCGAGCGTGAATCATATAGTAGATATGATCAACATAGTGATCTTCACCATTGAAAACTACTCCATTTCACGTGATGATCGGTTATGGTTTAGTTGATTTGGATCACGTGATTACTTAGAAGATTAGAGGGATGTCTTTCTAAGTGGGAGTTCTTAAGTAATATGATTAATTGAACTTAAATTTATCATGAACTTAGTACCTGATAGTATCTTGCTTGTCTATGTTGTTTGTAGATAGATGGCCCGTGCTGTTGTTCCGTTGAATTTTAGTGCGTTCCTTGAGAAAGCAAAGTTGAAAGGTGATGGTAACAATTACACGGACTGGGTCCGTAACTTGAGGATTATCCTCATTGCTGCACAGAAGAATTACGTCCTGGAAGCACTGCTGGGTGCCAGGCCTGCTGTAGATGCAACTGACGACGTTAAGAACGTCTGGCAAAGCAAAGGTGATGACTACTCGATAGTTCAGTGTGCCATGCTTTACGGCTTAGAACTGGGACTTCAACGACGTTTTGAACGTCATGGAGCATATGAGTTGTTCCAGGAGTTGAAGTTAATATTTCAAGCAAATGCCTAGATTGAGAGATATGAAGTCTCCAATAAGTTCCACAGCTGCAAAAAGGAGGCGAATAGGTCTGTCAGTGAGCGTATACTCAGAATGTCTGGGTATAACAATCACTTGATTCAACTGGAGTTAATCTTCCGGATGATAGCGTCATTGACAGAATTCTTCAATCACTGCCACCAAGCTACAAGAGTTTCGTGATGAACTATATCATGCAAGGGATGGATAAGACGATTCCTGAGCTCTTCGCAATGCTAAAGGCTACGGAGGAAGAAATCAAGAAGGAGCATCAAGTGTTGATGGTCAATAAGACCACCAGTTTCAAGAAAAAGGGCAAAGGGAAGAAGAAGGGGAACCTCAAAAAGAACAGCAAACAAGTTGCTGCTCAAGAGAAGAAACCCAAGTCTGGACCTAAGCCTGAAACTGAGTGCTTCTACTGCAAGCAGACTAGTCACTGGAAGTGGAACTGCCCCAAGTATTTGGCGGATAAGAAGGATGGCAAGGTGAACAAAGGTATATGTGATATACATGTTATTGATGTGTACCTTACCAGAGCTCGCAGTAGCACCTGGGTATTTGATACTGGTTCTGTTGCTAATATTTGCAACTCGAAACAGGGACTACAGATTAAGCAGACACTGGCTAAGGACGAGGTGACGAAGCACGTGGGAAATGGTTCCAAAGTTGATGTGATCACCGTCGGCACACTGCCTCTACATCTACCTTCGAGATTAGTATTAGACCTAAATAATTGTTATTTGGTGCCAGCGCTGAGCATGAACATTATATCTGGATCTTGTTTGATGCGAGACGGTTATTCATTTAAATCAGAGAATAATGGTTGTTCTATTTATATTAGCAATATCTTTTATGGTCATGCACACTTGAAGAGTGGTCTATTTTTGATGAATCTCAATAGTAGTAATACACATATACATAATGTTGAAGCCAAAAGATGCAGAGTTGATAATGATAGTGCAACTTATTTGTGGCACTGCCGTTTGGGACATATTGATGTAAAGCGCATGAAGAAACTCCATACTAATGGACTTTTGAAATCATTTGATTATGAATCACTTGGTACTTGCGAACCATGCCTCATGGGCAAGATGACTAAAACGCCGTTCTCCGGAACTATGGAGCGAGCAACTGATTTGTTGGAGGTCATACATACTGATGTATGTGGTCCAATGAATGTTGAGGCTTGTGGCAGGTATCGTTATTTTCTCACCTTCACAGATGATTTAAGTAGATATGGGTATATCTACTTAATGAAGCATAAGTCTGAAACATTTGAAAAGTTCAAAGAATTTCAGAGTGAAGTTGAAAAATCATCGTAACAAGAAAGTAAAGTTTTTACGATCTGATCGTGGAGGAGAATATTTGAGTTACGAGTTTGGTCTACATTTGAAACAATGTGGAATAGTTTCGCAACTCACGCCACCCGGAACACCACAGCGTAATGGTGTGTCCGAACGTCGTAATCATACTTTACTAGATATGGTGCAATCTATGATGTCTCTTACTGATTTACCGCTATAGTTTTTGGGTTATGCTTTAGAGACGGCTGCATTCACGTTAAATAGGGCACCATCGAAATCCGTTGAGACGACGCCTTATGAACTGTGATTTGGCAAGAAACCAAAGTTGTCATTTCTTAAAGTTTGGGTCTGCGATGCTTATGTGAAAAAACTTCAACCTGATAAGCTCGAACCCAAATCGGAGAAATGTGTCTTCATAGGATACCCAAAGGAGACTGTTGAGTACACCTTCTATCACAGATCCGAAGGCAAGACATTCATTGCTAAGAATGGATCCTTTCTAGAGAAGGAGTTTCTCTCGAAAGAAGTGAGTGGGAGGAAAGTAGTTTACTTTATGAGGTAACCGTACCTGCTCCCTTATTGGAAAGTAGTTCATCACAGAAACCGGTTCCTGTGACGCCTATACCAATTATGAGGAAGTTAATGATGATTATCATGAAACTTCAGATCAAGTTATTCCTGAACCTCGTAGATCAACGAGAGTAAGATCCGCACCAGAGTGGTACGGTAATCCTGTTCTGGAAGTCATGTTACTAGACCATGATGAACCTACGAACTATGAAGAAGCGATGGTGAGCCCAGATTTCGCAAAATGGCTTGAAGCCATGAAATCTGAGATGGGATCCATGTATGAGAACAAAGTGTGGACTTTGGTTAACTTTCCCGATGACCGGCAAGCCATTGAGAATAAATGGATCTTCAAGAAGAAGACTGACGCTGACGGTAATGTTACTGTCTATAAAGCTCGACTTGTTGCGAAAGGTTTTCGACAAGTTCAAGGGATTGACTACGATGAGATCTTCTCATCCGTAGCGATGCTTAAGTCTGTCCGAATCATGTTAGCAATTACCGCATTTTATGATTATGAAATTTGGCAAATGGATGTAAAAATTGCATTCCTGAATGGATTTCTGGAAGAAGAGTTGTATATGATGCAACCAGAAGGTTTTGTCGATCCAAAGGGAGCTAACAAAGTGTGCAAGCTCCAGCGATCCATTTATGGACTGGTGCAAGCCTCTCGGAGTTGGAATAAACGCTTTGATAGTGTGATCAAAGCATTTGGTTTTATACAGACTTTTGGAGAAGCCTGTATTTACAAGAAAGTGAGTGGGAGCCCTGTAGCATTTATGATATTATATGTGGATGACATATTGTTGATTGGAAATGATATAGAATTTCTTGATAGCATAAAGGGATACTTGAATAAGAGTTTTTCAATGAAAGACCTCGGTGAAGCTACTTATATATTGGGCATTAAGATCTATAGAGATAGATCAAGACGCTTAATTGGACTTTCACAAAGCACATACCTTGACAAAGTTCTGAAGAAGTTCAAAATGGATCAATCAAAGAAAGGGTTCTTGCCTGTGTTACAAGGTGTGAAGTTGAGTAAGACTCAATGCTCGACCACTGCAGAAGATAGAGAGAAGATGAAAGATGTTCCCTATGCTTCAACCATAGGCTCTATCATGTATGCAATGCTGTGTACCAGACCTGATGTGTGCCTTGCTATAAGTTTAGCAGGGAGGTACCAAAGTAATCCATGAGTGGATCACTGGACACCGGTCAAGAACATCCTGAAATACCTAAAAAGGACTAAGGATATGTTTCTCGTTTATGGAGGTGACAAAGAGCTCATCGTAAATGGTTACGCTGATGCAAGCTTTGACACTGATCCAGACGATTCTAAATCTCAAACCAGATACGCGTTTACATTAAACGATGGAGCTGTCAGTTGGTGCAGTTCTAAACAAAGCATCGTGGCGGATCACGTGTGAAGCGGAGTACATAGCTGCTTTGGAAGCAGCAAATGAAGGAGTCTGGACGAAGGAGTTCATATCCGATCTAGGTGTCATACCTAGTGCATCGGGTCCAATGAAAATCTTGTGTGACAATACTGGTGCAATTGCCTTGGCGAAGGAATCCAGATTTCACAAGAGAACCAAGCACATCAAGAGATGCTTCAATTCCATCCCGGATCTAGTCCAGGTGGGAGACATAGAAAAATTTGCAAGATACATACGGATCTGAATGTTGCAGACCCGTTGACTAAGCCTCTTCCACGAGCAAAACATGATCAACACCAAGGCTCCATGGGTGTTAGAATCATTACTGTGTAATCTAGATTATTGACTCTAGTGCAAGTGGGAGACTGAAGGAAATTTGCCCTAGAGGCAATAATAAAGTTATCATTTATTTCCTTATATCATGATAAATGCTTATTATTCATGCTAGAATTGTATTAACCGGAAACATAATACTTGTGTGAATACATAGACAAACAGAGTGTCACTAGTATGCCTCTAGTTGACTAGCTCGTTGATCAAAGATGGCTATGTTTCCTAGCCATTGACATGAGTTGTCATTTGATTAACGGGATCAGATCATTAGGAGAATGATGTGATTGACATGACCCATTCCATTAGCTTAGCACTCGATCGTTTAGTATGTTGCTATTGCTTTCTTCATGACTTATACATGTTCCGATGACTATGAGATTATGCAACTCCCGTTTACCGGAGGAACGCTTTGTGTGCTACCAAACGTCACAACGTAACTGGGTGATTATAAAGGTGCTCTACAGGTATCTCCGAAGGTACTTGTTGGGTTGGCGTATTTCGAGATTAGGATTTGTCACTCCGATTGTCGGAGAGGTATATCTTGGCCCTCTCGGTAATGCACATCACTTAAGCCTTGCAAGCATTGCAACTAATGAGTTAGTTGCAGGATGATGTATTACAAAACGAGTAAAGAGACTTGCCGGTAATGAGATTGAACTAGGTATTGAGATACCGACGATCGAATCTCGGGCAAGTAACATACCGATGACAAAGGGAACAACGTATGTTTTTATGCGGTCTGACCGATAAAGATCTTCATAGAATATGTAGGAGACAATATGAGCATCCAGGTTCTGCTATTGGTTATTGACCGGAGACGTGTCTGAGTCATTTCTACATATTTCTCGAACCCGTAGGGTCCGCACGCTTAAAGTTTCGATGACGGTTATATTATGAGTTTTGATGTACCGAAGGTTGTTCGGAGTCCCAGATGTGATCATGGACATGACGAGGAGTCTCAAAATGGTCGAGACGTGAAGATTGATATATTGGAAGCCTATATTTGGAAATCGGAAGTGTTCCGGGTGAAATTGGGATTTTACCGGAGTACCGAGGGGTTACCGGAACCCCCCGGGGGCTTAACGGGCCATAGTGGGCCTTTGTGGAGAAGAGGAGAGGCGGCCAGGGCAGGGCCGCGCGCCCCTCCCCCCTAGTCCGAATAGGACAAGGAGAGGAGGGTGGCGCCCCCTTTCCTTCCTCTCTCTCTCCTCTTTCCCCCTCCACTCCTAATCCAACAAGGAAAAGGGAGGGAGTCCTACTCCCGGTGGGAGTAGGACTCCTCCTGGCGCGCCCCCTCCTGGCCGGCCGCACCTCCCCCCTTGCTCATTTATATATGGGGGCAGGGGGCACCCTAGAGACACAACAATTGATCGTTTGATCTTTTAGCCGTGTGCGGTGCCCCCTCCACCATAGTCCACCTCGATAATACTATAGCGGTGCTTAGGCGAAGCCCTACGTCGGTAGAACGTCATCATCGTCACCATGCCGTCGTGCTGACGAAACTCTCCCTCAACACTCAACTGGATCAGAGTTCGAGGGACGTCATCGGGCTGAACGTGTGCTGAACTCGGAGGTGCCGTACGATCGGTACTTGATGGGTCGGATGGTGAAAACGTACGACTACATCAACCGCGTTGTGCTAACGCTTCCGCTTTCGGTCTATGAGGGTACGTGGAAAACACTCTCCCCTCTCATTGCTATGCATCACCATGATCTTGCGTGTGCGTAGGAAAATTTTGAAATTACTACGTTTCCCAACAGGAATTCCCCCAAGCTTAGGATTTTGGCCTAAGTTGGTTTATTGCCATGGATGGCCTGGCGGATATCCATAGTTGTAGCCGGGGTCGTACTGAGATGAAGAAGCCCCTGATTGCCACTAGTTGGCAATCGTCTCCGGAGCTCACTTGTAATTAGACTGTCATGGAGGCTCAAATTGTGGCTCCGGCTACGTGGCTGGTGTAGGGTTCCGGTAGGCGTGAATGGCTGCCAGCGGAACGAGATACGGACCTACAGATAAATTAAACAAGGAAGGAGCAGGCAGGATAATAGTCTCAGGGTGATGTTTATCAAAGAACAATTTGTATTTAAGCGCCCCTTCCTTATTTTTAACAATAAAATCATGCGCTACCATACTCTTATAATCTAGATAAACAGTGGGCAACAATTTTTCTTCTTTTTCATAATGCCTAATAGGTATGTTATAATGTGCAGCAAGGCGTGAAGCATAAATACCTCCAAAGATGGTACCCTTTGTACGGTTCAAACTTAACCGTTCAGCAATAATACCGCCCATACTAACAGTGTTATCAGAGAATAAACCATTGAACAAAATGATAATATCAGGAACACTAAGGTTTCCACAGTTTCCGCGACCAATTAAGCAACGACTAGCAAATAATGCAAAGTAGCGTAATATAGGAAAATGTATGCTAGTGATTCTTGCATCGGAAACCTTCCTAGTTTCCCCTACAGTAATAGTGTCAATAAACCCGTGCACATCTTCACGACGTGGCTCCTCTAAACTACCCTCGAAAGGTATTTTGCAAACCTTGCAAAATTCATCTAATGGCATCTTCTTAACCACATCATATAAATGAGACTCTACTGAAGGAGGTGATTCCTTAGGAAAATAGTAGAAGTTTTGCACAAAAGTATTGGTTAGTAAGAGATAATGTTCGCGTTGGTCGCGGAGGAAGTCGGTGAGGCCTGCATTCTCAGCCAATTCATAAAAATCATCATAAATCCCGGCTTCTCTCAAGAAATCATTGGAAGGCCACTCACACAGCCGAACCTCCATGATGCGAGGCAAATTATATTTGGGCCTCTGTGCTTCCTCACTTTGCTTTTCCTTCGAGCTTCGGCTCGATGAGCCCCTCAAAAATATCTTCATTATTTTCTGAAAAATTCTGAAATTTTTAGTAACTTCAAATAAAAGTGAACCAAACTCAACAAAATTGATAGCAACAACTCCTACAAGTGCCTAGAGCCTATATCATGCATTAGAACTACTTAGAACCATATAAATTTGACATGCAAGATCAAGAACATGGTCACCTAGGCAGCACAAATTTGCAATGAATAGAGCACTAGCACAAAAACTAATTGGACTAATGGAGGAGTCACATACCAAGGAACAATCCCCCCAAGCAGTTTTGTGAGAGGTGCTTTGAGCAAGGAGATCGAAAATCGCAGCAAAATGAGCTAGAACTCGTGCTTGAGCTGGATGGTGATTTTTTTGGGAGGAAGAAGAAGTGTGCGGGTGCAGGAATAAGTGGAGGGGGGCCACCGTGGGCCCACGAGACAGGGGGGCGCACCCTCCACCCTCGTGGCCAGGTGCCAGCTCCCCCTGCTGTGTTCTCAGTTCCAGATATTCTCAAATATTCCAGAAAAAAATCATATTTCAATTTCAGGGCATTTGGAGAACTTTTATTTTTGGGGTATTTTTATATTGCATGGATAAATCAGAAAACAGACAGGAAAATACTATTTTTACTTTATTTCAACTAAATAACAGAAAGTAAAGAGAGGGTACAGAAGGTTGTGCTTTCTAGTTTCATCCATCTCATGCTCATCAAAAGGAATCCACTAACAAGGTTGTTAACAAACTCATTCCGAATAACATGGAACCGGAGAAATTTCGAATAGCACTATGTTACTCAACGGGGATATGCACATCCCCAATAATAAGAATATCATATTTCTTCTTGAGAGTAGGAAGAGGAAATTCAAACCTTCAAAAATAATTGATGGAATTTTTCCAATAGAATTGATACTATGAACTTGAGGTTGTTTCCTCGGAAAGTGTACCGTATGCTCATTACCATTAACATGAAAAGTGACATTGCCTTTGTTGCAGTCAATAACAGCCCCTGCAGTATTCGAAAAAGGTCTTCCAAGAATAATAGACATACTATCGTCCTTGGGAATATCAAGAATAACAAAGTCCATTAAAATAGTAACGTTTGCAACCACAACATGCACATCGTCACAAATACCGACAGGTATAGCAGTTGATTTATCAGCCATTTGCAAAGATATTTCAGTAGGTGTCAACTTATTCAAATCAAGTCTACGATATAAAGGGAGAGGCATAACACTAACACCGGCTCCAAGATCACATAAAGCAGTTTTAACATAATTTCTTTTAATGGAGCATGGTATAGTTGGTACTCCTAGATCTCCAAGTTTTTTTGGTATTCCACCCTTAAAAGTATAATTAGCAAGCATGGTGGAAATTTCAGCTTCCGGTATCTTTCTTTTATTAGTAACAGTAACTTTCATATATTTAGCATAAGGGTTCATTTTGAGCATATCAGTTAATCGCATACGCAAGAAAATAGGTCTAATCATTTCAGCAAAGCGCTCAAAATCCTCAGCATCCTTTTTCTTGGATGGTTTGGGAGGAAAAGGCATGGGTTTCTGAACCCATGGCTCTCTTTCTTTACCATGTTTCCTAGCAACAAAGTCTCTCTTATCATAACGGTGATTCTTTGATTGTGGGTTATCAAGATCAACAACATGTTCAATTTCTACATCGTTATCATTACTAGGTTGAGCATGATCATGAACATCATCATTAACATTTTCATTAGGTTCATGTGCATTACCAGATTGTGTTTCAGCAATAGGTTCAGTAGAATCATGCAAAGTCCTATCATTTTTATTTTTCTTCTTTTTAGAAGGACTAGGTGCATCAATATTATTTCTCTGAGAATCTTGTTCAATTCTCTTAGGGTGGCCTTCAGGATACAAAGGTTCCTGAGTCATTCTACCAATTCTAGTATCCACTATAACAGCATAGTCATTTTTCTTACTATTCAATTCATTGAGAAAATCATTCTGAGCTTTAAGTACTTGTTCTACTTGAGTGGTAACCATAGAAGCATGTTTACTAATGAGTTTAAGTTCACCTTTAACTCTAAACATATTATCACCCAAGTGTCCAAGCATATTTGAATTGTATTTCAATTGTCTACCAAAATAAGCATTAAAATCTTCTTGCTTCACCATAAAATTATCAAACTCATCTAAGCATTGGCTAGCAAACTTAGTAAGAGGGATTTCAACTTTATCATATCTATAGAGAGAATTTACCTTTACTACCCGTGTCGGGTTGTCAAGACCTTGAGTTTCTTCAATAGGTGATGGATTAATATCATATGTTTCTTCAACAGGCGGTAAATTAAGACCATGTATTTCTTCAATAGGAGGTAACTTCTTGACATCTTCAGCTTTAATACCTTTTTCTTTCATAGATTTCTTTGCCTCTTGCATATCTTCAGGATTGAGAAATAGAACACCTCTCTTCTTCAGAGTTGGTTTAGGAATAGGCTCAGAAGCTGGCTCAGGAAGTGTCCAATTATTTTCATTTGTCAACATATTATTCAATAGAATTTCAGCTTCATCCGGTGTTCTTTCCCTGAAAACAGAACCAACACAACTATCCAGGTAATTTCTGGAAGCATCGGTTAGTCCATTATAAAAGATATCAAGTATTTCATTTTTCTTAAGAGGATGATCAGGCAAAGCATTAAGTAACTTGAGAAGCCTCCCCCAAGCTTGTGGGAGACTCTCTTCTTCAATTTGCACAAAAAAAAATCCCTTAAAGCAGCTTGTTTCTTATGAGCAGGGAAATATTTAGCAGAGAAGTAATAAAACATATCCTGGGGACTATGCACACAACCAGGATCAAGAGAATTAAACCATATCTTAGCATCACCCTTTAATGAGAATGGAAATATTTTAAGGATATAAAGGTAGCGAGATTTCTCATCATTAGTGAACAGGGTGGCTATATCATTTAATTTAGTAAGATGTGCCACGACAGTTTCAGATTCATAGCCATAAAAAGGATCAGATTCAACCAAAGTAATTATATCAAGATCAACCAGATGTGCTTACAAGAAACGAAATGTGATTTCTTTGATCAAAGGTCTATTAGGAAGTTTTGTCCTAGAAGATTCAATAATTTTGTATACTCTCCTTCTGTGGGTGCTTCTGGTGGGATCATTGTCTTATGGTGTTCATCTGCTCTGGTTGGAACTCTCATCGATTTGCAAAGCTATGGTATTGTCATAAATTTCTCCTCCACACAAAATAACCAAGCTTGGACCTTGGTTAATGTCTATGGTCCATGCCAGGGGGAGCTTCGAGATGATTTTGTACATTGGTTATATCATGTTCAAATCCCACAGGATGAACTCTGGTTGTTCCTAGGAGATTTTAACTTCATCAGATCACTGGATAATAGAAATATGCCTGGGGGTGACATTAATGATATGTTCATTTTTAATGAAATCATTGGCAATCTCGTCCTTATTGAGTTGCCTCTAAAGGGGAGGTCATATACCTGGTCGAATATGCAAGAAACTCCTCTTTTGGAACAATTGGACCGGTTCTTTACAACTCCTTCTTGGACTACAGAGTATCCCAATACCATGGTATACCCGCTGGCCAAAACTACTTCTGATCATGTGCCTTGTGTGGTCTCAATCTCTACCTCCATACCCAAAGCTAAGGTTTTTCGTTTTGAAAACTACTGGGTTGATATGCCTGGGTTCATGGAGTGTGTTCAAAGATCCTGGTCTGCCCCTACAAACTTATCTAACTCTGCTGCAATCCTAACCCATAAATTTAAAGGGTTAAGGTCAGAGCTTAGGAAATGGCACACAGGTTTATCCAGGCTGAAGCTGTTGATGAATGCCTGTAATGCAGTTATCCTTGTTTTTGATAATTTAGAAGAAAGCAGGCCTCTGTTTAGACCTGAATTTAATTTCAGGAAAATTGTAAAGTTACACCTGGAAGAGCTTCTTCACCTACAGTACATTTATTGGAAAAAAAGGTGTACCATCAGGTGGATCAAAGTGGGGGAGGAAAACTCCAAGTTTTTTCAAGCTATGGCAACAGAGAGATTTAGGAGAAATTCCATTTCCAGCTTAGTAAATGAGGATGGTGTGACCTTATCAACCCACAGTGAAATGGCTGGGCTTCTCTGGTCCTCATATAAGGATAGATTGGGAGTTACATGTGGAATTGACATGTTGTTTGATCTTAGGGCCTTGATACAGCCTATCCCTGGATTAGAGGTTCTATCTGGGCCTTTTACTGAGGATGAGGTCAATGAGGTTTTGAAAATTTTACCAGTTGAAAGAGCCCCAGGACCAGATGGTTTTACTGGTTTGTTTGTTAAGATATGTTGGCACATAATTAAGGATGATTTCCTCAAGTTAATACAGGACTTTTATGAAGGGAAAATCTCCTTACAGAGTATTAATGGATCTCTTGTCACACTCATCCCAAAAATCCTTTCTCCTGAGGGACCAAATGACTTTAGGCCAATCTCTCTCACAAATACTTGTCTGAAATTTCTGACTAAGCTACTGGCTAATAGACTGCAGAAGGTCATCCTCACATGCATCCATAAAAATCAATATGGCTTCCTTAAGTCAAGGTCTATTCAGGACTGCATTGCTTGGAGCTTGGAATACATACACCAGTGTCACCAGTCCAAAAGACCCATCCTTATCATCAAGCTGGATTTTGCTAAGGCATTTGATACTGTTGAACATGACCTGATTCTGCTGATGTTGAAATATAAGGGATTTGATGCAAAATGGATTGGATGGATCAAGGAACTATTGTCATCTGGATCTTCTTCTATCTTATTGAATGGTGTGCCTGGCAAACAGTTTGTTTGCAAACGTGGTGTTAGGCAGGGGGATCCTCTTTCTCCTCTTCTGTTTGTCATTGCTGCTGACCTTCTCCAATCTGTGGTCAACCAAATGCTGCAACATGGACTACTTAATCTCCCCATTCCTTCCAATGACCCAGATTTTCCAATAGTCCAGTATGCAGATGACACCCTGTTAATCACACAAGCTGATGAAGTTCAACTTCTAGCTCTCAAGCAAATGTTGCTGGCCTTCTCCAAATCAACTGGTTTGAAAGTCAATTTTCAGAAGTCTTGCATCCTGCCAATTAATGTCTCATAGGAGGAAACTAATAGATTGGCTGCAATATTTGGATGTCAGGTTGGGTCTCTTCCTTTCACCTATCTAGGTTTACGTGTGGGCACCACAAAGCCAAGGGTGCAAGACCTAGTGCCTGTGGTAGACAGAGTGGGAAGAAGACTCTCTGCTAGTTCCTCCCTCCTCTCCCAGGGGGCTAGACTGCAGCTACTAGTGTCTGTTCTTACCTCTCTGCCAATATATTTCCTTTGCAGTCTTAGCTTGCCAGCTGCTATCATTAATCAGCTGGAGAGAATTATGAGGCAATGCTTATGGAGGGGGAACTCTGATACACCTAAACAATCCTTAGTTGCCTGGCCAATGGTTTGTAAACCAAAAGATAAGGGAGGCATGGGTATAATAAATCTTGCAACCCAGAACAAGGCCTTGCTCACCAAACACCTACACAAGTTTTACAACAAGGCTGATATACCATGGGTTTCCTTGATCTGGGACACTTACTATAATGGAGTGGTCCCTCATGCAACAGTTCAGTGTGGATCCTTTTGGTGGAGAGATATCATGAAATTAAATGACATTTATAGAAACCACTCTATTATTACAATCAATGATGGAAACAACTCTCTCTTTTGGCATGATACATGGATCTTGGGTGAAAGCCACCAACCAATTAAAGAGAGATTTCCTAGGTTGTTTTCATTCACACTGGATGATAAGATCTCGGTCAGAAATTTCATTGAGGATTTTGATATCTCAACCTACTTCCAGTTGCCATTATCCCAGGAAGCAATGGATGAACTGGTGTCTCTAAATTCTGAACTATCAACCCTGCAAAGGAGGCCTCTTGAACCTGATACCTGATCTTGGACACCTGGTAATGGTCAATACTCTGCCAAGAGTTTTTACATTATGGCCCATGCTCACTTACCTGATGATGATCCCTGTAAATGGATATGGAAGAGCAAGTGTGTTATGAAAATAAAAGTTTTTGCCTAGCTCATGCTTAATGATAGGATCAATACGAGGGATATGTTGCTTAGAAGACACTGGAGGTCAGAGGAGGATGATAATTTATGCCCATTGTGTGTGGCCCACTTGCATGAAGACAGAGACCATCTTTTTTTCCAATGTTCCTTCAGCACCAGAGTTTGGAATTATCTGCAGATTAACTGGTATGCTGGGCTAGCTCCTCGTGAATGTATCCTGGCTGCCAAGAGAAGCTTCAACCACCCCTTCTTTTTTGAAGTAGTGTACCTTGCTGCCTGGAGTATTTGGACCACAAGGAATGACAAGATCTTCAGGCATATTAGGCCGACGTTTGGCAGATGGAAAGCGAAATTCATCCATGACATTACTCTGCACTCCTACAGGATGAAGGCCTCGATCAGGCAATCTCTACTACACTGGATTCATGCTTTGCCTTAATCATGTGGCACATGCTGTTGTATATTTGTATATTTGTATATTTGTACAGGTATAGGTAGGTTTCCTGTTTCTTAGTTAGTCTTACCTTTAAACTCCTTTGTACTTGTTTTTTTGGGCCAAGTTTTAATAAAGGGCTGTGGGGCTGTTGCCTCACAGTGTTCAGTCAAAAACAACAGAGAATTCATAATCCTTATCAATAACACAGATAGGTGAAGTAGCAAAAGCAGGATCAGGTTTCATTTTAGCATTAAGAGATTGCTGCTTCCATTTAGCTAATAACCTCTTGAGCTCGTATCTATCATTGCAAGCTAAAATAGCTCTAGCAGCTTCTTTTTCCAGAACATAATCCTCAGGAACAACATGCAATTCACATTTATTAGGGGGATAGTCTTCATCATCACTTTCTTCAATATTATCAATAATTTCATTCTTTCTAGCCCTAGCAAGTTGTTCATCAAGAAATTCACCAAGTGGCAAAGTAGTATCAAGCATAGAAGTAGTTTCATCATAAGTATCATGCATAGCGGAAGTCGCATCATCAATAACATGCGACATATCAGAACAAATAGCAGAAGTAGGTTTAGGTGTCGCAAGCTTACTCAAAGCAGAAGGTGAATCAAGTGCATAGCTAGATGGCAGTTCCTTACCTCCCCTCGTAGTTGAGAGATAAATAGTTGTTTTCGCGTCTTTCAAGTTCTTCATAGTGACCAGCAGATATAAATCCCAACTGGCTCAAAGAATAGAGCTATGCTCCCCTGCAACGGTGCCAGAAAATAGTCTTGATAACCCACAAGTATAGGGGATCACAACAGTTTTCGAGGGTAGAGTATTCAACCCAAATTTATTGATTCGACACAAGGGGAGCCAAAGAATATTCTCAAGTATTAGCAGTTGAGTTGTCAATTCAACCACACCTGGATAACTTAGTATCTGCAGCAAAGTATTCAGTAGCAAAGTAATATGGAAGTAACGGTAATGGTAGCAAAAGTAATATTTTTGGGTTTTGTAGTGATTGTAATAGTAGCAACGGAAAAGTAAATAAGCGAAGAACAATATGTGAAAAGCTCGTAGGCATTGGATCGGTGATGGAGAATTATGTCGGATGCGGTTCATCATGTAACAGTCATAACATAGGGTGACACAGAACTAGCTCCAATTCATCAATGTAATGTAGGCATGTATTCTGAATATAGTCATACATGCTTATGGAAAAGAACTTGCATGACATCTTTTGTCCTACCCTCCCGTGGCAGCGGGGTCCTAATGGAAACTAAGGGATATTAAGGCCTCCTTTTAATAGAGTATCGGAACAAAGCATTAACACATAGTGAATACATGAACTTCTCAAACTATGGTCATCACCGGGAGTGGTCCCGATTATTGTCACTTCGGGGTTGCCGGATCATAACACATAGTAGGTGACTATAGACTTGCAATATAGGACCAAGAACTCACATATATTCATGCAAACATAATAGGTTCAGATCTGAAATCATGGCACTCGGGGCCTAGTGACAAGCATTAAGCATAGCAAAGTCATAGCAACATCAATCTCAGAACATAGTGGATACTAGGGATCAAACCCTAATAAAACTAACTCGATTACATGATATAAACCCTATGATGGAATTACTCACACACGACGGTGAGCATCATAAATTGGTGATGGAGGATGGTTGATGATGATGACGACGACGAATCCCCCTCTCCGGAGCCCTGAACGGACTCCAGATCAGCCCTCCCGAGAGATTTTAGGGCTTGGCGGCGGCTCTGTATCGTAAAACATGATGAATCCTTCTCTCTGATTTTTTTTCTCCCCGAACACGAATATATGGAGTTGGAGTTGAGGTCGGTGGAGCGCCAGGGGGCCCACAAGGTAGGGGGCGCGCCCAGGGGGGCAGGCGCGCCCCCACCCTCGTGGACAGGGTGTGGGCCCCCTGACGTGGATTTTTATTCCAGTATTTTTTATATTTTCCAAAAAGATGTTCCGTGGAGTTTCAGGTCATTCCGAGAACTTCTGTTTCGGCACATAAATAACACCATGGAAAGTCTGCTAAAAACAGCGTCAGTCCGGGTTAGTTCCATTCAAATCATGCAAGTTAGAGTCCAAAACAAGGGCAAAAGTGTTTGGAAAAGTAGATACGATGGAGACGTATGATTAAACTACTCACACATCATTGGAGAGGCTATGGTGTTGATGTAGAAGCCCTCCGTGATCGATTCCCCCTCCGGCGGAGCGCCGAAAAAGGCCTCAAGATGGGATCTCACGGGTACAGAAGGTTGCGGCTGTGGAAATAGGGTTTCGTGGTGCTCCTGGTTGGTGTCGGGGTATATGGGTATATATAGGAGGAAGAAGTAGGTCGGTGGAGCTGCGAGGGGCCCACGAGGGTGGGGGCGCGCCTAGGGGAGGCAGGCGCGCCTCCCTGCCTCGTGGCCTCCTCGATGATTTCTTGACGTCCACTCCAAGTCCTCTTGATCACGTTTGTTCCAAAAATAACACTCCCGAAGGTTTCATTCCGTTTGGACTCCATTTGATATTTCTTTTCTGCGAAACACTGAAATAAGCAAAAAACAACAATTTGCACTGGGCCTTGGGTTAGTAAGTTAGTCCCAAAAATAATATAGAAGTGCTTAGTAGAGCCCATTAAACATCCAAAACAGATAATATAATAGCATGGAACAATAAAAAATTATAGAGACGTTGGAGACGTATCAAGCATCCCCAAGCTTAATTCCTGCTCATCCTCGAGTAGGTAAATGATAAAAACAGATTTTTTGATGTGGAATGCTACCTAGCATATTTCTCAATGTAATTTTCTTTATTGTAGCATCAATTTTCAGATGCGAAAGATTCAAGACAAAAGTTTAACGTTGACATGAAAATAATAATACTTCAAGCATACTAATAAAGCAATCATGTCTAATCAAAATAACATGGCCAAAGAAAGTTATCCCTACAAAATCATATAGTCTGGCTATGCTCTATCTTCATCACACAAAGTATTTAATCATGCATAACCCCGATGACAAGCCAAGCTATTGTTTCATTCTTTTGATGTTATCAAACTTTTTCAATCTTCACGCAATACATGAGCATGAGCCATGGATATAACACTATATGTGGAATAGAATGGTGGTTGTGGAGAAGACAAAAAAGGAGAAGATAGTCTCACATCAATTAGGCGTATCAATGGGCTATGGAGATGCCCATCAATAGATATCAATGTAAGTGAGTAGGGATTGCCATGCAACAGATGCACTAGAGCTATAAGTGTATGAAAGCTCAACAAAATAAACTAAGTGGGTGTGCATCCAACTCGCTTTCTCATGAAGACCTAGGGAATTTTGAGGAAGCCCATCATTGGAATATACAAGCCAAGTTCTATAATGTAAAATTCCCACTAGTATATGAAAGTGACAACATAGGAGACTCTCTATCATGAAGATCATGGTGCTACTTTGAAGCACAAGTGTGGAAAAAGGATAGTAACTGAAAGTGCGTTATATTGACTAGAGGGGGGGTGAATAGGCAATTTTTATGAATTCTTCACTGAGGAATTTGCCGATGAGGAAATTCCTTATGAAGAACTACTTGCAGCGGAATAAGTACTCAAAAGTAAACATAACAGAGGACAAGCATAGTCATCATGATGAAATGAAAACAAGCACAGAGTACTGAAAGCGTAAACACAGGATAACACAGGATGAAGACAAACAGACTGAAGAAATTGAACTGAGGAAATTGTGAAAGTCTTCAATCAAAGTCTTCAAACACAGATATGACAAGCACACAACACAGTAATGAGGAAATGAAAGAGCTAAGGAAATAGAACCAGTTGGCTTGGTGAAGATAATGATTTGGTAGACCAGTTCCGACTGTTGTCTCAGTTGTACATCTGGTTGGAGCGGCTAGGTATTTAAACCTGAGGACACATAGTCCTCACCGTATTCTCCTTGAACTAAGGTCACACAGACCTCGTCCAATCACTCATGGTAAGTCTTCAGGTGACTTCCAAACCTTCACAAACTCGGTCACTCGGCGATCCACAATTCCTCTTGGATGCTCTAGACCATGACGCCTAACCGTCTGGAAGAAGCACAGTCTTCAAAGTTAACAAGCGACGGATCCACGCAGGATCAATATCTTCAGTGATGCTCAATCACTTTGGGTTTGTAGATGTTTGGGTTTGGGTTTTCCTCACTTGATGATTTTCGCTCAAAGTCCTCGGAGGATGGGATGCTTTCAAATGACAAGTGTCAGTTTCTCTCAGAGCAGCCAACCAACTAGTGGTTGTAGGGGGCGGCTATTTATAGCCTAGGGAGCAACCCGACATGATAAGACATAAATGCCCTTCAATAATATGACCGTTAGTGGATAAGATATTTTGGGACAGCTGGCGCGTAGCACAACAATGGTCGGAAATTTGAGTATCAAATTCCTCAGGGCTATCATGTTCCTCACGGTGTAGGCAATCCGCACTGGCGAATTCCTAACTCCTCAGTCAGAACAAATTCCTCAAAGACCAGAAGAACTTCGTCTCTGTCACTGAATAATATGAGTGAACTGTATGAGATTTCCAATGGCTTCACTCGAAGGGATTGATAGGTGTAGGATTTTGAGTTGAGCATCACATGGAAAATTTTCCTTAGTATTTCCTTGACCCCCTTTAACAGTATGGTGTTTCCTATGACTCAAGAGAGATAAAATGAAACTATGAAAACAAAAGTCTTCACGCTTCATGTTCCTCGAATGAATACCAAGTCTTCAAGGTCACACCAATTTCTTCACTTTCAAAGTCTTCAGAAAGTCTTCAGAAATCCAAAGTCTTCAGTCGAAGAACTTCATTTTTAGGGGTCGACTTTCTCTGTAAATATCAAACTCCTCATAGACTTATAGACCTGTGTACACTCATAAACTCATTAGTCCCTTAACCTATAAGTCTTCAATACACCAAAATCACTAAGGGGCACTAGATGCACTTACAATCTCCCCCTTTTTGGTGATTGATGACAATATAGGTTAAGTTTTCAACGGGGATAAACATATGAAGTGTAAATACTGATATTGAGGAATGTTATTGCAAGATATAGAAGAACTCCCTTTGAAGATGCGCATAGTGAGGAATTTGCTTTTGAAGCACTACACACTTGAAGAGTTGAATCATGGAGATCTCCCCCTATATCTTGTAAATCACACACGCATTTGACATATATATATATATATGTATATATATATATATATATATATATATATATATATATATATATATATATATATATGAAGAATTTGAAATGCATGATGAAATATGGTGACTGATGTAATTCAGCATGCGTGCATAAACATTAATGAGGAATAAGCATGCAGAGAAACAAAACAAAAGTATCAGGTCACCATAGAGTTTAAGTTTACAACTCGATCTAGCAAAGTCATCAGAAGAACGAGAGTTGTAACTTAGCAAAAAAACGCCCATATAATAGACCCGCTTGAATACTAACTCAAATTTCTCCCCCTTTGTCATCGAATGACCAAAAGGATTGAAAATGAGGACTAACGCCCCTGAAGAATATCAAGTTGATGAAGGAGCGTCAGCGTTGTTGGGGTCGTTTGTCATAGTAGGGCCTACCACAGTGTCGTCCAAGTCTTCATGCTCGTTGGTGTCGCGAGATGAAGAATAGGAGCTGGCCACCAAGGAAGGAACCTTGAACTTCTTGTATTTCTTAGGAGGATGTGCAGACCAGTCAAAGTCTTCCTTGAGACCCATATTCTTCAGATCTTCTTCACTGTAGACATGAGACAAAACAACCTAGGTACGGTTGAAGGTTTCATGGAGGTAGTATTGGTTTTTCTTCACTGCATTGTGGGTAGAGGTCATGTTGTGAAGAATGGAACCAAACTGACGCTTGACCCATTTGTGATTGCGATCAACCTTCTGATGAAGACCGAGGAGAAGCTCAGGATTAGTCATCACCCTGGGTGCTGTGCCTTTAGGATTTTGCTTGGTTGTGTTGGCGGCAGAATCATGGGTGGCAGAGTCGTCATTGGTTGAGTAGGATGCAGCCTTGCGAAATTGACCATCCAATGGACGAATGCCTTCATCTATAACAGCAGGTGCCTTGCCCTTTTCATCAGCTGAGGAATAGGTCCGCTTGAGGACTTCAATTGGGGGCAAGTAGCTGCAATGATTTAGTGTATTAGCTTTGTAGTTGAGTGAAGACCTTGTTCTAATGAATCTCATAATCCAAGGTGCATAATGCTTTAGCTCAAATGGTGACATAGTGACATTGGCCAGAGTACTCATGAAGAAATCATGGAAGTTGACGGGAACACCATGAATGATATTGAAGAGCAAATTCTTCATGATGCCAACGACTTCTTCATCATTCGAGTCGTGGCCCTTGATAGGACTCAATGTCTTCGTCAGAATGCGATAGACAGTCTGAGGCACATATAGTAATTCCTTCACGAGGAATTTTGTTCATGGGGCTTGACCTGGCTTCAAAGGCTTCATCAGAACTTGCATCTAGTGATTTGTAAGCTCAAGTTCACTGTACACGCAACGAGCAGCTTCAAGGGGAGGACTGAGTGGTAAAGCACGAAGCAATTCAGTAGCTGGTGCCGTGTAGTGAGTGCTTTCAGACATCCAGACCAGCACCCATGAATTCACATCTTCGGAATCTCCTGTGATGTGCAATGTCGCATAAAATTGAAGAATGATTTCTTCATTCCAATCAAAGATATCAGTGCAGAAATTTAGCAATCCAGCATCGTGAAGAACACTGAGGACTGGCACGAAGCATGCCAGAGATTCCATATCCACATGAGGAATATGCTCATGATCGAAGACTTTGTCTTTGTTGAACAACACTGAGGAATAGAAATTAGCTTGGCTGGTCGTCCAGAAACACCTCTTCCTTATGCGAGCAGAGTCATAGGGGTTGTAGTTAGTGAAGAATACATGCTCACCGAAGAAATCTTCAGCCTTGAATTTTCGCTTCCTAGAGAATGGATCATTTGGCTTGGGCAGAGGAGTGTCAGTGAGTTGCATCACCACCTCAGGAATCGCAATCTCAGGTTCTTCAGGCTGAGGAATTTCTGGTTGCTCTTTAGTGGCAGTCTGCGTCTTCAGATGGTCAGCAGCAGCAGTTTCTTCAACACTAGTGGCTGGAATTTCTTCACGTACAGATGAAGTGGGGTGAGTTTCTTCAGAGCCCATTTGAACAGTTTGTGCAGGGGACTGAGGTATTTGCTGCAATTGTGTGAAGAGTGGAGAGTTGGGGTGTTGACTTTCCCAAAAGTCATCATTCATCATTGGTGTGGTGCAGCCAATGTCCACATCTTCATCTTCCATTTCTTCAACGCCAGCCTCTTCAGCTGTGAACTGAGGCATAGGCGAGGAAACAACTGGTGTTGAAGGGATTTGATCCGCTTCAGTTTCTTCATCCATTTGCTCTGACGAAGCAGCAGAAGGATTTTCTTCATCAGATCCACTAGGGATCCCATATTTTTCATCAAAAGGGACGATTTCCTTCGATGGCATGGTTGAGAGAGGAACAACATCAATGGGATTTGTAAATGAGCTGGTCAAAGGCTTCATCTTCTTCGGAGCTGAAGAATATGAAGTAGCTGATGCTTTCCTTTTCTTCACAGCTGCATGCTCTGCAGCCTTGGTCTTCTTCACATCTGATGCAGATGGAAGGATTGGAGTTGGGGTAGGCGCAGGAGGAGCAGAGGAATCTGGTTGATTTTCTTCAGGCACAACTGACGTAGTTGCCCTGACCTCTTCATTTTCTTCAGGCGCATCACTAGTGGATGCCCTGGCAATTTCTTCAGCGGCTGGTATGTAGTCATCAGCCCTGGAACTCACATTTTCTTCAGCAGCCTGATTGTCATCAGCGGTGCTGGCATTTTCTTCAGTTGGCTGAGCAGATGCTGCAGCCCGAGGAATTTCCTGTTGCGATGGAGCTGCAACATTGGAAGTGAATTTTTCAGTCAGTTTCACAAACCTGACTTTGGCTCCTTGTCAATCAACATAATACACGTTGAATTCATCACTGAGGCTTTTGATTTCAGCCTGCATCTTCACTAGTTCTTCAGTTGTCATAGAGACAACGTTTTTCTTCAGAATTTTCTCTTTCATGTACTACGCTTTCTTGATCTGCCTGGCCTTCTCATATTTCCATTTTTCTTCTTGGATGAAATGGGTCAGCATGTGACTTTGGCCAGGAGTCAACTTGAAATTAGGCATAGGAGTGTTTGGGTCCTTGTGCCAGAGATCAATATAGTCGAGGATCAACCTTGGATCCAAAAGCAGTGGCACATTGCTTCCTTTGGCACTAGCGGCCCTGACTTGTCTGTCTCTGATGATTTCGGCAAGTTCTTCATCATCAGCCTCATCATCATCAGAGGGTACTTGGAAGGCCACCTGCTTCTTGTGAGGACTTAGTCGAGGACCTCGTCCAGCAGTGGACTTTTTCTTCAGCAGAGAGGGACCAGCTGAGGAACTTGGTGCAGCAGAGGAACTAGCAGAGGCTCCTGAGACCATAGATATGCCTGCGGTCCTTTGGCACGTGGCGAGATGCACAGGTGCTGAGGATTTTGTCGAAGCAACCGATGACTTTGGCGGAGGAGCTGAGGATTTTGGAGGAGCAGGAGCAGCATGAGGAATTGGCCTTGAAGGCTTTGAAGATACTGGCCATGAGGGCATTGTTGAGGAACTTGGCCGTGAAGGCATTGACGGCGAAGCACTTGGCTTGCGCGCAGGTTTCTTTGACATGGCCTTTTTGGGCTTGACAGAGGCCTCAACAGTAGCACCAGCAGCGTCATCAAAAACCAAGTAGTACACACATGCTCCTAGGGGGATAGATTGGTAGGAAAAGACCATCGCTCGTCCCCGACCGCCACTCATAAGGAAGACAATAAATAAATAAATCATGCTCCGACTTCATCACATAACGGTTCACCATATGTGCATGCTACGGTAATCACAAACTTTAGAACAAGTATTTCTCAAATTCACAACTACTCAACTAGCATGACTCTAATATCACCATCTTCATATCTCGAAACAATCATCAAGTATCAAACTTCTCTTAGTATTCAATGCACTTATATGAAAGTTTTTATTATATCCATCTTGGATGCCTATCATATTAGGACTAATTTAGCCAAAGCAAACTACCATGCTGTTCTAAAATACTCTCAAAATAATATAAGTGAAGCATGAGAGATCAATAATTTATATAAAATAAAACCACCACCGTGCTCTAAAAGATATAAGTGAAGCGCTAGAGCAAAATTATTTAGCTCAAAAGATATAAGTGATGCACATAGAGTATTCTAATAAATTCCGATGAATGTGTGTCTCTCCCAAAAGGTGTGTAGAGCAAGGATGATTGTGGTGAACTAAAAAGCAAAGACTCAAATCATACAAGATGCTCCAAGGAAAACACATATCCATTGGTGAATAAAAATATAGCTCCAAGTAAAGTTACTGATGGACAAAGACAAAAGAGGGGATGCCTTCCGGGGCATCCCCAAGCTTAGGCTTTTGCCACTCCTTGTTCCATAATCCATCAAATCTTTACCCAAAATTTGAAAACTTCACAACACAAAACTTAACAAAAAATCTTATGAGCTCCGTTAGTGAAAGAAAACACCACTTCAAGGTACTGTAATGAACTCATTCTTTATTTATATTTGTGGTAAAACTACTGTATTCCAACTTCTCTATGGTTCATAACCTCCGATACTAGCCATAGATTCATCAAAATAAGCAAACAACACACAAAAAACAGAATCTGTCAAAATCAGAACAGTCTGTAGTAATGTGTATCAAATGCATACTTTTGGAACTCCAAAAATTCTAAAAAAAATTCTGGACGTTAGGAATTTATCTATTAATCATCTTCAAAAATAATCAACTAAATAGCACTCTCCAGTAAAAAGTTGTAGCTAATCTCGTGAGTTCTAAAGTTTTTGTTTTTTACAGCAAGATCAAAAGACTTCACCCAAGTCTTCCCAAAGGTTCTACTTGGCACAAACACTAATTTAAACATGAAAACACATATAACCAGAGGCTAGATGAATTACTTATTACTAAACAGAACAAAAAAGCAAGAAACAAAAATAAAATTGGGTTGCCTCCCAACAAGCGCTATCGTTTAACGCCCCTAGCTAGGCATAAAGGTAAGGATAGATTTAGGTATTATCATCTTTGGCATGCAATCCATAAGTGGCTATCATAATAGATTCATAAGGTAATTTTACTTTATTTCTAGGAAAGTGTTACATGACTTTCCTTAACGGAAATTGGAATCTAATATTCCCTTCTTACGTATCAATAATTGCACCAATCGTTCTAAGGAAAGGTCTACCAAGAATAATAGGACATGAAGGATTGCAATCTATATCAAGAACAATGAAATATACGGACACATAATTCCTATTGCAACAATAAGAACATCATTAATTCTTCCCATAGGTTTCTTAATGGTGGAATCTGCAAGGTGCAAGTTTAAAGAACAACCATCAAATTCACGGAAACCTAAGACATCACACAAAGTATTTGGAATCGTGGAAACACTAGCACCCAAATCACACAAAGAATAGCATTCATGATCTTTAATTTTAATTTAAATAGTAGGTTCCCACTCATCATAAATTTTTCTAGGGATAGAAACTTCCAATTCAAGCTTTTCTTCATAACATTGCATTAAAGCATCAACAATATGTTTAGTAAAAGCCTTATTTTGACTATAAGTATGTAGAGAATTTAGCACGGATTGCAACAAGGAAATACAATCTATTAAAGAACAATTATCATAATTAAATTCCTTGAAATCCAAAATAGTGGGTTCATTTCTATGTAAAGTTCTGACCTCTTCAATCCCACTTTTACCAATTTTTGCATCAAGATCTAAAAACTCCGAATCATTGGGACGCCTTTTAACTAAAGTTGACTCATCTCCAGTCCCATCATTATCAAGATTCATATTGCAAAACAAAGATTTAATATGGGACACATCAATCACTTTGAGATCTTCATCCTTATTACCTTCTAAATCTTCCGGTTTAGCGGCCATCTTATTGACTAAGGTTGCCCGCTTATCCGAAATTTGGGCTATTAATTTTTCAAGATGAGCAAACTGAGATCTCAAGCCATAAAATTCCTTAGACATATCATCAAGCTCTTTATTCATGTACTCCATAAAGCTTTTTTATTCTTTAAGCTCGTTTCTAAAGAAATTAGTATGCTCAAATTGCAAAGTCATAAAGCTTCTGACGTTGTTTTTAATATCTTCCAACCTTTTAAGGTAAGGATCAACGTTTTCAGGCAGGGCCATTAGGGCAAATAGGCAACGAGAAGCAAGCGAAGGGAGACGAACGAAAAGAGAGGGCGAATAAAATGGCAAGGGTGAAGTGGGGGAGAGGAAAACGAGATGCAAATGGCAAATAATGTAATGCGAGGGATAAGAGTTTGTGATGGGTACTTGGTATGTCTTGACTTGTGCGTAGACTCCCCGGCAGCGGCGCCAGAAATGGCTCGTTGATGGGAGATCAAATCTTGACTTGACTAGGTGTAAGCCTCCCCGGCAAAGGCGCCAGAAATCCTTCTTGCTACCTCTTGAGCATGCGTTGGTTTTCCCTTGAAGAGGAAAGGGTGATGCAGCAAAGTAGCGTAAGTATTTCCCTCAATTTTTCAGAACCAAGGTATCAATCCAGTTGGAGGCCACACGCAAGTTCCTCGTACCTGCACAAACAAATAAGAACCTTGCAACCAACGCGATAAAGGGGTTGTCAATCCCTTGACGGCCACTTGCAAAAGTTAGATCTGATAGAGATGATAAGATAATATTTTTGGTACTTTTATGATAAAGATTGAAAGTAAAGATTGCAAAATAAAAATAGATCGGAAACTTATATGATGGAAAATAGACCCGAGGGCCATAGGTTTCACTAGTGGCTTCTCTCAAGATAGCATAAGTATTACGGTGGGTGAACAAATTACTGTCGAGTAATTGATAGAAAAGTGCATAATTATGAGAATATCTAGGCATGATCATGTATATAGGCATCACGTCCGCAACAAGTAGACCGACTCCTGCCTACATCTACTACTATTACTCCACACATCGATCGCTATCGCTATCCAGCATGCATCTAGAGTATTAAGTTCATAAGAACAGAGTAACGCATTAGGCAAGATGACATGATGTAGAGGGATAAACTCAAGCAATATGATATAAACCCCATATTTTATCCTCGATGGAAACAATACAATACGTGTCGTTTCCCCTTCTGTCACTAGGATCGAGCAACGCAAGATTGAACCCAAAGCTAAGCACTTCTCCCATTGCAAGAAAGATCAATCTAGTAGGCCAAACCAAACTGATAATTCGAAGAGACTTGCAAAGATAACACATCATACATAAAAGAATTCAGAGGAGATTCGAATAGTGTTCATAGATAATCTTGATCATAAACCCATTCATCGGATCTCGACAAACACACCGCAAAAGGAGTTACATCGAATAGATCTCGAAGAAGATCGAGGAGAACTTTGTATTGAGATCCAAAGAGAGAGAAGAAGCCATTTAGCTAATAACTATGGACCCGAAGGTCTATGGTAAACTACTCACACATCATCGAAGAGGCTATGGTGTTGATGTAGAAGCCCTCCATGATCAGTTACCTCTCCGGCGGAGTGCCAGAAAAGGCCCCAAGATGGGATCTCACGGGTACAAAAGGTTGCGGCGGTGGAAATAGGGTTTCATGGTGCGCCTGGTTGGTTTCGGGGTATATGGGTATATATAGGAGGAAGAAGTAGGTCGGTGGAGCTGCGTGGGGCCCACGAGGGTGGGGGGCGCGCCCGGGGGGCAGGCGCGCCTCCCTGCCTCGTGGCCTCCTCGATGATTTCTTGACGTCCACTCCAAGTCCTCTGGATCACGTTTGTTCCAAAAATAACTCTCCTGAAGGTTTCATTCTGTTTGGACTCCATTTGATATTCCTTTTCTGCGAAACACTGAAATAGGCAAAAAACAGAGATTTGCACCGGGCCTTGGGTTAGTAGGTTAGTCCCAGAAATAATATAGAAGTTCTTAGTAAAGCCCATTAAACATCCAAAATAGATAATATAATAGGATGGAACAATAAAAAATTATAGATACGTTGGAGACGTATCAGTCATCCCGCTCCTGGCGAAGATGCTGGTTCCGGCGCCCTACAAGGCGGCATAGAAGAAGGCCAAGAAGAAGGCCAAGGGGGCCAAAGGTGGCCCTCACTGCAAAGGAGCTTTGGACGTGTCGTCTGAAGACAAGACTCACTCCTCCGCCGCTGAAGACGACGACGGGGAGGAGGAAGAAAGCAACTCTCCCCCTGGTGGGGGAAGGAAGAAGAGGGCGGCCTCCACGAATCTGGAGGCGGAGGCGCCCAAGAGGGGGAAGGGCCCCCTTGTGGATAACTCCGCGTGGGACGTCGATAGCAGCCCAGAGCGACGCCCCCGAAGAAAGCCCCTGGCCGCATCGTAAGTACTAAAAACCCGTATACGTCCATATATCCGACTTCTCCTCTTCATGGTACTAACATGTTAATTATGTTATTGCAGCCGGCCCACGACAACTCCCCGCGATCCTCATCAGGAGGTTCGCTGGATTCTAAGGCGATGGCCAGTGAGTCACCGCCGGCTGCTAACTCTCCCAAGGCCAAGGGCGACAACGAGGTGCTGTCCCAAAGGACCTTCCCAGGCCGGGGAGGAGTTCGGGAGGCCGTCGGGGTGGTGCTGGAGGGAGAAACCTTGGTCGCCGAACACCTGGGGGAGCAGGTCCCCATGGAGACTGGCGATGGTGGCCGTGTTCAGTTCGGCCCCCAACCGGATACGGTTCTGGAGACCTATACGGCTTCAGAATCCAGCGTGCGGCCTCCTTCGAAAGAAGAAGGTGTGCCTATCCCGCCGGTGACCTCTGTCCAACCAGAGGCACCGGATAATCTTCTGGAAGCGCTATGAGGCACTTCCATTGTGGAGGAACACCATATCCTTATGGGTATGGTGATTGAGAGGGTTCAGTTCGTCAAGAGCGGACTGACCGAAGCCTGCGGCAGCCTGCTAACAGGCTTTGAGGTAAGTGACGCAAAAGGAAAAGTCCTAGTATAGACAGTAGCCCCTGAGACACTGTTCGGTGTTCAGAAGGAAAAGCCGGACAGAGTATCAATTTATTTTTGCAGGGAACTAACTAAAGATGTCTTATATGCGTGAGCAGGCGTCGTTGCTGGCCGCAACCTCTCATGTTGCGGAGGTCTCCGGACTAAAGAAGAGTCTGGAATGGGCCGAAGAAGAGCTCGGCCTTGTAAAGAGGCAGCTGGAGGACAAGCAGGGTATGTGTATACTCAGAAAGAATGAATGATGTGTAATGACCGTAATGTCATGGTATTTGTAGGAGTGGCGACCGAGGTCGAGGTCCTTAAAAAGGCCCTGGCCGAAGCCGAGGAGAAAGCTGCCAATGAACAAGCCGCCCGTAAGAAGCTCAAGGCCCGGCTTAATGAGGTTCAGCAAGAGCTCTAGGATGCCGTGAAAAATGTGAGACCTTGGAGTGCGATGTTTCGGCTCGAGAGACCGAACGCGCCAAGGCTCGCCAAAGTGTGGAACAGGCCCGGGTTGAAGCCGACGGCGCCCTCCAGGAGATCCAGGAGGCCAAGAAAATCGCGGCGGGTAAGGCGTATAGTATGCAAAGCAAGTATGTGAAGAAGAAGTATTTCTTCTAACCCGGCTTCAAAGTTCTCCAGGGGCGTTTGCGGATCTGCCGTGCAGTGTTTCTGATATTGTGGAATTCTTCCGGGCCGAAGAAGGGAGCTCAACGGAGAAACTGTTCTGGTCACAATACCTTCGCCAGAACATCCAGTGCCCTTTAACGATCAGTTAAAACAGTTGGTCGAGCTGCATAGGGTGGCCGAACTGGCCATGAAGGATTTAATAATCCGGTTGTGGCCTGCAGAAGCTATACCCAGCAGCTACTTCGGTCTCGTGAAGCGGCTGGTAGAGCCTGCCCTCGGCTGGACATCGTCAAGCGGTCGGTCTGCATCGAGGGCACGCGCATGCCTTTGCCCGCGTCAAGGTGTGGTGGGCGAAGATGGATGCCGTCAAGCTTGTGACCAAGGGGCCGCCGGAGGGCAAGGAGCAACGCACGCCCGAGCGGTATTTTGAAGACATCCTGGAGGGGTCTCGCATTGTGGCGACGCAATGTGCGCAAGACATTATCTTTGAATGAATACATTCATGTTGTCTTTGTCTTGTATTATGATACAAAGTAGTTATGTAATATAATGTTTGTTTTTTAATAGAACTCACCTCCTGTGCGGCCGTATTGTATGAAATCCGAGAGTGGGCCAGTCGTCGGCTTCTGCACCCACGTAGGTACTACGGGGGTGTTCGGGATGGAATCTAAACACTCTTGATCCAATTGTTTGGTCCTTGAAGGAGGTGCTTAGCATAACGAACCAGGCAATCAGACTATGCGGCTTGAACACCCTCACTTAGCCATAGGAGTTTGACAATAAAAATTTAGGCATAGCCCCTAGTATCCGAACTAGGATGCTGTAAACACCTGATCGGGCAAGTACCAATCCCTCGTGTAATGTGGAAAAAATCTCTAAGGATTTGATACCTCCGAAGAGCTGACCGGCTCTCGCCCCATCATGACAGTTAGTTTTCGGCTTTCTCTACCGAGGTGCTCATCCGGGTAAACTAGGGCACAATCGCAGTAGTTCTCCCTTTACTACCATAGCCGATATAATGGAACGTATGGTAGCAAGCGCAGGAGCTGGGCAACCCAACTATTGACCAAAGACATGATTCAGAGCCAATGCATATAGCGCTAAATTTGGGGTGTCGAACTATACTGTAAAAAGTGTTCGGACTTTGTTGCCGTGTTACAGGGCACTATGAAGCCCCTGGCAAATTGAAACGTACCAAAGTGTACGGGTGCCATTTGATAAAGTTATCAAAAAAAGAAAATAGGAAAGAGTAGTGTCGGTGTACTAGACTAGGGGTACCCTAGTATCCCGAACTTGTGCACGTGCAGTCGCAGCGCCCCGCGGCAAGGCATGCCGGGTGACCGCCAACGTCCTCCGTGGTTCCTTTGGAGCCATTCAAGAACAAAGTATTTAGGCCAAGGAGACAAGTCCCCGGCAAGAGGAGCTTGCCGGGAAGGCCACTCAAGGCACAAGACTCCGGCAAGAGGAGCTTGCCGGGAAGGCCAACCAGGGCATCTCAAGGAACTTGCCGCGATGCGCCACGCATCCCGGCATGGTCCGGTGAGCGACAAGCTTCCGGACGCGACAAGACAACGGCCGCGGCAAGGCACTTGCCGCGGCAAGCAACCACTCTGTACCCGCGCTCCAGCTCACCCACCAACGTGTCACTCTGGGACCCTTCCAGGCGTACGTGGCGGGAGGCTGTGCAGCCAGGGGTGCACTGTGGCAAGCGACGCTGACAAGATCGCCATCGTGGCGAGCGGTGGCGTCCCTGACGGTCCCTTTTCTGCAGTGTTTGGATGACACAGACGGGCATTTAATGCCCTTGTCCCCTGCCGTCAGGGTTAGGTATGATACACTGTGCAGGTAGCTGTACCAACCGCAGCACCATTTCCATTTTTGCCCTTGCCTACGTTGCCACCTGTCGGTGACCCCTTGGGCATATAAAAGGAGGCCCATGCGCAACGTAGAGAAGGGGAGGGACAGTAGAACGCTCACGCTCGGTCTCGTTAGCTGCTGGTGCGTACTGTAGCACTCAGCGCTCCCGAGCAAGAACTCAATACTAACCACAGATGCAGCAGTAGGAGTATTATCTCTCCGGAGAGCTCCGAAGCTGGGTAAACCGCTCGTGTGCCTCGCCTCGATCTGCTCTTCGTGTGACCTCCGCCCCCCGCCGAACCGAAAGGGGCTCCGTCCCCATAGGTGATCGCGGATCAGTTTCCCCGACATCTTTGGCGCGCCAGGTAGGGGGCGTCGAGGTTGTGTGAACCTGATCCGGCGTTCACACGAGTTAGATCTTCATTATCTTCATTGACATGCCGCCGAAGAAGAAGGCTTCGGAGGCGGCTGCTTCGTCCGCAACAGACCCACCGCCGCCGGAGCAAACGGCTGGTGGGGAAGACGCCGACGGAAGAACGGGCATCGACGAGGGAGCTCACGGTGCCGCCAGGTCCAAGGACAAGGCTGTGCTGCCCATCGGCGGTGTAGCCGGCTCCCACGACGACCGAGCGTCCGTAGATGCACCGCGCCCATATCAGGAGGTGCGGAACCGGCAGCGTCATGGTACTCACGGTACCATACGCTCGTTGGACCCAGATCGAGCTGGCGGATCTCGGGATGCTCCAGGCCAGCATGCGCGCCAACATGCTGGCGCGAGCGAGGCACGGTCGCCTGGACGGGATATTGCTCCTTCTAACGCAGTTAGAAGTCCGAGCATATCCCGCTCCCCACACCGTTCGCCACCGCTACCCGCCACTCCAGCGGAAGCCTTGGCGCGAGCCCAACTGCTCCTAGATTTCCCTCCAACGGTGGACAAAGATCGACGACTGGAGGGCCACCATTCAGAGTCTCATCGGCTTTGCCAACGGCAACACTCCGCGGCAGCCGAGTACATCGCAGCCGCGGCGAGTCGACCAGGAGCGGGCCGATGGCGACAAAACCGGTGGGGGTGCAACCACCGTGCACTCTCCGCTGCGGAAGCCAAGATCGCCACCTCACCGGACCCACCTCGACAGCAACTCCACCGCGTCATCGGATCCACGAGCTCGTCGCGATCAACGCCAAGTTCTTCACGAACGACAGCAAGAAGACGCTCGTACTCGCATCGAGCGCCGAAGAGAAGCGCGGCGTCAGTCAGACCGGCGCGCTGGGCCCACTGTCGACATGCATGCGCCAGGGGAACCAGGCGACCTGCCGTACGCGGTAGGTTGCCCTGCGTTTACTCGTGAGCTGCAGCAAGTCCAGTGGCCCAGCACGAAGAATTTCAAGCCAGACGTACCCGAGAAGTACGACGGCAAGTTGCATCCGTCGGAGTTCCTCAGCATCTACACCATCGCGGTGCAAGCTGCTGGGGGGCGGGATGACAAGATCCTTGCCAACTACTTCCCGCTGGTGCTCAAGCCCAACGTCAGGTCCTGGCTAATGCACTTGCCGGACAAGTCCATATCTTCCTAGGCAGACCTATGCCATCAGTTTGTCGGCGCCTTTACAGGCGGCCACAAACCTCATGGCCAGGAGAGTGATCTTCATCTGCTTGCCCAGAAAGAAGGAGAGCCCCTGCGCAAGTACATCCAGAGATTCAGCCAAGTGCAACGCAACATCCCAGATGTCCACCCTGCCGCAGTCATCAGCGCGTTCCATCAGAACGTGCGTAACCGTAGGATGCGGGAGGAGATGGCGATGTGCAAGATCAGAGATGTTAGTGAGCTGTATGCCCTGGCCGACAGGTGTGCACGTGCTAAGGAAGGGAGGAAACTCCCCGGAGAGAATACAGGAACAGGAGGATCTGACAGCAACAATACTGCCCCGGCAAAGAAAAGCCGGCGGCAGAACAACAGGAAGAGGAAAGGCAAAGACGTGCTAGTTGTTGAGCAGTCCGGCAACGAAGGTGTTGGGGAACATAGTAATTTCAAAAAAATTCCTACGCACACGCAAGATCATGGTGATGCATAGCAATGAGAGGGGAGAGTGTTGTCTACGTACCCTCATAGACCGAAAGCCGAAGCGTTATATCAACGCGGTTGATGTAGTCGTACTTCTTCACGATCCAACCGATCTAAGCACCGAACGTACGGCACCTCCGAGTTCTGCACACGTTCAGCTCGATGACGTCCCTCGAACTCCGATCCAGCCGAGTGTCGAGGGAGAGTCCTGTCAGCATGACGGCGTGGTGACGATGATGATGTTCCACCGACGCAGGGCTTCGCCTAAGCACCGCTACGATATATTCAAGGTGTAATCTGGTGGAGGGGGGCACCGCACACGGCTAAGGAACGATCTCAATGATCAACTTGTGTGTCTTTGGGGTGCCCCCTGCCTCCGTATATAAAGGAGCCAAGGGGGAGGGGCTGGCCGGCCAAGCCTGGTGCGCCAGGAGAGTCCTACTCCCTCCCGGAGTAGGATTCCCCCCCCCCCAATCCTAGTTGGACTAGGATTCCTCAAGGGGAAAGAGGGAGAGAGGGGGCCGGCCACCTCTCCTAATCCTAATAGGACTAGGCGAGGGGGGAGGCGCGCGGACAGCCCTAGGGCAACCCCTTTCTCCTTTTCCACTAAGGCCCAATATGGCCCATATGTTTCCCGGGGGGTTCCGGTAACCTCCTGGTACTCCGGTGAAATCCCGATTTCACCCGGAACACTTCCGATATCCAAATGTAGGCTTCCAATATATCAATCTTTACGTCTCGACCATTTCGAGACTCCTCGTCATGTCCGTGATCACATCCGGGACTCCGAACTACCTTCGGTACATCAACATCATATAAACTCATAACAACTGTCATCGAAACGTTAAGCGTGCGGACCCTACGGGTTCGAGAACAATGTAGACATGACCGAGACACCTCTCCGGTCAATAACCGATAGCGGGACCTGGATGCCCATATTGGCTCCTACATATTCTACGAAGATCTTTATCGGTCAGACCGCATAACGACATACGTTGTTCCCTTTGTCATCGGTATGTTACTTACCCGAGATTCGATCGTCGGTATCCAATACCTAGTTCAATCTCGTTACCGGCAAGTCTCTTTACTCGTTCCGTAATACATCATTCCGCAACTAACTCATTAGTTGCAATGCTTGCAAGGCTTAAGTGATGTGCATTACCGAGAGGGCCCAGAGATACCTCTCCGACGATCGGAGTGACAAATCCTAATCTCGAAATACGCCAACCCAACATCTACCATTGGAGACACCTGTAGTACTCCTTTATAATCACCCAGTTACGTTGTGACGTTTGGTAGTACCCAAAGCGTTCCTCCGGCAAACGGGAGTTGCATAATCTCATAGTCATAGGAACATGTATAAGTCATGGATAAAGCAATAGCAACATACTAAACGATCGGGTGCTAAGCTAATATAATGGGTCATGTCAATTAGATCATTCAACTAATGATGTGACCTCGTTAATCAAATAACAACTCTTTGTTCATGGTTAGGAAACATAACCATCTTTGATTAACGAGCTAGTCTAGTTGAGGCATACTAGTGACACTCTGTTTGTCTATGTATTCACACATGTATTATGTTTCCGGTTAATACAATTCTAGCATGAATAATAAACATTTATCATGAATTAAGGAAATAAATAATAACTTTATTATTGCCTCTAGGGCATATTTCCTTCAGTCTCCCACTTGCACTAGAGTCAATAATCTAGTTCACATTGCCATGTGATTTACCAGCAATAGTTCACATCACCATGTGATTAACACCCATAGTTCACATCGATATGTGACCAACACTCAAAGGGTTTACTAGAGCCACTAATCTAGTTCACATCGCTATGTGATTAACACCCAAAGAGTACTAAGGTGTGATCATGTTTTGCTTGTGAGATAATTTTAGTCCACGGGTCTGTCACATTCAGATCCGTAAGTATTTTGCAAATTTCTATGTCAACAATACTCTGCACGGAGCTACTCTAGCTAATTGCTCCCACTTTCAATATGTATCTAGATCGAGACTTAGAGTCATCTAGATCAGTGTCAAAACTTGCATCGACGTAACCCTTTACGACGAACCTTTTGTCACCTCCATAATCGAGAAACATATCCTTATTCCACTAAGGATAATTTTGACCGCTGTCCAGTGATCTACTCCTAGATCACTATTGTACTCCCTTGCCAAACTCAGTGGTAGGGTATGCAATAGATCTGGTACACAGCATGGCATACTTTATAGAACCTATGGCTGAGGCATAGGGAATGACTTTCATTCTCTTTCTATCTTCTGCCGTGGTCGGGCTTTGAGTCTTACTCAATTTCACACCTTGTAACACAGGCAAGAACTCTTTCTTTGACTGTTCCATTTTGAACTACTTCAAAATCTTGTCCAGGTATGTACTCATTGAAAAAACTTATCAAGCGTCTTGATCTATCTCTATAGATTTTGATGCTCAATATGTAAGCAGCTTTATCGAGGTCTTTCTTTGAAAAACTCCTTTCAAACACTCCTTTATGCTTTGCAGAATAATTCTACATTATTTCCGATCAACAATATGTCATTCACATATACTTATCAGAAATGTTGTAGTGCTCCCACTCACTTTCTTGTAAATACAGGCTTCACCGCAAGTCTGTATAAAACTATATGCTTTGATCAACTTATCAAAGTGTATATTCCAACTCCGAGATGCTTGCACCAGTCCATAGATGGATCGCTGGAGTTTGCATATTTTGTTAACAGCTTTAGGATCGACAAAACCTTCTAGTTGCATCATATACAACTCTTCTTTAATAAATCCATTAAGGATTGTAGTTTTGTTATCCATTTGCCAGATTTCAAAAAATGCGGCAATTGCTAACATGATTCAGACAGACTTAAGCATAGATACGAGTGAGAAACTCTCATCGTAGTCAACACCTTGAACTTGTCAAAAACCTTTTGCGACAATTCTAGCTTTGTAGATAGTAACACTACTATCAGCGTCCGTCTTCCTCTTGAAGATCCATTTATTTTCTATGGCTTGCCGATCATCGGGCAAATCCATCAAAGTCCATACTTTGTTCTCATCATATCTCAGATTTCATGGTCTCAAACCATTTCGCGGAATCTGGGCTCATCATCGCTTCCTCATAGTTCGCAAGTTCATCATGGTCTAGTAACATGACTTCCAGAACAGGATTACCATACCACTCTGGTGCGGATCTCACTCTGGTTTACCTACGAGATTCGGTAGTAACTTGATCTGAAGTTACATGATCATCATCATTAGCTTCCTCACTAATTGGTGTAGTAGTCATAGGAACAGATTTCTGTGATGAACTACTTTCCAATAAGGGAGAAGGTACAATTACCTTATCAAGTTTTCTACTTTCCTCCCACTCACTTCTTCCGAGAGAAACTCCTTTTCTAGAAAGGATCCATTCTTAGCAACGAATGTCTTGCCTTTGGATCTGTGATAGAAGGTGTACCCAACTGACTCTTTGGGTATCCTATGAAGACATATTTCTCCGATTTGGGTTTGAGCTTATCATGATGAAAATTTTCACATAAGCATCGCAACCCCAAACTTTAAGAAACGACAACTTTGGTTTCTTGCCAAACCATAGTTCAGATTGTGTCGTCTCAACGGACTTAGATGGTGCCCTTTTTAACGTGAATGCAGCTGTCTTTAATGCATAACCCCAAAAACGATAGTGGTAGATCGGTAAGAGACATCATAGATTGTACTATATCCAATAAAGTACGGTTATGACGTTCGGACACACCATTATGCTGTGGTGTTCCAGGTGGCATGAATTTGTGAAACTATTCCACATTGTTTTAATTGAAGACCAAACTCGTAACTCAAATATTTGTCTCCGCGATCAGATCGTAGAAACTTTTTATTTTCTTGTTATGATGATTCTCTACTTCACTCCGAAACTCTTTGAACTTTTCAAACGTTTCAGACTTATGTTTCATCAAGTAGATATACCCATATCTGCTCAAATCATCTGTGAAGGTTAGAAAATAATGATACTTGTCGCAAGCCTTAATATTCATCGGACCATATACATCAGTATGTATGATTTCCAACAAATCTGTTGCTTGGTCCATTGTTCCGGAGAACGGCGTTTTAGTCATCTTGCCCAAGAGGCATGGTTCGCAAACATCAAGTGATTCATAATCAAGTGATTCCAAAATTCCATCAGCATGGAGTTTCTTCATGCGCTTTACACCAATATGACCTAAACGGCAGTGCCACAATAATTTGCACTATCATTATTAACTTTGCATCTTTTGGCTTCAATATTATGAATATGTGTATCACTACGATCGAGATCCAACGAACTATTTTCATTGGGTGTATGACCATTGAAGGTTCTATTCATGTAAGCAGAACAACAATTGTTCTCTAACTTAAATGAATAACCGTATTGCAATAAACATGATCAAATCATATTTATGCTCAACGCAAACACCAAATAACACTTATTTAAGTTCAACACTAATCCCTAAAGTATAGTGAGTGTGCGATGATGATCATATCAATCTTGGAACTACTTCCAACATACATCGTCACTTCACCCTTAACTAGTCTCTGTTCATTCTGCAACTCCCGTTTCGAGTTACTACTCTTAGCAACTGAACCAGTATCAAATACCGAGGGGTTGCTATGAACACTAGTAAAATACACATCAATAATCTGTATATCCAATATACCTTTGTTTTCTTTGCCATCCTTCTTATCCGCCAAATACTTGGGGTAGTTCCGCTTCCAGTGATCAGTCCCTTTGCAGTAGAAGCACTTAGTCTCAGGCTTAGGACCAGACTTGGGCTTTTTCACTTGAGCAGCAACTTGCTTGCCGTTCTTCTTGAAGTTCCCCTTCTTTCCTTTTGCCCTTTTCTTGAAACTAGTGATCTTGTCAACCATCAACACTTGATGTTTTTCTTTGATTTCTACCTTCGCTGATTTTAGCATCGCGAAGAGCTTGGGAATATTTTCCGTTATCCCTTGCATATTATAGTTCATCACGAAGTTCTACTAACTTGGTGATGGTGACTAGAGAATTCTGTCAATCACTATCTTATCTGGAAGATTAACTCCCACTTGATTCAAGCGATTGTTGTACCCAGACAATCTGAGCACATGCTTGCTAGTTGAGCGATTCTCCTCCATCTTTTAGCTATAGAACTTGTTGGAGACTTCATATCTCTCAACTCGGGTATTTGCTTGAAATATTAACTTCAACTCCTGGAACATCTCATATGGTCCATGACGTTCAAAACGTCTTTGAAGTCCCGATTCTAAGCCGTTAAGCATGGTGCACTAAACTATTAAGTAGTCATCATATTGAGCTAGCAAAATGTTCATAACGTCTGCATGTGCTCCTGCAATAGGTCCGTCACCTAGCGGTGCATCAAGGACATAATTCTTCTATGCAGCAATGAGGATAAACCTTAAATCACGGATCCAATCCGCATCATTGCTACTAACATTTTTCAACACAATTTTCTCTAGGAACATATCAAAATAAACACAGGGAAGCAACAATGCGAGCTATTGATCTACAACATAGATATGCTAATACTACCAGGACCAAGTTCATGATAAATTAAAGTTCAGTTAATCATTTTACTTAAGAACTCCCACTTAGATAGACATCCCTCTAATCTTCTAAGTGATCACGTGATCCAAATCAACTAAACCATAACCGATCATCACGTGAAATGGCTTAGTCTCAATGGTGAACATCATTATGTTGATCATATCTACTATACGATTCACGCTCGACCTTTCGGTCTCCGTGTTCCGAGGTCATATCTTATATGCATAGCTTCGTCAAGTATAACCTGAGTATTCCGTGTGTGCAACTGTTTTGCACCCGTTGTATTTGAACGTAGAGCCTATCACACCCGATCATCACGTGGTGTCTCAGCACGAAGAACTTTTGCAACAGTGCATACTCAGGGAGAACACTTCTTGATTATTTAGTGAGAGATCATCTTATAATGCTACCGTCAATCAAAGCAAGATAAGATGCATAAAAAGATAAACATCACATGCAATCAATATAAGTGATATGATATGGTCATCATCATCTTGTGCTTGTGATCTCCATCTCCGAAGCACCGTCATGATCACCATCGTCACCGGCGCGACACCTTGATCTCCATCGTAGCATCGTTGTCGTCTCGCCAATCTTATGCTTCCACGACTATCACTACCGCTTAGTAATAAAGTAAAGCATTACATCGCGATTGCATTGCATACAATAAAGCGACAACCATATGGCTCCTGCCAGTTGCCGATAACTCAGTTACAAAACATGATCATCTCATACAATAAAATTTAGCATCATGTCTTGACCATATCACATCACAACATGCCCTGCAAAAACAAGTTAGACGTCCTCTACTTTGTTGTTGCAAGTTTTACGTGGCTGCTACGGGCTTAAGCAAGAACTCATCTTACCTACGCATCAAAACCACAACGATAGTTTGTCAAATAGACTCCGTTTTAACCTTCTCAAGGACCGGGCGTAGCCACACTTGGTTCAACTAAAGTTGGAGAGACACTCTTCCGCAAGCCATCTATGTGCAAAGCACGTCGAGGGAACCGGTCTCGCGTAAGAGTACGCGTAAGGTTGGTCCGGATCGTCTCGTCCAACAATACCGCCGAACCAAAGTATGACATGCTGGTAGGCAGTATGACTTATATCGTCCACAACTCACTTGTGTTCTACTTGTGCATAACATCAAACCATAAAAACCTAGGCTCGGATGCCACTGTTGGGGAACGTAGTAATTTCAAAAAATTTCCTACGCACACGCAAGATCATGGTGATGCATAGCAACGAGAGGGGAGAGTGTTGTCTACGTACCCTCGTAGACCGAAAGCGGAAGCGTTATATCAACGCGGTTGATGTAGTCGTACTTCTTCACGATCCAACCGATCTAAGCACCGAACGTTCGGCACCTCCGAGTTCTGCACACGTTCAGCTCGATGACGTCCCTCGAACTCCGATCCAGCCGAGTGTCGAGGGAGAGTCCTGTCAGCACGACGGCGTGATGACGATGATGATGTTCCACCGACGCAGGGCTTCGCCTAAGCACCGCTACGATATATTCGAGGTGTAATCTGGTGGAGGGGGGCACCGCACACGGCTAAGGAACGATCTCAATGATCAACTTGTGTGTCTTTGGGGTGCCCCTGCCTCCGTATATAAAGGAGCCAAGGGGGAGGGGCTGGCCGGCCAAGCCTGGTGCGCCAGGAGAGTCCTACTCCCTCCGGGAGTAGGATTCCCCCCCCCAATCCTAGTTGGACTAGGATTCCTCAAGGGGAAAGAGGGAGAGAGGGGGACGGCCACCTCTCCTAATCCTAATAGGACTAGGGGAGGGGGGAGGTGCGCGGCCAGCCCTAGGGCAACCCCTTTCTCCTTTTCCACTAAGGCCCAATATGGCCCATATGTTTCCCGGGGGGTTCCGGTAACCTCCTGGTACTCCAGTGAAATCCCGATTTCACCCGGGACACTTCCGATATCCAAATGTAGGCTTCCAATATATCAATCTTTACGTCTCGACCATTTCGAGACTCCTCGTCATGTCCGTGATCACATCCGGGACTCCGAACTACCTTCGGTACATCAACATCATATAAACTCATAACAACTGTCATCGAAACGTTAAGCGTGCGGACCCTACGGGTTCGAGAACAATGTAGACATGACCGAGACACCTCTCCGGTCAATAACCAATAGCGGGACCTGGATGCCCATATTGGCTCCTACATATTCTACGAAGATCTTTATCGGTCAGACCGCATAACGACATACGTTGTTCCCTTTGTCATCGGTATGTTACTTACCCGAGATTCGATCGTCGGTATCCAATACCTAGTTCAATCTCGTTACCGGCAAGTCTCTTTACTCGTTCCGTAATACATCATTCCGCAACTAACTCATTAGTTGCAATGCTTGCAAGGCTTAAGTGATGTGCATTACCGAGAGGGCCCAGAGATACCTCTCCGACGATCGGAGTGACAAATCCTAATCTCGAAATACGCCAACCCAACATCTACCATTGGAGACACCTGTAGTACTCCTTTATAATCACCCAGTTACGTTGTGACGTTTGGTAGTACCCAAAGCGTTCCTCCGGCAAACGGGAGTTGCATAATCTCATAGTCATAGGAACATGTATAAGTCATGGATAAAGCAATAGCAACATACTAAACGATCGGGTGCTAAGCTAATATAATGGGTCATGTCAATCAGATCATTCAACTAATGATGTGACCTCGTTAATCAAATAACAACTCTTTGTTCATGGTTAGGAAACATAACCATCTTTGATTAACGAGCTAGTCTAGTAGAGGCATACTAGTGACACTCTGTTTGTCTATGTATTCACACATGTATTATGTTTCCGGTTAATACAATTCTAGCATGAATAATAAACATTTATCATGAATTAAGGAAATAAATAATAACTTTATTATTGCCTCTAGGGCATATTTCCTTCAGAAGGCGGCGCCAAGAAAGCCAAAGATGGTAGCTCCGGCAAGGAGGTTGCCGCATGCACCAACTGCCAGGCTGTGGCGGCCGCCGACAAGCAGGACGGCACCAACAAACAGTACTGCAAGATCCACCGCACCAAGGGCCATGACCTCCAGAGCTGCAAGAAGGTCGAGCGGCTTGTTGAGCTGCAAAAGGCCGAATACGAGCGACGCGACAAGGAGAAAGCCCAAGGAGGTGCTGGAGGATCCGGCGCGAAGCGACCCGTCCGGGGAGGACGCCGCGGCAAGGCCAAGCAGCGGCAAGGAGATAGACCTCCCTGCGGCCACGACAAGGATGAAGATGACGACGACGACGAAGACCTGGATGATGATGAAACCAGTGAGCAGGAGTTCCAGAAAGCCACAGAGGTCTTGTGCGTTGACGGCGGTGCTTCTCTGCATACTTCACACCGCCAACTAAAGCAGTGGGTGCGGGAAGTCAATGCGGCAGAACCACCCGTTGAGTCACGCAAGCTTCTGAAATGGTCCAGCACGCCTATCATCTTTGATATTGAGGACCACCCTGATCGCGCAACTGCGGTCGGGTGTTTGCCGATGTTGGTCTCACCAACTATCCGCAACCTCAAAGTCACTAAGATGCTAGTTGACGGCGGGGCCGGCTTGAACCTGATCTCCTCCGCTGTGCTCAGGAAACTCCAAGTCCCTGACAGCGAGCTCGAAGAGACCAGCACATTCCAAGGAATCAACCCGGGAAGGAGCAAGCCGAAGGGGAAGATCACGCTGCCGGTGACATTTGGCAGCGAGTTGAACTTCAGAACTAAGAGGATCACTTTTGACGTTGCCGGTTTTCTATTGCCTTACAATGGGATTCTCGGCCGTCCAGCGCTCGCCAAGTTCATGGCGGCCTCTCACTACGCATACAACATGCTGAAGATGCCAGGCCCGATAAGTGTCATCTCTGTCCCTGGCGACAAGAAGGATGCTCTTATCTATGCCGACAAGATCTACCGGGAAGCAGCAGCCGCAACAGATCGCGAGACACTTGCCGCTGAAGCTCCCGGGGGGAAGAAGAAGACCAAGTCCGGCAAGAGTTCTGATGCCCACTCCGGCAAGCGCACCTCTTCGGAGTGCTGCGCTACCGTCGAGGACGCACCATTGAGCTCCACCAGCAAGTGTAAGAAGACAATGGCAGCTACGCCAGCGACCAAGAAGGTGTCCGCCAAGGAGGACGGCACTGGTGGTACTTTCACCATCAGTGCCACTCTCGACCCTAAATAGGAAAGCGCGCTCATTGCTTTCCTGCGGGCGAATGTCGATGTGTTTGCATGGCAACCGTCTGACATCCCCGGTGTTCCCAGGAAAGTAATTGAGCACCACCTTGCCGTCTGTCCTCATGCGCGGCCCGTCAAGAAGAAAGTCAGAAAGCAAGCAGTGGAGCGCCAAGAATTCATAGCAGAAGAGATCAAGAAATTGGAAGCAGCAGGCCTCGTCAGAGGAGTGCTCCATCCTACGTGGTTGGCCAATCCTGTAGTCGTGCGCAAGGCAAACGGGAAATGGAGGCTTTGTATCGACTTTACCGATGTCAATAAAGCTTGTCCCAAAGACCCATTTCCCTTGCCGCGCATCGACCAGATTGTTGACTCCACGGCCGGATGTGACTTGCTTTCATTTCTTGACGCATACTCAGGATACCATCAGATCTTCATGGCAGAAGAGGATGAGGAGAAAACCGCATTCATCACTCCCTGTGGCACGTACTGTTTCATATGGATGCCTTTCGGTTTAAAGAATGCTGGTTCAACATTTGCAAGGGTAGTCCATACTGCTTTTGAACCGCAAATACACAGAAATGTGGAAGCCTACATGGATGACATAGTGGTCAAGAGCAGGGACAAGGCAACTCTGATTCAAGATTTAGAAGAGACTTTTGCAAATCTGCGCAAGATCAGCCTCAAGCTCAACCCCGAGAAGTGCGTGTTTGGAGTCCCTTCCGGCAAGCTTCTCGGGTTCTTCGTGTCTCAGCGGGGAACTGAAGCCAATCCCGACAAGATCAAGGCCATTGAGCAGATTGAAGCACCGAAGCGCGTCAAGGATGTACGGAGACTTGCCGGATGCGTGGCGGCTCTCAGCAGGTTTATCTCTAAGTCTGCTGAGCGCGCCCTGCCGTTTTTCAAAATTTTGAAAAAGGTAGGTCCAATGAAATGGACTCCGGAAGCGGAGGCTGCGCTACAGGACTTGAAGAGATACCTGTCATCCACTCCAATACTTGTCGCACCTAAGCCACAAGAGAAGTTGCTGTTGTATCTGGCGGCAACCAATCAAGTGGTTAGTGCTGCGTTAGTAGAGGAGAGGGAGGCAGATGAAGAGCCAGCAACCACGGCGAGCGCATCCAGCGACAAGCAGGGGGCTTCCCCGACAAGCTCTGGTCCCGGCAAAGATGGATCTGCGCAGGCGCCCGAGGAGATACAGAAGAAAATGGTACAACGCCCAGTCTACTTTGTCAGTTCCCTTCTGCAGGGGGCTAGGTCAAGGTACTCTGGTGTGCAGAAATTGCTTTTCGGCCTTCTCATGGCCTCGAGAAAGCTGCGCCATTACTTCCAAGCACATGAGATAACAGTTGTCACTCGTTTTCCACTGAAGAGGATACTGCAGAATCCAGAAGCAACAGGAAGGATTGTTGAGTGGGCACTGGAACTGTCAAGCTTTGGCCTCAAGTTTGAGAGCACTTCAACTATCCAAAGTGGAGCATTGGTAGAATTCATAGCAGAGTGGACGCCAACGCCCGACGAAGAAATTCCGGAGACGAGCATCCCCGTTAAGGAAGCAAGCAAAGAGTGGCTGATGTACTTCGATGGTGCTTTCTCGCTGCAAGGCGCCGGTGCTGGCGTACTTCTTGTCGCACCCACCGGAGAGCACCTTAAGTACGTAGTCCAGAAACACTTTCCCAAGGAGCAAGCAACAAACAATACTGCAGAGTATGAAGGTTTGTTTGCCGGTCTCAGGATCGCGGCAGACCTTGGGACCAAGAAGCTCATTGTCAGGGGTGACTCGCAGCTTGTCGTCCGCCAAGTGAATAAGAGTTATCGGAGTCCATTGATGGAAGCTTACGTTGATGAAGTGAGGAAGCTAGAAGAGCACTTTGTCGGCCTACAGATGGAACATGTTCCAAGAGCTCAGAACGACATCGCCGATGGCCTGTCAAAGTGCGCAGCGCTTAAGTTACCTGTGGAACCAGGGATCTTTGTGCTCAAGCTGACTCAACCGTCTGTGACGCCATCAACTGGACAGAGCAAGAAGAGGAAGTTGATTTCTGGTGACTATTTTCCGGCAGAGCTTCCCGAAGCCGCCGCCAAGAAGGTCCCCAAGATCAACACCAAGAGTGCTGAGGAGCAGTCTGCTCCGACAAGCCCCAGGGTTTGTTTCGTTGAAGCAGACACTCCCGACAAGTTTTGCTCCGGCAAGCTTGCTGGGGAACGTCAAGCTCCGGCTGAGCCACAGTTTCTCGCCGTAGAAGCGGATGTTCCCACAGCAGCAGATGTGCCTTTAGTCCTTGTTGTCGAGCCACAAGCTCCAGCATGGGCACAACAGATCGTCCGTTTCCTTCAGACAGGAGAACTTCCCGAAGAGCAAGAAGAAGCGGAAAGAGTAGCCCGGCAGTCAAGTATGTACCAGTTTGTTGACAACGCACTGTACAGAAGAAGACTCAACGGTATGAAATTGAAGTGTATTCACCGGGAAGACGGACAAAAGCTGTTGGCAGAGATACATGGAGGCATTTGTGGTCACCACATTGGCGCAAGAGCACTTGCCGGCAAAGCTTTCCGGCAAGGTTTCGTTTGGTCGACAGCCCTCCAGGATGCAACTGCACAAGTAACCAAGTGTGAAGCATGCCAGTTCCATTCCAAGCAAATACACCAGCCAGCTCAAGCTCTCCAGACGATCCCTTTATCCTGGCCATTTTCGGTCTGGGGGATCGACATCCTCGGCCCCTTCCCCCGAGCAGTCGGGGGCTTGGAGTACTTGTACGTCGCAATCGACAAGTTCACAAAGTGGCCGGAAGTGGAAGAAGTGAGGAAGGTGACAGCACAGTCAGCAGTCAAGTTCTTCAGGTCGATTGTTTGCCGCTTCGGGATCCCTAACAGGATCATCACCGACAACGGTACGCAATTCATGAGCCGCACCTTCATGCAATACGTCCAAGATCTTGGCACCAAGGTCTGCTTCGCTTCTGTTGCTCACCCCAGGAGCAACAGTCAAGCAGAGAGGGCAAATGCTGAAGTGCTGCATGGACTCAAGACCAGAACTTTCGACAGGCTGCACGGGTGAGGAAGAAACTGGATTGAGGAGTTGCCGGTGGTTCTTTGGTCGATCAGGACGACGCCAAATCGAGCCACTGGCCAGACACCTTTCGCTCTAGTCTATGGAGCAGAGGCAGTTCTCCCCACGGAACTCGTATACGGGTCGCCTCGAGTGCTCGCTTATGATGAGCTTGAGCAAGAGCAGCTGCGACAAGATGACGCGCTGTTCCTTGAGGAAGACTGTCTTCAGGTTGCTGTGCGAGCTGCTTGCTTCCAGCAAGCTTTGCGCCGCTACCATAGCCGCAAAGTTAACGCCAGAAGTCTCGAGGAAGGCGACCTTGTTCTTTGGCGCGTTCAGTCCACCAAGAATTCCACCAAGTTGACGCCGAAGTGGGAAGGCCCTTATCGGGTGAAACGAGTCACTAGGCCTGGCGCTGTCCGCCTTGAGACCGAAGATGGCATTCCGGTGAGCAACTTCTGGAACATCGAGCATCTTCGTAAGTTTTACCCGTAAGGCGCGGTTGCCGGACCCTGTTTCGACAACCACCTTTTGTACAAGTCTTGCCGCTGTTGCATGTAATCCTTTGTACAAACCCAGGCGCAGACCCTGAGCATAAGTGAAGCGCTGGCGCCCTAAGTTATAGCATGCATGCTAGATCGAGTCTCGTCCTTGGTTAGGGTTGATAGTGCTTAGTAGCGGCTAACCCCTAGCTTAGAGGTCGGGTGTGCGTCCCTTTGCCGTTCTTTCGTTTACCTTGGTTCGCAGGGCTCGCATATCCTGACCGGACCACTTGAGGACGAAAAGGAGAAGAAGGACGGACCAACATCTGGACCCCGACGAGCCAGTGTTGCCGGGGGCTGCAAGTACGAAGATTAACCCACGGCGAACCAGAGTTGCCAGGGGCTGCAATCTTAGATAAGTATTTCATCCCTTATCATGCATTCTCTTATGGACTGAGGTGTCAGGACCCCGATCCTAAGTCACACCGATCTAGCATGTAACACATCATATCACTTTGCGGCCTCACGCACGGTATTCCACGGGTGCCACCTTACCTGGCCCGGGACCGTTTGCGCCTTTTGGCTCACGTATATGATAGTGTCGCTAGCATCCATATGACAAAGAACCCGGGCCGACATGGCTAGTCGTGAACCCAAAGCGGCGTTAACCCATGAGGACAGGCATACATGAATCACATCGAGCATGTCGGTCATCAGCGTGTGAATCCGGGCTGTAGCACTGGGCTAACAGGACTCCGGTAATCCGGGCTGTAGCAGGCTAGGCAGGACTCCGGATGTCACCGCGTGACATTTCCCCGAAGGGACAGACACAGGAACGAAGTGATACACATGCCGGCCAGTCAAGTGTCCTGAGCAGTAGTGCTGGGCTAGCAGGACTCCGGTGAACCGGGCTGTAGCGGACTACTATCGCTCAGAAGCACTAGACTACATTTCCCCATATGATAGGCTGCCAAGGATAAACAACTAGATAGTCGGATCCCACACATACCAAGCATTTCAATCATACACACAATATGCTCGATATGTGTAAATACAACATGGCATCACAACAAGACTCTACGACTCAAAGTATTTATTCATTAGGCTCCGAGGAGCGAGATATTACAAACATAGGTCTCATGACCCAACATTCAGAGCATACAAGTCAAAGCACAAGAGGAAGCTTAAATGTCTGAGTACAGACATCTACAAATGAAAAAGGCTGAGAAGCCTGACTATCTACCAGATCCTGCCGAGGGCACAAGATCGTAGCTGAGGTAACAAGCTAAACATCGAAGTCCACACGGAACTACTAGCGAGACTGACGTCTCTCTGCAAAACATAAAATAGGCAAACGTGAGTACAAATGTACTCAGCAAGACTTACATCAGAACTATCTACACATGCATCAGTATCAAAAGGGGGTGGTGGAGTTTAACTGCAGCAAGCCAGCTTTGACTCGGTGGCTATCCTGAACTACGACTGCAAATAACTCTTTTGAGGTGGCGCACACGAGTCCACATATTCACCATATCAATACACCACTATGGATCCGCTCCCGTCTCCCTACGAGAAGGCCATCCATAGCACTCACGCTTATCTTGCGCATTTTAGAGTATCCACTTTCACTTGTCTATGAACTATGCAAGGGGTCCAAGTTTCCATATCCGAGGAATCCGGCTATTCGAATAGATAATGATAACCCTGCAGGGGTGTACTTCTTCACACACGCTCTCGCCACTTATCGCCCTGTACACGTCATGTACCTCGGCAACCTTCAAGCGGAAGCCGGGCGAGGGAGTCGGCCACGACCTGACTAACCACACAAGTCTCTCGTCCAGGTTTATCGCCTATTCGGGTTCCATCCGCAAGGAGATCCGGCCGGGGTGTCGCTCACGGCCCCAAACGATGTGTACAGGGTTCCAAGCCCACCAAACGGGCGGCGCTTGGTCTACCCGGCCACGGTGCCTAGTCTGTCCCAAGCCCACCTGTACCGGGTGCCACTTGGTAGACTACTAACACTACCTACAAACACCAGAAACTAGTTGCAACTCCTGGACAGAGATCAGGTTGATTAATAAGTCGAGAGAGCTTGGAGTGCCCGGAGCCCAATGTGTGGTAGTAACTGTTCATGGATCACAAACACAGAACTCAGTTCCTGAGGACGGCTGCAATGAGACAACCCACCATGTACTCCTACATGGCCTCTCACCGCTACCTTTACCAAATCGTGTTCACACACTTGGCTCTCAACAGTAGGACATGTTCACCACATTCCAATTCATTCCCGATGAATCAGACCCGACACAACTCTAAGCAGTAGCAGGCATGACAACAAGCATGAATGAGTAGGCACATCAGGGCTCAAACAACTCCTACTCATGCTAGTGGGTTTCATCTATTTACTGTGGAATGACAGGTCATGCAAAGGATAAAGGGGTTCAGCTACCGCAGCAAGTAACACATGAATCGTTGTTGTCCTAATGCAATAAAAGAGAGCAGGAGCGAGAGAGTGGGATTGTATCGGAATGAACAAGGGGGTTTTGCTTGCCTGGCACTTCTGAAGATAATATAGTTCTTCATCGGTGTCATCGAACTCATCGTCGGTACGTCGTCTACTGAGAGGGGACAAACACCGGCAGATAAAGAAGAACACAATCAATGCAATGCCACAATATGATGCATGATCATGACCTGGAAATATGCTGTGATTTGAGCTAATGCATCTAGCTATGGTTTAAATGAAGTTGGTTTGAATACATGATTCAAATTCCAACTCCATATTGCATTAATTCCAAATGCCCAAAATAAATATTTATGAGCTCCTAAAAATATTGGTTGATTTTTATCTCTGCCCAATATTTTCAGAGAGAGACATGAACATTTCTTGGACCCTTTTGGAGCAATTTTTTTATCTGGGTTATTTCCAGAAATGATTCTGAGGGTTTCACAAATCCTCATTTCAAAATTTAATGAAATTTTAAACATGATGCACACATGACTAGCTAGCCTTGAGCATACCAGAACTAGGGATGTGACAACTCGCCCCCACTAAACAAGAATCTCGTCCCGAGATTCAGGACGTGAGGTAAGAAGTCAGAGGGGGCACAAGCTAACTTGATCTTCATGATCCCACTTGCCCTTCTCGAAGATGTTGATCCATTCCATCATCTTGGTCTTGACAACTTTGCCTTCGAGATCTTCACTCGACACGACAACAGAAAGAGTGGGAAACCCTACAGGATTTGATCCTTGAAGATCGAGCAAATCAAGATCAGTTCATGAAGTGAGACGTAAGAACATCTCTTGAGTTGAGACAGAAAACACACATCAGAGATGATGGAAAAGAAACAGATGACGAAGGTTCAAAGTAGCGAGGGAATTTTCCATGATTACGAAACGGGGCACCTTGGGGGAGGTGACTTGTAGAACTTTTCCCTTAAGTGGCAAAAAGAATTACTTTTGATACAAAGATCATTGAAATTCTTTATACCAGCCTAAGGCAATCACAACGACCGTTTGAAAGAGCTCGAAGGGATGGCATACCCATACCAGAATGGATGATGTGGACTACCTTGTTGAAGACAACGCAATGGATGACTCTTGCTTATCACCGGAAATGGATGGGACCATGACAGACTGACACAATGACGGATGCAAGCTGGGAACAAAATGCAAATTCTGGGAATGATTCTAGTAACTGGGGAGAAAACTCAACAGACTAGAGTGATTCCACTGCTTGAATGGTTATGGTATAATCGAGAAAACTGAGAGCACAAGGATCCCTAGGGAGCAACTTCTAGAATAAGCCGCACGAAATCCTCATGGAAAAGATGGTCAAATAGTTCAATCAAGATACTATAATGGTAGATATTCCGGCTAGGTGTGTCGGCCGGACATCAACCTTGTCGGGACCTACATCATAGATCTTGGAAAAGTTCCAACCATCATATCTGCCTGAGATTCCGATCTGGTTGGAAACAGGATATTTCAGACAGCATGTCTGGAAAAGAAAGTTTGCAACACAAACCGACGAGATGACGTTGCGAGATTCTCGGGAAAAGAACTAGGATAGCAAGCTCCAAAACATGAGCTGGTTCTGCTACATACATGTGAACACACTGTCCCAGACAAGCATGGCCACGTGGTAGTCTTACAATAAAACACTACCATAGTTCAGGTGGGGAACCATAATCGAGGATATTGAAGTCCTTGTATAAGTCATATGATTAGCTCTTACGAAGGAGCTTCATCTCCTTGAACAAATCAATCAGTGGCTTGGCGTGCTAGGAAACACATATGGAATGGAGGCGGCCAACCTATCAAACCATAGAGTACTTCGCACATATGCGTGACTAACTTGGGATGATTCCAAAGAAAACAAAAACAAACTTTCTCGAATTCATGGCGGCAACTTACACCAAATGCACATGAATTCGAGGAGGTCACTTCTTCCATCCAAGCATATGCTTCATGAACGGAACACGAAGGCATTGCTTACAAAGTTTCCAATACTAGTGTAGCATTCAACATGAATCATGGGGGAGACAAAATGCTGCTAATGGGCTCAACAACAACTCATCGGTATTTCCATATCACTGGACTTCCACCATCATGTGAACGATGTGATAGTATTGGTCAGACCAAAAGATATAATGGTGTATGCCCGAGGGATCAACCACGAGTAAGACAACATTACAAACATCGTTGGTTCTGATTTGATTTGACGGTGGCCCATACTCAAATCAAAGTTTTGACAAGGCAATAGATCCAATCAACTGATCACGAGGACCAATCGATGGAGATATCATCTTTCTTCAACACACACAAAAGATATCCCTTAGAGATGAACTAAGTTAAGCAAAGCTTTTACCTTCCAACTCTCCAAGTTGTTGTCTAGCTTAACCAACTAGCTCAGGGATATCCAACACAGATTCTTGGAGAAAGGGTGGTTCACAAGGAACCAACTTGATCACGAACTCAACATAGCGGTCAGGTGACAACCTGGTAATACTTCCGAGAAGATATTTGGAAAATCATGAACCACCGATATGTCTCTAAGCTCGAGAACAATCTTGCTTTTTAGGGCAAGACGATAAGTTCAAAAGAGTGAGGGGTTGACACAATCCTAACTCATTGATCGAAGAGTGCACCAACAATAAGGACTAGGTAGCACGATCAATCTTAGGATGATGATTTAATAACCAACACGCTAAGAATGAGATTATTGTCCATTAACTACCAAGCAACACGGTTGCTAGGAGTATTGATTTCACACCTCATGGTTCACTCGACGGCATTCCGGTTGTGACAACACGGGACCGAGGAAAGAAAAATGATGGCAAGAAGTATCACTGCGTCAAGAATTCATAAGAGGCGGTGCAATTCTCATGACACTCTTGACATAAAGATGGTAACACTCCAAGGTAGAACAGAGCAGAAGCTGGATTGGCATTTCGATCTGCGGAATACAATTACTTTGACCTAATCCTAGATATGGATGAGGTACTGGAGTTTGTTTCTCCTAGTCATTCCAGAACAGAATGGCTTGACGAACCACAAGAATACTAGGATCGATGAACACGAATGCACGACCACTCCTGACTATCAATTGATAGACGATGGTCGGAATACAAATGAAGAGGGACAACTCAAGGTAACATATATCTTCCTGAGTTGTGGATGCATAGATTAGTATGTCGAGCAAAGCTCAACATTTCTTCCAGATAATCCATGCAGAAAGGTAGAACTGGCAGAATCACAATTATGAATGGAGAACTCATCAAGAATACTCTGATTGTGATCCTTCGGTTCAGCGAGGTACTTATGCCATAAGCGATTCATAGTATTTCGAAGATGGAAATACCACGGACCTCGAGGACTATCGCAAAGGTTACTAATATCCTAAAGGAACTAGCAACGCTATCAACATGAAGCAAGTAGGGTGAATCTCGGGTTCAAGAACCCAGAAATAGAATGCCTACTACTAAATGGCATCACGGGATGCTTTCGAAAATGACGGCCAGAATCATCACACTGGAAACACAAAACATGGACAGATTACTAGATAGTTTCATAAGACACCTAGGGTCATAATAGTAGCTCCAACATATATGTCAAGGCATCGGAGTACCTCAACAGACCGATTAGTGTGCTTAATCTGGCCAAAAGGACATCGGAAATGGAATGAAAGGATTTGCAAATGCATCAGACTAGTTAGAAACCTGGGATGACTCGGACAGCATAACGGCTGTAAATGCTCAAAAATATTTGAGACATCCTGCAAAAATGGTGGCATAGCCACTCAACATCAAAATATCAAGGTTCTGAGGCCAGCTAAGAACACATGGAAGTAGTAGAAACAGAACTGGGGCTTGAACTCTGCAATCCTAGGCAACTACGGTTTAGTAACACGTCATCCTGAGAGATAGAAGAGAAGGCCTAGTTCTTAATTCCCGTAGAAAGGAAGAGGTTGACTCAGATCAGAAGGCCATGAGGTATAAGGAGTAAAAAGAGCCTTACGTTCCCTTCCCCAATCAATTCCCTTATATAACTAAAGCATCTCTAGACTCAACTTCGACCAGTTTGGCTTGGTAATCCTACAGGCAGTCAGGCTCTGATACCAACGCTGTCAGGACCCCGATCCTAAGTCACACCGATCTAGCATGTAACACATCATATCACTTTGCGGCCTCACGCACGGTATTCCACGGGTGCCACCTTACCTGGCCCGGGACCGTTTGCGCCTTTTGGCTCACGTATATGATAGTGTCGCTAGCATCCATATGACAAAGAACCCGGGCCGACATGGCTAGTCGTGAACCCAAAGCGGCGTTAACCCATGAGGACAGGCATACATGAATCACATCGAGCATGTCGGTCATCAGCGTGTGAATCCGGGCTGTAGCACTGGGCTAACAGGACTCCGGTAATCCGGGCTGTAGCAGGCTAGGCAGGACTCCGGATGTCACCGCGTGACATTTCCCCGAAGGGACAGACACAGGAACGAAGTGATACACATGCCGGCCAGTCAAGTGTCCTGAGCAGTAGTGCTGGGCTAGCAGGACTCCGGTGAACCGGGCTGTAGCGGACTACTATCGCTCAGAAGCACTAGACTACATTTCCCCATATGATAGGCTGCCAAGGATAAACAACTAGATAGTCGGATCCCACACATACCAAGCATTTCAATCATACACACAATATGCTCGATATGTGTAAATACAACATGGCATCACAACAAGACTCTACGACTCAAAGTATTTATTCATTAGGCTCCGAGGAGCGAGATATTACAAACATAGGTCTCATGATCCAACATTCAGAGCATACAAGTCAAAGCACAAGAGGAAGCTTAAATGTCTGAGTACAGACATCTACAAATGAAAAAGGCTGAGAAGCCTGACTATCTACCAGATCCTGCCGAGGGCACAAGATCGTAGCTGAGGTAACAAGCTAAACGTCGAAGTCCACACGGAACTACTAGCGAGACTGACGTCTCTCTGCAAAACATAAAATAGGCAAACGTGAGTACAAATGTACTCAGCAAGACTTACATCAGAACTATCTACACATGCATCAGTATCAAAAGGGGGTGGTGGAGTTTAACTGCAGCAAGCCAGCTTTGACTCGGTGGCTATCCTGAACTACGACTGCAAATAACTCTTTTGAGGTGGCGCACACGAGTCCACATATTCACCATATCAATACACCACTATGGATCCGCTCCCGTCTCCCTACGAGAAGGCCATCCATAGCACTCACGCTTATCTTGCGCATTTTAGAGTATCCACTTTCACTTGTCTATGAACTATGCAAGGGGTCCAAGTTTCCATATCCGAGGAATCCGGCTATTCGAATAGATAATGATAACCCTGCAGGGGTGTACTTCTTCACACACGCTCTCGCCACTTATCGCCCTGTACACGTCATGTACCTCGGCAACCTTCAAGCGGAAGCCGGGCGAGGGAGTCGGCCACGACCTGACTAACCACACAAGTCTCTCGTCCAGGTTTATCGCCTATTCGGGTTCCATCCGCAAGGAGATCCGGCCGGGGTGTCGCTCACGGCCCCAAACGATGTGTACAGGGTTCCAAGCCCACCAAACGGGCGGCGCTTGGTCTACCCGGCCACGGTGCCTAGTCTGTCCCAAGCCCACCTGTACCGGGTGCCACTTGGTAGACTACTAACACTACCTACAAACACCAGAAACTAGTTGCAACTCCTGGACAGAGATCAGGTTGATTAATAAGTCGAGAGAGCTTGGAGTGCCCGGAGCCCAATGTGTGGTAGTAACTGTTCATGGATCACAAACACAGAACTCAGTTCCTGAGGACGGCTGCAATGAGACAACCCACCATGTACTCCTACATGGCCTCTCACCGCTACCTTTACCAAATCGTATTCACACACTTGGCTCTCAACAGTAGGACATGTTCACCACATTCCAATTCATTCCCGATGAATCAGACCCGACACAACTCTAAGCAGTAGCAGGCATGACAACAAGCATGGATGAGTAGGCACATCAGGGCTCAAACAACTCCTACTCATGCTAGTGGGTTTCATCTATTTACTGTGGAATGACAGGTCATGCAAAGGATAAAGGGGTTCAGCTACCGCAGCAAGTAACACATGAATCGTTGTTGTCCTAATGCAATAAAAGAGAGCAGGAGCGAGAGAGTGGGATTGTATCGGAATGAACAAGGGGGTTTTGCTTGCCTGGCACTTCTGAAGATAATATAGTTCTTCATCGGTGTCATCGAACTCATCGTCGGTACGTCGTCTACTGAGAGGGGACAAACACCGGCAGATAAAGAAGAACACAATCAATGCAATGCCACAATATGATGCATGATCATGACCTGGAAATATGCTGTGATTTGAGCTAATGCATCTAGCTATGGTTTAAATGAAGTTGGTTTGAATACATGATTCAAATTCCAACTCCATATTGCATTAATTCCAAATGCCCAAAATAAATATTTATGAGCTCCTAAAAATATTGGTTGATTTTTATCTCTGCCCAATATTTTCAGAGAGAGACATGAACATTTCTTGGACCCTTTTGGAGCAATTTTTTTATCTGGGTTATTTCCAGAAATGATTCTGAGGGTTTCACAAATCCTCATTTCAAAATTTAATGAAATTTTAAACATGATGCACACATGACTAGCTAGCCTTGAGCATACCAGAACTAGGGATGTGACAACAGGTATTCAAAACCTCGTTTCTTCCTAAAAGCTATCGTGCTCCCCTAACTCTAGGCCCAAGGGCTTGTTCCTGGGGCCAGGTTGGGTCGTAGTCGCGGCAGCAAAGGGACGAAACGAGGAGCCCGAACCCGCCTCATCCCTGCCTCCGCCAAAAGCGTGAGAAAGGTCGAGCGACGTGGGAAGACGGCAGGGCCTGCTGCCGGGAAAAAAGTGTTTATCTTAAAGATATCAAGGATTTGCTCCTTGACGTGGGTTCCACCCGCGAGACAAGTGACCCGGCAAGCATCCCCTTTTCACTAAAAAAACATTCCACTCAGGTACAGTTCATAGAGAATGAAAAACATGAATGATGGGATTACAAGTTTTAAATGCAGCTAAGGCCCGAGGGCTTACAAATTAAAAAGAGATAAGGTGCCCGTGATCCCTTTCTTGTCCCTCTCTTCAGGAGGCAGGTCAAGGAGGCGAAAAGGGCAAAAGGGACGCCTAGGCGAGCTACAGGTGGAAGAAGACACCAAGAGAACATCTCGGTGGTCATCCAAAGGCTGGATGGTGATGGCGGCGCCGGAGGCAGGGCTCGAAGACGGGGCAGCAGGACGTCAGCACGCTGTCGAGGGCGTCGCGCCCACCTACTCCGAGTTGACGGTCTTGCTGCCCGCCCTCTTCCTCTTCCGCAGCCTCCCTACGCCAGCCGCCCAAGGAGACGACCCCGAGAAGCTCAAGGAGCCGGCGACACGGATGATGGGGTCGCCGGTGCCGCACGGAGCGACGCCCGACGCCTAGTCGGACCCGTCATCCTGCCGCCCGCTACCCCCTTCGTCGCTGCTGCTGTCCTCCTCGTCACTCTTGCTCGAGGAGGAGTCTTCGCTATTAGAGGAGCTCTCCACGTAGCACCTTGCGCGAGTTCCGAAGCACCCGAAGACCTTGACGGAGAGGAGACCGCCCTCCATCAGCTTAAAATGGAGGGTGAGCCCCTACGTCAGGCGGTGGATACGGGCGAACGTCTTCCACCCTCGACCAAGATACATCACATTAGGGGCCGGGAAGTCAACACGGACTCGCCTACCGCTGATTCCATAGCCCCTCATATGCAGCCTCAGCGTCTCGGGCGGATCCAACTCCATCTCGCTCGCAAATGGAGTCGGGAGACGAAGGCGACGACGAGGCGGCCGACGCAGCCTGACAAAGAACTCACAAGGGTCGTCCCCAATATGGTCCGCCATGGGAAGAGGAACCGCTGGCGGAGGCGAGGCCGGCGATCCGCCCCGTCCACCTCTTCCCCGAGCGCCTCGGCCTCGCCCTCGACCTCGCCCATGGCCTCGCCCCCTCCCTCTTCCCCTTACGGCTGGCTCTGCCACCACAGGTGCGGGAGAAGGGAGGACGCGTTGTCTAGCGGCGACCCTCGCCGCCACCGTTGAAGGACCAGGGTTCCCTTTCTCCATGGCGAATGAGAGAGAGGGGAGCAGAGGCTGAAGGAAAGAAGAGATGAAAGAATGCGGACCTCCGTTTCCCCCCGCTCCTTATAAAGGAACAGGGTAGGGGCTCGGCCGCCCCACTCAGCTAATCAAGACACAGAAGGAGCAGGGAACTGGGACCGTCCCGCTGCCTCGACCCACGACGGCCCGGTTCCCCGCCTCCACCGTTCGCCACCCCAAGCGCATGGAAGCCGCGTGGCAGGAATGCAGAACCGAGGCGACGGATGAGGCGACCTCTCCTCACCCCGTGATCGTGGGGAGTGGGCACCTCGAAAACTACGCCTCTGCCCAGGAGGGAGGGGCGAACGGTCCGCCTTTCCGAATAAAGAACCACCCACGATCTCTCCCACGATGCCGCAATCGACACGTGCCGTTCGGGGAGGGCGCGGTGGATACGGCGTAAGATACGGCGTGATCCAGGCCGCGTGTGCCCGTGCCCTATTTTGGGCCTGGCCCAACAGTGCTCGGCACCGTGTATGGCCCAGGCCCGGGGGCTCCTGTCGGTGTACTAGGGTAGGGGTACCCTAGTATCCCGAACTTGTGCACGGGCAGTCGCAGCGCCCCGCGGCAAGGCTTGCCGGGTGACCGCCAAGGTCCTCCGTGGTTCCTTTGGAGCCATTCAAGAACAAATTATTTAGGCCAAGGAGACAAGTCCCCGGCAAGAGGAGCTTGCCGGGAAGGCCACTCAAGGCACAAGACTCCGGCAAGAGGAGCTTGCCGGGAAGGCCAACCAGGGCATCTCAAGGAACTTGCCGCGACGCGCCACGCGTCCCGGCATGGTCCGGTGAGCGACAAGCTTCCGGACGCGACAAGACAACGACCGCGGCAAGGTGCTTGCCGCGGCAAGCAACCACTCTGTACCGCGCTCCAGCTCACCCACCAACGTGTCACTCTTGGACCCTTCCAGGCGTACGTGGCGGGAGGCTGTGCAGCCAGGGGTGCACTGTGGCAAGCGGCGCTGACAAGATCGCCATCATGGCGAGCGGTGGCGTCCCTGACGGTCCCTTTTCTGCACTATTTGGACGACACAGACGGGCATTTAATGCCCTTGTCCCCTGCCGTCAGGGTTAGGTATGATACACTGTGCAGGTAGCTGTACCAACCGCAGCACCTTTTCCATTTTTGCCCTTGCCTACGTTGCCACCTGTCGGTGACCCCTTGGGCATATAAAAGGAGGACCATGCGCAACGTAGAGAGGGGGAGGGACAGTAGAACGCTCACGCTCGGTCTCGTTAGCTGTTGGTGCATACTGTAGCACTCAGCGCTCCCGAGCAAGAACTCAATACTAACCACAGATGCAGCAGTAGGAGTATTATCTCTCCGGAGAGCTCCGAAGCTAGGTAAACCGCTCGTGTGCCTCGCCTCGATCTGCTCTTCGTGCGACCTCCGCCCCCCGCCGAACCGAAAGGGGCTCCGTCCCCATAGGTGATTGCGGATCAGTTTCTCCGACAAGTAGTAAGCTAGAGCCGTAGAATTTGGGCCGCATACTATTTCCATTATAATTTGTTTGATACGTCAAAGCGCATTTGTACAAGTAGTGTAATAAGCAACATGCTATTTAATATGACACAACCAAGGGAGAGCTGCGTGTGGGTCCTGAAAATAGGTAGAGTGGTCGTTTAAAGAGACCACCTGGAAATTCCCCTCTACATCGATGCTTACTGCCATCTTGGTGTATTTATCCTTCGAAAGGACCTGCGATCTGGCCGTCAGGGAAGGCCTATGGAAAAGACACCTGAAAAGTAGAAAAAGGAAACAGTGAAAGTGCATGTGTCCGGGGGCGGTCAAGCCGTATTCTAGATCACAAGCTAGTTATGCCTCCGTCTATGCCCATGGTATTTTGAGTGCATAGTTATGTACGCGCGGTACGAATGCCGCCACTTGATCGGGACTGGGCGGAGGCCGAATTGCTAGTTGAGCTCTTGACGAGCCGAGCTGTCCTGCTGCAGAATAGTCTGGACTCTCTTGACATTGTCCGGAAGTTCAGCCGCCGAATTAAGGTTCTGCTTGAAAAGGCCGCTCTGTACTTCGGCTGCTAAGGCAGCGGTGTGCTCCTCGGTGCAGAGGGAGCATTTCGTGTTTCCATTAACTGTTATGACACCGCGTGATCCGGGCATCTTGAGCTTGAGATAAGCATAGTGTGGCACCGTGTTGAATCGAGCAAATGCGGTTCGTCCGAGCAGTGCGTGATAGCCGCTGCGAAAGGGGACGATATCGAAGATTAACTCTTCGCTTTGGAAGTTGTCTGGAGATCCGAAGACAACCTCTAGTGTGATTGAGCCCGTACAACGGGCCTCTACACCTGGTATGACTCCTTTAAAGGTAGTCTTTGTGGGCTTGATCCGTGATGGATTACTGCCCATTTTACGCACTGTATCCTGATAGAGCAGGTTGAGGCTGCTGCCGCCGTCCATTAGGACCCGCATCAGGTGGAATCCATCGATTATTGGGTCAAGGACCAGTGCGGCTGAACCATCGTGATGGATACTGGTCGGATGATCCCGACGATCAAAGGTAATTGGGCATGACGACCATGTATTAAATTTTGTGGCGACTGGCTCTATCGCATAGACGTCCCTGAGCATGCACTTGCGCTCCCTCTTGGGGATGTGGGTAGCGTATATCATGTTCAGCGTTTCGACTTGAGGGGGAAACTTCTTTTGCCCCTCTATGTTCGGTGGCCGGGGCTCATCATCATCATCCTCGCTTTGCGATCCCTTCTCCTTGTTTTTGGCATTTAACTTGCCGGTCTGTTTAAAAACCCAACAATCCCTGTTGGCATGGTTGGCTGGTTTTTCTGGGGTGCCATGGATCTGGCACAGATGATCGAGTATGTGGTCCAAACTGGATGGTCCTGAGTTGTTTCTTTTATATGGCTTCTTCCGCTGACCGGACTTGGAGCCACTGAATCCGGCGTTGACTGTAGTGTCATCGGTGTTATCACCATTGCTTCGACGTTTGTGCCTGTTGCGTCGGAGCTTGCTGTTGCTGTTTTTGCCCTCGGAGGTGCCCGCTTCGCTTGCTGTGTTTTTGCTACGGGCCAGCCAACTATCCTCACCCGCACAAAAGCGGGTCATGAGTGCCGTGAGGGCTGCCCTGGACTTCGACTTTTCTTGGCTGAGGTGGCGGGCGAGCCATTCATCACTGATGCTGTGTTTAAAGGCCGCTAGGGCTTCGACATCCGGAAAATCGATGATCTGGTTCTTTTTAGTTAAGAACCTAGTCCAGAATTTCCTGGCTGACTCTCCGGGCTATTGAACTATGTGGCTTAAGTCATCGGCATCTGGTGGCCTGACATATGTACCTTGGAAGTTGTCGCGGAAGGCGTCTTCCAAATTCTCCCAGCTGCCAATAGAATTTTCAGGCAGGCTATTTACCCAGTGCCGAGCTGGCCCTTTGAGTTTTAACGGGAGGTATTTGATGGCGTGGAGATCATCTCCACGGGCCATATGGATATGGAGAAGAAAATCCTCGATCCATACCGCGGGATCAGTTGTTCCATAGTATGATTCGATATTCACGGGTTTAAACCCTTCTGGGAATTCATGATCCATTAATTCATCAGTGAAGCAAAGAGGGTGTGCAGTGCCTCTATATCGGGCCACATTGTGACGTAGCTCCGTTGGAGCCCGTCTGCGGTTTTCGGCCCGGGCGTGACTAGTCTTGTCACATCCGAATAGATAGCCGTCGTCATGTGTCCGGGCACATCCTCGCGGTCCGTAGATTGATCTGGTATGTCCTGCTCTATTGTCAAGTTCCTGCCGAAGATCATGTGTATAACCACGAGCTGTTTTATCTCCGCCTTTACGATGAGGCAGGGCGGGCTGGTGTTCGTCTTGAGTTGCCGCTTTATCCCGGCCGCGTGGTGGTCGGTCAGCCGCATTGCGCGATGATGGTATGGGCTCCGGCGCCTCATCATCGAACTGAGGTAGCAATTTGCGCTTCGGGTAGCTTTTGGCTGGGCGCTTGAGGCCGTATTCTTTGGCTGCTAGGACATCAGTCCATCTATCATTGAGTAGATCTTGGTCAGCTTGAAGCTGCCGCTGCTTCTTTTTCAGGCTCCTTGTAGTGGCTATTAGCTGGCTCTTAAAGCGCTCTTGCTCGAGAGGTTCCTTAGGCACTATAAAATCCTCGTTGCCAAGGCTCACCTCATCCTCGAAGAGTAGAAGATAATTACTGTCCTCCGAGTCGTCGTTTATGGCCTGTTCATCAGGGCTAACTTCCCCGTTTTCCCGTTCCTCCTGTTCGGAAGTTATCTCAGCGAGGTCTTCATTATCTTCGGCATCGTCCGGAGTATTGTTTTCTTCTGTGCGTGTATTGCTGTCTTTTCCATGATGTGACTTAGAGCGGTGCCGCTTACGCCGGCGCTTTGCCTATATCTCAGGAGGTTTATCCTCGACTGGTTCTTCTTTGTCATCATCATTAGTTCTTTTAGGTGTATCCACAATGTACACGTCGTAAGAGGAGGTGGCCGTCCATCGTCCGGTAAACGGCAGGTTTTGGCCCTGCTCCTCGTCGACATCGTCATCTATACCGTCGATGTCTTTGGAGCCATAATCGAGCATGTTGGTTAAGTCTTCGACAATGGCTATAAAGTGGGCGGTGGGTGGGAAACGAAATTCTCCGTCATCAGCCTCCAGTTCGAGCCGGATATAAGTCGGCTCTGAGGCCCCCCGCTAAGGATAGTGCTTTTAACAAGTTTAACACGTCGCCCAGGGGCGAGTGCCGAAAAATGTCCGCGGAGCTGAATTCAACAACCGATGACTGATCGAGCTCGACGCATGTGGACGCACATGGTTCAGAGCCTATAGTCAGAAACGAGTCCGAGGCTCTGGTGACACAGATTCCACTCGAGGTTGGGTCTGTGTGCGGCTCAGACGCCGTTGGAACTGCGGCATCCGTGGTAGGGTCGAGATTCCCGTCTTCAGCTGGCGTGATCTGCTCTGGATCTAAGGCTAGAGCAGTTACAGGTGCTATCTCCTGGATATGATCCTATGACAGATTTAAGTCATGTTCATCGTGGTGAAGGGGAGCGGCTGCCATGGTGTCGAATCCGTCGAAGATCAAGTCTCCACGGATGTCTGCGACATAGTTGAAGCTTCCGAATCTGACCTGACGGCCAGGGGCGTAGCTATCGATCTTCTCTAGATGGCCAAGTGAGTTGGCCCGCAGTGCGAAGCCACTGAACACAAAGATCTATCCGGGGAGGAAGACTTCTCCTTGGACAACATTGTTGTAGATGATTGAAGGGGCCATCAAACCTTTTGAGGATGGCACAGTGGAACTCTCAATGAAAGCACCAAGGTCGGTGTCAAAACCGGCGGATCTCGGGTACGAGGTCCCGAACTGTGCGTCTAAGGTCATTGGTAACAGGAGCCGGGGGACACAATGTTTACCCAGGTTCGGGCCCTCTCTATGGAGATAATACCCTACTTCCTTCTTGATTGATCTTGATGAATATGAGTATTACAAGAGTTGATATACCTTGAGATCGTAATGGCTAAAACCCTATAAGTTTACCCTGTATGACTATATGTGTTTCCGGACTTAACCCTCCAGTTTATATAGACACCGGAGGGGACTAGGGTTGTACAAAGTCGGTTACAGAGAAAGGAATCTTCATATTTGGATGCCAGGCTTGCCTTCCATGCCAAGGAGAGTCACATCCAGACATGGGAGAGAGTCTTCGGTCTTGTATCTTCACAGCCCATTAGTCCGGCCCATGTCCAACAGGCCGGACGCCCGAGGACCCCTTAGTCCAGGACTCCCTCACATAGCCAGGAAGCTTTCACCCCGGCTAGCCCGCGGACTCTCGCTTCCACATCCAAACCTCACTCTTAAACGAGGCTCTGGACTTAATGCGACCCCTTGCTATTTCAGAGGAATCACTTCAGAACTACGCCCAGCCCGGACTAGGGGCTGAGAGCAGGGAATTTTACGTCCCACCCACCACCCACTTCATAGCCACTGTCGAAGATTTAACCGACATGCTGGACTACGCCTTCGAAGAGATCGACGGCATGGACGACGATGCCGGAGATGAACACGGCCAAGACCCGCCGTTTACCGGATGTTGGACGACCACCTCCACATATGATGTGTATATGGTGGACACACCCAAAGAGGATGACGGCGACGCCAAGAAGGATCCGGTTGAGGACAAGGCTGCTGAAGCACCTCCAAAGCATCAACGTCAGCGACGCCGCTCAAAATCGCGCCGCGAAAAAGACAACAATATTGGCACCGGGGACAATAACACTCCGAATAATGCCAAAGAACCTGAAGCCCCTATCGAGACAACATCCGAATAGGATGGTTGCGAGGATGGGCCAGTTAACCCCGATGATCCGGTCGGGAACATGAGTCAGAGGATAGTAACTACCTATCGATCTCCGAGGTGGATGTGAGCCTCAGCGACAAAGACTTCATCGTGCCGGAGGAACCCCTCAAACAAGAGCGCTTCAAGCGCCAGCTAATCGCCACTGCAAGAAGCCTAAAAAAGAAGTAGCAGCAACTCCAAACCGAACAGGACACACTCAATGACAGATGGACTAAAGTCCTGGCAGCCAAGGAATATGGCCTCGAACACCCAACCAAGAGCTACCCGAAACGCAAGCTGCTACCAGAATTTGACGACGAGGCCCTTGAGTCAATACCACCAAAGTATAAAACCGTTGACAAACCTAACCGACCACCATGTGGACGGGACAGACCGGCTACTTACGCTGAACACCATCCCGCGCCACCCCTCCGTCGAGGCAGGGAGGCAACGGCCCCGGGTTATACCTATGACCTACGCAAGGACCTGGATAATAGAGCCGGCCAGACAAGATCAATCTATGGATCAATGGGGCGTGCTCCAACGCGAGAGGATGGCCATCAGGCTTGACGCGACAGGCACAACCTCACCCGTGCCGAAAACCGCATACAGACTTCATCCGAACTGCGTCGCGACATCGCCCGATATAGAGGCGCCGCACATCCCTTATGCTTCACGATGAGTTGATGGAGCACCAGTTTACAGAAGGGTTTAAACCCGTGAACATTGAATCATACGATGGTACGACGGATCCCACGGTATGGATCGAAGATTTTCTTCTCCACATTCGCATGGCTCGCGGCGACGACCTCCATGCCATTAAGTACCTTCCCCTAAAACTCAAGGGACCAGCACGACACTAGTTAAACAGCCTCCCAGAAAACTCTATTGGCAGTTGGGAAGACTTGCAGGATGCCTTTAGAGACAACTTCCAAGGTACCTATGTTCGGCCTCCAGATGCCGATGACCTTAGTCACATAGTCGAGCAACCCGGAGAATCAGCCCGGAAGCTATGAACTAGGTTCTTATAAAAAGAACCAAATTGTGGACTGTCCGGACACCGAAGCCCTCGTGGCGTCTAGGACGAATGGCTCGCCCGTCACCTCGGCCAAGAAAAGCCTAAGTCCATGGAAGCCCTTACCGCACTTATGATCCGCTTTTGCACGGGAGAAGACAGCTGGCTCGCTCGTAGAAGCAACAACACCAGCGACCCTAGCACCTCCGAAGCCAGGGATGGCAACGACAAGCCATGATGCAACAAACACAAGCGTCGAAGCAATGACGAAGATACCAAAGACATGGCGGTCAATGCCGGATTTAGTGGCTCTAAACCCGGTCAGCGGAAGAAGACATTCAAAGGAAACAAGGATGGTCCATCTAGTTTGGAAAGAATACTCGATCGGCCTTGCCAGATTCATGGCACTCCTGACAAGCCTGCCAATCATACCAACATAAATTCTTGGGTCTTTATACAAGCTGGAAGCTAAACACCGAACAAAAGGGGAAGGGGCCGCCCAGCGAGGACGATGATGAAGAGCCTCGCCCACCAAACACAGGCAGACAGAAGAAATTCCCCCCCAAGGTAAAAATGGTGAATATGATATACGCTACACATATCACAAAAAGGGAGCGCAAGCGCGCACTAAGGGACATCTATGCAATAGAGCCAGTCACCCCAAAATTCAACCCATGGTCAGCCTGTCCGATCACTTTTGATCGCAGGGACCATCTGACTAGTATCCGTCATGGAGGTTCGGCAGCATTGGTCCTCAACCCAGTTATCGACGGATTCCATCTCACGCGTGTCCTCATGGACGGCGGTAGTAGCCTAAATCTGCTTTATCAGGACACCGTCCGTAAGATGGGTATTGGCTCATCAAGGATCAAGCCCACTAAAACTACCTTTAAAGGAGTAATACCCGGCGTAGAGGCCTGTTGTACAGGATCCATAACGCTGGAAATAGTCTTTGGTTCACCGGATAATTTCTACAGCGAATACTTTATCTTCCACATCATCCCTTTCCGCAGTGGCTATCATGCACTACTCGGACGGACCGCTTTCGCCCGTTTCAATGCAGTCCCGCACTACGCTTATCTAAAGCTCAAAATGCATGGACCACATTGCGTTATAATAGTCAATGGAAACATGGAGCGCTCCCTCTGCGCTAAGAAGCATACCGCGGCCCTCGCAGCGGAGGTGCAGGGTGGCCTCGTTAAGCCAAATACTACACCGGCAGTCAAACCCCCGGACACTGTCAAACGAGTCCGGTCTACCCTGTAGAATGGAAGTCCGGCTCATCCAGAGCTAGACTATCAATTCAGCCTCCGTCAAAGCCCCAACCTGATATCGACATATGTACTGCTCGTACATAACTACGCACTAAAGATACCATGGGCTAGGACGGAGGCCTACTAAAAATAAAGTCCACAATACGGTTCGACCCTATCCGGACCATCATATTCTTCATTTTCTTCTTCTTATTTTTATTTTTCAGGTTCTTTACAACCCACATCACATTTCGATGATACCAAGGGCCCTTCTTACAGGCCCCTCATGTATGCTCAATCGTTTATCCTCTCAAAGGATCATACACCAAGGCGATAGGCAACACAAACGTGCGGTAGAGTATCCAAAGGATCTTCAAGAGCATCCTCTCCTTTTTAGGACCTGTATACTGCTTTCCCTTGTGCCCGACATGTAAAATAGCCCAGATGCTTATCGCATCCTCTGTAAAACTACGTTTTGATGTATCAATCAGACTATAATGGAAACAGATTTGCCCAACCTTGTTCGGTATTGGTTTATTTCTTAATCTGTTTTCGTCCTTTATGTCAGATTGGCGTATACACCTCGGTACGACTTAAATCGCCAAGGGCTTCATTCAGCAGTATATATTCTCGAAAATAAAAAGTCCGAACACCTTTATAGTGTACTTCGGCATCCCGAATATGGCATTATATTCATCGGCTCCGAATCATGTCTTTGGTCAATAGTTGGGTTGCCCGGCTCCTGTGATTACCACCTTACGTTCCGCGTGTTCGGCTAAGGTAGTAAAGGAAGATCTACTACGATTGTGTTTTTGGTTTGTCGGGTCAAGCACCTCAATAGAGAAAGTCGAAAACTGACTGTCATGATGTGGCGAGAGGCGGTCAGCGATTCGACGTCTTACCAAATCTCTAGCGGTATGACACGAAGGACTGATTATCTTCCAGTCACACGCGTAAGGCACCCAAGTTCGAATAGCCGCATACGCACCAGGGGCTACCTTACAACCCCATTGTCAAACTCCTATGGCTAAGTGAGAGTGGTAAAGCCTCATAGTCCGATTGCCTGGTTCGCTGCGCTGACACCTCCTTTATGGACCAAGACATTGGGTTAACGTGTGGTCATGTGCTATTCCGAACATCCCCGTAGTATCTACGCGGGGACTGAAGCCGATGACTGGGAAACTCTCAGGGATACAAACGGCCGCATAGGAGGAAAAACACTTTAAGATAAACAACATAAATATATTACAAAACCTTGATTTATAATACATTGTCTGGGTAGCCCGATACATTTACTCGAACATAATATCCTTCGAGCATTCACCCTCTATCAAACGGGCACCCTCAAGGACATCTTCGAAATAGCGCTCTGGCTTGCAGTGGTCCTTGCCTCCAGCCGGACCCTCAACCGCCACGACAACGGCCTTCATCTTCGCCCAATACATCTTAACACAGGCAAAGGCTATCCAGGCACCTTCTATGCATGCTGAGCGCTTCACTGCCTCTACTCGGGGCAAGGCGTCGCCAAGCCCCGTGACCAGGCTGAAGTAGCTGCTCGGAATGGGTCCGGCTAGCCATAGCCAGACTATGATGTCCTTCATGGCCAAACCGGACATCCTATGCAACTCCGCCAGCTGCATCATCTGGTTGTTTAGTAGCGTTGGCCGCTCCGGCGCCAAGTACTGCGACCAGAAAAGCTTCTCCATCGTGTTCCCTTCTTGAGCCCGAAAATATTGGGCGGCGTCGGCAGCACTCCTCGGGAGATTTGCAAAGGCGTCTGGAGCACTCCATAGTTGATTTAGCAATGCATATCTTCGACCGCCGAATATACTCTGTAAAAGAAAAGGCTTACCAACCGCTATCCATTCGGCTTGCTTGATCTACTCGCGAGCCGCTCGGGACTCGTACCGCGCCTCCTTCACCTCTTGAAGAGCCTTGGTGAGTTCGGCCGCTTGGGCCTTGTTACTCTCTTCCAAGGAGTCACACTTGCACTACAAAAAAGACACATCCGTGACATTTTGGGCCGAACGAATTTTTTTCTGTCATACATATGACACTTCTATGATGATAATTGTGACAAAACCCAGTATCATCACAGATGTGGTGGGCTCCTACTTCTATGACAAAAAATCATGACAGAAAATGGGCTTTTTGTCCTGGGCGGGCTGGAGACGTACCTGCATGACATTCTTTGGGCCGTCCATGACGGAAAAAACCATGGTAGAACCGAGAGGGAGAAAAATTTCGGGGAGTTCCCGGTTACGGTGGGAGGTCGGGGGCCGAGCGATGCGCGTTTCTCTCGTACACGTACGCGCGTGTGTGCGAGGCGTTGGCTCTAACTGAACCCGAGCGAGGCGTTGGGCTCTAACTGATCCGAGCGATTGCACTGCAGGCTATGCGTTACTGAACCCGAGCGATCGATCGATGGCTGTTAACTGAACCCGATCAAGCGATTCCTTGGCTACTGCTGCTAACTGAAGCCGATCGATGGGATGAACAATGAGCGTTGCGGGGGGGGGGGGGGGTTGGATGAACAGTGAGCGGTGGCGTTGCCTCTGGATGAACAGGACCCCATGGTGTCGGATTTAGGGTTCCGGCAGACCCTTGAGGTTCGAACTCTGGGGTGCGCGTGGAGATTACGCTTCCTACCTATCCGTACCCCTCCGCCTCACAAGGATCTAGGCTACTAGAAGAACAACACAAGAGACACAGAGTTTATACTGGTTCGGGCCACCGATGTGGTGTAATACCCTACTCCAGTGTGTGGTGTGGTGGATTGCCTCTTGGGCTGATGATGAACAATACAAGGAAGAACAGCCTCGTGAGGGCCTGTTCTTGACTGGGGCGATGAACTGCTAGATGGGTTCACTCGCCCTTCTCTCTCTCTCTCTCTCTCTCTGATTCTTGATCTCTAGCCAAATATCTCGACCTCCCTACTCCGGGGTTGGCTAGTCCTTTTTATAGGCAAAGGCCCTGGGCCTCCTCCCATATATCGAGCGGGAAGGGTGCCAAGAATTGGCCATTTTGAAGGGGAACATCTGGTACACTTATCCTGACTAAAGTTTGTCCTCGCCTGCCAAAGGCTCTGGTGATGATGCCGGCTTGGGCTCCACAATGACTTCTTCCTTGTCACGGAGTTGGTCTTGGTCTCGTTGCATCGAAATAGGTGCCTTTGCTTGATCCTCTCGTCTGCGCTTGCTCCCTTTGCACCAAAGAGGAAAGGGAGGACACTGTGCAGGCTGGCGCCCGCCGGGCGCCCTTGGTCGTCATGGCTTGCGTCATGGGCACCTCGTGAGGTACCCCGCCTTGATCTCTGCACCTCCTCGTGAGACAGCCTGATGAGGCCGTGCCTGAGGAAGCTACATGTCGTCCGCCCCGCGAGGCTTGGCCCCTCGTGAGGGTCTTGAGTCTGTGTTGATGAAGATGGGCCGTGCTGGGCCCCCTTGAGCCACGCCGTAGGTCGCAGGCAGGCAAGTCTGGGGACCCCCATTCCCAGAACGCCGACAGTAGCCCCCGGGCCCAAGGAGTGCCTGGGCTTGGCCGTGCAGGGAGGCGAAAGGACAAGGGCGAAGCGCCGCGGGCCCTAACAGCCTGCGGCCTTGGGCGCCACGTGGTGGTTGATTGGACGTGGGCGGTACTGTTCCCCCACGCCCCTTATTCTGCGTCGTTCTAGGCGGACCCGTAGTTGTACACAGCCGCTTCCTTCCTTTTGCTCGTGCGCCCTCTGTCCTTCCTCCGCTCGAACTCCAGCTCCTGCTCTCAACCCAATCTCAAACCATCTCTCCCCCTTCCCATCGCCATGGCTCCGACGAAGAAGGGAAGAGGGAAGCAACCCACGCCTTCGCCTCGCTCGCCGCCGTTGGTGGCCCCCGCCGTCGGCTGGTCGATCATACTCAATCGAGAGGGCCTGTGCAAGGCCAGCTCGGCTCTGGCTACTACCTTCAACGAGTGCGTGAGGACGACGGCCTGGCCCACGTCTCACTTCCCCACTGATAGGATAATCACTGAGGTCCATTACTTCGCTGATGCCCTGTGGGCGGGTCTGGTTCCCCCCTTCTCTGATTTCTTCAGGGCCGTGCTTTCCCATTACCAGATCCATATGATGCATCTGGGTCCTGAATCCATCGCCCTTCTCTTAGTCTTTGCTTTTGTTTGCGAAGCAATGATGGGTATCGCTCCGTCGGTTGCCTTGCTGCACCACTTCTTCTCGCTACGCCTTGTCGACCCTACCCAATGCTCGGCGTGCGTGAGCTTTGTCGTCGCGCCCGAGATAGTGGCCTCTGGGTTCGACTTCGGGCTACCTTTGCCTTCGGCTGGGTCCGCGAGCGGTGGCTGTATGTGGACGTTGGGGTGCCCAGCCCCCTGCTATCGAAGCCAACCTCGCCTGTTGTCCCCAATTCAGCCTGGGGCCAGGAGACGCTCGAGAGCCCCCGGCTGGCCTTCGTCTGGCACCGCCTCGCGTTCTTGAAGTCGACCGGCGTGACTGCGCCCAGGGTAGTGAAGGAGTTTCTGTTACGCCGCATCGCTTCTCTCCAACGCCACTCCCGTCGAATGTGGGCCTTCAATGGGCGTGGTGGTCATATGAGGCTCCAGGAAGAGGATCTGACACCTGAAGTGCTGAGGACGGTGCTCTTGGTCTTGACTGGTGACCCCAACCTGGGCAGCATCCAGTGGGGAGGGGCCCTGCTGTACCTTTGCAAGAACAAGGATGATTTTGTGAAGCAGATGCCTGTCTTTGATGAGTGGGGGCTGCACCCTGTTGGCCTCCAGGGGCCTCGCGAGAATCCAGTGATGGTGACTGCCCTTGCCGTCGGCCAAGGCGACTCTTCCTCAAGTAGCGGAGCGGGGAGGCATGAGGCGCCAGAGGCCGAGGGGCCTCCTGACAGGGTGACAGTGCTGGGTGATACTCATGAGGGAGCAGCTGCTGGGGCCCGTGCCGACGAGTCCGAGAGCGGCGAGCAGCTGCCTTCAGTGTCTGTGAGTGAGGCCCCTGAGGTTCCGGTTGCTCCCTTGGGCGAGGCGACCGGCAGTGCGCACCAGGCGGGTGCCCCTGACGTGGATCGCCTTGATGCTTCGCCCTCGTCGCAGGTTGATCCCTGCACTCAGCTTTTGGGCCGCTTCCGTGTGGACTTCGAGGCCCTCCGGAATAAGAGGGAGGCTGTAACGCCCTGGATACAACTTTCCTTATTCGTAACTCCAACTCTTGCCTTTTCCGGAGATGCGATATTTTATTTCCTTCGTGGTTGGGTTTTTGTCTTTTGTTTTGCATTGCATCATGTCATCATGCAACCCTTTTAAAAACTCATCTAAATGAATTGTATGGATCTTCGATCCATTTAAATCGAGGGAATTCACATGGTGATTCTCTTTAAAACATATCCTCTCGATATTTAGAGAGCTATAGTAAATATTCCAATTATTTGGATTTACCGCAAACACACTTGCAAATCATCTCAATGCCTTTGTTATCTTAATTCTTGGTCTCTAACCTTGCCATATATTCTCTCATCATATTCCGGAGATCCACCAAAAATCTCAACATTTTTGGACCTTCCCAACCCTCACTTCCTATTCAAACCATTTGAATTAAATTCAAATGAATTTGAATTTAAATCTTGCAATCATGCTCACTTCTATTTTCTTGGGACAAGCGCATTTTTGTGAGTCCGGGAAAATAATCCCCATGTCCAACTTCTTTCCCTAACCCTCTCTTTCTTTTCTTCTCTTTAATTCTTTTCTGTTAAAGAAAGTATGAGAAAGAGAGAGGACAGAGAGCAGCCCAACAGGCCATTTAGGTCCATCCGCTGGGCCCAGCCGCGCCTATAACCCTAGCCCGATCCCCTCGCAGACTCCCTCTCCCCTCGCGCCGCCAGTACGAACCCATCTCCCGATCCCCATCTCTCTCGCTTTCACCCTCTCCCGATCCCCATCTCTCCTCCTCCCCATTCATCTTTCTCGCCGGGAGCTCCGCCTGGAGATGACCTGCCCGCGCCCCTGCCGGCCCTCCTCCAACCTCATCCCCACGAGCACGGCCGCCGCTCCACGCCACTTCGCCGGTCCCCGTCGCTCCGCCTCTCCAGGGAACAGCAGGCACGCCGCTCCATGCCAAGAGCCACGCCTCGCATCGCCGCCTCCTCGCCATGGCGCCCTGCCGGCCGGCGAGCCCAAGCCTGCCGCCGCATCGTCCGAGTCTCCTTCCGCTGTTTCTCTGCCTCAACTCCGACCAGACCAAATCGGTTCCCCGCCTCCTCGCCCAGTCCACGGCGTCGCCTCCTTGCTTCGTCGCCCGCGACCTCCTCCTCCCGGCTCTTCTCGGGTCTGCCTAGGCCCATCGCCTCCCGATCCGGCGACCTGCGCCCAGGTCGGCCGCTCGCTCGCCCGTCGTTCTGCTTCGTTGGAGCAGAGAACCAGCGCCGCCCTTCATGGCCATCGTGCCGTGCTCGTTTCTTGCCAAGTCAGCCCCGTGGATTTTGTTAAGAGTTCCACTTCGACCCGTGCACGCCTTGTGGATTCGCCGAGTACATCTACCGCCTTCTTCGGAATCACCAAGAACGCCAAGTACCCCTATGAACCGTGTACGACTACCGGCGCCGAAGTCCGCGAGTACCACTACGGTTGCGATGTACATCTACACCAAGACTGGACCGACAAGTACCGCAAGAACATTTGTACCTCTACCGTCGCCATGGTTCTGACAAGTACCCCTACACCAAGTGTACCTCTGCCTCGTCTTCGGAATCACCAAGAACGTCAAGTACCCCTTCGAGATGACGAGATCGGCAAGTTCAAATGACCCCAAGTACCTCTTCGAAACGACCGAGTACCGTTACCATCGGACGCTTGAACGACTACTTCCTCTACCTCCCACGACGTTCGTGAACGACTACTTCCCTCTACGTACTCGATCCGTTCCGAAAATGCACGCTTCGAAGGTATAACCGCCAAGACGACCGCCGTGGACCGAATGCATGTGTTGTATGAGATGCACCGTTTGCATCGTATCCGAATTTGTCACTCGTTTCCATGCCACTAACTCATGGGAACCCGGCTGCCGGGATCACCCCACCATCTTGCATGACACGCTCACGCCACGCTTCCTTTTGCACTGGTATCTTCATGAGCTACCGGAACCGATATGTTGCCGTGGCATCATTTTTGGATTCGTTGCCGTGGCACCTCTTTCTTCCACCACGGTGACAAATGCTTCATAATGCTCTTGTCAACATTTTCATAAAATTGCTTAAAACTTGCACATGTCATCCGCATCATGATAACAACAATTAAAATGTTTAAAATGTTGTTTGTTTAAATTTGCTTAAATGCCATGCTAAAATGATTTATTTCATAACTAAATAACCGTAGCTCCAAATTTATTAAACTTTATATGTAAATGGGGTAGAAAAATGCATAGTTTAACATGATGCACTTTATTTTCCTGTTTTACAACATTAAAATATGCTTTAGGACAGATCAGTACCAAATCTAAAATATGCACATGAGGATTTTCCGGAATTGTTGTTTGTTGTTCCGGCCTCATTTAAACTTGCCTAGATAGATAGTTTTATTATGTTTCACCTCTTGCCATGTTTAACAACATTTAATATTGTTGGGTACATAACCGAGAGAGAACTAAATAAGTCACGTGGTGTTTCGTCAATATGCAACGGAGATGCATATTGAACTCCACTTAATTTGTAGAATTGTCTGTTGCATTTTGCCATGCCATGCTTATTTAAACCGGACATGCATCATACCTGATTGTGCATCATGCCATGTTTATGTGATGGTTGTTTACTATGTTGCTTGCTTCTTTCCGGGTTTCTTCTCTCGTTAGCTTCGGTTTCGTTCCGGAGTTGTGAGGATTCGTTCGACTACGTCCGTTTGTCTTCTTCATGGACTCGTTCTTCTTCCTAGCGGGATCTCAGGCAAGATGACCATACCCTCGAAATCACTTCTATCTTTGCTTGCTAGTTGCTCGCTCTTTTGCTATGCCTATGCTGCGATACCTACCACTTGCTTATCATGCCTCCCATATTGTTAAACCAAGCCTCTAACCCACCTTGTCCCAGCAAACCGTTGTTTGGCTATGTTACCGCTTTGCTCATCCCCTCTTATAGCGTTGTTAGTTGCAGGTGAAGATGAAGTTTGTTCCTTGTTGGAACATGGAGATGTTGTTCCTTGATTGGAACATGTTTACTTGTTGGGATATCACAATATATCTTATTTAATTAATGCATCTATATACTTGGTAAAGGGTGGAAGGCTCGGCCTTATGCCTTGTGTTTTGTTCCACTCTTGCCGCCCTAGTTTTTGTCATATCGGTGTTCTGTTCCCGGATTTTGCGTCCCTAACGCGGTTGGGTGATTTATGGGACCCCCTTGACAGTTCTCTTTGAATAAGACTCCTCCAGCAAGGCCCAACCTTGGTTTTACCATTTGCCTCACCACCACCTATTTTCCCTTGGGAGTAATTAACCCAAGGGTCATCTTTATTTAGCCCCCCGGGCTGTCCAAACTAGAGCCACTTGCGGTGCCACCCCTAGGCAACTTGGGGTATCGTCGGTTGCCGTACGTAGTGTTCATCCGGTGTTGCCCTGAGAACGAGATATGTGCAGCTCCTATCAGGATGTCGGCGCATCGGGCGGCTTTGCTGCTCCTGTTTTATTACTGTCGAAATGTCTTGTAGCCGGGATTCCGAGACTGATCGGGTCTTCCCGGGGAGAAGGAATATCCTTCGTTGATCACGAGAGCTTATCATGGGCTAAGTTGGGACACCCCTGCAGGGTCTGAAATTTCGAAAGCCATGCCCGCGGTTATGTGGCAGATGGGAATTTGTTAATGTCCGGTTGTAGAAAACCTGAAGTTGATCTTAACTAAAATACACCAACCGCGTGTTTAACCGTGATGGTCTCTTCTCGACGGAGTCCGGGAAGTGAACACGGTGTTGGAGTTATGCTTGACGTAAGTAGTTTCAGTATCACTTCTTGATCATAGTTGTTCGACCGTGCTTTTGCCTTCTCTTCTCGCTCTCTTTTGCGTATGTTAGACACCAGATATGCTAGTCGCTTGCTGCAGCTCCACCTCACTACCCTGTCCTACCTTTAAGCTTAAATAGTCTTGATCTCGCGGGTGTGAGATTGCTGAGTCCCCGTGACTCACAGATACTTCCAAAACCAGTTTGCAGGTGCCGATGAACCGTGTAGGTGACGCACCCAAGCTCAAGGAGGAGCTCGATGAAGATCTTGTTCATTGTGTTATTTTCGTTTCAGTTGATCAGTAGTGGAGCCCAGTTGGGGTCGATCGGGGATCTGTGTAGCATTTGGGGTAGCCTTCTTTTATTTTGGTTCCGTAGTCGGACCTTGATTGTATCTGTATGATGTAATGCTTTACTCATGTATTGCGTGAAGTGGCGATTGTAAGCCAACTATGTATCTCTTTCCCTTATGTATTACATGGGTTGTGCGAAGATTACCTCACTTGCGACATTGCTTTCAATGCGGTTATGCCTCTAAGTCGTGCTTCGACACGTGGGAGATATAGCCGCATCGAGGGCGTTACAAGTTGGTAATCAGAGCCTTCCCCGACCTTAGGAGCCCCCACTGATTGATCGTTTTTAGCGGCCGAGTTGTGTCTAGAAAAATGTTTTGAGTCATTTAGGAATTATGTATCAGAGAGTTTAGGAATTCTTTTTACTTCCCAGTCTCCTCATCGCTCTGGTAAGGCATCCTGACGTAGAGTTTTGACTCTTCTCTTCTCAAATTTCACCAAAAAAAAATTTAGGATCACGCGGGTATCTTAGAATCGTTCCGATGGTTTTATGATGACAACATTGTCTTTGTGCCTCCTGTCAGCAGGGGTTTAGTGGAGGTGTCCCGGGGAGTTGAGCTCTGAGGTGTTGTCGTCATAATTTTGTCGTTGCAGTTCTGGAATACCTGAGTTTAGTACGCCGACATCGAAAATCTCTTTTGTACAATTGTTGGTGAGATAACCCTGATAGCCAAGTACTGAGGCGAGTGTGGGAGTATTGCCATAACTCGTATAACGGATGCTTTTCGAAGGTTGAGGTACACGATTTCCGGAGTTTTCTTGGTTATGTGTTGAAGGATGGATACATCTGGATCTAGGTATTGTTAGTTTGGGTGATATATTTTGTGTCCCCTGTATCCCCAACACCAGATTGCATAACCAGAAAGTTTCGGGAGTTTATAGGTGGGAATTCAAGTAGCTCCTAGAATATCTTTCCGACGGATGCATGATATGGGATTGGGTAAATCTCTATCATATGTATTTGTTCCGGCTTATTCTGCAAGCCAAATCCTTTGTTTTGTTTTATTTGTGGTATTCGAGTTGCTTCGATGTCAAGTGTTGATCCATACCTTCCCTAAACGGTGTTCTCATATTGCTATGTGAATACTAATCCTTCTTGATCATCGAGGTTGTCTTTTCAATTCTTTTCAACCGGTGTGCTTCTCTTCAAGTGGATCCTATCACTTCAACATTTGCAAGATCAATTATCAGTTCTTATCAACGGTGTTTGTTTCATCCGTCCGAAGTTGCCTTTGTTTTCCCACCCTCCCACCCTTTTATTCAAGGACTCGGATTTCTTAATCAAGTATCCATCTTATAGATGGGAAGTCTCTCCATTCTTTTCCGTCAATGTTCTTATCCGGTGATTATCATGAAGATGGTCAGGAGTTTCAAGTTCATCATTCTTCATTCTCGTATTCTTTTCCGGTGGTTTTAATTCAAGTTTTCAGTGTTGATCATATTCATTTCCTCGTTTCTAATGTTTTCTCATGCCGGTGCACCTCTTAATCGTTCACCTCTCGCTATTCATTTGTTCCGGAGTGATGAAGATATCTCAGAAGATTCAAGTTTCCATTCTCAGTTCACTCAAGTTCTTTTGAGGATGCTATCTCAATAAAGCCATTTAATTCAACCGGTGTAATCTCTCTTCCTAAGCAATTCTTTCAACGGTGTTTTTTTTGAGTGGGCCCATAACCCATAGGTCTTTTCCCAGGATCTTACCTGACTCTTCTAATTTTCCCGGAGCTTCTAAAATTCTTCCAAGGTTGACGTAAGAATGGGTTATCATCAGTCATCTGTCTTTCTCCTCGATCTTTCAAATTCTTTTCATCGTTGGTTCAACCTTTCCAATTTACATCCCGGAGCGCCTCAACAATTCATGGTGGTGTTTCTCATCGTCATTCTCAACATTTGAAGACCGAAGAAGAGTTCCTCTTAAATCTTGCTCCATTCTCTTCAAGATTCATGGTTCTAGCTTCATGCCATCCTCTCATAATTGTTTTCGATTATGGGAATTCTTTTCACCCATCCGGAGCAATTCAAGTGTCTTTTTAGTTTGATTCTCTGAAGGCAATCATTTTGGGTTTATTCATCCTCAGCTTTCAGCTATTGTTCTCCAAATCTTACCAGTGCATCATTCAAATACCCTCTAATCATCTCGGGATCTCTGCGTTCACTTGTATCTAAATTCTCTCAAGTATCTTCCTTCATTTTCTAATTCTTCCCGGTGTTCCTTTATCTTTTCTTCGTTCATTTTCAATTCTTACGGTGGTTCGTTCAAGAGTTCTCTTCCTTCGTTATCATATAGATTCATTCGTTGTTTCCAAATTCCACCGGTGGTTCCATCAATACCTTCCCAAGTTTGCGCCATATCTATCTTCATCCTTGCTACGAGAATAAGTAGTATGCCAAATCCGTTGCTTGTCATCAATTTAAATTGGTGAAGGATATGCATAACGTAATTCTTATTATGGTTTCATCCAAGTGATCTAGTTTCTTCTTTCCAGAGTTGTTCATCATGTCACATTTCTCGGTTCGAGAGGCTTCATCTTTTTCATTTCCGGAGTACAAATTTTCTGCATTATCTCGTCGCGAAGCTCCTTCTAAATCATCGCAAGGCTTCACCTTGTGTTTTCAACTTCTCTTTATTTTTATCATCTTTTCATTACCAGATTTCTTCATGGAGGCTCTACATGGTGGTTCGTTAAGGATTCTTTTCATTATTCAATTGTTCTTCAAGATTTCTCTCGGAGTTAAGATCCGCCAAGCTATACTCTAAAATAAACATGGTGTTCCAACACATGATTTGTTTTGAGGAGTTCAAGCTTTCTTTCATCTTGCATTCCGAAATGCAATTATTTCTACCTTATCTTTTGAGGTGGTGTTATGTCATTTTGACAGTTTCATTCATGCTTCATGATTCACATGTTGTCAAGAATGAGATATTTTAAATCCACCAATCTCTTCGTTGGAGTTATCTTGTGTCATATTTCACCTAAAGCCTTCCCTAAGGAATGTTGCTATTGTGGTGCTTATTAATGATCCAAGTTTTCTCCTATCCTCTTGGTGAAGAAGTTTTCATCTCTTCATGATCTCAAGCAAGCAATTGTTTTCGTTAGTGGCAGATTTTCACCTCAAGTCTTGAGATATCTCCATAAGCCCACGAAGATCATATCCTTTCCTTGTTGATTTTTCAACAACTCCGTTTTATCCTTCTTTTAAGGATGCTCTTTCAAATTCATTTATGGTAGGAGATGTTGGTTTCATTCTTCGTTCTATTCATTCCAACTATCTAACTATCATGCATTGTTTCAGGAGGCCTTGTGATGTTGCTCTCTTCAACCAATCATCTCGTTTTCTCAAGAGCATGTTCCTTTCCTTGCTTTTCCGTTCAATAGGAGTGTTGTGCTCTCATTCAAGTTCTTTCAACTTATTAAGTTTTGCTTCTCTTTTCTACCGGAGTGCTGCCTGCATTCTTTCTTCTCATTTCTTGCTTATTCCGTTTCAACCGGAGTGGCTACATGTCCTTCCTTGTCGCTGGAGCTCTTATTTCCATGTCTTTCAATCTACAAGGTTCTCGTGATGTTCATTGTTCCTCTTCTCTAACGGAGTGTTCGCAATCTCATTCATCTCCATTTTGTTCTTCTTTAAATTGTTTCACCTCTCAAGGTTCATTGGTTTCACTCGTTTGTCGAAGAAGCAACTTAGTTTTACCTCTTCTCTTCCTCTTTCGTTTTCCCTCCGGTGCCATTCTAGATCTCGGGACGAGATCCTCTCGTAGTGGTGGAGTGTTGTAACGCCCCGGATACAACTTTCCTTATTCGTAACTCCAACTCTTGCCTTTTCCGGAGATGCGATATTTTATTTCCTTCGTGGTTGGGTTTTTGTCTTTTGTTTTGCATTGCATCATGTCATCATGCAACCCTTTTAAAAACTCATCTAAATAAATTGTATGGATCTTCGATCCATTTAAATCGAGGGAATTCACATGGTGATTCTCTTTAAAACATATCCTCTCGATATTTTGAGAGCTATAGTAAATATTCCAATTATTTGGATTTACCGCAAACACACTTGCAAATCATCTCAATGCCTTTGTTATCTTAATTCTTGGTCTCCAACCTTGCCATATATTCTCTCATCATATTCCGGAGATCCACCAAAAATCTCAACATTTTTGGACCTTCCCAACCCTCACTTCCTATTCAAACCATTTGAATTAAATTCAAATGAATTTGAATTTAAATCTTGCAATCATGCTCACTTCTATTTTCTTGGGACAAGCGCATTTTTGTGAGTCCGGGAAAATAATCCCCATGTCCAACTTCTTTCCCTAACCCTCTCTTTCTTTTCTTCTCTCTAATTCTTTTCTGTTAAAGAAAGTATGAGAAAGAGAGAGGAGAGAGAGCAGCCCAACAGGCCATTTAGGTCCATCCGCTGGGCCCAGCCGCGCCTATAACCCTAGCCCGATCCCCTCGCAGACTCCCTCTCCCCTCGCGCCGCCAGTACGACCCCATCTCCCGATCCCCATCTCTCTCGCTTTCACCCTCTCCCGATCCCCATCTCTCCTCCTCCCCGTTCGTCTTTCTCGCCGGGAGCTCCGCCTGGAGACGACCTGCCCGCGCCCCTGCCGGCCCTCCTCCGACCTCATCCCCACGAGCACGGCCGCCGCTCCACGCCACTTCGACGGTCCCCGTCGCTCCGCCTCTCCAGGGAACAGCAGGCGCGCCGCTCCACGCCAAGAGCCGCGCCTCGCATCGCCGCCTCCTCGCCATGGCGCCCTGCCGGCCGGCGAGCCCAAGCCTGCCGCCGCGTCGACCGAGTCTCCTTCCGCTGTTTCTCTGCCGCAACTCCGGCCAGACCGAATCGGTTCCCCGCCGCCTCGCCCAGTCCATGGCGTCGCCTCCTTGCTTCGTCGCTCGCGACCTCCTCCTCCCGGCTCTGCTCGGGTCTGCCTAGGCCCATCGCCTCCCGATCCGGCGACATGCGCCCAGGTCGGCCGCTCGCTCGCCCGTCGTTCTGCTTCGTTGGAGCAGAGAACCAGCGCCGCCCTTCATGGCCATCGTGCCGTGCTCGTTGCTTGCCAAGTCAGCCCCGTGGATTTTGTCAAGAGTTCCACTTCGACCCGTGCACGCCTTGTGGATTCGCCGAGTACATCTACCGCCTTCTTCGGAATCACCAAGAACGCCAAGTACCCCTACGAACCATGTACGACTACCGGCGCCGAAGTCCGCGAGTACCACTACGGTTGCGATGTACATCTACACCAAGACTGGACCGACAAGTACCGCGAGAACATTTGTACCTCTACCGTCGCCGTGGTTCCGACAAGTACCCCTACACCAAGTGTACCTCTACCTCGTCTTCGGAAGCGCCAAGAACGTCAAGTACCCCTTCGAGATGACGAGATCGGCAAGTTCAAATGACCCCAAGTACCACTTCGAAACGACCGAGTACCGTTACCATCGGACGCTTGAACGACTACTTCCTCTACTTCCCACGACGTTCGTGAACGACTACTTCCCTCTACGTACTCGGCCCGTTCCGAAAATGCACGCTACAAAGGTATAACCGCCAAGACGACCGCCGTGGACCGAATGCATGTGTTGTATGAGATGCACCGTTTGCACCGTATCCGAATTGTCACTCGTTTCCATGCCACTAACTCGTGGGAACCTGGCTGCCGGGATCACCCCACCATCTTGCATGACACGCTCACGCCACGCTTCCTTTTGCACCGGTATCTTCATGAGCTACCGGAACCGATATGTTGCCGTGGCATCATTTTCGGATTCGTTGCCGTGGCACCCCTTTCTTCCACCACGGTGACAAATGCTTCATAATGCTCTTGTCAACATTTTCATAAAATTGCTTAAAACTTGCACATGTCATCCGCATCATGATAACAACAATTAAAATGTTTAAAATTTTGTTTGTTTAAATTTGCTTAAATGCCATGCTAAAATGATTTATTTCATAACTAAATAACCGTAGCTCCAAATTTATTAAACTTTATATGTAAATGGGGTAGAAAAATGCATAGTTTAACATGATGCACTTTATTTTCCTGTTTTACAACATTAAAATATGCTTTAGGACAGATCAGTACCAAATCTAAAATATGCACATGAGGATTTTCCGGAATTGTTGTTTGTTGTTCCGGCCTCATTTAAACTTGCCTAGATAGATAGTTTTATTATGTTTCACCTCTTGCCATGTTTAACAACATTTAATATTGTTGGGTACATAACCGAGAGAGAACTAAATAAGTCACGTGGTGTTTCGTCAATATGCAACGGAGATGCATATTGAACTCCACTTAATTTGTAGAATTTTCTGTTGCATTTTGCCATGCCATGCTTATTTAAACCGGACATGCATCATACCTGATTGTGCATCATGCCATGTTTATGTGATGGTTGTTTACTATGTTGCTTGCTTCTTTCCGGGTTGCTTCTCTCGTTAGCTTCGGTTTCGTTCCGGAGTCGTGAGGATTCGTTCGACTACGTCTGTTTGTCTTCTTCATGGACTCGTTCTTCTTCCTAGCGGAATCTCAGGCAAGATGACCATACCCTCGAAATCACTTCTATCTTTGCTTGCTAGTTGCTCGCTCTTTTGCTATGCCTATGCTGTGATACCTACCACTTGCTTATCATGCCTCCCATATTGTTAAACCAAGCCTCTAACCCACCTTGTCCCAGCAAACCGTTGTTTGGCTATGTTACCGCTTTGCTCAGCCCCTCTTATAGCGTTGTTAGTTGCAGGTGAAGATGAAGTTTGTTCCTTGTTGGAACATGGAGATGTTGTTCCTTGATTGGAACATGTTTACTTGTTGGGATATCACAATATATCTTATTTAATTAATGCATCTATATACTTGGTAAAGGGTGGAAGGCTCGGCCTTATGCCTGGTGTTTTGTTCCACTCTTGCCGCCCTAGTTTCCGTCATATCGGTGTTATGTTCCCGGATTTTGCGTCCCTAACGCGGTTGGGTGATTTATGGGACCCCCTTGACAGTTCGCTTTGAATAAGACTCCTCCAGCAAGGCCCAACCTTGGTTTTACCATTTGCCTCACCACCACCTATTTTCCCTTGGGAGTAATTAACCCAAGGGTCATCTTTATTTAGCCCCCCGGGCCGTCCAAACTAGAGCCACTTGCGGTGCCACCCCTAGGCAACTTGGGGTATCGTCGGTTGCCGTACGTAGTGTTCATCCGGTGTTGCCCTGAGAACGAGATATGTGCAGCTCCTATCAGGATGTCGGTGCATCGGGCGGCTTTGCTGGTCTTGTTTTATTACTGTCGAAATGTCTTGTAGCCGGGATTCCGAGACTGATCGGGTCTTCCCGGGGAGAAGGAATATCCTTCGTTGATCGCAAGAGCTTATCATGGGCTAAGTTGGGACACCCCTGCAGGGTTTGAACTTTCGAAAGCCATGCCCGCGGTTATGTGGCAGATGGGAATTTGTTAATGTCCGGTTGTAGAAAACCCGAAGTTGATCTTAATTAAAATACTCCAACCGCGTGTGTAACCATGATGGTCTCTTCTCGGCGGAGTCCGGGAAGTGAACACGGTGTTGGAGTTATGCTTGACGTAAGTAGTTTCAAGATCACTTCTTGATCATAGTTGTTCGACCGTGCTTTTGCCTTCTCTTCTCGCTCTCTTTTGCGTATGTTAGACACCGGATATGCTAGTTGCTTGCTGCAGCTCCACCTCACTACCCTGTCCTACCTTTAAGCTTAAATAGTCTTGATCTCGCGGGTGTGAGATTGCTGAGTCCCCGTGACTCACAGATACTTCGAAAACCAGTTTGCAGGTGCCGATGAACCGTGCAGGTGACGCACCCGAGCTCAAGGAGGAGCTCGATGAAGATCTTGTTCATTGTGTTGTTTTCGTTTCAGTTGATCAGTAGTGGAGCCCAGTTGGGGTCGATTGGGGATCTGTGTAGCATTTGGGGTAGTCTTCTTTTATTTTGGTTCCGTAGTCGGACCTTGATTGTATCTGTATGATGTAATGCTTTACTCATGTATTGCGTGAAGTGGCGATTGTAAGCCAACTATGTATCTCTTTCCCTTATGTATTACATGGGTTGTGCGAAGATTACCTCACTTACGACATTGCTTTCAATGCGGTTATGCCTCTAAGTCGTGCGTCGACACGTGTGAGATATAGCCGCATCGAGGGAGTTACAGAGGCCCTGGGCGACGATTATCCTTGTCGCTTGCTGAAGCGCAGGAAGTACTTTGCTATTGATGAGTAAGCCTTCTCCCTTCCCAGCTCCTGATCCTTCTGTCGCTTTTACTGATCTTTGCTCCGCAGGCCGCTGCCAGCCGAGCTCACGGAGACGGCTGAGGTCCCATCCCCTGGGCGTCGCCGCCCCCTCCGTCCTTGAGTGCTCCGGGTAGCACAGCCCTTGTCGCGAGGGCGATTGGAGAGGCGAACCATCCCGAGGTGCATCGAGGCCTTATGCACCCCGAGGTCTTCCTTCGCGGGCCTTCCCGGGGCATAGCCAGCATGCCGTGGGCTTCTTGCCTGCTCATGGACTGCGATTGGCTGAGGCGCCCCCTGCGCTCTTCATCTGATGGTGGGCTGGCTCCAGGCCGGGCTCCTGGCGTGGCGTGCCCGACCATCGCGAGGGTGCCAGCCCCCAGCCTCCTGCCTGGAGGGGGAGTGCCGATCCATGGCCCCCGGCTCCTGCTTGGGGCAGGTGACGGTGTGGAGGACGTGCGTGAGCGCGCTCGGGAGCGTCGTGCTCTTCGCCAAGGATTCCTTCGAAGGGCGGCCGACACGGTGGGCCTGCTCGGTGAGGAGCTTGCTGATGAAGACGCGCGCCTTGAAGCCGAGGGTCTGCGCCTGGCCGCAGAGAGGCGCGAGCTGGAGAGCGCCATCGCCCTCGCGCGCCGCCAGCGCGATCTTGACGATGAAAGGGCCAAAGCGTCGTTGGCGGCCTCTCGCGAGGCCCAATCTCAGGCCGCTGAGGAGGCCCGGGAGGCTGACCGGCGGAGAGGAGCTGCAGAGGAGCGGGCTCGGGAGCTCCTGGCCCGATGCCACTCGCTGGAGGAGCAAGTGGAGCTGCGCGAGGCAGCCCTTGCGTCGATGAAGGTGGCCTCTGGCGACCCGGCAAGGCTCCAGAGGCGTGAGGAGGCGCTGACGCTGGAAGCCGTCGAGCGCACCCGCGAGTACGATCGGCTGGAGACGAGGGAGCGCCTGGTGACGCAGGCGGAGGACAATCTCGCCGCGCGGGAAGCTCGTGTCTTGGAGGAGGTTCGACGTTGGGTGGCGATGGCGCGCCAAGACCTCGAGTGCGAGTTCGAGGGGAAGTTGGGGTTGATCCGGGTCGAGGCTGAGGGTAGGACCGCAGCCCTAAGGACCAAGGTGGAGGAGGCGACGCGGCGGACCGATGCTCTTCGGGCCGCGCTTGAGGTGGTGCAAGGGGAGTCTACCACCTCCCGGGCCGAGGCGCTCCGTCTTCGCGAGCGGGTGGAGGAGGCTGAGGCCGTCACGCGCCAGAATGCGGACGAGATACGTCAGCGGCAGGTCCTGGAGCATGAGCACGCCCCCATGCTCTCCATGCTCCAGGAGAGAGCCAACACAGCCTTGGGCAACATCTGCGAGGCGGCTGTTGGCGAGCCGCGCGCAATCAACTACGCTGGCAACCTCCAGTTCTTCACCGCCGTGGTGACGCAACTGGAGGCGCGGTCGGCCAGGGCCGACAGGTTGGTGGAGGAGAGGAGCCGCGCCCTGCTCGGGCACGCCTTCTCCCGTGTCTTCAGCCATCTCCGGAACATGGACCCCCACTTCGACTTCGACGCCGCCATCGCCCCAGTCCCCCAGGCCGTTCGAGACGACCTGGCGCACTGGGTGGAAGACAAGGTGGATGCTCTCGTCAGGGCCTTCGCTTTGGACAACGACGACGTGATCGTGGCTGCTGACGAGGGCGGTGTGGTGAACGGCCCCGACGCCGCTGACGGCGACGAAGACAGCGATGGCGGGTCTGGCGACGCCAGCTACGGCTCGGGAGGCGTTCCTGAGGACGCATTGGGGGATTTATCCGACTGATTATGCTTTGTCCCTGTTTCCTTGCCCTACATGAGTAGAACTCAGGTTTCGGCCTGATGATTGTGAGAGCATTTTGGGAGGGGGAGCCCCTCATGTAAAACTTGTGTTCATCGTATTTAGTTGGCACTGCGCTGCCCGCGCGTCCGCGCCTGGTGGCTGGCTAGTTTACCTTTGTTCCGTGCAGGTCCCGAGGTAGCCTGCGGGTGGCCGTGGCGTCTTGAGTGTGCTCCGATCGAATTCGTAGGATGCGGGAGTGTCGCGGGCGACAGGCTTCACAGGCGTTGGCCTTCTTCACAGGCTCCGGGCCTTTCGCAAAAGGATAATCTTCACAGGCATTCGCCTTCTTCACAGGCTCCGGGCCTTTTCCAAGAGGATAATCTTCACAGGCATTCGCCTTCTTCACAGGCTCCAGGCCTTTCCCAAAAGGATAATCTTCACAGGCATTCGCCTTCTTCACAGGCTCCGGGCCTTTCCCAAAAGGATAATCTTCACAGGCATTCGCCTTCTTCACAGGCTCCGGGCCTTTTCCGAGAGGATAATCTTCACAGGCATTCGCCTTGTTCACAGGCTCCGGGCCTTTTCCGAGAGGATAATCTTTACAGGCATTCGCCTTCTTCACAGGCTCCGGGCCTTTCCGAGAGGATAATCTTCACAGGCATGTGAAATCCTCCCGAGAGGATGTGATGGCGGCAGTCTGGGCTGCGCACAAGCTAGGCCTGACCTGGCTCGCGAGGGGCTCGCGAGAGGAGGCAGCTGAGGCAAGGTGGTAACCAAAACGCGAGAAATGGCTCGAACGAGACTAAGCACCCCTTCCCGAACACACGCAAATCTCAAATTCGAATCCAACTTAAATCGAGCGGGGGGAAAATTACAACCAAAGGGAAAAGTAATGAAAGCAGAAAAAAGGCCGCGTCCGGCACCTAGTCTAGTCTTGGACGTCTTCTCACCAGCGCGGAGCTAAGTGCTTCCACTAGGCGTGGGAGGGAGCCCCAGGGCCTGAGGCCGGCACCCCTCAGACTCCGGGGCGTGTACAGCCCCACTCATTATTACGTGAGAGTGTCACGGGGCGGCGAGCTTCACAGGCACTGGGCCTTCTTCACAGGTACCGGCCTTGCTTCATATCGCCAGACGAGGGCCCTGCCTTGCACCACACTCTAGTGCCATCAACGACGACCGGAAACCAGGACGCCGCCGATGGGGTAGAGCGGTCGCCAGCGGTTCCCCCGACGACCACAGGTCCTCCGCCAGGGGCAGGCTCTGAGGCACCTCCCCAGCAGAGGGCCTACCTCCTGAGAACACCTTGCTCCGAACGCCGCGGTGGTGATGTCGGATCTCTGCCCCTCTCCTACAGCCCCCTGCGCCCTCCTCCCGAGGGGTAGGAGACCGTGGGAGCGGGGCAGCTCCCCGCTGTGGTGACCTGCATCTCCTGAGATCCATGATTAGCGTATGCCTGCTCCTGAGGAAGTAGCAGTACCCGATAATCGTTGCTTCCAGTGTGACCGGTGGGGCCATCCCTGGGCCCCTGGAAAGGCTCAGCTTCTGGTGCCTCGTTCTCCCAGCCTGGGCTGAGGAGCGAGCCTTGTTCGCCCTCGTGAGGGTGCTTCTGATCCATCATGTGGGGCACGTATTCTTCTGGCGCCGTCATCCTGAAGGTCATGCCGTAGTGCTCCGCGTGCCATGCAGCCCAGCTCGACGCGCCCACGGAGGGGTGGTAGCACGGCTGTCCACTGAGACCGCGGGTCGCGTCGAGTCCTTCTTCTTCACGGATCGGGGGCGGTGGTAGCGTTGCCGCCGGTCCGGTGCCGACAGCCTCACCGGTGTTGGGGTAGCCTTGGAGCCCGCGGGCGGGCGCGGAGCCCCCGCGTGGGCCACCCTGGGCCTGAGGCGGGAGCTGTGTGCAGAAGGGGTGAGCCCCCGAGGCGGCGAAGCCCAGGAGCTCGGCGACCCGCTCCAGCAGCACATCGCGTCTGCCTTCCAGCAGCCTGCACTGTAGTAGCTCTCGGGCCATCGTGAGCGCGGCCCTTGAGTTCACCTGCTCCCGGCGGGTGTACGGCGTCGTGGTCGCGACGTGATTGGAGGCCCTTGCTGCCGACCGCGCCTGCCGCGGCGTGAGGGCCGTCGAAGCTTGTCTGTGTCGCCCGCGACCTGCAGCGCCCTGCGGACCGTGAGCTGCCTGGGGCACGGAGTCGCCCGAGGCGAGCGGCTCGGTGTGGGCGGGCCACGCCGCCCATGGATCTGGGTTGCCCGCCTGGTCGCCGGACATGGTGATGACGACGCGGCGGGGTACGAGGTGGTGGAAGGTGGATTCTGGCGCACCCCTACCTGGCGCACCAAATGTCGGATTTAGGGTTCCGGCAGACCCTTGAGGTTCGAACTCTGGGGTGCGCGCGGAGATTACGCTTCCTACCTATCCGTACCCCTCCGCCTCGCAAGGATCTAGGCTACTAGAAGAACAACACAAGGGACACAGAGTTTATACTGGTTCGGGCCACCGATGTGGTGTAATACCCTACTCCAGTGTGTGGTGTGGTGGATTGCCTCTTGGGCTGATGATGAACAATACAAGGAAGAACAGCCTCGCGAGGGCCTGTTCTTGACTGGAGCGATGAACTGCTAGAGGGGTTCACTCGCCCTTCTCTCTCTCTATCTCTTTGATTCTTGATCTCTAGCCAAATATCTCGACCTCCCTACTCTGGGGTTGGCTAGTCCTATTTATAGGCAAAGGCCCTGGGCCTCCTCCCAAATATCGAGTGGGAAGGGCGCCAACAATTGGCCATTCTGAAGGGGAACATCTGGTACACTTATCCTGACTAAAGTTGGTCCTCGCCTGCCAAAGGCTCTGGTGATGACGCCGACTTGGGCTCCACAATGACTTCTTCCTTGTCGCGGAGTTGGTCTTGGTCTCGTTGCATCGAAATGGGTGCCTTTGCTTGATCCTCTCGTCTGCGCTTGCTCCCTTTGCACCAAAGAGGAAAGGGAGGACACTGTGCAGGCTGGCGCCCGCCTGGCGCCCTTGGTCGTCATGGCTTGCGTCATGGGCACCTCGTGAGGTACTGTCGGAGTAATGGGCCACGGGTAGGCTAACCCGAGACCCAGAACCTTTCAAGACATCAGGGTAGGCTTCGCCCCTCAAGAATCCCAAGACGGAGGGCCGCCTCTGGGAGTCGGCTGCAGCAGCGCCGACTACCCACTCACGGCCGAATCCCATAGACGACTACGAAATGAGCCGACTCCCAGCTGGCGACTTCCACAGAAGCCGACTATGGGGAGTCGGCCCGCGACTCCAACCGTCTCATGCCCTCGCGAAGAGGGACGGGATGGGGCGTGGCCTCAGTACGGGCCATGCCCGCCCCTTACCAAGGGCAGGCATGGCCACAGTGCGTCGTACCGACGGAGATCTCCGTCCGGCGCGGCACTGTTGCCATGCCAGCCCTGACATCAGCCCCAGGGGGCGGAACCCTGTGCCCACGTCGGCCTGCCTGTACGGCCCAGAGCCGGCGGGCCCCGCTTGTCGGCGGGGGTACAGAAGACGGCGAGAGCGCCCCAAGACGGACCCCGTGGGAGTCGGCCTCCAAGAGTCGGCCGGCCCCTCCCGCGGTCCCCGCATGCCATTAACCAAACAAGATGGGGAGTGGCAACAGTGATCGCCCGTCAGGCGGCGGCACTGTTGCCACGACCCCACGACCAAGCCAATGTCACAAGAAGCACGGCTACAGTGGCCCGGCCAGTCGGCGGGGCCCGCCAGCCGGCGGGCCCCAGAAGTTGGCGGAGAAGATGGCGGCCTGAGACACAGACAGCTGGGACCCGCGCCCAGCCGGATTACCATTGTACCCCGGGGGGTAGGCCTATATAAACCCCCCGGAGCACCCATGCAAAGGGTTCGATTCTTTAGACACTAGACCAGAGAACACAAGAGGGAGAGAGATAGCCTTGCCCTCTCCTACCTCCAGGAAACAGCTCAAGGAGCAACTTTGTATACACTTCACCATAGTGATCATGCGGAGACCCCGCAGAGCAGCAGTAGGGGTATTATCTCCTCGGAGAGCCCCGAAGCTGTGTAAGATTCGCCGGCGTGCATGTCTACGCCTCATCCCGCTTCCGGCAACGGCGACGTTCTACTCGCCCCCACCATGATAAGCCATCCTTTGGCATATGTCGCATCCAACCCCTGACATTTGGCGCCCACCGTGGGGCGAGGTGCACCGTCGTCCGGAGACCTGCTCTGGACGGGAACCCTTTCCCTCCCTGGCGAGCGCAGTCAGCCCGACACGCCAGAGGGAGTTTGCGCCGACGCGCTGAACGGCGCTAAGATCGCCTACGCAGCCAGCTGCCTCGCCGAACTTGTCGGCGAGGTTCGCCTCTCCGACGAGCCTGCATCCGACGCAGGCACCGACGGCCCCGAGAGCCTCCTCGCGGGTCTCCTCAACGGACTCCACGTTGCCGGCGAGCCTGCTGCTGACCTGGAGTCCGTAGGCTCCACCGACCCGATGCTGGTCGATTCTGACACCACGTCGCTCGACGCGTTCCCTAACAACGTTGTAGTCTACGACGAGCCGCTCCCTTGTGCGGAGAGCGGCGGAAGCACCGTCACAGAAGTGCTTGTCATCGTCCATGGCGAGCACTCCGACAGAAGAGCTCACGACCCACTCGATGCGGCACTGCAAGATCTGGATGCGCCCATCCTAGAGGACGCTGACGCCGAGACGCTGGAGGCACGCCGCCTTCAGCTCGTCGAAGGCGCGAAGAAGTTGGCAAGCATGAGACGCTTGTCAGAAGCCTACCAACGTGAAATGGATCGCGCTGTGGGCGGCTCGCCAGCCCCCACGGCGCGGACATCGCCAGCATGTTCGGGGCCAATCGCCCCATATACGCCACGCCCGCAGAGAACATCCGAGCCGCCCAGGCGGCGGCAAACGAGTTGGACAACCTCGAAGGCGAAGAGCACTGACTGATGACGGAGCGTGTCCAGCGGCGCCTCGACGCGGCTACCGCGCAGAACGCGGCCGGCTGCCACACTGAGGCGCCGCAACGACAGAACGACGACCTGCCACCCCGCCGAGATCAAGGCGCGACATCTCGGACGCCGACTGGCGGTGTCCATGGAAGGTAAGACAAGGATCCGGCTGCTAGTCGCAGTCGGACTCAGATCACCATCGAGCGCGACCAAGACGGCCGCCCGAGAGCAGTGGAGCGGCGGGACGACTATCTGCCTCCTCCACCTCGCAGAGAAAGGCGAGTCTCCCCGCCACCTGTTGAGCATCCGACTCTCGGAGGTCGCCTCGGCCGCCGAGAAGGAGTCGGAGAGAATGATGCCCGCCACTGGATCGACCGACTCCACCGATCCCTGGCGCTGGAAGAAGAAGACGAGTTGGGTCCGCCGTGTTTCGGGCCCCGCATCCGAGATGAGCCCTTTCCTAAAGGGTTCACTCTCCCCAGAGATACTCCCAAGTACACCGGCTCCGTGAAGCCGGAAGATTGGCTGGTTGATTACGCCACGACCGTCGACATAGCAAGCGGCAAGAAGCGTGTTGCCATGAAGTACGTTCCACTCATGCTCCAGCGCACGGCCCGGACATGGTTGAACAGCCTGAAGCCCCGCAGCATCAACAGCTGGGTCGACTTCACCGAAGCTTTCGTCCGCAACTTTACAAGCACGTACAAGCGGCCTCCCAAGCCTCGCCAGCTCTCCTTGTGCGTGCAGGGCCCCAACGAGTCGACTCGCGACTACCTCACGCGTTGGGCCGAGCTCCAAAACTCCTGCGAGGGCGTGCACGAGGTGCAGGCCATCGAGTACTTCACCGCCGGGTGCAGAGAAGGCACCCTCCTCAAGCACAATCTCCTCTGCGATGAGCCAGAGACCCTGGACGAGCTGCTGATCATAGCAGACAAGTACGCCACAGCCGACTCTTCCATGAAGACGGAGATCCAAGTTAGCCCAGCCAGCAAAGTGGCCCCTCAAGCTCCCAGAACTCCGGCTGGAGACGCCAGTCGGCGACAACCGCAGAACGACCACAAGCGCAAGGCCCCGCAGCTGGTTTCCAGTAGCCGGCAGGTGGCGACAGTCGAAGACCAGCAGCCGGAGGGGCATCCTCCGCCCAAGCGGCAGAAGGGCGGCAAGTCCAACTGGTTGCCGGCTTTCTCCTACGAGTAGACTCTAGATGGCCCATGCAAGTTTCACAGCGGCGCGAAGCCGTCAAACCACACCACCCGGAAGTGCCACTGGCTCACCAGGATTGCCAAGGGAGACGGCCTGATGCCTCCTCCGCCTGTTGGGTAGCCGCCTCCGCCTCCACCCCAACAGCCGGCTACCAGGCCAGTCGGCGCAGTACAAGACGAGTACCCAGAAGAGCATGGGGCCTATGTGGTATTCACCAGTGTGGCAGATGATAAATGCAGCAAGCGGCTGCAGCGGCAAGAGGTTAACGCAGTGGCGTCAGATACTCCAGAGTTCATGCATTGGTCTGAGAGGCCTATCAGTTGGAGCAGAGCTGATCACCCAGAGGTGATGCCGAGCCCAGGCTCCTACGCCTTGGTCTTGGAGGCCACCTTTGCCACTGATAGGCGGGCCGCTCGCTTCTCGCGAGTGCTGATAGACGGAGGAAGTAGCATCAACATCCTGTACAAGGATACCATGGAGAAGTTAGGGATCAAGCAGAGACAGCTTCAGAATAGCCGGACTGTGTTCCACGACATCGTGCCCGGCCTTTCCTGCTCACCAATCGGCTAGATTCTGATAGATGTCCTCTTTGGAGACAAGGATCATTTCCGCCGAGAGCCAGTCTGGTTTGAAGTGGTGGACCTTGAGAGCCCGTACCATGCGCTGCTTGGCCGACCTGCTTTGGCCAAGTTCATGGCGGTCCCCCACTACTCCTACCTTAAGATGAAGATACCGAGTTCCAAGGGGATTCTGACTATAGCCGGCGACTACAGAAAGTCGTCCGCTTGCGCGGCCGAGAGCAGCCCGCTGGTCGAGTCCCTGGTTATTGCAGCAGAGAAGCGGCTTCTTGATCGGGTTGTGGCGATGGCCGGCAAGCAGCCAGAGATGTCGCCCAACCCCAAGGAGTCGGAAGCTGAGGGCTCGTTCAAGCCAGCAAAGGAGACGAAGAAGATACCCTTGGACCCAGAGCACCCGGAGAGGTACGCTGTCATAGGAGCAAACCTTGATAGCAAATAGGAAGGCGAGCTCGTCGATTTCCTCCGTGAGAATCGGGACATCTTTGCATGGTCCCCCAAAGACATGTCGAGTGTACCGACGGAATTCACCGAGCACAAGTTACATGTTCGATCTGATGTGAAGCTCGTCAGGCAGCCCTTGCGCCGCCTGTCAGAAGAGAAAAGAAGAGTTGTTGGAGAGGAGATCGCCCAGCTCCTTGCAGCCGGCTTTATCATGGAAGTGTTTTTTCCGGAGTGGCTAGCAAACCTAGTCTTAGTGCTGAAGAAGAACAAGCAGTGGCGGATGTGTATTGACTACACAAGCCTCAACAAAGCTTGCCCCAAGGACCCGTTTGCTTTGCCGAGAACCGATCAGGTGTTAGACTCCACAGCCGGATGCGAGCTGTTGAGCTTCTTAGATGCCTATTCAGGATATCACCAGATCAAGCTGAACCCGGCAGACAGACTGAAAACCGCATTCATCACGCCGTTTGGAGCCTTTTGCTACCTGACAATGACGTTCGGCTTGAGGAATGCCGGCGCCACCTTTCAGCGTTGCATGCAGAAGTGCCTCCTCAAGCAACTCGGCAGAAATGCCCACGTCTACGTGGATGATGTGGTGCTGAAGAAGGAAAATCGCGGAACTCTGCTGGAAGACCTCAAGGAGACCTTTGAAAACCTGCGCCGATTCCAGATCAAACTGTGACACTCCAAAAATTTCATTTGGGTTTTTGCAAAAATCCTTGCTCGATTTTCCTTGAGATTTGAGGCTTTCAGAAAAACAACCCTCTTAAAAATCCTTTTCCTTGACTAGGGTTTGCTATTTCTGTTTTCTCCTTCAAACTTTGGGTTTGACCTTCTTTAAAACTCCTTCTCTCTATTGTTTCCCTTCTCAGATTTTATTTTGGGAGTTTTCTTTTAAGAAAAACTCTATGAATAAGATTTGGGATTTTCATTCTATTAAAAAAAACATCCATGACCTTGAATTTTGCCCATGGGGTAAAACCACCACAAGATCTTCTCCCCTCCTTGTCAACAACTCAAATTCCCTATCCCAACTCATCCAAACAAGTTTTGGATTTTGTTTTATCTCTCAAATATTTTCTATCAATTATTTTGAGCCTGGTGGACTTTCAAAGCAAGTACCCTTTTTCATTTGAGATTTGACTTCAAACCAACTCTACTGGCTAGTCCTTTGCACCCACAACCCAGAACCATCTTGATCCACTCATCTTCTTTTCAAAATTTTCAACTTACACTCCCTGCAAGTTTGGACCAGATTTGTCAAATTTGGTGAAATTCATATCTACACTCCTCCAAAAATTCCACCAAAAATCAGGCAGCCTACTGGAGCAATGAGAAGTCACTCCACCAAAAATCAGCCAAAGGAAAAATCCCTACATGCCTGGATCATTCTGTCGAACACCTTGCATGCATTGTTCAAACACATTCAGCAAATTCAGTCTTCAGTGTTGATTTCTTCAGATCATCTTCAGTCACGCGCCCACAGTGCACTTGGCACGTTGCTCGCCGCCTGGTCTGCGTGTCCAGAGCCCCGCACGCGCACTTGGCTTCTTCCTGGCGTCGGTGGCGCTCTGACCCGACCACGCCGGCGTGTCTCGCGGCGGCTGAACCGCCGTGGCAGCCAACAGGGAGCAGAACGGCGGCTCAACGCCGTTCCGCGCCGCACAGCCCCGCTGATGGCTCCGCATGTCCACCTCCACGCCAGCGCACGCATGCAGCACAGCCGTCGTGGCGCGGCACGCACAGAGCATGCTCTCTGCCGCCGATGGACCCGCGCCGTCCCGTTCCGTCGAGCTCCACCTCAGCAAGCATAAACCGACGCCGTTGGCTCCAAAATGGACTCCGCGAACCTCCACGACGGTGCTCAACTCCTAAACTCCCCCGACCGAGCACTGCACCACCGTAATCACTCGCCGGAGAACGCCGTTCTCGGCCACCGCCTCGGATCGCCTATAAAAGGAGACCCCGAGCCCTCCCGCGAGCACGCACCACCCCTACACTCCACCAACGCCCTGCCAGGTCACTGGGAGGACCTTGAGGAGGTCTCCTCCCCCGACTCCGGCCACCCCGCTCCGCCTCGGCGTCCAGCTCGATTCGCTCCGGTGAGGCCTTCTCCGGCGCCCAAACTCCGTCCATCTCCCTCTCTAGCTACCAGATCCTTGACCCCCTCCTCAATTTGATCAGTGCAGCTCTCTCCGGCGACCTCCATCCACGCCCGAACCGCCGTCCGCCGGAGCAGGGGCCACCGCCGACGTGGTGCTCCTCGGCGACCACCACCACCACCAACCAACGCGGAATGGCACCCTGAGCACGGAGGTACACTCCGATCTCCCCACCTCGCCGTGGATCGCCGCCGGCGACCACCGCGGCTCTCGGGCGCCAGCGAGCCCTGACCCGCCTCTTTTAAATTTTAAACCTGACAGATGGGACCCGCCTGTCAGCCTCTCTGTCTTTTCTAATCGAATCGTTTTCTGAAAACGTCTTTTGCCAGAATACGCTTTCCCTCTGGGCCGGCGTAGTTTCTATCGAAACGTTTTTTGTTTTTATAATAAAAACCCTGGGAAGTTTCTGTTTCATTACAGATGAGTCCCTGGGCAAAAACCCATATAACTTTTTATCAGAAGCATATTTTTGATTGATTCTTTTTTCTGTCCTCTTCAAAATTTTGTCTAGTTTTTTATCAGATTTATTTGAAAAATATTTGAAATACTTTTTCTGCACCTCTCGGTATTCACGTTAGCGCGTACGTTTTCTCTGTACCGTAGATACCGACGGAGGTGACGGGGCCGCGAACTTCACCGAGCTAGGCTCCGACTACTCTAAACCAGGCAAGCATGTTTGAACTTTTGATATGATGAGTGTCTTGGCATGTTTGCATGTAGATAGTTTCATGGCATGTGTGAAGCATACCGATGAACCGTTCATTATGCATTGTTAAGGCAAGTAAGTCCGAGGATTTCACACGTCGTTGGACGTAAGTATGCAAGGCCATGTGTTGGCATGAGGATGGGTAAGATGGCAGTGTTGTAGCATGCCAGTCTTATGCCATGCAAGTTATCTCAGTACCAACCCGTATCGGTTGGGTTCATATCCATTTCCTTTCCCTGTACTACCACATGTTTCCCGAAAGGGATATGGTTTAGTAAGTCGCAAACCGCTTTCTTGGTACACACCAAAAAGGAGAGGCCGGGATGCTGGTTCCATGGCCCTGATTAAAGCCAGGCATCCGGTCAGGGGGCATGGGTGTTTCCGGTTGGGACCGAGAGGGGGGCACCCCTTAGAGCGCGCATATATAAATTTGATCCCATGCTATTCGAGATTGTGATCTCCCCGTCTCAATAGTTTTTCTTGGACGATGTTGAGGGTGATTCCTGGCATCGAAGAGTTGGATGGGTGTGTACTAGATTGCTGTGTTTTCTTCTGAAATACCATAACGGAACTAGTCCTAGGGACTACGGAAATCCGTCGAATGTGGGAAATTTTTGTACAAACTCTGCAGAGCTCTATATCCTTAAATCATCTTATCTATTTCCAAGTTCCCTGCTAACAGTCATGTGCCAGTTTGGTGACAGATTACCCGGTGGGACACATGGTCACTAAGACCGGTTAAATGTTTATCCTTGTGGATGTACTAACCCGTTTATTCCATGAGTTGAATATATTTATGATGAATATATATTATTTTCTTATCAGTTAAAGCCCTTTATGTGGTGTCGCTCAGACGCCCGACTATGGCATTTCTTTTAAAGCCCTTTATGTGGTGTCGCTCAGACGCCCGACTGTGGCATTTCTTTTAAAGCCCTTTATGTGGTGTCGCTCAGACGCCCGACTGTGGCATTTCTTTTAAAGCCCTTTTATGTGGTGTTGCTAAGACGCCCGACTGTGGCATTTCTTTTAAAGCCCTTTATGTGGTGTCGCTCAGACGCCCGACTGTGGCATTTCTTTTAAAGCCCTTTATGTGGTGTCGCTCAGACGCCCGATTGTGGTATTATTATTCCGCATTTTCCGCTCGAGGAGTCTTTCAGACACTCGTTTGGCACCAGTATTATTATTCCGCATTTTCCGCTCGAGGAGTCTTTCAGACACTCGTTTGGCACCAGTATTATTATTCCGCATTTTCCGCTCGAGGAGTCTTTTAGACACTCGTTTGGCACCAGTACTACTATTCTTTATTTTCCGTTCGAGGAGTCTTTCAGACACTCGTTTGGCACCCAGCATTATCACCTCTATGTCTGATCGTACTGGTTAACTTATCCATGTATTTCATGTTGGTATTTGTTATATCTTACGTCCGAACTATCTTGCGAGTACTTTCAAAGTACTCACTGGCTTGTTGATTTGGCCAGATGCTGACGAAGGTGATCTCATGGATGAAGAGTTCGATAGCGAATCCGACGCCTAGAGGAGTCCCAGTCAGTCTCGTGCAACCCTGGAGTTGGTCACTGTTTCATATCCGCTTCCTCTACCCTAATAACTTCATCGAGCTTCACCTCGACGCTCGATGGGATGTTAGTTTGAGAATCCCATATCCACTCCCCACCGTGTTACTCCACTTTTACCATATTTACGAGTCAGTAGTATGCCACCACTTCCTTGCGTCTTTATCGCCTTTATGTATAATTATTGGCACGCTTGTAATAGATTGTTGAGCATTGTCAGCTCAACCCTGTAATATATTTATGCTACTGGCTTATTGTATCAAAAGTTTGTCTGCCAGTGAGGAGGTATTATCTCAAACTGGGTTCCAAAGATTTGGTTTCTCAATAAATATTTTTATTGGAAAACCGGTCGTGACAAGCTTGGTACCAGAGCCAGGCTGACTGTAGGAAGCCACTAGGTGCGATCGCTAATCGGTTATGAGCATGATAGGGCTTATTCATGTTTTTACAATAGTAGTCATTTTTCTGACAGTCAGCATATATTTATGATCTGACCATTCAGGATTTTTGCCTACTTTTGTAGATGGCCGACCGCAGCTGCGAGTCTCAGACCTTCGCCAACGTACCCGATGGGTTCATCAAGCTTCTCTCCTTCGTCGTTCAGGTCGCGATGGGGCCGTCTGTAAGCCCAGTCGTCACTTTCTGTCAACACAGAGTCAACGACAATATGACTATGCACTAGGCCGCGGTGCAATTCAAGGGAGGGCGTGGTGATCTACGCCGCTTCCGGTTCTTGGGGAGAGCCATGCCTACGGAGAAGCATGCCATCCATATGGCAGCCCGCGAGGCGATAGCCCGTCTCAGGGATGTCCTTCCCGCGATGAAGGCTCGTCGCTACCGCTATCTTCCATGCCATGTGCCCTACACCTGTCACTACGCATTCTCCTGCCACAGAGGAGAATGAGACGAGGCTTTTGAGATGCTTATTGAGTATCTCCGGGCCTTGGAGGTAGCCTTCGACAACTTGGTGGATGACTTTGTGGCCACCCGCATGGACTCAGTCCACGGTTGCACCGCCAACAGGAGGGAGCTCCTACCCACTGCACCGCCACTGACTTTCGTCTCGTCCTCTGCATCCCATGCTCCTGCTCGTCGCCTGCCTACCACCGAGGAGTTCAACCAGGTCATTGCGCCCACTCCAGCGCGCACTGCACCGCCACTCGCACCGACTCCAATCCGTGTCGTTCCGCCCCTGGCACCCGCTCCATCTACTCGGCGCAACACTACTCGCATGGAGCCTATTAGCGAGGAGGAAGTCGAGTCCCCAGCTTCGCTACGCCTCACCCTTGGCAGGGCCAAGGACGTCATCAACATCTCCGACTGAGTACGCGTAGCCGCCATGCGTTGCATCACCATGTAAGATGTTGTGAGAAGTAGCTTGTTTGCGCATCATGTAGGATCTGGAGAAGTGCACTAGCCTCAATAACATGTCAGGATTATGTACGCATATCCTGAGTGATGTATTGTATAATTATCGCCGCGTGTAAGATGCGTAATGATGCAGTCCTTCTCTATGCGCAAATCGATTTGTTTTCCCTTGAAGTATCTTGGTTCTAAATTATTTGTCAACCTCGTGCATTTTGGGTTTTATCTTCGCAACTCTTCCATTTTTCTTATGGGTTTTGCAAATGCATCCCCAGAGTGAAAAATGTCTCGTCCTTGGACTCGCTCCATGCCAACTCCACCAGAGGAAAATTATGGCAATCAACCGGGCAACAATTTTGCACAAGGGCAGTCAAGTCAACACTATAATACTCAATCAGGCAACAATTTTACACGAGGTCAGACAAGTCAACCGGACAGTGAAACGGCACTTTCCCAAATGTGCCGCCTTTATGAACAGAGTCAGCAACAACATCGGGAAATAATGAACCAAGTTATTAACATGGGAAGTCACCATGGGCAGTATCCGCAGCATTCCAAGTTATCTGAAGTACAGAAGACACGTCCCTCAACATTTTCTCATACTGACAAGCCACTTGAAGCCGAAGACTGGCTTCGCGATATGGAGAGAAAGTTAATTGTTAAAAATGCTCAGACCCAGAAAAGGTACTGTACGCACCGCATTATCTCACGGGAGCAGCCGCATCCTGGTGGGAAAATTTTCTGCACATGCATCCCAACGAAAATGATATAACCTGGGATGATTTCAAAGAAGGTTTCCGTGGCGCGCATATTCCTAAGAGTATTATGAAAATCAAGAAAAGAGAGTTCGATGACCTCAAGCAAAGGAACATGACAGTGTCAGATTACAATAGCCAATTTACTCTGTTATCCCGCTACGCCAACAAAGAGCGTATGACTGAAAGCAAGAAAATGGAGAAGTTCCTTGACGGCCTAGCGCCCGCACTTAAATGCCAACTGGTCATACACACTTTCCCAGATTTTAAGACACTGGTGGATAAAGCTATTACTCTGGAAATGAAAGACGCAGTTTGGAAGATATCCACAAGCGAAAAAGGGACCAGACTAACCATGCTCGCAATCACCGAAGTAAGACCGATTTTCAGAAGGGTGGGACGCACAAATCATCATTCAACGTCTCACGCCCAACAAAGAATTTTCATGCTAGGGACAAGGAGTTCACATATCGCCCAGGTGTTACTTGTTACGCCTGTGGGGAAGAAGGACACTATGCCAAGCAGTGTCCCAAGCCAAGAAGCTCAGCACCAAAACCAAACAACGGCAACAATAATTCAGCGCCCAAGCGAAACAACTTCAATCCCAACAATAACCACAGGAAAGGTCATCTGAACCACGTGACCAAAGAGGAGGCACAAAACGCTCCGGATATCGTACTCCGTACGTTCCCTGTCAACACAATACCTGCAATGGTTTTGTTTGATTCTGGAGCTTCTCACTCTTTTATTTCGAAAAGTTTTGCTTCGCAAAATAATTTTTCGATACTTCCTTTGGAGAAATCCATGATCATCAAGTCCCCTGGAATTCAGCAAGTTACTCAGAATTACTGTCAGGATGTGATTATTGAGTTCAAAGGATTGAAGTTTCACGCCAATCTCATTGTGTTGGAAAATAAAGGACTAGATGTCATCCTAGGGATGGACTGGTTAACCACCAACAAAGGTTTCATTGATTGTTTCAATCGGACCGTAATTCTCACACACCGCCATGGTAAGACAATAAGAGTATCCGCCAAAGAAAGAGAAATGCCCAGACAACCAAGACTGAACAAGGTGGACATTTCTGAATTAAACAAGGTTCCAGTAGTACGTGAATTTCCAGACGTATTTCCCGAAGAGCTACCAGGCATGCCACCCGACCGAGAGATAGAATTCAGCATTGAGTTAGCACCAGGAACCACCCCCATATACAAGAAACCATACCGAATGGCACCGTCCGAGTTGGTTGAACTGAAGAAACAAATAAAGGAGTTGCTTGACAAGGGATACATTCGAGCCAGTTCCTCACCATGGGGATCACCAATTTTGTTCGCCAAAAAGAAAGATGGAACACTGCGATTGTGTATTGACTACCGAGCACTCAACATGGTCACGATCAAGAACAAATACCCGATGCCAAGAATAAATGATTTATTCGATCAACTCGCTAAGGCCAAGGTATTCTCAAAAATCGACCTAAGGTCAGGATACCATCAATTAAAGGTACGAACACAAGATATCCCCAAGACAGCCTTCACCTCCAGATATGGACTGTATGAGTTCACAGTAATGCCTTTTGGATTAACAAATGCCCCTGCATATTTTGTTCATCTCATGAACAAAGTATTTATGAAGTTTGTGGACAAGTTCGTTGTGGTATTCATCGACGATATTTTAGTATACTCCAAAACACCAGAAGAACACGCTGAACATCTCAGAATTGTACTAGGAGAACTCAGGAAACACCAATTGTACGCCAAGTTCAGCAAGTGTGAGTTTTGGTTAAGGCAAGTAGGCTTTCTAGGCCACGTGCTAACCCAAGACGGGATCGCCGTGGACCCAGAGAAAGTCAAGGCCGTACTTGGCTGGAAGTCACCAGCCAGCGTAACGGACATACGAAGTTTCTTGGGAATGGCAGGATATTACCGCAGATTTATTGAAGGGTTCTCCACCATAGCCAAGCCAATGACGCAGTTGCTCAAGAAAGACAAGAAATTTGAATGGACAGAAGCCTGTGAGAAAAGTTTCCAAGAGCTAAAACGGAAATTAACAACAGCACCAGTATTGATTGTGCCAGACATACGCAAGAATTTTGAAGTATACTGTGACGCGTCCAGGAAGGGACTCGGATGCGTATTAATGCAAGAAGGCAAGGTTGTCGCATACGCTTCAAGACAACCTCGCAAGCATGAGGAAAACTATCCCACTCATGACTTAGAAATGGCAGCAGTTATTCATGCACTCAAGGAATGGAGGCACTTCCTACTTGGAAATCGATGTGAAATATATACGGACCATAAAAGTCTCAAATATATTTTCACACAGCCAGAGCTGAATTTAAGGCAACGACGCTGGTTGGAGCTAGTGAAGGATTATGATGTCGGAATCCACTATCATCCTGGAAAAGCAAATGTAGTAGCCGACGCTCTTAGTCGGAACCCCAGCGCCAACAACAACAGTCTGCCCAACTTAAGACCCGAATTCCAACGGGAATTTGCCAGACTCAACTTGTTGATGGTAGCAGAAGGCACCATAACAAACTTGGAGATACAGCCCAACCTTGTGACAAGAATCAAAGAAGCCCAGCTGGGTCACCCCAGCATTGAAGGCATCAAACGAAAGGTGAGTATGGGCAAGGCCTCGGAATTCATCATAGACGAAGAAGGGACACTATGGTACGGAAACAGACTCTGCGTGCCAGACATAGTAGACCTCAAACGGCAAATTCTAGCTGAAGCCCACACCGCTCCATATTCGATCCACCCTGGAGGAACCAAGATGTATAAGGATATCCAAGAAGGATTTTGGTGGCACGGTATAAAAAGGGACATAGCCACCTTCATTGCATGCTGCGACTCTTGTCAACGTATAAAGGCCGAACATCAGAGACCAGCCGGACTACTGCAACCAAATAAAATACCTGAGTGGAAATGGGATGAAATAGGGATGGATTTCATTGTCGGACTACCTCGATCACGACACGGGAATGATGCCATATGGGTTATCACCGACAGGTTGACTAAGGTGGCACATTTCATTCCAGTAAAGACGACCCACACCACTCAGAAGCTTGCCAAAATATATCTCTCCTGCATAGTTTGTCTGCACGGTGTCCCGAAGACTATAATATCTGACAGAGGAACACAGTTCGTCTCGAGATTCTGGGAGCAGTTACAACAGGCTCTAGGAACTCAACTAGCCTTCAGTACGGCATACCACCCCCAGACAGATGGACAAACAGAACGGGTAAACCAGATTTTAGAGGACATGCTGAGAGCTTGTGTCCTCACCTATGGAACCAGCTGGGAAGACAGCCTGCCATACGCCGAGTTCGCGTACAACAACAGTCATCAGGCCAGCCTGCAAATGGCACCATTTGAGGCCTTGTATGGACGAAGATGTCGTACCCCGTTAAATTGGTCAGAGACCGGAGACAGCCGTATCTTCGGCCCAGACGTGCTCAAGGAGGCCGAGGAAAAGGTCCAACTAATCAGAGATCGACTCAAGACCGCCCAAAGCTGGCAAAAGAGTTATTACAATCAGAAACATCGTGGGGTCAACTTCGAACCCGGTGAATTCGTATACCTACGAGTGTCACCTATGAGGGGGTTGCAACGATTCAAAATTAAGGGAAAGCTAGCACCAAGATTCATCGGGCCATTCTGTATAACGGCACGAAAAGGCACAGTAGCATATCAGCTAGACCTACCTGAGGAACTATCGGATATCCACAACGTGTTCCACGTATCGCAATTGAGGAAATATGTGAGAAACCCAGAGAAACAAGTATCCCATGAGAGCATAGACGTACATCCAGACCTCACTTATCGGGAACACCCAGTAAAGATATTAGAGGAGTCTGAAAGGAGGACCCGACAGAAAACTGTCAAATTTTTCAAAGTTCAGTGGAGTAATCACACCGAAAGTGAAGCAACATGGGAAAGAGAGGATTTTCTTCGAGCAGAGCATCCACACTTATTTAAGGATCAACTGAAATCTCGGGGACGAGATTTTTCCTAAGGGGGTAGGTGTTGTGACACTCCAAAAATTTCATTTGGGTTTTTGCAAAAATCCTTGCTGGATTTTCCTTGAGATTTGAGGCTTTCAGAAAAAAAAACCCTCTTAAAAATCCTTTTCCTTGACTAGGGTTTGCTATTTCTGTTTTCTCCTTCAAACTTTGGGTTTGACCTTCTTTAAAACTCCTCTCTATTGTTTCCCTTCTCAGATTTTATTTTGGGAGTTTTCTTTTAAGAAAAACTCTATGAATAAGATTTGGGATTTTCATTCTATTAAAAAGAAAACATCCATGACCTTGAATTTTGCCCATGGGGTAAAACTACCACAAGATCTTCTCCCCTCCTTGTCAACAACTCAAATTCCCTATCCCAACTCATCCAAACAAGTTTTGAATTTTGTTTTATCTCTCAAATATTTTCTGTCAATTATTTTGAGCCTGATGGACTTTCAAAGCAAGTACCCTTTTTCATTTGAGATTTGACTTCAAACCAACTCTACTGGCTAGTCCTTTGCACCCACAACCCAGAACCATCTTGATCCACTCATCTTCTTTTCAAATTTTTCAACTTACACTCCCTGCAAGTTTGGACCAGATTTGTCAAATTTGGTGAAATTCATATCTACACTCCTCCAAAAATTCCACCAAAAATCAGGCAGCCTACTGGAGCAATGAGAAGTCACTCCACCAAAAATCAGCCCAAGGAAAAATCCCTACATGCCTGGATCATTCTATCGAACACCTTGCATGCACTGTTCAAACACATTCAGCAAATTCAGTCTTCAGTGTTGATTTCTTTAGATCATCTTCAGTCACGCGCCCACAGTGCACTTGGCACGTTGCTCGCCGCCTGGTCTGCGTGTCCAAAGCCCCGCACGCGCGCTTGGCTTCTTCCTGGCGTCGTTGGCGCTCTGACCCGACCACGCCGGCGTGTCTCGCGGCGGCTGAACCGCCGTGGCAGCCAACAGGGAGCAGAACGGCGGCTCAACGCCGTTCCGCGCCGCACAGCCCCGCTGATGGCTCCGCGTGTCCACCTCCACACCAGCGCACGCATGCAGCACAGCCGCCGTGGCGCGGCACGCACAGAGCATGCTCTCTGCCGCCGATGGACCCGCGCCGTCCTGTTCCGTCGAGCTCCACCTCAGCAAGCATAAACCGACGCTGTTGGCTCCAAAATGGACTCCGCGAACCTCCACGACGGTGCTCAACTCCTAAACTCCCCCGACCGAGCACTGCACCACCGTAATCACTCGCCGGAGAACGCCGTTCTCGGCCACCGCCTCGGATCGCCTATAAAAGGAGACCCCGAGCCCTCCCGCGAGCACGCACCACCACTACACTCCACCAACGCCCTGCCAGGTCACTGGGAGGACCTCGAGGAGGTCTCCTCCCCCGACTCCGGCCACCCCGCTCCGCCTCGGCGTCCAGCTCGATTCGCTCCGGTGAGGCCTTCTCCGGCGCCCAAACTCCGTCCATCTCCCTCTCTAGCTACCAGATCCTTGACCCCCTCCTCAATTTGATCAGTGCAGCTCTCTCCGGCGACCTCCATCCACGCCCGAACCGCCGTCCGCCGGAGCAGGGGCCACCGCCGACGTGGTGCTCCTCGGCGACCACCACCACCACCAACCAACGCGGAATGGCACCCTGAGCACGGAGGTACACTCCGATCTCCCCACCTCGCCGTGGATCGCCGTCGGCGACCACCGCGGCTCTCGGGCGCCAGCGAGCCCTGACCCGCCTCTTTTAAGTTTTAAACCTGACAGATGGGACCCGCCTGTTAGCCTCTCTGTCTTTTCTAATCGAATCGTTTTCTGAAAACGTCTTTTGCCAGAATACGCTTTCCCTCTGGGCCGGCGTAGTTTCTATCGATACGTTTTCTGTTTTTATAATAAAAACCCTGGGAAGTTTCTGTTTCATTACAGATGAGTCCCTGGGCAAAAACCCTTATAACTTTTTATCAGAAGCATATTTTTGATTGACTCCTTTTTCTGTCCTCTTCAAAATTTTGTCTAGTTTTTTATCAGATTTATTTAAAAAATATTTGAAATACTTTTTCTGCACCTCTCGGTATTCACGTTAGCGCGTATGTTTTCTCTGTACCGTAGATACCGACGGAGGTGATGGGGCCGCGAACTTCACCGAGCTAGGCTCCGACTACTCTAAACCAGGCAAGCATGTTTGAACTTTTGATATGATGAGTGTCTTGGCATGTTTGCATGTAGATAGTTTCATGGCATGTGTGAAGCATACCGATGAACCGTTCATTATGCATTGTTGAGGCAAGTAAGTCCGAGGTTTCACACGTCGTTGGACGTAAGTATGCAAGGCCATGTGTTGGAATGAGGATGGGTAAGATGGCAGTGTTGTAGCATGCCAGTCTTATGCCATGCAAGTTATCTCAGTACCAACCCGTATCGGTTGGGTTCATATCCATTTCCTTTCCCTGTACTACCACATGTTTCCCGAAAGGGATATGGTTTAGTAAGTCGCAAACCGCTTTCTTGGTACACACCAAAAAGGAGAGGCCAGGATGCTGGTTCCATGGCCCTGGATTAAAGCCAGGCATCCGGTCAGGGGGCATGGGTGTTTCCGGTTGGGACCGAGAGGGGGGCACCCCTTAGAGCGCGCATATATAAATTTGATCCCATGCTATTCGAGATTGTGATCTCCCCGTCTCAATAGTTTTTCTTGGACGATGTTGAGGGTGATTCCTGGCATCGAAGAGTTGGATGGGTGTGTACTAGATTGCTGTGTTTTCTTCTGAAATACCGTAACGGAACTAGTCCTAGGGACTACGGAAATCCGTCGACTGTGGGAAATTTTTGTACAAACTCTGCAGAGCTCTATATCCTTAAATCATCTTATCTATTTCCAAGTTCCCTGCTAACAGTCATGTGCCAGTTTGGTGACAGATTACCCGGTGGGACACATGGTCACTAAGACCGGTTAAATGTTTATCCTTGTGGATGTACTAACCCGTTTATTCCATGAGTTGAATATATTTATGATGAATATATATTATTTTCTTATCAGTTAAAGCCCTTTATGTGGTGTCGCTCAGATGCCCGACTGTGGCATTTCTTTTAAAGCTCTTTATGTGGTGTCGCTCAGACGCCCGACTGTGGCATTTCTTTTAAAGACCTTTTATGTGGTGTTGCTCAGACGCCCGACTGTGGCATTTCTTTTAAAGCCCTTTATGTGGTGTCGCTCAGACGCCCGACTGTGGCATTTCTTTTAAAGCCCTTTATGTGGTGTTGCTCAGACGCCCGATTGTGGTATTATTATTCCGCATTTTCCGCTCGAGGAGTCTTTCAGACACTCATTTGGCACCAGTATTATTATTCCGCATTTTCCGCTCGAGGAGTCTTTCAGACACTCGTTTGGCACCAGTATTATTATTCCGCATTTTCCGCTCGAGGAGTCTTTCAGACACTCGTTTGGCACCAGTACTACCATTCTGCATTTTCTGTTCGAGGAGTCTTTCAGACACTCGTTTGGCACCCAACATTATCACCTCTATGTCTGATCGTACTGGTTAACTTATCCATGTATTTCATGTTGGTATTTGTTATATCTTACGTCCGAACTGTCTTGCGAGTACTTTCAAAGTACTCACTGGCTTGTTGATTTGGCCATATGCTGACGAAGGTGATCTCATGGATGAAGAGTTCGATAGCGAATCCGACGCCTAGAGGAGTCCCAGTCAGTCTCGTGCAACCCTGGAGTTGGTCACTGTTTCATATCCGCTTCCGCTACCCTAATAACTTCATCGAGCTTCACCTCGACGCTCGATGGGATGTTAGTTTGAGAATCCCATATCCACTCCCCACCGTGTTACTCCACTTCTACCATATTTACGAGTCAGTAGTATGCCACCACTTCCTTGCGTCTTTATCGCCTTTATGTATAATTATTGGCACGCTTGTAATAGATTGTTGAGCATCGTCAGCTCAACCCTGTAATATATTTACGCTACTGGCTTATTGTATCAAAAGTTTGTCTGCCAGTGAGGAGGTATTATCTCAAACTGGGTTCCAAAGATTTGGTTTCTCAATAAATATTTTTATTGGAAAACCGGTCGTGACACAAACTCAACCCCAAGAAGTGCGTCTTCAGAGTACCAGCCGGCCAACTCCTTGGCTTCCTGGTCTCCAAACATGGCATAGAGTGCAACCCTGTGAAGATCAAGGCCATCGAGAGGATGGAGGTACCCAGCCAACTGTTGGATGTGCAAAAATTCACTGGCTGTCTGGCATCCATCAGCCGTTTCATTAGTCGGCTGGGCGAGAAAGCTCTCCCCCTGTACCAGCTCATGAAGAAGACCAATTTTTTCGAGTGGAACCACAAGGCAGACGAGGCCTTTCTCCAGCTGAAGAAGATGTCGGTTACTCCACCTGTGTTGGCGGCTCCGACTCCCAAAGAGCCCATGCTCCTGTACATCGCCGCCACCAGCCGGGTAGTCAGCACAGTCATCGTAGTTGAGCGCGAGGAGGAAGGCAAGGCACTACCTGTCCAGAGACCGGTATATTACCTGAGTGAAGTACTGTCGACCTCCAAGCAGAACTACCCCCACTACCAGAAGATGTGTTACGGTGTGCATTTTGCCGCCAAGAAGCTGAAGCCTTATTTCCAAGGGCATCCAATCACTGTGGTCCGCACAACCCCACTAGCCAAGATCATCGGAAGCCGAGATGCGTCTGGCCGAGTGGCCAAATGGGCCATAGAGTTGGCCCCATACACGATCTACTATCAACCCCATGCCGCCATCAAGTCGCAAGCACTGGCCGACTTCCTCGTCGACTGGGCCGAGACCCAGTACCTGCCACCAGCACCCGACTCCACCCATTGGCGGATGCAATTCGATGGCTCCAAGATGCGCACTGGTTTGGGTGCCGGCGTTGTCCTCACTTCTCCTAAAGGTGACAAGCTCAAGTATGCGCTGCAGATCCATTTCGCCGCCTCCAACAACGTCGCTAAGTATGAGGCGCTCATTCACGGGCTCCGGCTTGCCAAAGAGCTTGGCATTCGCCGGATCCTGTGTTATGGCGACTCCGACTTGGTGGTCCAGCAATCATCTGGCGACTGGGACGCCAAGGACGCAAACATGGCAAGCTATCGCTTCCTCGTGCAGCAACTCAGCGGATATTTCAAAGGGTGCAAGTTCCTCCACGTGCCAAGAAACGACAACGACCAAGCAGGTACTTTGGCACGAATCGGCTCCACCCGCCAAGCAATACCATCCGGCGTCGCTCTTCAGTGCCTCCTCAAGCCGTCTATCAAGCCTTCACCAGAGTCAGATTCCATTTTTGTGTCGGCTCCCCCTGAAGAAGTCGGATCCGACTCAAGAGCTCCAGCAGACGGCACAAAAATCCTTGCAGACGACTCCAAGAACGCTGCAGTCGAAGCCGGACCGGGGACTTCAGAAGTCGGCCCGGGGACTGCGGCGACCAGTCCGAAGACTCCAGAGCTTGGCCCAGGGACTGCACCAGTCGGCCCGGGGACTGCACCAGTCGGCCCGGGGACTTCGTTGATCCAGCAAGCGGCCGCGGACTCCAGCCCGCCGCCTCCCAGCCCAGCCGCCCTCGTCCAATTCGCAGTTCTGGCAGTTGAAGAAATAGCAGCACCCTCATGGGCACAGCCCATCCTCAAATTCCTGGTGAACAAGGAGCTGCCAACTGATGAAACCTTGGCTCGGCAAGTACAACGCCGGGCGGCAGCATACACCATAGTCAACAGAGAGCTAGTCAGGCGCAGCGTCACTGGTGTTTACCAGCGCTGCGTCGAGCCGGAGCAAGGCCAAGCAATTCTCAGAGACATCCATCAAGGCGAGTGCGGCCACCACGCAGCCTCAAGAGCACTCGTCGCCAAAGCTTTCCGGCACGGTTTCTTCTGGCCGACTGCCCTAGAAGAGGCCAAAGAGTTGGTCCAGAAATGCAAGGGGTGCCAGAAGTTCCATTCCAAGCCACATCAGCCGGCTTCTGCGCTCAAGACTATCCCAATCGCCTGGCCCTTTGCAGTTTGGGGCCTGGATATGGTGGGACCATTCAAGACGGCACGAGGTGGCCTAACTCACCTACTTGTCACAGTGGACAAGTTCACCAAGTGGATAGAAGTAAAGCCCATCAAGAAGTTGAATGGTCCGACTGCCGTGACTTTCATCTCCGACATCACAATTCGGTACGGCATACCGCACAACATCATCACCGACAATGGCACCAACTTTGCCAAAGGCGCTTTGGCCCATTTCTGCGCAATGCAGGGCATCCGACTGGACTTAGCGTCCGTTGCCCATCCGCAGTCAAACGGCCAGGTGGAGCGGGCGAACGGCCTCATCCTGTCCGGCATCAAGCCTCGGCTGTTCGAACCACTGGAGCGTTCGGCCGGCTGTTGGCTTGACGAGTTGCCAGCCGTCCTCTAGAGTCTGCGCACGACTCCGAACAAGTCGACCGGCTTCACGCCCTTCTTCCTCGTCTACGGTGCTGAAGCCGTCATCCCAACGGATATAGAGTTCGACTCCCCGCGAGTTAGGATGTACACCAAGGAGGAAGCAGAAGAAGCTCGACAAGATGGCGTCGATCTGCTGGAAGAGGGCCTGCTGTTGGCACTCAGCCGGTCCAGCATCTACCAGCAGAGCCTGCGCCGATACTACAACAGGAAGGTCAGGCCGAGATCTTTCCAAGAGGGCGACCTTGTGCTCCGACTGATCCAGCGAACAGCCGGCCAACACAAGTTGTCGGCGCCTTGGGAAGGCCCCTTCATCATCAGCAAAGTGCTGGGCAACGACTCCTACTACCTGATCGACGCTCAGAAGCCCCGAGCACGCAAGAGGGACGACTCCGGCAAAGAGACGGAACGACCATGGAATGCAAATCTTCTCCGAAGATTTTACAGTTGATGCAGTATGTACCACGCTACCCTTTTGTATTGAAGTACCAAGACTTCGGGCCCCCCGAGACAAGCTCGGGGACTGCCCTTTTTGTTATCTGTATGATAAGTATTATGCCTCTGAGTATGCTACTCTTTGTTATGCCGCTTGGCACCGGGCTCGACTAGTCGGCCCGGGGACTCGCCGTCTTGCGCTACGAAAACGCTTCTTGCGGTCGGACAAGTAGTGTGTGGCGCCTAAACCATCTCCTGTCAGAAGCCGCAGCTCACAGAGCGACTCTATGGTAGGAAGGAGTAAGGAAGAAGGGGCACCCGCATGAAAAATGGCTAAGGACTCAAAGCGTAAACATAGCTTAAGCCGGCTTTCCAGCCGTTCCTCGCAAAACCCACTCTTGAGTAGTCGGCTTGCCGTTTTCTATCCGACTTGCTAAGAAAACTCTAGAATGGCTAATACTTGCCTTCCCAAAGTAGCCAAGTATTTGATCCAGCGGCAGTCCACAGAGCGGCTGTCCGACTGGCAAAGAAGGCATCTAAGGGAAGGCGGCAAAGTAAAAAGCGAAAAGAGCAATAAGCAAGAAACGATAGAACCCGGATAAATATTTACATAACACAGGCCCTTGGCCGAATCCTCGAACGGAAATTCAAAATACACCCCGCGGGTGGACCTGTGCGAATTAACAAAGTTCTTCAAAGACTACTAAAGCAGATAAGATAAAACAAGGTAGCAGCCTAGGAAGCAGCAGACGGGTTTGGAGGCTCGGAGGAGATGGCAGTGTCAGACGTAGGGGCGGCCGGCTGAGCAGTCTCGGCTTGATCGCCTCCGGCGGCAGCCGGCTCGGTTGGGCGCGGCTCGTTGCTGGAGGCACGGTCGAGCTGAGGCTGGTCGCCCGCTCCGTCTTCTGGCACCTCCGTCTCCCCTCCGACCTCCGCCTCGCCTCCCTCCTCGGCGCTGGGGCCGATCACCTCCGCCGAGTCCCCGTCGTAATCCGGGTTCATCCCGAACCACTCCGGAGGCGCCTCCGCGCCATCGCCAGCACGCTCAGGAATGAAGACATCAGTATCGGCGTACTCAGCGATCGCCACGGCGCGCTTGACAAGGGCGTCTTCCACGGCTGCCAGTTCCGGCTGGGCCTCTGCCCGGAGCGTGGCTAGCTGGTCCAGGTCCAGGTCTGGATACCAAGGCCTGGCGCACTCTAGCCCGTGCCGAGGAGCCCTTCCAAGCCTCCAGATGGCCTGCTGCGACCTCCAGCCAGTCCGCAGTCCGGCTGGGAGTGCGCAGAATCGGCATGTCTGGCCACAAGGCAGCAATCGCGTGGGCGCCGACACGTTGAAGCCGGCGCAGCATCCGGTGAGCCGGCCGCAGGCGAGCCTCGATGCTCAGAAGCTGCTCATCAAGGGTCCGGGGGGCATTGGCGACAACCTCCTCGCCAGCTGTCCTCCGCACCTCGCGATCGACCTCGATGGCCCAAGTGGCAGCTTGCATGTGGCCCGGGAAGAAGTCTGCCGAGACGAAAAAGAAGCAAGTTAGAAAAAGTAAGAGTCGGCCCGACCTACAGTCGGCTACTCAAAGAAAGAGAGTAAAGAAAACTCACCATCGACGATCTCCTCAATCTCGTGGAAGCTGGAGGTCAGCATCGCCTCCTTGTCAGTCCAGGAGGAGTGTTCGGTCTCGAACTCGGCCAGGAGCGCAGTCTATTTCCTCTCCGCCTCCTCCCGCGCCTTCTTGAGCAGCTCCTTCTGCTCCGCCAGCTGCGTAGCCAGCAGGTCGCGCTCTGCGACGAGCTTGCTGCACTCCACCTCCTTGGCACGCAAGGCGGTGTTGGATTCGCCCAGCTGCTGCTGAAGAATGGCGTTGGCCTCTGAAGAAAAAAGGAAAAAGACGTAAGTCGTCAACAAAGAAGGTCACCGGAAAGATCCGGCCCAACTGCTCAGCAGTCGGCCCGAATCTCGGGGACTACAGCCCGCGGGTGCGCCAGCGCAACCCCCGCGAAGAAGAAGGAAAACTCACTCCGGCTCTCCGACAAGTTGGCAGTCCACTTGCCCAGCTCCTCAACGTTGCGGTTGAAGGTGGTGACCCGGAGGTTGTGGTAATCCTGCGATAAATATTTCAAACAAGAGTAAGTGGTTGGAACTCTCTAGTGGAGTTCCGACCCGCCTGCTCAGCAGCCGGCCCGGAACTCGGGGACTACACCCAGTGGGTGCGCTGGCGTGCCCCCACAGAGAAGAGCAAGAAAAAACAAAGTCAGAAGAAACATACCTGGACGGCTGCTCGCGACGCCAGATACGCCTTTGTGCAGTTCTGGATGGCGTCGCCCTCAGCTCGCAGCTTCGCCTGGACGTCCAGGGGCGCCTTGTTCAGCGGGCCCGTGCTGCCTCCTCGCACCCACCCGACGGGCGCGGCGCTCGTTGCCTCGACGTCTGGGACGGCCGAGCTGGCGGCGCCGGCCTCCAGGGGGCATGGCGCCGAAGTCGCCTTTTCAAGACGGCGGCGCATTGGCGAGGCGACTTGGAGGAGCAGCTGCGCCACGGCCCCGTCGTTAGTCGGCGGCACCGGAAGGTCCGCCGGCTGTTCGCCTCGCGCGCTCCCAGACGGCGGTGGAGGCGGCGGTGGCGGCACGACCGTGCCCGACTCGGAGGCCTTGCCGCCTTCCCTCTCCTTGATGGGATGATCGCCGCCGGCCTCCCCAGTCTGCTCCGCGAAATCTGGCGGCGGCGCCGAGTTCAGCGGGATGACGTACAACGCCGACTGGCGGCACGCGGCTTCTTCGGCCCGTTGTTTTGCTGTGACGGTGGCTTCGGCTTCCTCCAGCTTCTTCTGAGCAGAGGCGGCCGCCTTCTCGGCCTCCGCCCTCTCTCGGCGGGCGGCTTCGTCCTCGTCGCGCTTCTCCTGCGCGTTCCGCTCCGTCGCCTCCCGGAGTTCGGCGGCGGTGTCAATGCGCCGAGTGGCGGCAGACGACTCTGCTAACCCCTTGATGGAGGCGGCGGTAACCCTCCCGAGGGTGAGGGGAGCCCTGGAACGGGGAAAGCATATAAAAGATTTGGACGAAATCCACCAGAAGAAAGTTGTAGGATCTAGAAGTAGGTGTGTCTAGAGGGGGGGTGATTAGACACTTGGTGCTAAAGTTGCAATTTTTAAACTTCTTTGGTTTGAGTGGAGTTTTAGACACAATTTCAACATACACAATACATATCAAGCAAGCATGCAAAGAGTATATGAGCAGCGGAATGTAAAGCATGCAACTTGCAAGAATGTAAAGGAAAGGGTTTGGAGAATTCAAACGCAATCGGAGACACGGATGTTTTTCCCGTGGTTCAGATAGGTGGTGCTATCCTACATCTACGTTAGTGGATACTTCAACCCACGAAGGGTAATGGTTGCGCGAGTCCACGGAGGGCTCCACCCACGAAGGGTCCACGAAGAAGCAACCTTGTCTATCCCACCATGGCCATCGCCCACGAAGGACTTGCCTCACTAGCGGTAGATCTTCACGAAGTAGGCGATCTCCTTGCCCTTACAAACTCCTTGGTTCAACTCCACAATCTTGTCGAAGCCTCCCAAGTGACACCTAGCCAATCTAGGAGACACCACTCTCCAAGAAGTAACAAATGGTGTGTTGATGATGAACTCCTTGCTCTTGTGCTTCAAATGATAGTCTCCCCAACACTCAACTCTCTCTCACAGGATTTGGATTTGGTGGAAAGAAGATTTGAGTGGAAAGCAACTTGGGAAAGGCTAGAGATCAAGATTCATATGATAGGAATGGAATATCTTGGTCTCAACACATGAGTAGGTGGTTCTCTCTCAGAACATATGAGTTGGAAGTGTAGGTGTGTTCTGATGGCTCTCTCCACGAATGAAGAGGAGATGGAGGGGTATATATAGACTCCTTAAAATCCAACCGTTACACACAATCTACCAATCTCGGTGGGACCGAATCAACAAACTCGGTCGGACCGAAATGGTAAACCTAGTGACCGTTAGAGATTTTCGGTGGGACTGACATGCATCTCGGTAGGACCGATGTGGTTAGGGTTTGGGCATAACGTAATCTCGGTGAGACCGATTACACAAAATCGGTGAGACCGATTTGGTAATTAGCTAACCAGAGAGTTGGTCAGGCAAACTCGGTGGGACCGATTTGCTCTTTTGGTGAGACCGAAAGTTACAAAAGGGAAACAGAGAGTTTGCATTGTAATCTCGGTAGTACCGATTGCCTAAACTCGGTGAGACCGATTTTGACAATGGACATACATAGTGGGATTGCATTCCCATCTCGGTGAGACCGAGATCCCTATCGGTGAAACCGATTTGCTAGGGTTTGGCAGTGGCATATGACATAAGAGAAACTCGGTGGCGCCGGATAGAAAGAATCGGTAGGACCGAGTTTGGCTTAGGGTTTAGGTCATATGTGGAAGTGGGAAAGTAGTTGAGGATTTTGGAGCATATCATTAAGCACATAGAGCAAAAGGCTCATTAAGCAACACCTCATCCCTCCTTGATAGTATTGGCTTTTCCTATAGACTCAATGTGATCTTGGATAACTAAAATATAAAATGAAGAGTCTTGAGCTTGAAGCTTTAGCCAATCCTTTGTCCTTATCATCTGAAGGAGTCCCACAACCTTTAGTCCATGCCACTCAATTGTTGAACTTATCTGAAACATGCTAGATAGAAACATTAGTCCAACAAGAGATATGTTGACATTAATTACCAAAACCACCTGAGGGGCACTTGTGCTTTCAATCTCCCCCTTTTTGGTAATGGATGGCAACATACATCAAAGCTTTAGATAAAGATATAAAGAATAGCAAGTAAAGCTTTGGAAGAACATGTAACAAGCATAGGCTCCCCCTACATGTATGCAATCATGTGAATACAGAATATAGAAGCATGTGAGAGCATAATCATGACAGAGTAGGCAATGTGTTACATGTATCTTGGCCATATGCATCAGAGCAAAAGATTATTATTAAGAGAAATACCTTCATACTTATGAGTCCTTCTTGCAAACAATATGCACAAAAGCAAGAATTCCTCATATTCATGATTCTGATGCATATACTTACCTTGTAGTCTTAAGTTGGCTTAGGATGGAATGAACCTGCACAAACAAGGTTAGATAACACAGATACATCCACTAGCCAGAGCAAACAAAAGAAACCACAAGAGTACCAAGACTGGGATGACATGTAGAGAGTGAGTACAGAGTACACATTGAATCAGACATGTCCCCAAGAGTAAAGATATGCAATGAATTTGAATGATTTCTTTCCCTTAGATGTCTTGCTCCCCCTGATTTTGACATGGGATATTGGGAGAAGATAGGGAACAGAGAATCAGAGCTGAAAGATATAAATGAACAGAAGCACTAAAACACATGACTTTCCCCCAAAAAGACATGTGGCATCTCTCCTCTTAATCATCAAGCATCTGGGATCTGGGATCCTTGAGTATTCTCTCCCCTTGGAGATCTCTTTCTCCCCCTTAATACTTTCTCTCTTTCTCCCTGATGATGAGCTTTGATGTGATCTCTCTCTCCCCCTTTGACATCAATTTCCAAGAAGGTCTTACTGGAATCTGTCGAAAAGGTTTGGTCCTTGAGATTCATCATAAAGCAATGGTAAAACTGTGATGCTTGTAGAGGACAAGATTCATTGAGTGGAGCTGGATCAGAAGAAATATAGAATAAGTGGCAAACTGTTATCCTGTTGCAAAATCGGTGACACCGAGCGTCAAGTTTCGGTGGTACCGAAAGAATTCGGTTGAGCCGAGAAGTTCAGTTCGGTGGAACCGAGTTTACTTCAGAGATAATACTTGTCACCTCAGCTCACTAGTCAAATAAGATTTCACAAAGATTTGCATTGAATTAACTGAAAGATTTGCAAGGAATTTGATGCAGAAATATGCAGAACTGGAAGCCAAAAGAAATGAATGTAAGTTCTAGATGAAGTTTTTTTAAAAAAAGAGGGAAACAATTATGCAAGGGACAAATGTAATAACACAGAAAAGAACACAAGATAACTTCATCTAGAGTTGGGCGGTGACATAGTCACCTATGTTAGAGTATATTGACTTAGGAGTCAAGTGCGAGCACTTGATCATAGGTCATACTCATCGTTTAAGCTCAAAATGGGGTTACCATTTTTTCGTTTAAGCATCTTGATGTATTCTCATCTTGTTGAGTTGCTTTGACTCATGTCATGGAGTAAAGCTTCTCTAAGATGGAATAACATACCTTGGGTGGTCGTGTGGATCTTGCTCATGTAGTTGAACTTGTGTGGGTGCTCGAGGTTGATGTAGATCATCAAGAGTTGGGAGCACCACTTGGAGTTTAGGTTCATCTACCTACATGGGTTAGTTCTTGCAAGGAAAATCACTTGTATATCCAAAAATGACGATCATGAAGCTCAACATAGAATTTGTCAAAGGATATGTTCAAATGGTTTCGTGCTTTCTTGTCGTCAACCACCGTTGTGTAGAGACTTGGTGATGCAGAGATTACTCAAGACGTGAGTGAGTTGCAATCTCATAGAATTTGATTCAACCAAGTACCTACATGAGTTAGATATTGAGGGAGTCCTGGATTAGGGGGTGTTCGGATAGCCGAACTATATCTCCAGCCGGACTCCAGGACTATGAAGATGCAAGATTGAAGACTTCGTCCTGTGTCCGGAAGGTTCTTTCCTTGGCGTGGAAGGCAAGCTAGGCGTGCGGATATTCAAGATCTCCTTCCAATGTAACCGACCCTGTGTAACCCTAACCCTATCCGGTGCCTATATAAACCGGAGGGTTGTAGTCCATAGGACGAACACATCATAACCATCATCATACCCATAGGCTAGCTTCTAGGGTTTAGCCTCCTTGATCTCGTGGTAGATCTACTCTTGTACTACCCATATCATCAATATTAATCTAGCAGGAGTAGGGTTTTACCTCCATCGAGAGGGCCCGAACCTGGGTAAAATAAAGTGTCCCTTGTCTCCTGTTACCATCCAACCTTGACGCACAGATCGGGACCCCCTACCCGAGATCCGCCGGTTTTGACACCGACATTGGTGCTTTCATTGAGAGTTCCTCTGTGTCGTCGCCTTTAGGGCCGATGGCTCCTTTGATCATCAACAACGATGAGGTCCAGGGTGAGACTTTTCTCCCCGGACAGATCTTCGTCTTCGGCGGCTTCGCTCTGCGGGCCAACTCGCTTGGTCATCTGGAGCATATCGAGAGCTACGCCCCTGGCCATCAAGTCAGGTTTGGAAGCCTAAACTACACGGCAGATATCCGCGGAGACTTGATCTTCGACGGATTCGAGCCACAGCCAAGCGCACCGCACTATCTCGAGGGGCATGATATAGCTCTGCCTCCGAACAGTGTCCTGGAGGCCGCATACTCTCCGGCTCCGATTCTCGATTCGGTGCCCGCTGCGTTCTTTGAAGATGAACGGTTGGACGTCACCTCGGGGGCTGCGATCTTAAAGGCCATTGAGCCAAACGCGAGCCCCGCGCTCCGCATGGCCTGTGACTCCAAGGAGCCGGACTCTTCTCCAAACTTTGGGTCGTCCGTGCCCCCGCCAATCGAATCAGATTGGGCGCCTGTAATGGAGTTCACCGCCGCGGACATCTTTCAGTATTCACCTTTTGGTGATATTGTGAATTCTCTCAGGTCTCTCTCTTTGTCAGGAGAGCCCGGGCCGAACTATGGCCTGCGAGGTTGGGATTCGGACGACGAAGAAATTCAAAGGCCACCCACCGCCCACTTAATAGCCACTGTCGACGATATATCCGACATGCTCGACTTCGGCTCCAAAGACTTCGACGGTATGGACGACGAAGGAGGAGACGAGCAAGAACCAGCACCTGTAGGGCACTGGACCGCCACCTCGTCATACGACATATACATGGTGGATGCTCCAAAAGATGGAGATGGCGATGGAACAGCGGAGGATGGCACTTCGAAAAAGCCTCCAAAACGCCGACGTCAGCGGCGCCACTCCAAATCCCGCCACAGCAGAAACGGTGATTCCGGCATGGGAGATAATACTACCCCGGACAGCGCCGAAGAACACCAAAACCAGCAGGATTCGGCACAGGAAGATGGAGAAGACCGCCCTCATGAGAGAGCAGCAGAGCGAGAGGTCGAGGACGATAACTACATGCCTCCCTCCGAAGACGAGGCAAGCCTTGGCGATGATGAATTCATCGTACCATCAGACCCCGCCGAACAAGAGCGCTTTCAACGCAGGCTTTTAGCCACGGCGAACTGCCTAAAGAAAAAGCAGCAACAGCTTAGAGCTGATCAAGATTTGCTAGCTGACAGATGGACTGAAGTCCTTGCGGCCGAAGAGCACAAGCTCGGACGCCCCTCCAAAAACTATCCTAAGCGCAGGCCGCTACCCCAATCAGAGGAGGAAGCCCAAGATATGGCAGATCGGCCACCTCGCGGCCGTGATAGAGAAGCCTGTCGAACATCCAAACAAGCCATGCCCCGCAGCCGCTTTACCAAGGCACGGGAACACGAACCAGACCTGCGAGACGTCCTGGAGGAAAAAGCAAGGCAAACAAGATCGATCTATGGATCGCGCGGACACCCGACGGCACGTGATAGTTTTCACTCCGGACACAATAAATCCGGCCGGGCCGAACACAACAGGCACAGCTCCTCCGAACTGCGTCGAGACATAGCCCAGTACAGGGGCACCGCACACCCACTATGCTTCATAGACGAAGTAATGGATCACATAATCCCAAAGGGTTTTAAACCCGTCAACATCGAGTCGTACGATGGTACGACAGATCCGGCAGTATGGATTGAGGACTATCTCCTCCACATCCACATGGCACGTGGCGATGATTTGCACGCCATCAAATATTTACCCCTTAAGCTTAAGGGACCAGCCCGACAGTGGCTTAACAACCTCCCCGCAGATTCGATCGGCTCTTGGGAGGACCTGGAGGCCGCATTCCTCGACAACTTCCAGGGGACCTACATACGGCCACCGGACGACGACGACCTAAGCCACATAATCCAGCAGCCAGAAGAATCGGCCAGGAAATTCTGGACACGGTTCCTAACAAAGAAAAATCAGATAGTCGATTGTCTAGATGCAGAGGCCTTAGCAGCCTTCAAGCATAACATCCGTGACAAGTGGCTTGCCCGGCACCTGGGACAGGAAAAGCCGAAATCCATGGCAGCCCTCACGACACTCATGACCCGCTTTTGCGCGGGCGAAGATAGCTGGCTAGCTCGCAGCAACAACTTATCAAAGAAGCAAGGTAATTCAGATACCAAGGACAAAAGTGGCAGGTCGTGATGGAATAAACAGAAACGCCGCGTCAGCAGCGACAGCAATGAAGATACGGCAGTAAAGACCGGATTCAGAGGCCATAAATCCGGTCAGCGGAAAAAGCCATTCAAAAAGAATACCCAGGGCCCGTCCAGTTTGGACCGAATACTCGACCGCTCATGCCAGATTCACGGCACCCCCGAAAGGCCAGCCAATCACACCAACAGGGATTGTTGGGTGTTCAAGCAGGCAGGCAAGTTAAGAGCCTAACACAAAAACAGGGGGCTAGACAGCGATGGCGAAGAGGAGCCCAGGCCGCCGAACAACAACGGATAGAAGGGGTTTCCCCCACAAGTGCGGATGGTGAGCATGATATACGCGACTCATATTCCCAAGCGGGAGAGGAAGCGTGCGCTACGGGACGTATACGCGATGGAGCCAGTCGCCCCAAAGTTCAACCCATGGTCCTCTTGCCCGATCACCTTCGATCGAAGGGACCACCCCACTAGCATCCGTCACGGCGGTTTTGCCGCATTGGTTCTTGACCCAATTGTTGACGGATTTCACCTTACAAGAGTCCTCATGGACGGCGGCAGTAGCCTGAACCTGCTCTACCAGGATACAGTGCGGAAAATGGGCATAGATCCATCAAGGATCAAGCCCACAAGGACGACCTTTAAAGGCGTCATCCCAGGTGTAGAGGCCAATTGCATAGGCTCCATAACACTTGATGTGGTCTTCGGATCTCCGGACAACTTCCGAAGTGAAGAGTTAATCTTCGACATAGTTTCGTTCCGCAGTGGCTATCATGCTCTGCTTGGACGAACCGCATTCGCTAAATTCAATGCGGTGCCGCACTACGCATATCTCAAGCTCAAGATGCCTGGCCCTCGAGGTGTAATCACGGTCAGCAGAAACATCGAACGCTCCATCCGTACGGAGGAACACACGGCGGCCCTCGCAGCAGAGGTACAAAGCAGCCTGTTAACGCAGCTCTCGAGTCCGGCCGCTACAAAGCAGGACAAAGCAAAATGTGCCCGGAGTAACCCACAGCAAGACCGACTGGCCCGTTCAGAGCACGCGTAGCAATACGGCCCCAACCCCAGCCATCGCTACATAGCGGAGCTAGTACCTCGAGTACACAATTACGCCCTTACAATTCCATGGACATAGGGGAAGGGGCAGATAAAACGGCATGCTAACAATACGGCGTCAAACGTACTAGGGGCTGCCGGGTTCTTCTTTTCTTTCAGGACTCCGTACTCTGGATACAGTGTTCGGCCTCGCTGCCGCACAGACGATACAGGACCCAGGAAAGCAGACAAAACAACACCGCATCATGGAACTCTCAGGTGGTCTCTATTTCGAGCGATATATCTGTTTCTAAATTCCGCGGCCTGCGCCTGGTCAGGACATGTTAAATAGTCTAAATTTTTTTCGCACAACTTGTATCGTTCGGCTTGAATAAACAGCCTCCTCATAAATAATGCATAGCTTTTCGTCTATTTTTGCATTATCTTCTTTTAATATACATATGTTTACTCAAATAACATGATCGCACCCGTACACCATGGTACGGCAAACCACGCCAGGGGCTTTATTACCCTTCTATCTGGTGTGAGAAGTCCGTCCACATTCACAAGTGCGGCACCCCGAACTTATAGCATTATATGCATCGGCTCTGAGTCATGATTTTGGTCATATGTTGGGTTTGCCCGGCTCCTATGTTTTGGTGCCTTACGTTCCGCTCTATCGGCTAAGGTAGCACTAGGAGAACCACTGCGATTGTGCCCCAGATCAGGTGGGTGAGCACCTCAGTGGAGAAAGCTAAAACAGACTGTCATGATAAGGCGCGAGACCGGTCGCTCTTCGAGAGGTTTTTCGAGTCCCTAAAGGCTTATGCCGCTTCGAGCGGAGAGCTGGTTAAGTCCGGCTAAAGGCGTGGATAGTGCCCCGAATTCGGCCTTCCGAACTAGGGGCTTCGCCGAAATTTAAAATTATAACGTTCTATGGCTAAGTGAGAGTGTTCAAGCATTATAGTCCGATTGCCTGGTTCGCTGTGCTGAGCGCCTCCCTCGAAGGACCCAACTATGGGAACAAGAGCCCTCAGGTTTATCCCGAACACCCCAGAACTAGTTGCATGGGGGCAGAAGCCGACGACTCGCCATCTCTCAGTTATTGATAAATGGCCGCACAGAAAATAATATTTTAAATTCAGAAAGCATTGCTTAAGCGCATATGAAGAAGTTTTCAGCGCACAGGATACAAACGAGCGAGTTCATTGAAATATTACATCTTTGGCACACTCATCCGCGACAAGGCGAGCTCCAGCGAGAACTTCCTTGTAGTAGTTCTCGGGCTTGCGATGCTCCTTCCCCTGCGGCGGCCCGTCCTTCACCAGCTTCTCTCCGTCCAGCTTGCCCCAGTGTACCCTTACACGGGCAAGGGCCCTCCGGGCACCTTCTATGCAGACGGAGCGCTTGATGACCTCAAGCCATGGACATGCCTCCACCAGCCGCCGCACCAGCCCGAAGTAGCTCCCAGGCAGGGCCTCTCCAGGCCACAGCCGAACTAGTAAGCCCTTCATGGCCTGTTCGGCCGCCTTGTGGAGCTCGGCCAGCTGCTTCAGCTGATCGCTTAAGGGCACAGGGTGTCCGGCCTCAGAATACTGAGACCAGAACACGCTCTCCGTCGAGCTGTCCTCTTCAGCTCGGTAGAATGCGGCGGCGTCGGATGCGCTGCGGGGAAGATCGAAGAACGCCCCTGGAGAACTCCGGATTCGGGTAAGTAATAGGTATTTCACCTTTATATTCCTACTTTGCATTAAGAATGCCTTACCTGCTGCTATCTTTTTCCCATCCTCCAACTCTTGGAGGGCCTTTTGGGCTTCGGCCTTGGCACTCTTGGTGGTCTCAACAGCCGACGCAAGCTCGGATGCTTGCGTTTTTGCCTCAAGCTCCAAACCCTCATGTTTCTTCATGAGAGCTTGCAGCTCTTGCTGCACCTCGCCGACTTGGACCCCAAGCTTTTCTCGCTCGGCGCGCTCCTCGGCCGTTTTCTTCTCGGCCTCAGCCAGCGCCTGCTTCAGGGTTGCCACCTCGGTTGTGGCCCCTACAATAAGCAGTACAATCCTGTTATTTCTTTTTACAATCAAGCCTCTCTATAGGCACCACTTTTTTTTCTTTTTTTTCTTCTAAGGGGTATTTCTTACCTTCCTTTTCCACGAGCTGCCTTTTGGCAAGGCCGAGCTCTTGCTCGGACCGCTCGAGGTCCTTTTTCAGGACTTCCACCTGCGCAGTCAGTGCGGCGGTGGACAGCAGGGAAGCCTGCATACGCATATTAGACTTTTTATTAGACTCCTGCGAAAATTGTTGGATCCTCTATTCGGCTTTTCTTTCCGAGCACCGAACAGAGCATCAGGGGCTACTGTCTATGCGGTAATGAATTTAGCATATTTTTTGCTTACCTGGAAGCCTGTTAGAAGGCTAGCGCAAGCTTCATTCAGTCCGCTCTTGGCGGACTGAACCCTCTCGACCACTGCACTCATAACAGTACGGTGCTCCTCATCGATGGTGGCGCCTTCAAGCGCCTCCAACAGACTATCCGGCGCCTCTGGTTGGACAGAGGTCGCCGGCTCAGACGGCTTACTCCTCTTGGAAGGAGTTCGCCCACCGCGAGCCAGGACGGTTGAGTCCGGCGCGGTGTTCGGCACAAAGCCGGACTGGGAGCCCTGGGGGGTTTCATCCCCTTTACTCCTGGGGTCCTAAGGATTGCCTTGCGGCTCCTCCAGGACCACCTCCTCCTGCCCTGTTCGGCGGGACGCCGCTTCGGCGTCGTCCGCCCCGCTGGGGGAGACTGCGGGCGGGACAGAGTTCACGTCCGACGAATCCTAGGAGCCGCTCGATGAATCATCGAGTGCGGCTCGGGGCGGGCTGCGCAAATAGCATTCGACATTAGGGTAAGCTGCACACTTGAAGATACTATGAGTCATTCTGGTATGTGGACACTTATGATGTCGCCGGACGCTTGGTTCTATCCGGCCACTCCCTTCCGCCCTCTTCGGCGTTGGGGGAGCAGTCCGGCGGAGGGGTCTTCCTTTTCCTCGACCCCTCGGCCTCCCCTGTTGGGGCGGCCTTCTTCTTTTTCTCTCCCCTCGCTGGAGGGGGAGAGCTTCCTTGTTCCTCCTCCTCGTTTTCACGAGAGGAGGGCGTCGCAGACTCGCCAGATGACGAGCTCGACACCACCACATTGCGGGCACTCTTTCGAGTCCCGGTGGTGTTCTTCTTCTTGACCTTCTTCTCCGGCACCACATAGGGCGCCGGAGCCAGCACCTTCTCTAAGAGAACTGGGGCTAGGTCTTCGGGCAGAGGAGCCGGACAGTTGATTGGTCCGGCTATCTTCAGCCACGCCTGTCAAAGGCAAAGGGAGTTTTTAGATCCCACATAGAGTTAATCTATGTAGAAAAGCTTAACGAACCTGTGAAAGGTATAAATAGCCTACCTCGCTAGCGTTGCGCTGCGACCTGTATCCGCGGTCCTCGGAAGCGGATGAGGGGCACTCGGCGCCTTTGGTTAGCACCTTCCAGACGTCTTCATACGTCGTGTCGAAGAGCCTATTGAGGGTTTGGTGCTGCGCCGGGTCGAATTCCCACAAAGTGAACTCCCGTTCTTGGCACGGGAGGATCCGGCGAACGAACATGACCTGGATAATGTTGACATGCCGGATGGGCTTGTTCATCAGGGACCGGATGCAAGTTTGCAGTCCGGTCACTTCTTCTTCGTTGCCCCATGATAGGCCCGTCTTTTTCCAGGACATGAGCCGTGTGGGGGGTCTGGATCAGAACTCAGGGGCCGCAATCCATTTCGAGTCGCGTGGCTCGGTGATGTAAAACCACCCTGCCTGCCACCCCTTTAAGGACTCCACAAAGGATCCATCGAACCAGAGTGCGTTGGCCCTTTTGCCAGCCATAGCACCTCCGCACTCCGCCTGGGTGCCGGACACCACCTTTGGCTTGACGTTGAAGGTCTGGAGCCAGAGGCCGAAGTGGGGGCGGATGCGGAGAAAGGCCGCACACACGATGATAAACGCCGAGATATTGAGGATAAAGTTCGGGGCCAGATCGTGGAAGTCCAGGCCGTAGTAGAACATGAGCCCCCGGACAAAAGGGTGAAGTGGAAAACCCAGTCCGTGGAGGAAATGGGGGAGAAAAACTACCCTCTCATGGGGCCTTGGGGTGGGAAGAAGCTCCCCCGCCCCGGGAAGCCGGTGCGGGATGTCCTTGGACAGATATCCGGCCTTCCTAAGCTTTTTGATTTGACCCTCCGTAACGGAGGAAGCCATCCACTTGCCACCCGCTCCGGACATTGCTGGAGCAGGTTGGGGGAGAAAGAGCGAAGTTGGGCGTTGGAGCTTGAGTGCGCAGGAGATGGATGGGCAAAGGAGGAAGAAGGCGTAGGTCAAAAGAGGTGGATCTTTATCCCCTTATATAGGCAGATGCCGTTATGCGTCCCCACCTACCTAATAAAACTCGCTTGCCGCTCACACGCCGTGGTAAATGGCGCGGTTGGGTTACCCACGTCTGCATTAATGAGAATCCCGTTAAAAGGAGCACACGATCTCTGCTTCGACAAGACGTGCCAAGGAAACCGCCTCGTTGAACGTGCTGCGGTGGAACAACAAAAAATAATCCATACAGAAGGCTTGGTCGCAGTGTTATGACGCACTGCGGAATACGTCAGCAGATTTGATTTGTGTTTGTATTATTCTCTATATGGCAATACGTGGAAACTTGTTTTGCAGAGCCGGACACTATTTTTTGGTGTTTATTATCTTCTTGAAGAATTTGGAGGAGGAACCCGCCTTGCAATGCCGAAGACAATTTGCGCGCCGGACTCGTCGTCATTGAAGCCTGGTTCAGGGGCTACTGAGGGAGTCCTGGATTAGGGGGTGTTCGGATAGCCGAACTATATCTCCAGCCGGACTCCAGGACTATGAATATGCAAGATTGAAGACTTCGTCCCGTGTCCGGAAGGTTCTTTCCTTGGCGTGGAAGGAAAGCTAGGCGTGCGGATATTCAAGATCTCCTACCAATGTAACCGACTCTGTGTAACCCTAACCCTATCCGGTGCCTATATAAACCGGAGGGTTGTAGTCCGTAGGACGAACACATCATAACCATCATCATACCCATAGGCTAGCTTCTAGGGTTTAGCCTCCTTGATCTCGTGGTAGATCTACTCTTGTACTACCCATATCATCAATATTAATCTAGCAGGAGTAGGGTTTTACCTCCATCGAGAGGGCCCGAACCTGGGTAAAATAAAGTGTCCCTTGTCTCTTGTTACCATCCGACCTTGACGCACAGATCGGGACCCCCTACCCGAGATCCGCCGGTTTTGACACCGACAGATATCATGCAAGATACAAATATATCCAAGACACAAGATAGTCATCATAAGAGATATATCATGGATTGGCCATAAGCTCATGTCTTGCATGTATCCAATGGAGTTTCTACTCCAAGTTTGAAGCATCAATGATGTTCAATTCTCCTCTTAACCTGCAAAACACTTTCTCATCAAGTGGTTTAGTGAATATATCCGCTAATTGCTTATCGGTGCGAACATGCTTAAGATCAATGTCACCCTTAGCAACATGATCTCGAATGAAATGATGACGAACTTTAATATGCTTAGTTCGAGAATGTTGTATAGGATTATGACCAATTTTGATAGCACTTTCATTGTCACAAAGCAATGGAACATGTTTCACATAGACCCCATAATCTTTAAGAGTTTGGGTCATCCAAAGTAATTGAGCACAACATGAACCAGCGGCAATGTATTCCGCTTCGGCGGTGGATAGGGATACCGAGTTTTGTTTCTTGGAGGACCAAGACACAAGAGATCTACCAAGAAATTGACATGTACCCAAAGTGGACTTTCTATCAACCTTGTCTCCGGCATAATCCGAGTCGGAATACCCAACAAGATCGAAAGAAGACCTCTTAGGATACCAAATGCCAAAATTTGGTGTATGAATTAGGTATCTTACTATCCTTTTCACGGCCTTAAGATGACATTCTTTAGGAGTAGCTTGATACCGTGCACACATGCACACACTTAGCATAATGTCGGGGCGAGAGGCACATAGGCATAACAATGAACCAATCATAGAGCGATACACTTTTTGATCAACCGGTTCACCATCTTTGGTCAAATCATTATGTCCACTAGTAGGCATGGGTTTAGACATACCTTTGCATTCTTGCATATTGAACTTGTTGAATAGGTCTTTGGTATACTTCGTTTGAGAGATAAATGTACCTTCCTTAGTTTGCTTGATTTGCAAACCGAGAAAGAATTTGAGTTCACTCATCATAGACATCTCAAACTTCTTTGACATAAGCTTTCCAAACTTTTCACTAAAAAGAGGGTTAGTAGAACCAAATATGATATCATCAACATAAATTTGGCATACAAATAATTCTCCATTAACTCTTTCAGTAAAAAGGGTAGAATCAATTTTTCCAATTTCAAAACCACTTGCAATAAGAGACTTAGTCAAGCATTTATACCATGCTCTAGGAGCTTGTTTAAGACCGTAAAGTGCTTTGTGAAGTTTGTAAGCATGATTAGGTTTCTTAGGATTGACAAATCCGGGAGGTTGTTTGACATAAACTTCCTCCTCTATTTCACCATTTAGAAAAGCACTTTTAATATCCATTTGGTACAAGGTGATATTGTGGTGATTAGCAAAGGCAAGTAAGATGTGAATGGACTCAAGTCTAGCAACGGGAGCATATGTCTCACCATAGTCCATACCTTCGACTTGTGTGTATCCTTGGGCAACGAGACGTGCTTTGTTGCGAACCACTTGTCCATCTTCATCTTGCTTGTTGCGAAACACCCATTTGGTACCGATGATGTTGTAGTTGTTGTCGGGCTTCTCAACCAATGTCCAAACTTGGTTTCTCTCAAAGTTGTGTAGCTCTTCGTGCATAGCATTTATCCAATCCGGATCCTCCAATGCTTCTTCGACCTTCATAGGTTCAATGCTAGAGATGAATGAATAGTTTTCACAAAAGTTAGCTAGACGAGTTTTTGAGCGAGTAATTCTCCCGGTTTGGATATCATTGTAGATTTGTTCGACGGGATGATCTTTGGCAATTCTTGCTCGAACTCGTGAAAGCTTTTGCTTGGGTCTTCGTTGAACTTCTTCTTCATCTTGTTCTTCTTCTTCATTGTTGACGTTGTTGTTCTCTTGTCATGGTGGAGAAGGAGGTTGTTGATGTTCGTCTTGATGCGTTTCCTCGTTTTCTTCATCTTGGTGTGTCCCACTTGTGGATGCTTCCGTGTCAACTCTTGGTTCACCTTGTCTGAAGTAGAAGCTTCCACTTGGACGGACGAGGTATTCTCCTTCACTTCCGTTGGACGAATTTTGCCAATAGATAAGTCTTGAATTGCTTCCGAAGGGTCTTTGTCTCCTACATCAATTGGCAATTGCTCTACTTGCGAGCCATTAGATTCATCAAACTTCACATCCACCGTTTCTTCAACCTTTCGGGTGGAATCGTTGTAGACACGGTAAGTGTGAGAGTTTGAGCCATAACCAAGTAGGAAACCTTCATTAGACTTACGAGCAAACTTTGAATGACGATGCTTATCTAGAATGTAGCACTTTGAGCCAAATACTCGAAAGTATCCAACTTGGAGTTTGTTACCGGTGAGGAGCTCGTATGCCGTCTTGCCGGGTAGCTTGTGAAGATACAAGCGATTTGTTGCATGACAAGCCGTCTCAACCGCTTCTGCCCAGAAGTGCTTCGGCGTCTTGTACTCATCAAGCATCGTTCTCGCCATTTCGATGAGCGTCTAGTTCTTCCTCTCAACAACTCCATTTTGTTGAGGTGTGTACATAGCCGAGAACTCATGTGAAATCCCTTCTTCATCAAGAAAGGTATCCACATTTGCGTTCTTGAACTCCGTTCCGTTGTCGCTCTAAACCTTCTTGATCTTCATGTCAAACTGATTTTGGGCCTTCCTAGCGAAGTTTTTGAAGATCTTTTGGACCTGCGATTTATCATCAAGAAAGAACACCCACGTAAATCTTGAAAAATCATCAACTATGACTAGACCAAAAGAATTTCCACTGAGACTCTTGTAGGCATTGGGACCAAAAAGATCCATATGAAGTAGCTCGAGTGGCCTCCTAGTGGTCATGATGTTCTTCACGGGATGCCTTCCTCCAACCTGTTTACCTGCTTGACAAGCACTGCAAAGTCTATCCTTATCAAATATGACATCGTTAACTCCAAGGATATGATTTCCTTTAATAATCTTGTCAAGGTTTCTCATGCCAACATGACCTAGTCGTCTATGCCACAACCAACCTTTTGAGGATTTAGCAATAAAGCAAGTTTTAGGTTGTGCCTTTTTTGAGAAACCAACAATGTAAAGGTCACCTCTACGTATATCGGTAAAGACCATTTTATGATTGTCTCGTCGAAACACTTGGCAATCTACCTCAGTAAATAGGACATTCAAACCGAAATCAGCAAGTCTAGATACTGAAAGTAAATTGTAGCCAAGGGATTCAACAAGCATGACATTTTGAATGGAGCTATCGTGTGAGATGGCCACCTTACCAAGGCCAACCACCTTACCCTTTGAATTATCACCAAAGGTGACATATTTTCGAGGGCCGTCATTTTCAGCAAGCTCACGGAACATCTCTTCGTCTCCGGTCATATGATCGGTACATCCACTGTCGAGAACCCATTCCTTTCCTCCTGACACATATCCTCGAAGATTATCCATAAGACCAAAGTGTCTCATTGCATCATCAAGATCGGAGGCACTATCATCATTCTCATCGTAGTATCCATGTTCAACATGATCTTGTGACTCATCATTTCCTAGAGAAAGTGATTCATTAGATAAATTATCATCAAAGTGGTCACTTTTATGAATTCTTATGGATTCGGTTATGATATCACCAATGATTCCAACATTTCCTTTAGTACGCATGAGATTAGTAAGCTCAAATAGACAATTACCAAAACTAGGATCACTAGAGTTCATCTTACTCAAGGCAATAGATTTATGGAGAATTTCATCCAAATTTTTCAAGGAATAATTGGGAAATCGTTCCTCAAGAAATTTCCATATAGTATAGGCACAATTAAGAGTAGGTAAACTAGCAATCAAATTTTTGGGCAATCCTCTAATGATGAGCTCAACGGTTCTAAGATTGCAAATCATGTCAACATCTTCATCTAGAGTGGGATGCATAGGATCAACATGAGGAGCACAAGGACTAGCAATATACTTGTTCAAATGATATTGAGTGAAAATCACAAGCATCTCATTTTTCCATTCATGAAAATACTCTTCATCAAGAATAGGCACTCTATGTCTAAGACTCCCTAAAGTAGACACATCCATCTTCCTCCAAAGGTGATTAAACCAAGGCAATGGAGACCAAAGCTCTGATACCACTTGTAGGATCTAGAAGTAGGTGTGTCTAGAGGGGGGTGATTAGACACTTGGTGCTAAAGTTGCAATTTTTAAACTTCTTTGGTTTGAGTGGAGTTTTAGACACAATTTCAACATACACAATACATATCAAGCAAGCATGCAACGAGTATATGAGCAGCGGAATGTAAAGCATGCAACTTGCAAGAATGTAAAGGAAAGGGTTTGGAGAATTCAAACGCAATCGGAGACACGGATGTTTTTCCCGTGGTTCGGATAGGTGGTGCTATCCTACATCCACGTTAGTGGAGACTTCAACCCACGAAGGGTAACGGTTGCGCTAGTCCACAGAGGGCTCCACCCACGAAGGGTCCACGAAGAAGCAACCTTGTCTATCCCACCATGGCCATCGCCCACGAAGGACTTGCCTCACTAGCGGTAGATCTTCACGAAGTAGGCGATCTCCTTGCCCTTACAAACTCCTTGGTTCAACTCCACAATCTTGTCGGAGGCTCCCAAGTGACACCTAGCCAATCTAGGAGACACCACTCTCCAAGAAGTAACAAATGGTGTGTTGATGATGAACTCCTTGCTCTTGTGCTTCAAATGATAGTCTCCCCAACACTCAACTCTCTCTCTCGCAGGATTTGGATTTGGTGGAAAGAAGATTTGAGTGGAAAGCAACTTGGGAAAGGCTAGAGATCAAGATTCATATGATAGGAATGGAATATCTTGGTCTCAACACATGAGTAGGTGGTTCTCTCTCAGAACATATGAGTTGGAAGTGTAGGTGTGTTCTGATGGCTCTCTCCACGAATGAAGAGGAGGTGGAGGGGTATATATAGACTCCTTGAAATCCAACCGTTACACACAATCTACCAATCTCGGTGGGACCGAATCAACAAACTCGGTCGGACCGAAATGGTAAACCTAGTGACCGTTAGAGATTTTCGGTGGGACTGACATGCATCTCGGTAGGACCGATGTGGTTAGGGTTTGGGCATAACGTAATCTCGGTGAGACCGATTACACAAACTCGGTGAGACCGATTTGGTAATTAGCTAACCAGAGAGTTGGTCAGGCAAACTCGGTGGGACCGATTTGCTCTTTTGGTGAGACCGAAAAGTTACAAAAGGGAAACAGAGAGTTTGCATTGTAATCTCGGTAGTACCGATTGCCTAAACTCGGTGAGACCGATTTTGACAATGGACATACACAGTGAGATTGCACTCCCATCTCGGTGAGACTGAGATCCCTATCGGTGAAACCGATTTGCTAGGGTTTGGCAGTGGCATATGACATAAGAGAAACTCGGTGGCGCCGGATAGAAAGAATCGGGTCCACAACGGGCGGCTGCTGGGAAGCTTATCAGACACGCCGTCTGAATCCCACCACGACTTTCGAACTCTTTAAAGGAGCAAGACGACCTTCGACAAGTCCGGCTCTCTGTAGTCGGCTTGGTGGAGCCGGCCCGAGCGAGTTCGCCTCGCAATAGTAGGTTCGAAGGAAGGCGGCGGGCAAGTCCTGGATCCAACCGCTGGAAGGACGAAACTGTTGAGGCTCCTCGACGTATCTCCCTCGGCGCCTCACCAGCTTCGGGACTACTGTCGGATTAATGGGCCACGGGTAGGCTAACCCGAGACCCAGAACCTTTCAAGACATCGGGGCAGGCTTCGCCCCTCAAGAATCCCAAGACGGAGGGCCGCCTCTGGGAGTCGGCAGCAGCACCGCCGACTACCCACTCACGGCCGAATCCTAGAGACGACTACGAAATGAACTGACTCCCAGCTGGCGACTTCCAGAGAAGCCGACTATGGGGAGTCGGCCCGCGACTCCAACCGTCTCATGCCCTCGCGAAGAGGGACGGGAGGGGGCGTGGCCTCAGTACGGGCCACGCCCACCCCTTACCAAGGGCAGGCATGGCCACAGTGCGTCGTACCGACGGAGATCTCCGTCCGGCGCGGCACTGTTGCCATGCCAGCCCTGACATCAGCCCGAGGGGGCGGAACCCTGTGCCCACGTCGGCCTACCTGTACGGCCCGGAGCCGGCGGGCCCCGCTTGTCGGCGGGGGTACAGAAGACGGCGAGAGCGCCCCAAGACGGACCCCGTGGGAGTCGGCCTCCAAGAGTCGGCCGGCCCCTCCCGTGGGCCCCGCATGCCATTAACCAGACAAGACGAGGAGTGGCAACAGTGATTGCCCGTCAGGCGGCGGCACTATTGCCACGACCCCACGACCAAGCCAACGTCACCAGAAGCATGGCTACAGTGGCCCGGCCAGTCGGGCGGGCCCGCCAGCCGGCGGGCCCCAGAAGTCGGCGGAGAAGATGGCGGCCTGAGAGACAGACGGCTGGGACCCACGCCCAGCCGGATTACCATTGTACCCCCGGGGGGTAGGCCTATATAAACCCCCCGGAGCACCCATGCAAAGGGTTCGATTATTTAGACACTAGACCAGAGAACACAAGAGGGAGAGAGCTAGCCTTGCCCTCTCCTACCTCCAGGAAACAGCTCAAGGAGCAACTTTGTATACACTTCGCCATAGTGATCATGCGGAGACCCCGCAGAGCAGCAGTAGGGGTATTATCTCCTCAGAGAGCCCCGAAGTTTGGTAAGATTCGCCGGCGTGCATGTCTACGCCTCATCCCGCTTCCGGGCACCGGCGACGTTCTACTTGCCCCCACCATGATAAGCCATCCTTTGGCATATGTCGCATCCAACCCCCGAGAGGTACCCCGCCTTGATCTCTCCGCCTCCTCGCGAGACAGCCTTATGAGGTCGGGCCTGAGGAAGCTCCGTGTCGTCCGCCCCGCGAGGCTTGGCCCTTCGCGAGGGTCTTGAGTCTATGTTAATGAAGATGGGCCGTGCTGGGCCCCCTTGAGCCATGCCGCAGGCTGGCAAGTCTGGGGACCCCCGTTCCCGGAACGCCGACACGTGGTGTCGTGGAGGGCTGGATGAACAGTAGACGGTGGAGGGGTGCCCGTGGAGGGGTGGTTGAACAGGACCCCGTGGTGTGGAGGGCTGGATGAACAGTAGACGGTGGAGGGGTGCCCGTGGAGGGGTGGTTGAACAGGACCCCATGGTGTGGAAGGCTGGATGAACAGTAGACGGTGGAGGGGTGGTTGAACAATAGCCGGTGGAGTAGCGCGCGGTGGAGGCTGGATGAACATGAGCCCGTGGAGGTTGGAGGAGGTCGACGGTGGATGAACAATAGCTTGTGGAGGCTGGAGGGGGTCGACGGTGGCGATGAACAGTATCCCGTGGAGTCCCGTTTTGCGGTACGCCACACCCGTCCCGATGAACAGGACCCCCGTTTCGACCGTAGTGCTCCAACACAAGTCCGTTTCCTTCGTTTTGCGGTACGCCACACCCCTCCCGATCAACAGAACCCCCATTTCGACTGTAGGAGGTCCATTTCCTCCGTTTTGCGGTACGCCACACCCCTCTCGATCAACAGGACCCCCGTTATGACCGTAGGAGGTCCGTTTCCTCCGTTGTGCGGTACGCCACACCCCTCCCGATCAACAGGACCCCCGTTCGACCGTAGGAGGTCCGTTTCCTCCGTCGTGTGGTACGCCAGGCCTCGTTTCCATCGCCTCTTCCGTCCAAGACCTCCCGATGAACACGGCCACGCATTCCGTTCCGACCCATGAACACGACGACGACGCTGTTTCTCCGTTCCGACCCAGCCATGTACACGAGCCCTCGCCGTACGTATGCGCGAGTAGGCGTTCGAGACCCCGCCCGTATGTACACATACGTGGCCGTATTTTATTTCTTGCACCCTGGCAGCCTCTACTACGACACGTGCGCGCCTCTACATCCACCAGTATATATGTACGTACACGTTCGCCACTAGAATGACAAAGCTACGTACGCTTCGACCAGGTGGGTCCCGACTGTCAGGCACTTCCTTGCGTGCGAAGATGTAGCTGGTGGGTCCCAGCAGTCAGGGGGGCGAAATACGGTGGCCCGTCCGGTGGGTCCCCGCTGTCAGGTGGAGGAATAATTATTTTGCAAGTAATAAGGAGGCACTTCCTTGGTACGGCCGTGGACCCAGCTGTCAGGCTCTCCACGTATAGTCCACGTCTGATGGAAGCTGTTCCTTGACCACGTTGACCACGCCGCGCCGAGAGCACCAGGGCGGTGGGCGACAGAGAGGCCTAGGAAGGGGACGACGCGGAGCCGGGGAAGACGCAACAGTGGATGCCCGCGCAAGCGTGGAGAGGAGTATGAGGGTTCACTGGTTCGGCTGTGGTGTGAGGCTGACGTCGCCGCAGGGCCTGGCCAGCGGTGGGAATAGTAGGGGGCAGTGAGGCCTCCGCGGTAGCACAGCCGGCCATGGGAGGCAGGAGCATGCGACACGACCAGCGCTGCTTTGGGCGGCTGGAGCAAGAAGACCAGAGGTTGAAGAAGCACTACAGCCGTTGGATGGACATCGTACGATCAATGGATCTAGAATCATGCATATTGACTAAGTTGACAAAGCCCTCCGTCCGCGTCAACTTAGTAGGCCCACAAGTCAGCCTCCCACCAAGGTGGGTCCTAGCTAGCAGGGGGTATTCATTTTTTTGTGCGTAATAAGGAGGCACTTCCGGTGGGTCCGTGACAGCAGGGGAACGTTTTTTCCGTGAAATACGGTGGCCCGTCGGGTGGGTCCCAGCAGTCAGGGGCAAACGTTTTTTTCGCGATATACTGGTGGGCGTCCAGTGGGTCCCTGCTGTCAGGTGGAGGAATAATTATTTTCCGCGTAATAAGGAGGCACTTCCTTGCGGCTGTCGTGGACCCAGCTGTCAGCCTCTCCACGTACAGTATTCTTCCGATGGAAGTTGACCACATTGACCACGCCGCGCCGGCAGCACCACGGCGGTGGACGACAGCGAGGCCTAGGAAGGGGACGACGCGGAGCTGGGGAAGACGCGGCAGTAGATGCCCACATGAAGAGGAGTACGAGGGTTCACTTGTTCGGCTGCGCTGCCGTCGCCGCAGAATAACAGGGGGTGTGGGTGAGTGGAGTGGAGAGATGGCCTGGCCAGCGGTGGGAGTAGTATGGGGGCAATGAGGCCTCCGCGGCAGCATAGCTGGCCACGAGAGGCAGGAGCATGCGGCACGACCGGTGCTGCTTTGGGCGGCTGGAGCAAGAACACCAGAGGTTGAAGAAGCACTATGGCCGTTGGATGGACATCGTACGGTCAGTCGAGCTAGAATCGTGCATATTGACTAAGTTGATAAAGCCCTTCGTCCCTGTCAACTTAGTAGGCCCACTATACTGGGTCCCAGCTAGCAGGGGGAGTATTCATTTTTTGTGTAATAAGGAGGCACTTCCTTGCGTGCGAAGATATAGCTGGTGCGTCCAAGCTGTCAGCGGCGGTAACGTTTTTTTTCGCAAAATACAAAGGATGTTTCGGTGGGTCCCACATGTCAGGTGGAGGAAATCATTATTTTGCGCGTAATAAGGAGGCATTTCCATGCGTGTGGCCGTGGCCCCAGCTGTCAGCCTCTCCACGTACAGTCCACTTCACATGCATGTCGGTCGTTGACCACGCTGACCACGCCACGCCGAGAGCACCAGGGCGGTGGACGACGGCGAGGCCTAGGAAGGGAACGACACGGAGGCAGGGAAGAGTCGGCCGTTGTTTTTGTTTCCCACGCGGAGGGGAGTACGACTGTACGAGGGTTTACTGGTTCGTCTGCCGTCGCCGGAGAATAACAGCAGGTGTGGGTGAGTAGAGGGATGGCTAGGCCAGCGATGGGAGTATGGTGGGGCGGTGAGGCCTACGCGGTAGCAGAGCCGACCGCGGGGAGGAGGGAGCAGGCAGTCCCGTCGGCGCTTGTTTGAGCGGGTGGAGCAGGAAGAGCAGAGATTGAAGAAGCACGAGAGCCGTTGGATGGCCATCCAACAGTCACTGCTTGTGCGTCAACCTTTTTTTAGGAAAGCCTCAAATCTGTGGAAAACAACATATAACCCATCTGCCATTATTTCTAATAATTTACAGCCCATTTGCTAATTATTAAGGTTTTTTTGAGCCCATATTCTTTTTGTTAGCATTACATCCCATATTGTGGCCACGGTTAAAAAATTATACGAAATTTTGCATATTTCGGTGCGGTCCGAACTGTTTTTAATCCCAAAATTTCGACTCACATTCAAACTGATTTTAAAAATAAATGTGTATCAATATAAAATCCAACAAATTCTCCATGCATAAAAATTAATGTAATTTCAAATATCGAAATGAAAAAAAGATATTTGAAACTAATTGCCGGTTTGATGTGTTTTAAAAATGTGCAACCCATTTCTCATTACTGATGGGCCATTTTCTCGGCCAGCCGAATGAAAGCTCTCCTCGTCTTGAAAGATTTGCAGCCCAACAGGCCTGACAAAGCGACTTACTTGGCAAATCACAAAAAAACTGGGTTGTGGCCGTGGACCTAGCTGTCAGCCTCTCCACATACAGTATTCTTCCGATGGAATGTCGTTAACCACGTTGACCACGCCGCGCCGAGAGCACCAAGGCGGTGGACGGCGACGAGGCCTAGGAAGGGGACGACGCGGAGCTGGGGAAGACGCGGCAGTGGATGCCACGCGGAGAGGAGTATGAGGGTTCACTGATTCAGCTGCGGTGTGAGGCTGCCGTCGCCGCAGAATAATAGGGGGAGTGGGTGGGTGGAGGGATGGCCTTGCCAGCGGTGGGAGTAGTATGGGGACGGTGAGGCCTCCGTGGCAGCACAGTCGGCCACGGGAGGCAGGAGCATGCGGCACGACCGGCGCTGCTTTGGGCGGCTGGGGCAAGAGGACCAGAGGTTGAAGAAGCACTACGGCCGTTGGATGGACATCGTTGTCCACGCCGCGCCGAGAGCACTAGGGCGATGGACGACGGCGAGTCCTACGAAGGGAACGACACGGAGCTGGGGAAGACACATCAGTGGCTGCCCATGCGGTGGAGAGTACGAGGGTTGACTGGTTCGGCTGCCGTCGCTCGAAAATAACAGGAGGTGTGGGTGAGTAGAGGGATAGACAGGCCAGGGATGCGAGTATGATGGGGCGGTGAAGCCTTCCCGGCAGCACTGCCAGCCACGGGAGGCGGGAGCAGGCGGTTTCGACGGCGCTGGTTTGGGCGGCTGGGGCAGGAGGATCAGAGACTAAAGAAGCACGATTGCCGTTAGATTGACATCTAACGGTCTGACGCTGGTAGAGTCGATTGTTGACTAAGTTTCTTTTTTGAGAAACCTTGTGTACGCATGAACTTAGTAGGCCCACAAGTCAGCCTCCAAATCTGTGGCAGACAACATAAATCTCATTTGCTATTTTTTATAATTTGCAGCCCATTTGCTAATTCTTAAGTAATTTATTACAACCCATTTTCTGCCTAGGACCACGGTCAAAAAGTCCAACCTTATTTTGCATATTTCGGTGGAGTCCAAACTGTTGTAATCCCGAAATGATAAACATTTTTTAAGAACTTATTGATTTGCCAAAAAATCGTTTTGTTTTGTTTTTGTAAGCAAATAAGACGTGGGACAAATTTAGTTGGTTTAAGGGAAAACCAGTGGTAAAAAAAATCAGCGCTCGGTGGGAAAAAACAACAAAAATAAGGATGTAAATATGAAAAGGGAATTTTATGTGTTTTCAATATAATGATACGTGTATATGAACTAGTAAAACTATAGGTAGAGCTTAGAAAATGGATGTAGGACATGCGTTTCAAGAGGAAAATAGAACTGGGCTGTGTGTTTGATTCAGTAAAAAAAACTGCCTGCGGATGTTGTAAGACAAAATATAACTAACGCTGCCGGGATTCAGTAACAGAATATACATCTGGGCTATTCTGTTACGCGTAACAGAATATTATTCTGTTACCCTACTCGAACTGACGATTTCAGGCGGTTGTATTGACATCTTCAAAGCGGTTGTACTGATGTTTTCAAAGTGGTTGTACTGATGCAATTTTTTTTGTCGGAACGGGGCGTGTAATATATCATTGGAAAGCTCTTGACAACCATATTTCAAGTATATTGAATTTTTTTGCAAAATCATTATGATTTAAGAGCAGTTTTGAAAAAAACGTTTTTTTCAAAACCGAAAACGTGAATTGTATTTCGGACTCAATTTTCAAACCATGTTTCGGAATTGAGCAAATAAGATGGCGTTGGAAAGCTGGTGAAAATCCGCATCTTCCATATATGTATTGTTTTTTCTAATTCTATATGATTTAAAAGTAATTTGGAAAACGGTGAAATTCTGGGCGAAACGTATTTTTGCGATTTTTTGCAAACGGTTCGTCGGATTGCCGCGAATGATACGGCGTTGGAAAGCTACGGAAAATGCGCAACTTTTTCATATATAAATGTTTTTCTAATTCCTTACGGTTTAAAAACGAATTCGAATACGGTCAAATTTGATTTTAAACACGATTTTTTTAAAAAAGTTTGTCGAAATATGGCAAATAATATACCGTTGGATAGCTCTCGAAAATTTGGAACTTAGTCATGTTGAACATTTTCTCTACTTCGCAACCGTTTAAGAGTAATTTTGAAATACGGCATGACGGATCATTCTGTTTTCTCGTCTGAAAAACAGAGTAGTCGTACTGATATATGTGTATGTTTGTACTGAGCTATTTTTCGCCCCTGTACTTGCATGGTTTATATCATCGAACTGAACCGGGGGGGGGGGGGGTAACAGAATAATATTCTATTACCGGTTACAGCTAGTCCAGCCCTATATATATATATATATATATATATATATACACACACATATATATATATATACACACACACACACACACACACACATATATATATATATATATATATATGGCTTCTGCACAACATCTCCATCATCATTATCAGTACATCCTACGTAGGTGAGTTAGGATGCACTTGATCCTAGGAAGGTATCTATCCTTCAAACCAGAGGAGTGCTTCAAACTAACAACAATACATAATATCCAACAAAAGAGGGTCGTGCTACAGCAGCAGAATACATGGCTCAGTCTAGATATCAGCACGAATTAAATTGTGCATATTTGCTGTTGGCATGAACCACATCGCCGCATGTCGGGTTTGCAAAAGCCATCCATCGCATGGAAGCTTGATGCCTTTCACACACTGAAGATTATCTGGCAACAAGCTTGTCGGCGTTCTGGGAACGGGGGTCCCCAGACTTGCCTGCCTGCGGCTTGCGGCGTGGCTCAAACGGGGGCCCAGCGTTGCCCATCTTCATCAACACAAGGCTCAAGACCCTTGCGAGGGGCCAAGCCTCGCGAGGCGGACGATATGGCGCTTCCTCAAGCACGGCCTCCTTAGGCTGGCTCGTGAGGAGGCGGAGAGATCAAGGCGGGTACCTCACGAGGTGCCCATGACGCAAGCCATGACGACCAAGGGTGCCAGGCGGGCGCCAGCCCGCGCAGCGTCTCCCTTTCCTCTTTGGTGCAAAGGGGGCAAGCGTAGGCAAGAGGATCAAGCAAAGGCATCCATTTCGGTGCAACGAGACCAAGACCAGTCAAACGGTGGGAAGGAGGTCACCATGGAGCCCAGGACGGCGTCACCACAGGGCCTTTGGCAGGCGAAGACCAACTTTAGTCAGGATAAGTGTACCAGATGTTCCCCTTCAAATTGGCCAATTGTTGGCGCCCTTCCCGCTCAATATTTGGGAAGAGGCCCAGGGTCTTTGCCTATAAATAGGACTAGCCACCCCCAGGGTAGAAAAACCGGATCGAGTAGAGGCTGATTGAGCATCTAATCCTGCATCTAGAGAAAGAGAGAGAGAGAAGGGCGATCGAACTCCTACCAGCAGTTCATCCCCTAGCCAAGAACCGACCCTCACGAGGCTGTTCTCCCTTGTACTGTTCTTCTTCATCAGCCCAAGAGGCAATCCACCCACCACAAACTAGAGTAGGGTATTACACCACAATGGTGGCCCGAACTAGTATAAACTCTGTGTCTTTTCTGTTGTTCTTGCAGTTGTTAGATCCTTACGAGACGAAGAGGTAGGGGGCACGATCTCCGCGCGCACCCCACAGTTCGAACCTTAAGGGTCTGCCGGAACCCGTGATCCGACATTTGGCGCGCCAGGTAGGGGTGCGCCGGAGTCCATCTTCCACCGCTCCGCTCTCCTCCGACCGTCGCATCCATGTCTGACGCTCGTCGGGCCCGCGCCGAGCGCTGGGCCGCCATCGCTTCCCGCGCCGTCCAGACGGCCCCCGTCGGTGGGCGTCCTCGTCGTTCCCCGTCGCCTGCCGTCAACTCCGCCACCGGCCCGGCGGGGAACGAGCAGCAAGCATCCTCTCAGCACCCGTCCGTGCGGTGGGATGGCCGCACCGCCACTCCGTCGCTCACCCTGGCCGGTTCTTCGTCGCACGCGCTTCGCGCGCCCTTGGAGGCTCGAGCTGCGCTCATCGCGGCGAACGAGCTCCTGCGCTACCGCCCCGTCAACGATGTCTACGAGGAGTGGCTCGACCGCGTCGCCGAGCTCGTCCGCGCCGCAGGGGGCTCTCCCGCACCTTCCGCACCGCTGCGCCGCACTCCGCCCCGCGTGGGCAGTGAAGCCCCGGGGGCATTCCAGCCGCCTCCTTTCCAAGAAGATGCCTTGGCCCCAAGGCGCGCAGCTCCTGGGCGGAACCCGCTCCGTCATGCGCCGGCCCAGCAGGAACGGAGCTGCCAAGAAGTCCCGCGGCCGCAAGAGGCCGCCCGGGCGCTCCTAGCCCCGGCTCGCCGAGACCCCGCTCCAGCTCCGGCACGTCAAGACCCCGCGTTGCTCCCAGCTGCAGCGCAAGGGGACCCGCAAGGCCAAGCTCTCCCTCAACCAAAACCTCCCGCGGTCACCGCTGGCTGCCGCGCCTACACCGCCGAGCAGCGCGGAGTCGCATGGCCCGGCAAGTTCAAGCCGGACCTGCCCCCTCGCTACGATGGCACGACTGATCCCACAGAGTTCCTCCAGCTTTACGAGCTGGGAATCGAAGCTGCCAGCGGGGACGAAAAGGTAATGGCGAACTGGTTCCCCATGGCGCTGAAGGAAGGTGCTCGCACTTGGCTCCTGAACCTGGCCCCAGGCACGATCTCCTCCTGGGACCAGATGCGTACCCGCTTCATCGCCAACTTCCAAGGTACCCGCGACCGGCCTCCCGCCGTGAGCGACATGCGCCGCATCAAGCAGCAACCTGGAGAGACCCTGCAAAAGTACATCCAGCGCTTCAACAGTGCGCGCCTCAAGATCCCCAGGGTGTCCGAGGAGGCCATCATTTCGGCCTTCTCCGATGGCGTGCGCGACGTCAAGATGAAGGAGGAGTTGGCGATGCATGAAGACCTCTGCACCTCCCTGGAGCTGTTCAACCTGGCGACCAAGTGCGCCAGAGTTGAGGAGGGACGCCTCTCCCTCCTCGAGCTGCCTGTCGCAGACCCAGAAGAGAAGAAGCCAAAGGCCAAGGACGTGAAGCGCAAGGGGGCTGCCGTGCTCGCGGCAGAGCCGGACACCAAGCGGGGCAAAGATCTGCCCGAATCCTCCAGGGGCAGCCGGTACTGTGTGTACCACGACCTCCACACCCACAACACCAATGAATGCCAAGAACTCCGCGCCGTGCGAGAAGGAAGAGTCGGCCGACGCCCCGACCATGCTGACCGGGGCTACGGCCGAGGAGGAGGAAGGAACTCGGGACGCTGGGAAGATCGTGGCCCACGTCAAGGCTGGCGTGACCAACCTCGCGAGGACCGCTGGCCTGACCCGCCTCGCGAGGGGGACTGGAGGGACCAGCCTCGTGAGGTTCGCCCTCATGGCAACCCAGGCCTGCCGCCGTTGCCGCCCCAGCCAAGAAGGAATGAAGACCGCCACCAAGACAAGGGGGCTGGGGGCTTCCAGGAGCCTCGCGCCATCGCCTGCATCCTGGGCGGAGCTCAAGCCCCAGCCTCTCAACGTATCTTCAAGCAGTTTGCTCGCGAAGTGAATGAAGTTCTCCCCAAGCTTGAAGCAACGCGTCCCCTCAGGTGGTCGGCCTGCACCATCACATTCAACTCAGCAGACCAGCTCAAGTGCGCGGCCATAGCCGGAGTCCTCCCAATGCTTTGTTCCCCAGTCATCAGCAACGTTCTAGTCACTAGGACCCTCATCGACGGAGGGGCAGGGCTCAATGTCTTGTCCGTGGAAACATTCAACAGCCTCCAAGTGCCCTATGACCAGCTTCAGCCAACCAAGCCCTTCTCCGGAGTCACCGATGGTTCCACAGTCCCGATCGGGCAGGTCCGCCTCCCAGTAACCTTCGGCACCTACAACAACTACCGCACCGAGCTCATCGACTTTGACGTCGCCCACATCCGCCTGTCGTACAACGCCATCCTCGGGTACCCGGCGCTGGCCAAGTTCATGGCCGTGACTCACCATGGCTACAACGTCCTCAAGATGCCAGGAAGCGGCGGCGTCAGCACGGTGCCATGTCAAGAGAAGGATGCAGTGTGTGCCCTGGAGTGAGCCTTTTAGGCCGCGTCACAAGAAGACCCAGATCGCGGAAGTAGGAGGCTTCCTGAGACCGCCCCCAAGAAGAAGAAGATGACGTCAGGCTCAGCCCCTCAGGAGGCAGGCCCTTCAAGGCCCGCGTCCGCCCAGGGGGATCCTCCTTCAATCGCATAGGAAAGCGCGCCCGGCGCCCTCCTCAGGCAGGGCTCGAGGGCTCTCACCTGGAGGGCCACCGACCTAGCCAAGGTCACGAGGGAGGCGCTGGGGCACCATGTGGAGGCGTGTTTCGAAGCACGTTTCCCTCGAAAGGAAGCCAGGGAAAGAAGGTCAGACCAGCAAGAGTTTGTTAGCAAGGCCATTCAAGAACTACAGGAGTCAAGGATCATGAGAGGTTGCCGTCGCCAGCCAGCTGTGGCTCCCCATCCAGGCGAGGATGGTGGGCTGCGCGTCTGCGTCGACGTACCGGGGCTCAATCAGATCGCCACGGCGGAGCCCCTCTGGCCCTCACAAGTGGGGCACTGCGGAGGACCACCCCACAGCTATGTTCGCATGCCTTATGGCCTGCCGAGCGTGGCTGCGGCGTACCAGCGCCTCATGAGGAGCGTCTTGGAGGCGCAAGAAGACATGCGTTCCACAGCCCTGGCGGAGATGGAGGCTGCTCACGAGGAGCCACCAATGCCTTCGGAGCCTCCCGAGGCCCCTGGCCTGGGGGCTCGTGAGGATCAGCTTCCGCAGCCCACCGAGTCTGCTGCACCAACGCCACTGCACTGACGACATCCTCAGCTGACATCTTTCAAGTTTCATTCCCAGCTGGGAGCGCCCTCCCAGGGTTGCGTCATTCCCAGGCCGCGTGGGTCTGTCCCTGTGGCATGTATCCCTTTTTATCTTTTCAGTCGCTAGCTTGCTTTGCTGGGGGCGCCCCTCGGGCTGCATCATCCCCAGGCCACTCGGGCTAGGCCCAGCAGCATGTATCCCTTCCGCGTTTATTTCCAATTATGCATCATGCTTAATTACTTGATGCCGTCCACGACACCTTTTCTTCTTCATGTCGACCACTTGCACGTTAAAGGGGGGGCGCCTGAGCATCGCGACTCAGGGCTCTTACTGGCTCTCCAGCCCTCACCCTCTGTCCTTGTCCACGGCATCGCGACCTGGCATACCAGCGACGGCTGAGACAAGCTCGAGGGCCAGGACCCGAGGACGTAGAGTGCCGGCATCTAACCAGATTTTGCAGGAACACATCTCAAGACACGGCCCAGCGCCAGGCGCAACCCGCCTAGAGGTAGGGCCTCGTGAGTCCCGCGCTGGCTCATGGGTGCCCAGACACACCTCGCCCGCTCCAACCAGCGAGCTCCTGGGCGACTAACAATCAACTAATAATTGCCATGGCAGCTCCATCTTCTTTCTGTAATGAATCTGCAGGATCCTTAGAGGAAGCTGTGCTACCCAAGGCCCTCACGACGTTTCCTTCACCCTCGCCCGCGCAAACCGCTTGCACATTAAAGGGGGGGCGCCTGAGCATCACGACTCAGGGATCTTACTGGCTCTCCAGCCCTCACCCTCTGGCCTTGTCCACGGCATCGCGACCTGGCATACCAGCGACGGCTGAGACAAGCTCGAGGGCCGGGACCCGAGGACGTAGAGCAGAAAGGGGAGCAGAGGCGAGGGAGAAGGGGCACGCGAGGACCTCGTCAAGCAACTCCTTTCAAATTACCCCCCGGACCCGACGACACGCTGGGGGCAATCTCCGATTCTCAAGATAAGTCACCATCCAAAGCGTTGGCTACCGTGGCAGTACCCCCGCACCTAAAGCGATTCCGTACTAGCGACATTGCTTCTCTTTCTCACCAAGCGACGGCTGCTTGGGCGCCAAAGGGGACCTCCTGAGCATCGCAACTCAGGGGCTCTTACCGGACCCCGGGTCGCTCACCTCCTGGCCTTGACCACGGCATTGTGACCTGGCATACCAGCGACGACTGACGCTGCCTTGGGACTGGGACCTGTCGACGCAGAGCACCAAGCCCTCGCGAGGTGCGAAAGGGAAGACCGAACTATGACGGAATTTGCGATTCGCACAGATCCATAGGAAGGGTTACATATTAGCAACAAGGATCACAGCCGCCTTACAAGCCCCTATGGGGCACAATGTGATTCCTCGCAGGGAACGGATCCTAAAGGGTGTTAACTACACGCGCCCTTGCAAAAGATGCCATCATCAACAGTGGGCCGTCATGCACCGGCGCCAACCCCATACAGATCAGGACCGACGGCGACCAAGCGAGCCTGCCCTGCTCCGGGAGCGGCGTTGGCTCGTAGGCTCGTAGCTGTCGTCGCTCGTCTCCGGAGTCGCGAAGACCTCACTGGGATCGCTGGATCCTCCGGCGCTCCCGTCGCTCGTGGAGCTGTCCAGGGGGCGGTTGGCAGGCTCGGCCGTTGCCATAGTGAGGTCCTGTCCGCCTCCCACGGGGCAGCACTCTAGCCGGCGACCGTTCGCGTCGAAGACCTTGAAGAACATCACCGAAGCGCCGTCGTACTCCAGGTGGATCGTGAGGGCGCCCCTTGTTCTGCAGCACCGAGCGATTTCGCCCCAGCCGCGAGTCATGAAGACCTCGCTCGGGGCAGTGATCGCGACCTCTGCCTCGGTCGCTGGAGTGCTGCAGTCGGCATGCTGCAGCCACAACTCCAGGAGTCTTCCCCGCGGGAAGACGGAGGCGAAGAAGGAAGGGAAGCGGGAATCCCGGCGGAGGCCGCTCGTACCAAGGCCTCGGCACCACCAGGCGGTTCTCCTCGTCTCGCCCGCGCAAGGCAGGCCGTTTCTTCGGCGGGAGCGGGTCAGGTCCCTCTTGAGGAGCCTTTCCCTTCTCTGCTGCAGAGAACCGGCGAATCGGAGCCATCTCGACAAGGCGGAGCAAGAATCAAGGCGAAGGAGAAAGCAAGGGGAGAGGGACTAGAAGGGCACGCGCGGTGCCGTACTTATAGCCGGTGGAGGCCAACCGTCGGTCTCCACGATCACAGGTAATCATGACACGATTTGCATGCAGGGACTTGTCCAATCCGCGCGATCGTCGAGGCGTCGTGGGGAAGCGGAGACGCCCACGTCCAATCAACCGCCACGCGGCGCCCAAGGCCGCAGGCTGTTAGGGCCCGCGGCGCTTCGCCCTTGCCCTTTCGCCTCTCGGCACGGCCAAGTCCATGCGCGCCTTGGGCCCGGGGGCTACTGTCGGTGTTCTGGGAACGGGGGTCCCCAGATGTGATAGCCTGGCTTATTAGGGATGATAGACTACTCATATCAATAAGGAATTCCTTCTTTTCCGGGAGCCCATTCGGACAGATCTCCAAAGTTAAGCGTGCTCAGCTTGGAGTAGTGTCAGGATGGGTGACCGACCGGGAAGTTGCTCCCGGGTGCGCACGAGTGAGGACAAAGTGCGCAGAAAAGACTAGTATTGATCTGTGGGGCCAGTCTAGATCCCGCCAGGAGTAACGACCACCGGTGGGTGTGTCCTGGGCGTTACAAGTTGGTATCAGAGCCGACCCTCGCGGTTACACGGATGGTTGCGGACAGGTGCGTGGTCATGTTGTTTATGACGTTTGTGACCCGTCGTGGCACCCGGCATGGCACATGTACCGGACTGGAAGCACAGACGTTTGTGCCAAGAGGGAACGTTCCTGTGGCCCGACGAGGACGTCGGTTCCTCTGAGTGGGGGTGTATGTGATAGCCTGGCTTATTAGGGATGATAGACTACTCATATCAATAAGGAATTCCTTCTTTTCCAGGAGCCCATTCGGACAGAACTCCAAAGTTAAGCGTGCTCAGCTTGGAGTAGTGTCAGGATGGGTGACCGACCGGGAAGTTGCTCCCGGGTGCGCACGAGTGAGGACAAAGTGCGCAGAAAAGACTAGTATTGATCTGTGGGGCCAGTCTAGATCCCGCCAGGAGTAACGACCACCGGTGGGTGTGTCCGGGCCGTTACACCAGACTTGCCTGCCTGCGGCTTGCGGCGTGGCTCAAACGGGGCCCCAGCGTGGCCCATCTTCATTAACACAAGGCTCAAGACCCTCGCGAGGGGCCAAGCCTCGCGAGGCGGACGACATGGCGCTTCCTCAAGCACGACCTCCTTAGGCTGGCTCGCGAGGAGGCGGAGAGATCAAGGCGGGTACCTCACGAGGTGCCCATGACGCAAGCCATGACGACCAAGGGTGCCAGGCGGGCGCCAGCCCGCGCAGCGTCTCGCTTTCCTCTTTGGTGCAAAGGGGGCAAGCGCAGGCAAGAGGATCAAGCAAAGGCATCCATTTCGGTGCAACGAGACCAAGACCAGTCCAACGGTGGGAAGGAGGTCACCATGGAGCCCAGGACGGCGTCACCACAGGGCCTTTGGCAGGCGAAGACCAACTTTAGTCAGGATAAGTGTACCAGATGTTCCCCTTCAAATTGGCCAATTGTTGGCGCCCTTCCCGCTCAATATTTGGGAAGAGGCCTAGGGCCTTTGCCTATAAATAGGACTAGCCACCCCCAGGGTAGAAAAACCGGATCGAGTAGAGGCTGATTGAGCATCTAATCCTGCATCTAGAGAGAGAGAGAGAGAGAGAGAGAGGGAGAGAGAGAGAGAAGGGCGATCGAACTCCTCCCAGCAGTTCATCCCCTAGCCAAGAACAGACCCTCATGAGGCTGTTCTCCCTTGTACTGTTCTTCTTCATCAGCCCAAGAGGCAATCCACCCACCACAAACTAGAGTAGGGAATTACACCACAATGGTGGCCCGAACTAGTATAAACTCTGTGTCTCTTGTGTTATTCTTGCAGCAGTTAGATCCTTACGAGACGGAGAGGTAGGGGGCACGATCTCCGCGCGCACCCCAGAGTTCGAACCTTAAGGATCTGCTGGAACCCGTGATCCGACAAAGCTGTGTCGATGAATCTATGGATATGGTGATTCATGAAACCCATGGTATGATGTGTAAACACAGCCCCCCCTCGCGAATGGAAGTTGCATAGCACAATAATCATCGTCGGTGATATGATCGATGATTGTTTGGATGATCGGATAATTGAGCCCGAGGAACAAGGAGTGGTTACCGAGGCTGTAAACCCGCCTCCAGTTGAATACGCCTGGCCCAACGGAGCTGAGATCTTTCTCGAACACGAAGTAGCCATAGCCATCAATGTCACGAACGCCCCACGCATTGTACTGCATGTGGTTTGATGTAATGGTTTGGTCAATTTGGTACGTGCGAATGAGCATCAAATGACCGCCGTCAGCTGAACGAGCGATAAACCACCACCCATCGGCTGGTATGATTCCAGGTCCTGGAATCATGAAGGCCAGCGCATTTGCGTCTGCTGCAACAATTCAAATTGGAGACCAAAAGGACAAAAATAAACAATCATGTTCAGAGTATGTGTGGAATTAAGATTATTATAACAGTGACACATAGACAGTTAATTCAATGTCGTGGTCATAATCATACCCCAAGTTAAAAAAATTAGCCAATGGCTTTCATATTCTAGCAATATATCATGGTTCAAACATCATGTAACAATGAGAGGAAAACAACTATGACAGCGCCTACTCATATTCTACAATAGCACTTACTACTACTGTTCTCATATCAACTCTAAGCAATAACATGCGTTGTTATAAAAATCTTGTAAACGAGAGTAACATATAGCAATCATGATGTTATGCTCATAATATGTATTCTAACAATCATTAGATGCCAATTGTTCTCATATCAACTCTAACAATAACATGTGTGGTCATAAAAATCTAGGAAATGAGAGGAACATATAGCAATGATGTGGTTATAAACATGCTATGCATTCTAAATTTGTAACAAATGAACAGGCAGTCGTATTCATAAGGTAAAGATGGGATGAGATAGAACAATTACACGGCGATAGATTCCACCAGTATAGGTAGCCAATCTGTGCGTCGACCGCGTAAACGATGCCATCATGCACTATAGCATCACACAGAAATGTTTCTTCAACAGGATTGCTGATGAGCCATAACCATGTATGGCGACCGGATTCCAGATAGACTAATCCCTTGTTGAACAAGGCAATGAGCTTGTAATCCATGTTGTCTTCTGATGGTGTGGGCACTTCGCAGGTTACAACTTTCTGCAAAAGAGGTCGAGCCAAAAGCTTGACGCATCTCGTGCATAGTAGGCAGGAGTGTCCGGCGGGCCGCGAGGCTCGATGGCGGCGGTATCCAAAGATGGAAGGGTGATCTCTCGCTGGGTGTAGATATCCACGAGACGCCATGGACTACCAGATTGGTGGATGAGGACGACCCAGTTGGCCTTCATGCCCGCCCAGTAGTGGCCGCGCATGAAGGGCAGGTGGATGAGTAGTGGTAGCATGTCGAGGGGCACCACGGCAACCTCCGTAGGATCGACAAGTCGGTGTTTGGGCCACCTGCGAGGATCGGGCATCAGCAAGCAGGGTGTCTTGAAAAGAGTCGGCCGGTTGTAGACGAGTAGACGGTACAAAGACACCGAGCATGCGGCCAGACGGACGATGCTGAGTAGGTCCATACGACTACAGATCTGCTCCAAGAGAACATCGGGGAGGGAGTTCCAATCGCGGCTCTGCGTGTCAGTCGGTTCTACCATTGGGGTTTTCGGTGCCTGCGAGCCAGCGGGGAAGTGGATTCGGGCGGGCGAGCGAAGAAGCTTCTCCTCGTGTGGCCAAGCAGTGAGCGGGGGGATATGGTATGCGCGAGCTACCAAGGAAGATGGCGTGGGCGGGCGAGCAGGGAGCGGGGGTAAATGGTGTGCGGCCGACGATGGGGAAGAGAGGAGGAAGAAGAAGAGAGGAGGAAGAAGAGTGGAAGACGGGGAAGAAAGTGCATTCAATCTCAATTCTACTAGTACTACTACCAGGATATACCGTCCTTCGGAGTGTAAATAGTTACACCGATGACATGTGGGTCTACCACAACAGGGCCCATATGTCAGTTAATGGAGGACAGAGGTGCGTAGGCATATTTGCGGAAGCGTGCTCTACTGGCAAACGTGATGGCAGTACTGGGTAAGGCTGATTCTTCCCTTAAAAAGGCTGATTTAGTAACACCAACACGCTGGTTTAGCTTATTAATTATGTGTCCCATCTGCTGGAGCGTGTATTGTCACTTCACTGCGAAGACTAGTTGAATAGTTCTCTCTGGCCGAGATGGGGAATAAATGGATCACGAGGACTTCCTTTCTACAGTATCCCTATGCCTCTACGCTCACTTCACTCATTTTGCTCCGTACCTAGTCACTTGTTGAAATCTGTAGAAAGACAAATACTCCGTATTTGAGAACAGAGGGAGGCTTTTACTCCGCACTACTCCCTCCGTTCCAAAATAGATGACTCAACTTTGTACTATATTTGGGAACAGAGGGAGTATCACCATATGGAGGGAACAGAGGAAGCTTGAAATATGAACATGTCAATGGGAGGGAGTAAGCCCCATGCATGCATGCATGCAACATGCAACACTCACACGTACACATGGACGCACGCAACACTCACGCACCCATGCGGCACACAGCACACGACGCAACACACATGCTCACGCTCAAGTGCTCAACCTACTCCCTACGTCCGTGAAAGACTGTACATTTAGAGATTTACACATTGACCAGGGCATAATTAACGCCCAAAAGTAGCAGACTTACGTGTGCATGCGACCATTGAGATAAGAAGATTAAATGAAGGCCGTTGCATGCTGTAATTAAGGATAGACATGTAGCCTATACCTACAGCACAAGTTGGTGCATTAGTCAATCAATATCGATTTAGTAGATTAAAGGCTAGATGCATTGGAAGTGTAGATGTACATCATGTAGTACACTCTTTGTTGGAAGATCGAGGGAGGACACGTGCATGCACTCACATACACAGCCAGGGCGGTTCGCGCCTAAGGGTTGGACTAGTGTCGCGCCTGCGTAAAGTTTTGTTTAACTGATTTCTTTGCTCTGCCAACTGACAGGTGGGACCAAGAAACCAGGTGACAATTTAACCAGTCAACAAAGTGCCACGTCGACTATGTGGCCGGTCAGTAGGGTGCAATACGATGCTCTACGATGAGCTAGTGATCGCATAAGGGCATGTACAATGGTTCTATCTTAGGACTGCCATGTAGGATAAATGATGAGGTGGAGGAGAGAGAAATGATAATCTCTTAGCACAATCTGTATCACCACGTTTTTAGGAATAGCTAGTTATTGGAGATAAGGCAAAGAGATGACCCATTATAGACATGTTTTTTGTCATCTCTAAACTACATGCAAGACTTAAGATAAGACTATCTTATCAACCATTGTACATGCCCTAATCGCCGCAAAACTATATATAGTGACCGTAAAGAGCGTACTGTTACATACGTTGACCGCCAGTGTATTTTTCTCGTTTCAAATTAAGCCATATTAATCGGAAAGGACGCTGTATGGACTACTACTACTAGTACTAGTACTGCTTTGATGTGTCCCGTCAACTCGCCGAACAAGGAGAAGCTTGCTTACTACGCCTCTCCCTCGCCCACGCACGCGGTGGTTCACAGGACGAGGAGAGGGTTTTGACTACAGCGCCCTCTCCCTCTCCCTCGCCCTCGCCCTCGCGGTGGACCTGCAGCAGTTCAATTGGTGTCAGATTGCCAGAAGCATATTGTACTGTAGTATCATCATTGTTGGACCTTCCGAAGATGCGAAGAGCCAAGTGCAAGGTTCACACGAGTACGAACTGTTGAACCTCCCGAAGAGGCAAAGAGCCAAGCGCAAGGTTTTCTAGGAGTTGTTGTCCTAGTAGGAGTGTACTAGTACAACTATAGCGAACGATGCTACTGTTTGATGCCGCCATGTCACGTATATCCAAAGCTGTGCCACCTTTTTTTCTCAAAGAGCATGTTGGAGCCCGTGCAACAACCACACAAGTTGCACGTAGACATAACACATTTACTAGTAATAAATTCTAAAGGAAAAATGCAAGTATGCCACACAAGTTCATCTCCAACTCATGTGATAAATTTGTGCACGACTAGTCTACATAGATTCACAGTGCTACCGTTCACAATTACCGTAATCCACTTACACGTTATAGATGGGCTACATGTCCTCCTCCAGGTTCCAGTCCCAGGTGTTCTTCATGGATGGCACGATCCATAGCGGTGGGCAACGGGAATCATTGTCACAGCTTTCTAGTCCGGTTCCACACGATGGAGACTCGTCCAAGTTGAAGCGGCATAAATCAGGGATAGCGTGTCCCAGCATGTCGTTCATCCGACGGTGCGCACTGAAGACACAACCATGCTTCATGAATGGCAGGCCTTCCATGTCGTGCACAGAAGGTGGTATCCGCTTCACAATGGGGTAGCTATCCCCGATGAAAAGAGAGTACTCTCCAAGAGTGTTCCTCGGCACCCACGTAGCATCACGGGGGTCGAACTCGGCGCCGTTCATCTGGTACACGCGGCATCCCAAATCTAGACACATGGTGACGTACATAGTCAAGGTCCATGCATAACAATGTTGTGCTCAAATGTGGCGGTCAGTAATACTGTGCAGCAAATAGTACTACTCCGGTATAGAGGAAGTAAAATAATCGGCTTATTATATATAGCCACTCTTGGCTACATGGATGAGATAGTAAGACATGGAAAAACAAAAATGGTGGCAGCTAGTGGGTTCAAGTCTTCAAGAGCCTAGCTAGCTATACGCGTCCTCCAAGGTAAAAAGTACTCCTACTAGTACTACAAAGTATACTAGTAGTACAACAATGAAAGAGAAGGCGAGAGGGTTAAAAAATGGAATACCTGGGTAGATGGTGACGGTCCGATCATGGTAGATTATGTGACCATGTTGCACATCAGTGGTACCATGGGTAACGACAGCTAAGATAGTTGATCTCAATATGCCAAAGTCAGCTACAAGGTTCCAGGTTAGACCGAATCGCGGATGCAAATGCACATCCAGGATCAACGATATTATTTTGATCGGGGGATGACTGGTCCCTGCAAAATAATGGAGTACCGTTAGGGATGCAAATGATGGTTTGTGCATTCCGTTTGTAATCTCCTATACCGGAGGATGTCAACCAGATGAAACAAGTCCCCTGGCTTGTCACCGCGAAGATGCGGCCTAGATGGCGCACGATGTCTTTGAACGTGTAGGGGTACAAATCTGCCGCCGCCAACATGCACCAGCCTATGCCGTTACTGCCTCCTGCATTGATGGCAATCCTTATGTCGAGCACCGCGATGAGGTAGTAATCGTCGTAGCCGCGTCGCTTTGTCGGCGGGTCCGCAATTTCTATCTTCTTCAATCTCATGTAGGCATCATCATACATATTCTTGCCCAGCCAGTCCGGAAGGCCGATCCCATTGGTGGAGAAGGGGTCTACCGGAACGGCCGCACTACTGTGGATGTTGTGCAAAATCATGGTGGTATCCTGCCGGAGGTATGCAAGCCAATCTTCATTGGTGTCGGGGGGTATCTGCCTCCACGAGCACCTATGGGGACGGAGCCCCTTGTCGGTTCGGCGGGGGCGGAGGATGCACAAAGAGCAGATCGAGGCGACACACACACACAACGATTTTACCCAGCTTCGGGCCGCATGGATGCGTAAAACCCTACTGCTGCATGTCTGGTTGATTCGGGTTCTTGCTCTGGAGCGCAGGAAGCTATAGTAAGTTGGAGCTGGACGTAGGCGAGGGCCTATTGGCTCCGATCCCCTCTCTACGTGCGCATGGGCCTCCTTTTATATGCCAAGGGGTTTCCCACAGGGAGCGACGCAGGTGAGGGTAAAAATGGCAAGGGATTGTGTGAATAGTGGCCGCACAGTGCTATCGCACCTAACCCTGACGGCGGGGGACAAAGGCATTAAATGCCCATCTGGATCGCCTGAACAGTGCCGAGGCGGACCGTTAGGAGCGCCTCCGCTCGCCACGGGGGCAACTCTGCCAATGTCGCATGCCATCGCGCGTCTCAGGTTGCGCGGCGCCTCGCCACGTGCCTCCGGGGAAGCCCCAGAGCGACGCGTGGGCAGGTGAGCTGGAGCGCGGGCCTGATGTGGTGGTTTGCCGCGGCAAGTGGCTTGCCGCGGTAGTTGCCTTGCCGCACCTGGGAGCTTGCCGCTCGCCAGGCCTTGCCGGGGCGCGCGGCGCGCCACGACGGGCTTCTCTTGGGGTGCCTTGGCTTGGCCGTCCCGGCGAGCTCCTCCCGCCGGGGCCTTGGTGCTTCGGCTTAGTCGTCCCGGCAAGCTCCTCTTGCCGGGGCCTTGTCGCCTTGGCCCGGCAAGTTCCTCTTGCCGGACCTTGCCTTCTCGACCCGGCTGTCACGGCCCTAGATTTGCTTGTCATCAGTTGCATTAAGGCTTTCATGTCATCATGTTTAAATTTCTCAGAAAGTTGAAATGGGGATTGATCAAACCCTAGCACCTAAAAGAAATCAAATAGGTTCAAATAAAACCTTTTTCAAAGAACCCAAAATGCCTTTGAAAATGTTCATGATTTTGTTAGAGGTGAAAACCTCTGCCAAAAATGATGCAAATATTTTCAGGCCATTCTGGATAATCGAATTAATTCATAAAGTATTTGAATTGGGGAATTTAATTGCTATACATATTATTAAATGCTCCAACAATTCTGAAAATAGCTAAGGGCCTTTGTAATAATTCTTTTAATGCCCATAATTATTTTCAGGATTTATTAAAATGATTTGGGCTATAAACTAAATCAAAACAAAATAACAAAAATAGGAAACAGAAACTAAATTATAAAAAGAGAGAGAAAAGGACTAACCTGGCACTTACCTCGGCCCACCTACCTGTTGCCGGCCCAGCTTCACCGGCCCAACCCACCAGGGTGAAGCGGTCGTCCTCAACCTCTGCCAGTAGGCAGAGGAGGGACACCGCGACGCCGCCGAGCGCGCCAGCTCCTCCCTGCCTGCCTGGCTGCCCCCTCGTCGCCCTGGACGCCTTCCGCGACGCCACGAATCTCCCCTCTCCCTCGCTCCCTGGCCTCTCTCCTATCTCTGCTTCCCCCCCCTCCCGAACACGTCCGAGCGCCGCTGTCGCTGCTGCTCGGCGTTGCCGTGCCCACCGCCTCCCCCTCGCTTTCCCGACCAGTCCACGAGCTCTGCCTCGCTGCCGCGCACCTCTACGCCAAACCGCAGGACCTCGGACGACCTGAAGCCTCGTCCTCGAGCTCGTCTTCTCCGCACGGCCGCCGGACGCCATCGACGAATTCGCCGCTTCCGGGTCGACCCCGAGCCCACTGAGCTGTGCTTCAACCTCCCAGTGAGCTCCTCCGCCGTTTCCCCCTGTCCCCGTGGTCTGTCGCTTGCCGTAGTGTCGTTCCCCGCCGTAACCGAGCTCCACCGCCGCCGACCATCGTCGCAGCCGTCGTTTCCGGCCTCCTCTCGCCCAGCGGCCTGCTCCGTTGGATGCGGCGCACGCCCAGGAGCATGCAGCACACACCAGCACCTCCCCTACTGCACCACAACGACGAATCTGTCGTTGCCCGAACTCCGGCCACCGCGGATGCGCTCACCGTCGTCGATTCCGGCGACCACGCGGGCTCCCGTGCGGCTAGCTAGATGCGGGCGTGCGCGGGTTTCCCTCTGGGAGTCTTCGCGTGTCCAGCCGCCGCCCGTAGCGCGTTCCCGAGCATCGCTGCCGCGTTCGCGTGCTCGCCGGCGTTCAACTCCGGCGTGCTGACGTGGACGCGTCATTAGCGGCTAATTGACCCACTAACTAACACCCTGGCTCGCTGACATGTGGGCCCCGCTTCCTAGTTAACTCTGGTTTAGTTTTTGTTTATATTAAACTAAACACACGGGCCCCACAGGTCAGCTTGACCTGGCCACGTCACCTGTTGACCCGACCCCACCTGTCAGTGGCAATAAACAACACTGGGTCACCGACCAGTGGACCCCACTGGTCAGGTTTGACCTGGACCGGCTGTTGACCTGCTGAGGTCAGCATGACGTAGCGCTGACGCAGTATTTACTTTCTGGATTTTAAGTAAATCAGAAATGATTTATTTATTTCAGAAATTATCCAAAACTTCTAAAATTCATATAAAATCAACCGTAGCCCAGAATGAAATAATTTATATATGAAAAATGATCAGAAAGATCCAATCTATCCATCTGTACCATTTTCATGCATGTTTAAAGAACTTAACCTTGCTGTTTAGTGCAAAACATGATAAGGCACTATTTAAATTCATAATTTGAATTTGGGGTTGAACCATTGGTTAAATATGACCCAAATCCATCTGGCTGTAGTTGCATTAGGCCAACACACTCATATTGCCATGTTATGAGAATGCATCATATTGTGCATTGCATTGATTGTGTTCTTTCTCAGTTGCCGGTGTTTGTCCCCTCTCAATAGACGATGTGCCGACGATGAGATCGATGACACTGATGAAGAACTATATTATCTTCAGAAGTGCCAGGCAAGCAAAACCCCCTTGTTCATTCCGATAAAATCCCACTCTCTCGCCCCTGCTCTCTTTTATTGCATTAGGACAACAACGATTCATGTGTTACTTGCTGCGGTAGCTGAACCCCTTGATCCTTTGCATGACCTGTCATTCCACAGTAAATAGATGAAACCCACTAGCATGAGTAGGAGTTGTTTGAGCCCATGTTGTGCCTACTCATTCATGCTTGTTTGTCATGCCTGCTACTGCTTAGAGTTGAGTCGGGTCTGATTCATCGGGAATGAATTGGAATGGTGATGAACATGTCCTATTGTGTGTGAGCTAAGTGTGTGAACACGATTTGGTAAAGGTATTGGTGAGAGGCCATGTAGGAGTACATGGTGGGTTGTCTCATTGAAGCCGTCCTCAGGAACTGAGTTCTGTGTTTGTGATCCATGAAACAGTTACTACCACGCATTGGGCCCGAAACCAATGGACCCTCTCGGCTTCTTGATCACCTTGTCCTCTGTCCAGGAGTTGCAAGTAGTTTCTGGTGTTTGTAGTATGCTGGGGGCCGCACGCAGCGCTGACCGTAGGGGTGGGCTGTGTTGCGGTAGGCACGTGGCACGGTGTACCGGGCGCCCGTTTGGTGTTCCGGGAACCCTGCACACATCGTTTGGGGCTGTGAGCGAAACTCCGGCCGGATCTCCTCATGGATGGAACCCGAATAGGCAATAAACCTGGACTAGAGACTTGAGTGTTTAGGTAGGCCGTGGCCGACACCCTCGCTGGGCTTCCGCTTGAAGGTTGCCGAGTACATGTCGTGTAAACGGCGGTAAGTGGTGAGAGCGTGTGTGAAGAAGTACACCCCTGCAGGGTTAACATCATCTATTCGAATAGCCGTGTCCGCGGTTATGGACTTCTGGGTTGCCTATATCAGTTCATAGACAAGTGAAAGTGGATACTCTAAAACTCGCAAGATAAGTGTGAGTGCTATGGATGGCCTTCTCGTAGGGAGACGGAAGTGGATCCATAGTGGTGTATTGATATGGTGAATATGTGGACTCGTGTGCGCCACCTCAAAAGAGTTACTTGCAGTCGTAGTTCAGGTTAGCCACTGAGTCAAAGCTGGCTTGCTGCAGTCAAACTCCACCACCCCCTTTATTGATACTGATGCATATGTAGTTAGTTTTGATGTAAGTCTTGCTGAGTACATTTGTACTCACGTTTGCCTATTTTATGTTTTTGCAGAGAGACTTCAGTCTCGCTAGTAGTACCGCTTGGACTTCGACGTTTAGCTTGTTACCTCAGCTACGATCTTGTGCCCTCGGCAGGATCTGGTAGATAGTCAGGCTTCTCAGCCTTTTTTCAGTTGTAGATGTCTGTACTCAGACATGTTAAGCTTCCGTATGTGTTTGACTTGTGTGCTCTGAATGTTGGGTCATGAGACCCATGTTTGTAATATCTCGCTCCTCGGAGCCTAATGAATAAATACTTGAGTCGTAGAGTCTTGTTGTGATGCCATGTTGTATTTACACATATCGAGCATATTGTGTGTATGATTGAAATGCTTGGTATGTGTGGGATCCGACTATCTAGTTGTTTATCCTTGGCAGCCTATCATATGGGGAAATGTAGTCTAGTGCTTCTGAGCGATAGTAGTCCGCTACAGCCCGGTTCACCGGAGTCCTGCTAGCCCAGCACTACTGCTTGGAACACTTGACTGGCCGGCATGTGTTTCACTTCGTTCCTATGTCTGTCCCTTCAGGGAAATGTCACACGGTGTTATCCGGAGTCCTACCTAGCCTGCTACAGCCCGGGTTACCGGAGTCCTGTTAGCCCAGTGCTACAGCCCGGATTCACACGCTGATGACCGACATGCTCGATGTGATTCATGTATGCCTGTCCTCATGGGTTAGCGCCGCTTTGGGTTCACGACTAGCCATGTCGGCCCGGGTTCTTTGTCATATGGATGCTAGCGACACTATCATATACGTGAGCCAAAAGGCGCAAACGGTCCCGGGCCAGGTAAGGTGGCACCCGTAGGAATACCGTGCGTGAGGCCGCAAAGTGATATGATGTGTTACATGCTAGATCGGTGTGACTTAGGATCGGGGTCCTGACAGCGTTGGTATCAGAGCCTGACTGCCTGTAGGATTACCAAGCCAAACTGGTCGAAGTTGTGTCTTGAAATGCTTTAGTTATGTAAGGGAATTGATTGTGGAAGGGAACGTAAGGCTCTTTTTACTCCTTATACCTCATGGCCTTCTGATCTGAGTCAACCTCTTCTCTTCTACGGGGGTTAAGAACTAGGCTTCTCTTCTATCTCTCAGGATGACGTGTTACTAAACTGTAGTTGCCTAGGATTGTTGAGTTCAAGCCTCTGTCCATTTTCTACTACTCCCATGTGTTCCTAGTTGATCTCAGAACATTGATATTGTGATGTTGAGTGGTTATGCCACCATTTGGCATGATGTCTCAAATCTTTTTGAGCATTTACAGCCGTTATGCTGTCCGAGTCATCCCAGGTTTCTAAATAGTCTGAAGCATTTGCAAATCCTCTCTTTCCGTTCCCGATGTCCTTTTGGGCCAGATTAAGCACACTAATCGGTCTGTTGAGGTACCCCATTGCCTTGACATATATGTTGGAGCTATTATTATGACCCTAGGTGTCTTAGGGAGTCACCTAGTAATCTAGCACTGCTATGTGTTCTCGTTGTGATGATTCTGGCCGCCATTCTCGAAAGCATCCCGTGATGCCATTTAGTAGTAGGTATTCTTCTCCTGGGTTCTCGAACCCGAGATTCACTCTACTCACTTCTTGTTGATAGTGTTTGCTAGTTCCTTTAGGATATTAGTAACCTTTGCATTAGTCCTCGAGGTCCGTGGTACTTCCTTCTTCCAAATACTATGAACCACTTATGGCAGAAGTTCTTTGAACCAAAAGATCACAACCAGGGTGCTCTTGAGGAGTACCCCATTCATATTGTGACTCTGCCAGTTCTATCATTCTGCATGGGTTATCCGGAAGAAATTTGTTGAACTCGTTTGACATACTAACCCATGAATCCACAACTCAGAAAGTTATATGTTCCTTGAGTTGACCCTCCTCAGTTGTATTCCGACCCTAGTCTATCAATTGATAGTCAGGAATAGTTGTGCATTCGTGTTCATCGATGCCTATTATTCTTGTGGTCCATCAAGCCATTCTATTCCAGAATGACTAGGAGAAACAAACTCCAGTACCTCATCCATTTCTAGGATTGGGTCAAAGTAGTTGTATCCCGCAGATCAAGTGCAATCAAGCTTTTGTTCTGTTCCACCGTGGAGTGTCACCTTCTTTCTTATCAAGAATGTCATGAGAATTGCACCGTGTCTTATGAATTCTTGACGAAGTGATACTTCTTGCCATCGTTCTTCATTCCTCGGTTCCGTGTTGTTGCAACCGGAATATCGACAAATGAGTTATGATGTGTGGAATCAATACTCCTAGCAACTCGTTGCTTGGTAGTAAATGGACAATATTCTCGTTCTTAGCGTGTTGGGTTTTGACTCATCATTCTAAGATAGATTGTGCTACCTAGTCCTTATTTTTGGTGCACTCTTCGATCAATGAGTTAGGATTATTCAATCCCTTGCTTATTGGATCATATCGTCTTGCTCTGAAAAGCAAGATTGTTCTCGAGCTTAGAAACATATCGGTGGTTCGTGATTTTTCCGAAGATCTTCTCGGAAGTATTACCTGGTTGTCACCTGACCGCTATGTTGAGTTCGTGATCAGTTGGTTTTCTTGTGAACCACCCTTTCTCCAAGAATCTGTGTTAGATATCCCTGAGCTAGTTGGTTGAGCTAGACAACAACTTGGAGAGTTGGAAGATAAAGCTTGTCTGACTTAGTTCATGTTAAGGGATATCTTTTGTGGTGTGTGTTGAAGAAAGATGATATCTTCACCAATTGGTCCTCGTGATCAGTTGTTGGATGTATTGTCTTGTCAAAACTTTGATTTGAGTATGGACTATCGTCAAGTCAAATCAGAACCAACGATATTCGTAATGTTGTCTTACTCGTGGTTGATTCCTCGAGCATACACCATTACATCTTTTGGTCTGACCAATGCTATCACCGTGTTCACGTGATGGTGGAAGTTCAGTGTTATGGAAATTCCGATGAGTTGCTATTGAGCCCATCAACAGCATTTTGTCACCCCCCCATGATTCATGTTGAACATCAACCTAGTGTTGGAAACTTTGTAAGCAATGCCTTCGTGTTCCGTTCATGAAGCATATGTTGGATGAAAGAAGTGACTTCCTCGAATTCATGTGCATTTGGTGTAAGTTGCCGCCATGAATTTGAGAAAGGTTTGTTTTGTTTCCTGGAATCATCCCAAATCAGTCATGCATACGTGCAAAGTATTCTGTGGATTGAAGACTTGCAACCTTCATTCTATATTATCCCTAGCACACCAAGCCGCTGATTGATTGGCTCAAGGAGAAGGAGTCCCTTCATAAGAGCTAATCCGGACTTATGAAAAGACTTCGATATCCTCGATGATGGTTCCCAACCAGAACTCGGTAGTGTTTTATTATAAGACTACCATGTGGTCATGCTTGTCTAAGATAGTGTGTTCACAGGTTTGTAGCAGAACCAGCTCATGTTTTGGAGCTTGCTATCGTAGTTCATTTCCTGAGAATCTCGCAACGTCATCTCGTCGGTTTGTGTTGCAAACTTCCTTTTCCGGACATGCTGTCTGAAATATCCTGTTACCAACCAGATCTGAATCTCAGGCAGATGTGGTGGTTGGAACTTTTCCAAGATCTATTACGTAGGTCCCGACAAGGTTGATGTCTGGCCGACACACCTAGCCGGAAGAGCTATCATGGTAGTATCTTGATTGAACTAGTTGACCATCTCCTCCATGAGGATCTCGTGCGACTTATTTTAGAAGTTGTTCCTTAGGGATCCTTGTGCTATTAATATTCCTCGATTATGCTATAACCATTCCAACAATGGAATTGCTCTCGACTGTTGAGTTATCTCCCAGTCACCAGAATCATTCCCAGAATTTGCATTTTGTTCCCAGCTTGCACCGTCATTGTGTTAGTCTGTCATGGTCCCATCCAATTCCGGTGAAAAGCAAGAGTCATCCATTGCATTGTCTTCAACAAGGTAGTCCACATCATCCATTCTGGTATGGGTATGCCATTTTTCCGAGCTCTTCCAAACGATCGATCGTAGATTGCCTCAGGCTGGTGAAAAGAGTTCCAGTGATCGATGGATCAAAAGTAATTCTTTTTGCCACTTAAGGGAATAGTTCTTCGAGTCACCTCCTCTAGGGTGCCCCTATATGGAATCGTGGTAATTATCTCCTCGCACCTTGACACCATCCACCATCTCTCTAAGCATGGAATTGTTGCCACCAACTCAAACCTCGTTGTTGGTTCTTCCGTCCCTCTCGATACGTTTTGTGTCTCAACTCGAGATGTTTCAACATCTCACTACGTGAGTTGATCTTGTATAGCTCGATCTTCGAGAAGATCAATCCTAGTATAGTTTCTTTCCGTCGTCATCGTGTGGATGAAGATCTCAAGAGCGAGGATGTCAAGATCAACATATGCAACGAATCAACAACCTCGAGGAGACAGTTGGATCATGAAGTTTGTGATGCTTAGTGTCCCCTTTTGTCTTCTTACCTCACGTCTTGAATCTCGGGGCGAGATTCTTGTTTAGTGGGGGTGAGTTGTCACGGCCCTAGATTTGCTTGTCATCAGTTGCATTAAGGATTTCATGTCATCATGTTTAAATTTCTCAGAAAGTTGAAATGGGGATTGATCAAACCCTAGCACCTAAAAGAAATCAAATAGGTTCAAATAAAACCTTTTTCAAAGAACCCAAAATGCCTTTGAAAATGTTCATGATTTTGTTAGAGGTGAAAACCTCTGCCAAAAATGATGCAAATATTTTCAGGCCATTCTGGATAATCGAATTAATTCATAAAGTATTTGAATTGGGGCATTTAATTGCTATACATATTATTAAATGCTCCAACAATTCTGAAAATAACTAAGGGCCTTTGTAATAATTCTTTTAATGCCCATAATTATTTTCAGGATTTATTAAAATGATTTGGGCTATAAACTAAATCAAAACAAAATAACAAAAATAGGAAACAGAAACTAAATTATAAAAAGAGAGAGAGAAAAGGACTAACCTGGCACTTACCTCGGCCCACCTACCTGTTGCCGGCCCAGCTTCACCGGCCCAACCCACCAGGGCGAAGCGGTCGTCCTCAACCTCTGCCAGTAGGCAGAGGAGGGACACCGCGACGCCGCCGAGCGCGCCAGCTCCTCCCTGCCTGCCTGGCTGCCCCCTCGTCGCCCTGGACGCCTTCCGCGACGCCACGAATCTCCCCTCTCCCTCGCTCCCTGGCCTCTCTCCTCTCTCTGCTTCCCCCCCCTCCCGAACACGTCCGAGCGCCGCTGTCGCTGCTGCTCGGCGTTGCCGTGCCCACCGCCTCCCCCTCGCTTTCCTGACCAGTCCACGAGCTCTGCCTCGCTGCCGCGCACCTCTACGCCAAACCGCAGGACCCCGGACGACCTGAAGCCTCGTCCTCGAGCTCGTATTCTCCGCACGGCCGCCGGACGCCATCGACGAATTCGCCGCTTCCGGGTCGACCCCGAGCCCACTGAGCTGTGCTTCAACCTCCCAGTGAGCTCCTCCGCCGTTTCCCCCTGTCCCCGTGGCCTGTCGCTTGCCGTAGTGTCGTTCCCCGCCGTAACCGAGCTCCACCGCCGCCGGCCATCGTCGCAGCCGTCGTTTCCGGCCTCCTCTCGCCCAGCGGCCTGCTCCGTTGGATGCGGGCGTGCGCGGGTTTCCCTCTGGGAGTCTTCGCGTGTCCAGCCGCCGCCCGTAGCGCGTTCCCGAGCATCGCTGCCGCGTTCGCGTGCTCGCCGGCGTTCAACTCCGGCGTGCTGACGTGGACGCGTCATTAGCGGCTAATTGACCCACTAACTAACACCCTGGCTCGCTGACATGTGGGCCCCGCTTCCTAGTTAACTCTGGTTTAGTTTTTGTTTATATTAAACTAAACACACGGGCCCCACAGGTCAGCTTGACCTGGCCACGTCACCTGTTGACCCGACCCCACCTGTCAGTGGCAATAAACAACACTGGGTCACCGACCAGTGGACCCCACTGGTCAGGTTTGACCTGGACCGGCTGTTGACCTGCTGAGGTCAGCATGACGTAGCGCTGACGCAGTATTTACTTTCTGGATTTTAAGTAAATCAGAAATGATTTATTTATTTCAGAAATTATCCAAAACTTCTAAAATTCATATAAAATCAACCGTAGCCCAGAATGAAATAATTTATATATGAAAAATGATCAGAAAGATCCAATCTATCCATCTGTACCATTTTCATGCATGTTTAAAGAACTTAACCTTGCTGTTTAGTGCAAAACATGATAAGGCACTATTTAAATTCATAATTTGAATTTGGGGTTGAACCTTTGGTTAAATATGACCCAAATCCATCTGGTTGTAGTTGCATTAGGCCAACACACTCATATTGCCATGTTATGAGCATGCATCATATTGTGCATTGCATTGATTGTGTTCTTTCTCAGTTGCCGGTGTTTGTCCCCTCTCAATAGACGATGTGCCGACGATGAGATCGATGACACTGATGAAGAACTATATTATCTTCAGAAGTGCCAGGCAAGCAAAACCCCCTTGTTCATTCCGATAAAATCCCACTCTCTCGCCCCTGCTCTCTTTTATTGCATTAGGACAACAACGATTCATGTGTTACTTGCTGCGGTAGCTGAACCCCTTGATCCTTTGCATGACCTGTCATTCCACAGTAAATAGATGAAACCCACTAGCATGAGTAGGAGTTGTTTGAGCCCATGTTGTGCCTACTCATTCATGCTTGTTTGTCATGCCTGCTACTGCTTAGAGTTGAGTCGGGTCTGATTCATCGGGAATGAATTGGAATGGTGATGAACATGTCCTATTGTGTGTGAGCTAAGTGTGTGAACACGATTTGGTAAAGGTATTGGTGAGAGGCCATGTAGGAGTACATGGTGGGTTGTCTCATTGAAGCCGTCCTCAGGAACTGAGTTCTGTGTTTGTGATCCATGAAACAGTTACTACCACGCATTGGGCCCGAAACCAATGGACCCTCTCGGCTTCTTGATCACCTTGTCCTCTGTCCAGGAGTTGCAAGTAGTTTCTGGTGTTTGTAGTATGCTGGGGGCCGCACGCAGCGCTGACCGTAGGGGTGGGCTGTGTTGCGGTAGGCACGTGGCACGGTGTACCGGGCGCCCGTTTGGTGTTCCGGGAACCCTGCACACATCGTTTGGGGCTGTGAGCGAAACTCCGGCCGGATATCCTCATGGATGGAACCCGAATAGGCAATAAACCTGGACTAGAGACTTGAGTGTTTAGGTAGGCCGTGGCCGACACCCTCGCTGGGCTTCCGCTTGAAGGTTGCCGAGTACATGTCGTGTAAACGGCGGTAAGTGGTGAGAGCGTGTGTGAAGAAGTACACCCCTGCAGGGTTAACATCATCTATTCGAATAGCCGTGTCCGCGGTTATGGACTTCTGGGTTGCCTATATCAGTTCATAGACAAGTGAAAGTGGATACTCTAAAACTCGCAAGATAAGTGTGAGTGCTATGGATGGCCTTCTCGTAGGGAGACGGAAGTGGATCCATAGTGGTGTATTGATATGGTGAATATGTGGACTCGTGTGCGCCACCTCAAAAGAGTTACTTGCAGTCGTAGTTCAGGTTAGCCACTGAGTCAAAGCTGGCTTGCTGCAGTCAAACTCCACCACCCCCTTTATTGATACTGATGCATATGTAGTTAGTTTTGATGTAAGTCTTGCTGAGTACATTTGTACTCACGTTTGCCTATTTTATGTTTTTGCAGAGAGACTTCAGTCTCGCTAGTAGTACCGCTTGGACTTCGACGTTTAGCTTGTTACCTCAGCTACGATCTTGTGCCCTCGGCAGGATCTGGTAGATAGTCAGGCTTCTCAGCCTTTTTTCAGTTGTAGATGTCTGTACTCAGACATGTTAAGCTTCCGTATGTGTTTGACTTGTGTGCTCTGAATGTTGGGTCATGAGACCCATGTTTGTAATATCTCGCTCCTCGGAGCCTAATGAATAAATACTTGAGTCGTAGAGTCTTGTTGTGATGCCATGTTGTATTTACACATATCGAGCATATTGTGTGTATGATTGAAATGCTTGGTATGTGTGGGATCCGACTATCTAGTTGTTTATCCTTGGCAGCCTATCATATGGGGAAATGTAGTCTAGTGCTTCTGAGCGATAGTAGTCCGCTACAGCCCGGTTCACCGGAGTCCTGCTAGCCTAGCACTACTGCTTGGAACACTTGACTGGCCGGCATGTGTTTCACTTCGTTCCTATGTCTGTCCCTTCGGGGAAATGTCACACGGTGTTATCCGGAGTCCTGCCTAGCCTGCTACAGCCCGGGTTACCGGAGTCCTGTTAGCCCAGTGCTACAGCCCGGATTCACACGCTGATGACCGACATGCTCGATGTGATTCATGTATGCCTGTCCTCATGGGTTAGCGCCGCTTTGGGTTCACGACTAGCCATGTCGGCCCGGGTTCTTTGTCATATGGATGCTAGCGACACTATCATATACGTGAGCCAAAAGGCGCAAACGGTCCCGGGCCAGGTAAGGTGGCACCCGTAGGAATACCGTGCGTGAGGCCGCAAAGTGATATGATGTGTTACATGCTAGATCGGTGTGACTTAGGATCGGGGTCCTGACACCGGCAAGCTCCTCTTGCCGGGGCTTGGTCTTCTAGGCTCGATCACTTGGCCTTCGTCCGGCCCGGAAAGGGCCGTGGAGACTCTTGTCGCTCCCCTGGCAGGCCTTGCCGCGGGAGGCTACTACTGCCCGTGCACAAGTTCGGGGTACTAAGGTACCCCTACTTTAGTACACCGACAGGAGCCCCCGGGTCTGGGCCATACACGGTGCCGAGCGTTGTTGGGCCAGGCCCTAACAGTGCACGGGCACGCGTGGCCTGGGTTGCGCTGCTCCTTAACTCCATGCTCGTCGCGCCCTCCCCAAGTGGCGCGCGCTTATCGCGGCATCGTGGGGGAGGGGCGAGGCGTGCGAGGCGCGCGTGACGTGGGTGGCGTGCGCGGGGCTTGAGGCCCGCAGGCATGCGTCACGTCGGGCACGATCTCTTTTATTTGGAGAAGCGAAACGTCCGCCCCCACTTTCGAGTGGGGGGGGGGGAGAGAGGTCGCTTCATCAGTCGCCTCGGCCCTGCTCGCCCGCCACGCGTCCTCCATGCGCTTGGGGTCGCGGTGGTGGAGGCAGGAAGCCGGGCCGATGCGGGTCGAAGTAGAGGGTCGGCCCCGTCGCCTGCCCTTCCTCTGCTTTGATTGGTTCGGCGGGGCGGCCGAGCCCCCACTCCGCCCCTTTATAAGGAGCGGAAAGGGATGACGAGGGTCCGCACTCCTTCCTTCTTCCTTCTCTTAGATCCCTGGTCCCCTCTCCCCAGCTGTCATGGAGGAAGGGAACCCTGGTCCTTCTTCGGTGGCGGCAAGGGTTGCCGCCAGGCAGCGAGCCCCTCCTCCCCTTGCACCCGCGGTGGCGGAGCCAACCGTAAGGGGAAGGGGGAGGGGGCGAGGTCGCGGACGAGGCCGTGGATGGGGCCGAGGCGCTCGAGGCGGGCAGGACGGCGCGCCGGCCTCGCCTCCGCCGGCGGCTCCGTTTCCCCCGGCGGTTCATCTCGGGGACGACCCCTGCGAGTTCATCATCAGGCTGCGCCGGGCGCCTCGCCGTCGCCTCCGCCTCCCGCCCCCCTTCGCGGACGTCTTGGAGGCGGAACAACACGAGACGCTGAGGCTGCGCATGAGGGGCTGCGGGATCAGTGGTACGCGAGTCCACGTCGAATCCCGAGCCCCCGGCGTGATGTGTCTGGGCCGAGGGTGGAAGTCGTTCGCCCGGATCCACAGCTTGACGGCGGGGTTCACCCTCCATTTCAAGCTGATGGAGGGCGATCTGCTCTCCGTCAAGGTCTTCGGGGACCTCGGCACCCGGGCCCGGTGCTGCGTGGATAGCTCCTCCGACAGCGAAGGCTCCTCCTCGAGCGAGAGTGACGAGGAGGGGAGCGACAGCGACGACGAGGGCGGGCGGTCGTCGGGGTGACGGGCATGACTAGGCGCTAGTCGCAGCTCCGCGTGGCACCGGCGGCCCCCATCGTCCGCGTCGCTGGCGCCGTGAACCCCCGGGGTCGTCTCCTTGGGCGGCTGGCGTAGGGAGGATGCGGAAGAGGAAGAGGACGGGCGGCAAGGCCGCTGCCTCGTCTTCCAACCTCGCCCCAGACGCCGTCACCACCCCTGCTCGCGGCGACGACCACCGGGGTCTTCTCTCCGGCCCGGCAAGCTCCTCTTGCCGGGGCTTCGTCTTCTCGGTCGGAGTGGCGAGGCTGCGGAAGAGGCTGGCGGCAAGGCCGTCAACTCGGAGTATGAGGGCTAGATGCCTTCGACAGCGTGTTGACGTCTCGCCTCCTCCTTCTCGAGCTCCGCTTCCGGCGTCGCCGTCTTCTTTCGGCCTCCGGAGCTCCGGGGTGGGGCCTCAGACGCTCTCTTGCCGTCTTCTGCCACCCGTAGCTCGTCTAGGTGCTCCTTTTGCCCTTCTCGCCTCCTTGCCGTACCTCCTGAGGAGAGAGACAAGAAAGGGATTACGGGCACCTTATCTCTTTTTATCTTGTAAGCCCTCGGGCCTTAGTTGCATTAAAATCTTGTAATCCCATCTTTCATGTTTTTCATTCTCTCTGAACTGTACCTGAGTGGAATGTTTTTAATGAAAAGGGGTTGTTTGCCGGATCATTTGTCTCGCGGGTACATCCCGCGGCAAGGGGCGGACCCTATGCACCGTTAAGATAGACACTTCCCCGCCCGGCAACGGACCCTGCCGTCCCCCGCGCCCCTTGGCCCTCCTCCCGCTCTAGGCGGAGGCAGGGAGAAGGCGGGTTCTGGCCCCTCGCTTCCTCCCCTTGCCGCCACGGCTACTATCCGAAGCGGGCCCCGGGAACGCGCTCCGGGGTTTGCCGCTTAAGAGAGCACGACAGCTTTTTTGGAGGAAGCAAGGTTTTCACATTCCGCAGCTCACGAGAGAATGCATGATAAGGGATGTAAAGACTTATCTGAGGTTGCAGCCCCCGGCAACTCTGGCTTGTCGGGAGGCGGGTGCTGGCTCGTCCTTCTCCCTTTCTTCGTCCTTGAGCGGCTCGGCAAGGGTAGGCAGTTCCCGCGAGCAAAGGGAAAGGACGGGAAAAAGACGCGGACTCGACCTCTAAGTTAGGGGTTAGCGACTGTTAGGCACTATCAACCCTAACCAAGGACGAGACTCGACTCAGCATGCATGCTAAAACTTGGGGGGCCCCAGCGCGTAATTGCGGCCAGGGTCTGCGCCTGGCTTTGTACAAAGGATTACATGCGTCTGCGGCAAGACTTTTGTACAAAGAGTTGGTTGCCAACGGGGTCCGACAACCGCGCCTTACGGGTAAAACTTGCGAAGATGCTCAATGTTCTAGGAATTGCTCACCGGAGTACCATCTTCGGTCTCGAGGCGGACGGCGCCGGGCCTCGTGACTCGTTTCACCCGGTAAGGGCCTTCCCACTTCGGCGTCAACTTGTTGTGTATCTTGGCCGACTGAACGCGCCGAAGAACAAGGTCGCCTTCCTCGAGGCTCCTGGCCTTAACTTTGCGGCTATGATAGCGACGCAGAGCTTGCTGGTAGTGAGCGGATCGCACAGCGGCCTGGAGACGATCCTCCTCGAGGAGCAGTGCGTCATCTTCACGCGACCGCTCTTGCTCAAGCTCATCATAAGCGAGCACTCGAGGTGACCCGTATACGAGTTCCGTGGGGGTAACTGCTTCTCCTCCATAGACTAGAGCAAATGGTGTCTGGCCGGTGGCTCGATTTGGCGTCGTTCTGACCGACCAAAGAACCGCCGGCAGCTCCTCGATCCAGTTCCGTCCGCGCTTGAGCAGCTTGTCAAAACTTCTGGTCTTGATCCCGCGCAGTACCTCGGCGTTGGCCCTTTCCGCTTGACCGTTGCTCCGGGGATGAGCAACAGAAGCGAAGCAGACCTTGGTGCCGAGATCTTGGGTGTACTGCATGAAGGCGTGGCTTGTGAACTGCGTACCGTTGTCGGTGATGATCCTGTTGGGGATCCCGAAGCGGCAAACAATCGACCTGAAGAATTTGATCGCAGACTGGGCGGTCACCTTCCTCACTGGTTCCACTTCTGGCCACTTTGTGAACTTGTCGATGGCAACGAACAAGTACTCAAAGCCCCCGACGGATCGGGGGAAGGGGCCGAGGATATCGAGCCCCCAGACCGAGAAGGGCCAGGATAAAGGGATTGTCTGGAGAGCTTGAGCTAGCTGGTGTATCTTCTTGGAATGGAACTGGCACGCTTCACACTTGGTTACTTGTGCAGTTGCATCCTGGAGGGCTGTGGGCCAGAAGAAGCCCTGCCGGAACGCCTTTCCGGCAAGTGCTCTGGCGCCAATGTGGTGCCCACATATGCCTTCGTGTATCTCCGCCAACAGCTTCTGTCCGTCTTCTGGACTGTCGGGCTACTCTTTCAGCTTCTTCTTGTTCTTCGGGAAGCTCTCCTGTCTGGAGGAAACGGACGATCTGCTGTGCCCACGTCGGAGCCTGTGGCTCGACGACGAGGACTAGAGGCATGTCGGCGGCTGCGGGAACATCAGCTTCCACGGCGAGGACCTGGGGCTCAGCCGGAGCTTGACGTTCCCCGGCAGGCTTGCCGGGGCGTGGCTTGCCGGGAGCGCCTGCTTCGTCAGGACAAACCCTGGGGCTTGCCGGAGCGGGCAGCTCCTCAGCACTCTTGGCGTCGATCCCGGGGACTCCCTTAGCGGCGGCTTCAGGAAGCTCTGCCGGAAGGTAGTCGCTGGAGACCGATTTCCTCTTCTTGCTTGGCCCAGTCGATGGTGACACGGATGGTTGAGTCAGCTTGAGCACAAAAGTCCTTGGTTCCACAGGTAGCTTTAGCGTGGCGCATTTGGACAGGCCGTCGGCGATGTCATTCTCTGCTCTTGGAACGTATTCCATTTGCAGGCCATCAAAGTGCTCTTCCAGCTTCCTCACTCCATCAACGTAAGCTTCCATCAACGGGCACTGGTAATCCTTGTTCACTTGGCAGACGACGAGCTGCGAGTCACCCCTGACAATGAGCTTCTTGATCCCAAGTTCCGCCGCGATCCTGAGACCGGCGAGCAAACCTTCATACTCTGCCGTATTGTTGGTTGCTTGCTCCTTGGGAAAGTGCATCTGGACGACGTACTTGAGGTGCTCTTCGGTGGGCGCGATGAGCAGCACGTCGGCACCGGCGCCTTCCAGCGAAAAGGCACCATCAAAGTACATCAGCCACTCTTTGGTTGCTTCCTTGCCGGGGATGCTCGTCTCGGGAATTTCTTCGTCCGGCGTCGGCGTCCACTCTGCTATGAACTCTGCCAATGCTCTGCTCTGGATGGTCGATGTGCTCTCGAATCCGAGGCCAAAGCTTGACAGTTCTAGTGCCCACTCGACAATCCTGCCTGTTGCATCGGGATTCTGCAGTATCCTCTTAAGCAGAAAGCGAGTGACCACGGTGATCTCGTGTGCTTGGAAGTAATGGCGCAGCTTCCTCGAGGCCATGAGGAGGCCGAAGAGCAATTTCTGCACACCAGAGTACCTCGACCTAGCCCCCTGCAAGAGGGAACTGACGAAGTAAACTGGGCGCTGCACCATCCTCTTCCTCTGCACTTCCGCTTGCGCTTGCGCGGATCCGCCTTTGCCGGGGATAGAGCTTGTCGGGGAAGCCCCTGCTTGCCGTCGGACGCGCTTGCCGTGGCTGCTGGCTCGTCATCAGCTTCCCTCTCCGCAACTAACGCATCACTAGCCACTTGATTGGTTGCCGCTAGGTAGAGCAGCAACTTCTCTTGTGGTCTAGGCACGACAAGTATAGGGGCGGAGGACAGGTATTTCTTCAAGTCTTGCAGTGCAGCCTCCGCTTCCGGAGTCCATTTTACTGGACCTGCCTTTTTCAAGATTTTGAAAAACGGCAGGGCGCGTTCCGCGGACCTGGAAATAAATCTGCTGAGAGCCGCCACGCAGCCGGCAAGTCTTCGCACGTCCTTGACACGCGTTGGTGCTTCAATCTGCTCGATGGCCTTGATCTTGTCGGGGTTGGCTTCGATCCCACGTTGAGACACGAAGAACCCGAGAAGCTTGCCGGAGGGAACTCCGAACACGCACTTCTCGGGGTTGAGCTTGAGGCTGATCTTGCGCAAGTTTGCAAAGGTCTCTTCCAAGTCTTGTACCAAGGTTGCCTTGTCTCTGCTCTTGACCACAATGTCATCCATGTAGGCCTCCACATTTCTGTGGATCTGTGGCTCAAAAGCAGTGTGGACAACCCTCGCAAATGTCGAGCCCGCGTTCTTCAGTCCAAAAGGCATCCGCACAAAACAGTAAGTGCCGCACGGAGTGATGAACGCAGTCTTCTCTTCGTCTTCTTCGACCATGAAGACCTGGTGGTACCCGGAGTAGGCGTCAAGGAATGAAAGCAGGTCGCATCCGGCCGTGGAGTCAACAATCTGGTCGATGCGTGGCAAGGGAAATGGATCTTTAGGGCAAGCTCTGTTGACATCGGTGAAATCGATGCAAAGCCTCCACTTCCCGTTTGCCTTGCGCACGACGACAGGATTGGCCAACCACGTCGGATGGAGCACGCCTCTGACGAGGCCTGCCGCTTCCAACTTCTTGATTTCCTCCGCGATAAACTCTTGTCGCTCCACCGCTTGTTTCCTGACCTTTTGCTTGACGGGCCGCGCATGAGGACAGACGGCAAGGTGGTGCTCAATCACTTCCCTGGGAACGCCGGGGATGTCAGATGGTTGCCAGGCAAACACATCGACATTCGCCCGCAGGAAAGCAACGAGCGCGCCTTCCTATTTGGGGCCGAGAGTGGCACTGATGGTGAAGGTACCACCAGTGCCGTCCCCCTTGGCGGGCACCTTCTTGGTCGCGGGTGGAGCAGCCGTCGTCTTCTCGTGTTCGCCGGCGGGGCTCGATGGCACGTCCTCGACGGCAGCGCAGCACTCCGAAGAGGCGCGCTTGCCGGAGTGGGCACCAGAGCATTCGCCGGGCTTGGCCTTCTTGCCGGCGGGGCTCGATGGCACGTCCTCGACGGCAGCGCAGCACTCCGAAGAGGCGCGCTTGCCGGAGTGGGCGCCAAAGCATTCGCCGGGCTTGGTCTTCTTGCCGGCGGGGCTCAATGGCACGTCCTCTACGGCAGTGCAGCACTCCGAAGAGGCGCGCTTGCCGGAGTGGGCGCCAGAGCACTTGCCGGACTTGGTCTTCTTGCCGGCGGGGCTCAATGGCACGTCCTCGACGGCAGCGCAGCACTCCGAAGAGGCGCGCTTGCCGGAGTGGGCGCCAGAGCACTTGCCGGACTTGGTCTTCTTGCCGGCGGGGCTCGATGGCACGTCCTCGACGGCAGCGCAGCACTCCAAAGAGGCGCGCTTGCCGGAGTGGGCTCTAGAGCACTTGCCGGACTTCTTCTTTCCCCCGGAAGCTCCAGCGGCGAGCGGACCGCGGGCCGTTGCCGCTGTTGCGTCCCGGTATAATTGGTCGGCGCAGATAAGGGCATCCTTCTTGTCGCCGGGGACAGAAATGACGCTTATCGGGCCGGGCATCTTGAGCATGTTATACGCATAGTGAGAGGCCGCCATGAACTTGGCGAGTGCTGGTCGGCCGAGGATCCCGTTGTAAGGCAACAGAAGGTCGGCGACGTCAAAGGTGACCTTCTCAGTTCTGAAATTCAGCTCGCTGCCAAATGTTACCGGCAGCGTGGTCTTTCCCTTCGGCTTGGTCCTTCCCGGGTTGATTCCTTGGAATGTGCCGGTTTCTTCGAGCTCGCTGTCGGGAACTTGGAGTCTCCGGAGAACAGCAGAGGAGATCAGATTCAAGCCGGCCCCGCCGTCAACTAGCATCTTAGTGACCTTGAGGTTGTAGATCGTTGGGGAAACCAACATCGGCAAGCACCCGACCGCGGTTGTGCGATCAGGGTGGTCCTCAATGTCGAAGATGATAGGCATGCTGGACCATCTCAGGGGTCTGCGTGACTCGACGGGTGGCTCCACTGCATTGACCTCCCGCACCCACCGTTTAAGCTGGTGGTGGGAAGCATGCAGGGAGGCACCGCCGTCCACACACAAGACCTTAGTGGCTTTCTGAAACTCCTGCTCGCTGGTCTCGGGGTCTTCCATGTCTTCGTCGTCGTCTTCGTCTTCGCTCTTGTCGCGGCCCCGGGGAGGTCTGTCTGCTTGCCGCTGCTTGTCCTTGCCGCGGCGCTCCCACGGGCCGGGACGCTTTGTGCCGGATCCCCCGCCACCTACTTGGGCCCTCTCCTTGTCGCGTCGTGCGTACTCGGCCTTTTGCAGGTCGATGAGTCGCTCGACTTGCTTGCAACTATGGAGGTCTTGGCCCCTGGTGCGGTGGATCTTGCAGTACTTCTTGTCGGTACCGTCCCGCTTATCGGCAGCCGCCACCGCCCGGCAGTTGGCGCACCCGGCAACCTCCTTGCCGGGGCCTCCCGCCTGGGCTTTCTTGGCGGAGCCCTCGCTGCCGGACTTCTCGACAACCAGTACCTCTGGGTTTTTCTTCTTCTTGCCGTTCCGCCGCCGGCCTCTCCTTGCCGGGGCGGTACCTTCACTCTCGGAGTCTCCTTCCCCAACACTTTCTCCGGGGAGTCGCCTCCCCTCCTCAGCGCGTGCACACTTGTCGGCCAGGGCGTAAAGCTGGCTGACCTCCTTGATTTTGCACATCGCCATCTCCTCCCGCATCCTGCGGTTACGCACGTTCTGGTGGAACGCGCTGATCACCGCGGCGGGGTGGACGTCTGGGATGTTGTAGTGCACACGGCTGAACCTCTGGATGAACTTGCGCAAAGGCTCCCCCTCCTTCTGAATAAGCAGATGAAGGTCGCTCGCCTGGCCATGGGGTTTGTGGCCGCCCGTGAAGGCGCCCACGAACTGATGGCATAGATCTGGCCAGGAGGAGATGGAGCCGTCCGGCAAGTGCATGAGCCAGGATATGACGTTGGGCTTGAGTACCAGCGGGAAGTAGTTGGCAAGGATCTTATCGTCCCGTCCCCCGGCAGCCTGCACCGCAATGGTGTAGATGCTGAGGAACTCAGACGGATGCGACTTGCCGTCGTACTTCTCGGGCACGTCAGGCTTGAAGTTCTTTGTGCTGGGCCACTGGACTTGCCGCAGCTCGCGGGTGAACGCAGGGCAACCTACCGAATACGGCAGCTCGCCTGGTTCCCCCGGCGCGTGCATGTCTCCAGTGGGCCCAACGCGCTGGTCTGATTGACGCCGCGCCTCTCTTCTGCGCTCGATGCGGGTTCGAGCGTCTTCTTCCCTTCGTTCGTGAAGGACTTGGCGTTGGTCGCGGCGAGTTCGGGGGTTCGACGACGCGGTGGAGTCGTCGTCGAGGTGAACCCGGCGAGTCGGCAACCGTGGCTTCTGGGGCGGGGAGTGCACGGTGGTCGCGCCCCCGCTGTTCTTGGCGCCATCGGTTCTCGCCTGGGAGACTGGCCGCGGCTGCGACGCGCTGTGCTGCCGCGGAGTGTCGCCGTTGGCGAAACCGATGAGGCTCTGGATGGTTGCCCTCCAGCTGTCGAGCTTGTCCGCCATTGGAGGGTAGTCTAGGAGCAGCTGAGCTCGCGCGAGAGCTTCCGCTGGGGTGGCGGGCAGAGGCGGCGAGCGGCGCGAGGAGCGGGATGTGCTCGAACCCCTAACCACGTTAGAAGGAGCAGCACCCGGTCCAGGCAGCCGCGCGGCGCTCGTCCCGGCACGCTGGATCGTATGCCGGTCCTGAGCACCCTGGGATCCACCAGCGTGGCTCGGGTCCAGCGAGCGTATGGTACCATGGGTACCATGACGCTGCTGGTTTCGCGCCTCCTGAGAGGGGCGCGGGGCAAGCTCGGACGCCGCGGGACCAAGAACTGGCTCGACGGTGCCCGTTCCTCCGCCGGCGTCCTCCCCACCACCCGTCTGCTCCATGGGCGGTGGGTTCGACGTCGACGGGCCGGTCACCTCCGGAGCTTTCTTCTTTGGCGCCATGCTGGCGCAAATGATGAGAGTCTGGCTCGCGCGGACGCCGAATCTGATTCACACAACCTCGCTCCATCCCCTACCTGGCGCGCCAAAGATGTCGGGGGGTATCTGCCTCCACGAGCACCTATGGGGACGGAGCCCCTTGTCGGTTCGGCGGGGGCGGAGGATGCACAAAGAGCAGATCGAGGCGACACACACACACAACGATTTTACCCAGCTTCGGGCCGCATGGATGTGTAAAACCCTACTGTTGCATGTCTGGTTGATTCGGGTTCTTGCTCTGGAGCGCAAGAAGCTACAGTAAGTTGGAGCTGGACGTAGGCGAGGGCCTATTGGCTCCGATCCCCTCTCTACGTGCGCATGGGCCTCCTTTTATATGCCAAGGGGTTTCCCATAGGGAGCGACGCAGGTGAGGGTAAAAATGGCAAGGGATTGTGTGAATAGTGGCCGCACAGTGCTATCGCACCTAACCCTGACGGCGGGGGACAAAGGCATTAAATGCCCGTCTGGATCGCCTGAACAGTGCCGAGGCGGACCGTTAGGAGCGCCTCCGCTCGCCACGGGGGCGACTCTGCCAACGTCGCATGCCACCGCGCGTCTCAGGTTGCGCGGCGCCTCGCCACGTGCCTCCGGGGAAGCCCCAGAGCGACGCGTGGGCAGGTGAGCTGGAGCGCGGGCCTGATGTGGTGGTTTGCCGCGGAAAGTGGCTTGCCGCGGTAGTTGCATTGCCGCACCTGGGAGCTTGCCGCTCGCCAGGCCTTGCCGGGGCGCGCGGCGCGCCGCGGCGGGCTTCTCTTGGGGTGCCTTGGCTTGGCCGTCCCGGCGAGCTCCTCCCGCCGGGGCCTTGGTGCTTCGGCTTAGTCGTCCCGGCAAGCTCCTCTTGCCGGGGCCTTGTCGCCTTGGCCCGGCAAGTTCCTCTTGCCGGACTTTGCCTTCTCGACCCGGCAAGCTCCTCTTGCCGGGGCTTGGTCTTCTAGGCTCGATCACTTGGCCTTCGTCCGGCCCGGAAAGGGCCGTGGAGACTCATGTCGCTCCCCTGGCAGGCCTTTCCACGGGAGGCTACTACTGCCCGTGCACAAGTTCGGGGTACTAAGGTACCCCTACTTTAGTACACCGACAATTGGCATTGACCCAGACCTATATATAAGACGGTGGGCAGCGGAGAAATTACGGGATGGAAATGGAATAACTAAGTACTACATGATCAAACTCCATTACTGACCTGCTCATCGGACAAAATCTGACTACTGTCGGCGTTCTGGGAACGGGGGTCCCCAGACTTGCCTGCCTGCGGCCTGCAGCGTGGCTCAAAGGAGGGCCGGCACGACCCATCTTCATCAACACAAGACCCAAGACCCTCACGAGGGGACAAGCCTCGCGGGGCGGACGACATGGTGCTTCCTCAGGCGCGGCCTCATCAGGCTGGCTCATGAGGAGGCGGAGAGATCAAGGCAAGGAACCTCGCGAGGTGCCCATGACGCAAGCCATGATGACCAGGGGCGCCAGGCGGGCGCCAGCCCGCGCAGTGTCCTCCCTTTCCTCTTTGGTGCAAAGGGGGCAAGCATAGGCGATAGGATCAAGCAAAGGCATCCATTTCGGTGCAACAAGACCAAGACCAGTCCAACGGTGGGAAGGAGGTCATCGTGGAGCCCAGGACGGCGTCACCACAGGGCCTTTGGCAGGCAAGGACCAACTTTAGTCAGGATAAGTGTACTGGATGTTCCCCTTCAAATTGGCCAATTGTTGGCGCCCTTCCCCCTCAATATTTGGGAAGAGGCCCAGGGCCTTTGCCTATAAATAGGACTAGCCACTCCCAAGGTAGAGGAGGAGGTACGGGGTATCAAGAACCCGAGTAAGCGGAGACGATCAAAGAGAGTGAGAGAGAGAGAGAGTGAAGGGCGGCTGAACTCCACCAGCAGTTCATCGTCCCGGCTAGAACACGCCCTCGCAAGGCTGTTCTCCCCTGTACTGTTCGTCATCATCAGCCCAAGAGGCAATCCACCCACCACAGTGGAGTAGGGTATTACACCACATCGGTGGCCCGAACCAGTATGAACCCTGCGTCTTTTGTGTTGTTCTTTGAGTAGTTAGATCCTTGCGAGACGGAGAGGTAGAGGGCACAATCTCCGCGCGCACCCCAGAGTTTGAACCTCAAGGGTCTGCCGGAACCCGAAATCCGACATTTGGCGCGCCAGGTAGGGGTGCGCCGGAATTTGTCTTCCACCGCTTCGTTCTACTCCGACCGTCGCGTCCATGTCTGACGCTCGTCGGGCCCGCGCCGAGCGCCGGGCCGCCATCGCCTCCCGCGTCACCCAGACGGCTCCCGTCGGTGGGCGTCCTCGTCATTCCTCGTTTCCCGCCGTCAACGCCACCACCGACCCGGCGGGGAACGAGCAGCAAGCGTCGTCTCAGCACCCGTCCGTGCGGCGAGACGGACGCACCGCTACTCCGTCGCTCACGCCAGCTGGCTCTTCATCCCACGCGCTCCGCGCGCCCTTGGAGGCTCGAGCTGCACTCATTGCAGCAAACGAGCCCCTGCGCTACCATCCCGTCGACGACGTCTACGAAGAGTTGCTCGACCGCGTCGCCGAGCTCGTCCGCGCCACAGGGGGATCCCCTGCACCGTCCGCTCCGCTGCACCGCACCCCGCCCCGCGCAGGTCATGAAGCTCCGGGGGCGTACCAGTCACCTCCACTCCAAGAAGACGCCATGGCTCCAAGGCGCGCGGCCCCTAGGCGGAACCCGCTCCGTCAGGCGCCAGCCCAGCAAGAACGGAGCTGCCAAGAAGTCCCTCGACCGCAAGAGGCTGCCCGAGCACTTCCTGCTCCGGCTCGCCGCGACCCTGCTCCAGCTCCGGCGCGTCAAGACCCCGCGCTGCTCCCAGCTGCAGCGCATGGGGACCCTCAAGGCCAAGCTCTCCCTCGACCGAAGCCTCCCGCAGCCACGGCCGGCTGCCGCGCCTACACCACCGAGCTGCCCAGCATCGCGTGGCCCGGCAAGTTCAAGCCAGACCTGCCTCCTCGCTACGACGGCACGACTGACCCCGCCGAGTTCCTCCAGCTCTACGAGCTGGGCATCGAGGCCGCCAGCAGGGATGAAAAGGTCATGGCGAACTGGTTCCCCATGGCGCTCAAGGAAGGAGCTCGTACCTGGCTCCTGAACCTGGCCCCAGGCACGATCTCTTCCTGGGACCAGATGCGCACCCGCTTCATCGCCAACTTCCAAGGTACTCGTGACCGTCCGCCCGTCGTGAGCAACATGTGTCGCATCAAGCAACAACCCGGAGAGACCCTGCAAAAGTACATCCAGCGCTTCAACAACGCGCGTCTCAAGATCCCCAAGGTGTCCGAGGAAGCCATCATCTCAGCCTTCTTCGACGGTGTGCGCGACGTCAAGATGAAGGAGGAGCTGGCGATGCATGAAGACCTGTGCACCTCCCTGGAGCTGTTCAACTTGGCGACCAAGTGCGCCAGGGCTGAGGAGGGGCGTCTCTCCCTCCTCGAGCTGCCTGCCGCGGACCCAGAAGAGAAGAAACCCAAGGCCAAGGACGTGAAGCGCAAGGGGGCTGCCGTGCTCGCGGTAGAGCCTGATACTAAGCGGGACAAGGATCTACCCGAATCCTCCAGGGGCAGCCGATACTGCGTGTACCACGACCTCCACACCCACAACACCAATGAATGCCAAGAGCTCCACTCCGTGCGAGAAGGAAGGATCGGCCGACGCCCTGACCGCACTGACCGGGGCTACGACCGAGGAGGAGGAAGAAACCCAGGACGCTGGGAAGACCGCGGCCCACGCCAAGGGTGGCGTGATCAACCTCGTGAGGACCGCTGGCGAGACCTGCCTCGCGAGGGGGATTGGCGGGATCAGCCTCGTGAGGATGGCCTGCAGGGCAACGCAGGCCTCCCCCCACTGCCGCCTCAGCCAAGGAGTAACGAGGACCGCCACCAAGACGAGGGAGCTGGGGGCTTCCAGGAGCCGCGCGCAATCGCCTGCATCCTGGGCGGAGCTCAAGCCCCAGCCTCCCAACACATCTTCAAGCAGTTTGCCCGCGAAGTGAATGCAGTCCTCCCCAGGCTCGAAGCAACGCGCCCTCTCAGGTGGTCGGCGTGCACCATCACGTTCAGCTCAGCGGATCAGCTCAAGTGTGCGGCCATAGCCGGGGTCCTCCCGATGCTCTGCTCCCCAGTCATCAGCAACGTACTGGTCACCAGGACCCTCATCGACGGTGGAGCAGGGATCAACGTCCTGTCCGTGGAAACATTCAACAATCTCCAAGTGCCCTATGACCAGCTTCAGCCAACCAAGCCTTTCTCCAGAGTCACCGACGGTTCCACGATCCCGATCGGGCAAGTCCGCCTCCCTGTCACCTTCGGGGCCGGCAGCAACTACCGCACCGAGCTCATCGACTTCAACGTCGCTCACATCCGCCTGCCGTACAACGCCATCCTCGGGTACCCGGCGCTGGCCAAGTTCATGGCCGTAACTCATCATGGCTACAACGTCCTCACGATGCCAGGAAGTGGCGGAGTCATCACGGTGCTGTGTGAAGAGAGGGATGCAGTGTGTTCCTTGGAGCGAGCCTTTCAGGCCGCGTCACTAGAAGACCCAGATCGCATAGGCAGGAGGCTTCCCGAAACCACCCCCAAGAAGAAGAAGGCGTCATCCGGACCGGCCCCTTAGGAGGCAGGCCCCTCAGGGCCCGCGTCTGCCCAGGGGGACCCTACTTCCATCGCATAGGAAAGCGCGCCCGACGCCCTCCTCAGGCAGGGCTCGGGGGCTCTCACCTGGAGGGCCACCGACCTGGCCAGGGTCATGAGGGAGGCGCTTGGGCACCACGTGGAGGCATGCTTCGAAGCACGTTTCCCTCAAGAAGGAGAGAGGCAAGGAGAGTCAGACCGGCAGGAGTTCGTTAACCAGGCCGTTCAAGAACTACAGGAGTCAAGAATCATGAGAGGTTGCCGTCGCCTACCGGCTGTGGCTCCCCATCCAGGCGAGGATGGTGGGTTGCGTGTCTGCATCGACGTACTGGGGCTCAATCAGGTCGCCACGACGGAGCGCCTCTGGCCCTCACATATGGGGCGTTGTGGAGGTCCACCCCACAGCTATGTTTGCATGCCTTACGGCTTGCCGAGCGTGGCTGCTGCGTACCAGCGCCTCATGAGGGGCATCATGGAGACTCAGGAAGACAGGCGTTCCGCGGTCCTGGAGGAGATGGAGATGATTCGCGAGGAGCCACCAGCACCTCCGGAGCCTCCTTAGGCCCCTGGGCCTGGGGGCTCGTGAGGATCGGCTCCCGCAGCCCACCGAGTCTGCTGCACCAACACCACTTCATCCGCGACAACTCCAGGTGACATCTTTCAAGCTTCATTTCCGGCTGGGAACGCCCTCCCAGGGCTGCTTCATTCCCAGGCCGCGTGGGTCCGTCCCTGCGGCATGTATCCCTTTTTAGTTTTTGATCATTAGCTTGCTTTGTTGGGGGCGCCCCTCGGGCTGCATCATCCCCAGGCCGCTCGGGCCAGGCCCAGTGGCGTGTATCTTCCTTACGTTTATTTCCAAATATGCATTCGCCTATCATGCTTGATTACTTGATGCCTGTTCACGGCACCTCTTCTTTTCAATGTCGACCACTTGCACGTTAAAGGGGGGGTACCTGAGCATCGCGACTCAGGGCTCTTACTAGCTCTCCAGCCCTCACCCTCTGGCCTTGTCCACGGCATCGCGACCTGGCATACCAGCGACGGCTGAGAAAAGCTCAAGGGCCGGGACCCGTGGACGTAGAGTGCCGGCATATAACCAAATCTGTAGGAACACATCTCAAGATACGGCCCGGTGCCAGGCGCAACCCGCCTAGAGGTAGGGCCCCGTGAGTCCCGCGCTAGCTCACGGGTGCCCAGATACACCTCACCTAGCCCTACCGTGCCATCCACGTGTCAGGGCGGGGCTGTACACGCCCCGGGGGCTCCTCCCAGAGGGGAGCCCCCTCCCACGTACCAGTGGAAGCACCATGCTCCGCGCTGGCTGACGACACTGCCGAGGAGCGGCTATGCCCGTACACATACGGAAGCGCTATGCTCCGCGCTGGTGATAAACAACTGAGGGTGGCCTCCGGGCCGCATCAACCTTAGGGAGCCCAAAGCTCAGTGTCTAGCCTCATCGCAACGCCTCCCCTCGGGAGCACCGCGCGAGGGGGCTAGGCACGGCGGCTACGACTGGGTCACGCCCAGGCGTACGCCACCCAGCCAGGCCCCTCGGGCCTGGTTCGTCGCGCGTCTCTCCCTGAGCGGAGCCAAGGTATGAAGGCCGTTTGAGCGTCAAGGGGGACCCCTGAGCATCGCGACTCAGGGGCCTAACTGGCTCCGTAGCCCCTCACTCCTTAGTTCCGAAAGGCTATGCTGGGTGAGGTACGCGCGGGGCCGGGCTCTGCAGACGTAGAATGGTGGTGTCACTCGCATCTCACCTCATCGCCCGCTATTTGCGCGTCAAGGGGGACCCCTGAGCATCGCGACTCAAGGGCCTAACTGGCTCCGTAGCCCCTCACTCCTTAGTTCCGACAGGCTATGCTGGGTGAGGTACGCGCGGAGTCGGGCTCTGCAGACGTAGAACAGAAGATACACCTACATCACACTTCCCTACTTGTTGTTCGTGCGCCAAGGGGGACTCCTGAGCATCGCAACTCAGGAGCCTAACTTGTCACGTAGCCCCTCACTCCTTTGGTCCCGTCCTGGTTTCCGGTCGGGGCTAATGTTGGGTGAGGTATGCGCGCAGCCGGGCTCTGCCGGCGTAGAACACAAGCAAGTAGGGAGGAAAAGCATAAAACTCAAAGAATTTGAAAGCAAATATTACAGTCCATATTGTCGTCTCAGTACCAAACGTAAGCTTAGATGCCTCCTCGAGGCGTGATGCATGTGCAGGAAGTAAAAGAAGAACAGGAGCGACAGCGGAGTCACTCGTCGGCGGTGGGGCAGCGTGGAGTGGCCTCGCTTCATGGAGCAGTAGGGCCCACAGCGCCCTGCTTCGGCTTGGTGCTGAAGGCCCAGAACTTCCCCAGCAGCGCCTCCGCGCGCCCCTTCACGGCTTCGACAGCAGCGGCAACACCCTCGCCACTCACCGGCTCCAACAGGCCGTCGAGGTCTGCGCTGGGATCGCGAAGGTAGATGTGGGCGAAGACCCGCGTCAGCACAGCAGAGGACAAGACTCGCGCCTCGGCCTCGGCCGTGGGGCCGAGGCCAAGGGCGACATCCCGAAGGGCACGAACCAGGAAGGGAAGCAGCTGGGCGGGGCCGTCCTCGGCACCGTCCAGCAGGCTCTCCAAGCCTCTCTCGTAGAGCGTCTTCAGCGAAGCACGGGCCTCCTTCTCCATGTCCGCGAAGACCACGCGATCCTCGGCAAGGACCCGGGCCTTGCGGTCCAGCTCGGCCTTCGTCACCTCCAGCTCCTTCTTCAGCGCGCCTAGGCGGTCGCTGCGCTTCTTGAGCTTGGCCTCCCGATCCTCGATGGCCGCATCGCGAGCCTTCGCGCCTTCTTCCTGCTCTTGGCGAAGGCGGACCTCCCTCACGAGCTGGTCTTGCAGGCCCTGCAGCTTGTCCTCCAGCTCCTTGCAGCGACCACGGACTCCAACCACCTCTCCCAGGGCCGCGTCTCGGGCATCCTTCGCCTCGAGAGTGGCCTCCCTCTCTCCGTCACAGGCCGTCGAGGCCTGAACCAGCGGATCCACCCCGAAGCCAGCTCCAGGCGCCCGGCCACCAGGCGAGGGTCGGCGCCAAGAAGATCCTGCCGCAGCCTGTCCAGTTCAGCAACGGCACGCTCCAAGACGGCAGAAGAAGACGTAGAAACATCGTCACGCTCTGAGGCAGCAGGAGGAGTTGGGGAAGCAGCGGTCAGTGGAATGGGAGGAGAAGGTAGCGGCGACGAGACCACAGCATCCTGAGGCGGAGTCTGCTGCACCCCGACGACCGTGGTGCCGGCAGCAGGCAGGGGCACCTCAGGAGTCACCTGGGCCACGGGGGCTGGGCTCGCCCAGCCAGCTCGGCTAGGCCGCGCAAGGATGACCGGGCAGGAGAAGCCCATGCGTCACAGCCGCCCTCCCCCGCAGGCGGAGGCGTTGCCGCGGATGGGGCCTCGGGAGCCCCCTTCGGCTTCTTCGCCGCGGGCGCCAGCCTATCCAAGAGAAGCGAACATCAAGCCTCAGTGGTAGAACAAGAAACAAAAGACGAAGGATCAAGCACTTACGGGTCGTCGCTGGAGAACTCGAGCAGCCTCCGACCATACTTGAAGCCAGAAAGCTGGGTGGAGGGATCAGCCTCAGGCGCAGAGGGCGTGTCTGCGGACCGCCCCGGAGCCGAGGCAGACCCACGAGGAATGAGCCCGGTCCCGCCCTTCTTCGGGATCGGGGGTGAGCTCCCGCTACCCATCACGTCGTCGACCTCATCATCATCGCTTGACAAAAGGCGGAGAGTACGGGACTTGCGCCGGGGAAGGGGAGCCCTCGACTCTCAGTCAGTTGCCTCTGAGTTAGGGCCCTCCTCCCGCTCCTCTTTGCCCTCCTCTCTGCTGGAGTCGCCGGAAGACACGTCCACCAATCCCTCTGGAGCCACCGCGGGAACGGGTCCGTCCCCGTTGAAAACGGGCATGGACTCCACCAACTGCTTCCAGTCGTCGTGAAGGAACAAGGGCGCAGGCGCGCCATCCAACCTTGCCACCTCGCCCCCGACCAGGGATTGGAGAACCGTGGCCAAATCCTCGTTGCCCAAGGCCGCAGGGCTCGGATGAGGCCTCCACATCGGAGGTGAGTACCGCCTAAGCGGAGCCATTTGGTGCTCCAGGAATTCCCTCAGAAGTGACGCGCCGGTCAGCTTCACCGCCGCCGTGCCGGCCAGCTTCAAGTCCGCGTCCATGTTCTCCAGTACCAGCTTCGCGCGAGGGTCCGTGAGCTCCGCTCGGCACCAGTCGCTGGAGCTCGCGGGCTGCTCCGCGGGCAGGATCAGCCGAGGGTGGATGCGCCCGGCATCTACCAAGACCCACTTTCTCTTGAAGCCCTCAATCCTCTTCCCGGGATTCGAGATGGCAATGGCGCCGCCGTATGCGACGAAGCTCGCGCATGCGGAAGGAGAACCACGGGTGACCCGGAGGGAGAAGTAGTGGCGCAGCAAGGCCACCGAGGGCTGCACCCCCACATGAGCCTTGCAGTAGTAGGCGAAGATCGCTAGAAGAAGGATGGAGTTGGGGTGGAGATGCAGAGCTTGTAGGTTGTAATGGCAGAGGATAGAGAGGAAGAACTCGGAGAAAGGAGGCACCAAGCCCGCAGTAATGGAGGTTACAAAGAGAGGGTAGAAGGTGCTCCCTCGGCCCTCGGGGGTGGCGGAGCCGACCTTGAACACCTGCGCCCCGTCGATGCCCTGCGCCGCCGCCATCCGGCGCAGCCGAGCAAGGCTCGCCTTCGACACATTGGGCAAATCCAGAGCCGGTGAGAACCAAGCTTCGGCAGGAGGCTGACGCGGCGCCATGTCTTCCTAGGTCACACAGGGGAGCAGATCTGGGAGTTTGGAGGAAGGAAGGAGAGGCGCAAGAAAGAGGACCTGGGCAGCGACATGAGAAAGAGAAGAGCAAAGCCTGGGCAGACGCCGCGCCTTTAACCAGCGCGGTTGCGGAGGCGCTCACGTCCAATCAACCGCCACGCGATGCCCAAGGCCGCAGGCTGTTAGGGCCCTCGGCGCTTCGCCCTTGCCCCTTCGCCTCTCAGCACGGCCAAGTCCGGGCGCGCCTTGGGCCTGGGGGCTACTGTCAGCGTTTTGGGAACGGGGGTCCCCAGACTTGCCTGCCTGCGGCCTGCGGCGTGGCTCAAAGGAGGGCCGGCACGGCCCATCTTCATCAACACAAGACCCAAGACCCTCGCGAGGGGCCAAGCCTCGCGGAGCGGACGACACGGTGCTTCCTCAGGCGCGGCCTCATCAGGCTGGCTCATGAGGAGGCGGAGAGATCAAGGCAAGGAACCTCGCGAGGTGCCCATGACGCAAGCCATGACGACCAGGGGCGCCAGGCGGGCGCAAGCCCACTCAGTGTCCTCCCTTTCCTCTTTGGTGCAAAGGGGGCAAGCGTAGGCGAGAGGATCAAGCAAAGGCATCCATTTCGGTGCAACAAGACCAAGACCAGTCCAACGGTGGGAAGGAGGTCATCGTGGAGCCCAAGACGGCGTCACCACAGGGCCTTTGGCAGGCGAGGACCAACTTTAGTCAGGATAAGTGTACTAGATGTTCCCCTTCAAATTGGCCAATTGTTGGCGCCCTTCCCGCTCAATATTTGGGAAGAGGCCCAGGGCCTTTGCCTATAAATAGGACTAGCCACTCCCAAGGTAGAGGAGGAGGTACGGGGTATCAAGAACCCGAGTAAGCGGAGACGATCAGAGAGTGAGTGAGAGAGAGAAGGGCGGCTGAACTCCACCAGCAGTTCATCGTCCCGGCTAGAACACGCCCTCGCGAGGCTGTTCTCCCCTGTACTGTTCATCATCATCAGCCCAAGAGGCAATCCAGCCACCACACTGGAGTAGGGTATTACACCACATCGGTGGCCCGAACCAGTATAAACCCTGTGTCTTTTGTGTTGTTCTTTGAGTAGTTAGATCCTTGCGAGACGGAGAGGTAGAGGGCACAATCTCCGCGCGCACCCCAGAGTTCGAACCTCAAGGGTCTGCCGGAACTCGAAATCCGACAACTAACTCTCAACTTCGTCAACTCTAGCGGAGTCAATGTGCAACCATGGCCAGGGAGCGGTGGACTGTTCGAAGAATTGTCCCATAGAAGAACCTTCTCCTCGAGGATGCATGGAAGACCAACAAGCATGGCCTTTTCCAAAGCCTGTTTAAGGAGTGTCTTGAAAAAGTTGGTGCAGGAAGCACCGAGTCTTGCGGCGGTGAGGACGTCGGAGCGGCGTGCGATTTGTCCCAGAGAATCGTCGTCCAAGGTCTCCCTGCCCCGACGAGGAGGAGAACCGCTTGGCGAATCCATGGCAGCAGCGACGAACTGCCTTCTCTTCGGGGGGAGGGGAACTGGTGAGCAGGAGATAAGAGCGTATTAACCGCAGGGCCTCGTCCCTTCCAACTATAGATCGTTCCTCAGCAAAGGGGTGAGGCTATTATTTACTACTCTAAATAATATCACTAGTAAATAATAGCACTAGTAAGAAATTTTTGGCACTAGGTAGTAGTTTTTCGTACCATGGAGTACTAGTACTAGCATTATGGAACGTTATGGGATTGCATTATACTGTAAATAATAGCACTAGTAAGAAATTTTTGGCACTAGGTAGTAGTTTTTGGCGTGGATTAAGAAATTTTGGGTATGTTTTTGCCATTTTTTGTACACGCCAACTAGTGTCAAAAAACGTTGTACATTATGTGACGGAGGAGTACGTACTCGTACTGTAGCAGTACTAGTACTACTTTTCTCAACTACTCCTCAAAAAAGCACCCAATTAATGCTCTTGTTTTCCTCAAAAAACTATGTTTACCAATGCATTAATTGCAATGCATGCATGCATAAATTACATTCATTGGTCAATTTTCAATTAATACTTGCATGCAATGATTTAATGCACCTTGGAATCTGAACATGTGGTGGGAAACAACCAAATTGAGCCTTATAAAATGGAAAAACTAAAATATTGAGATGAGCCATATAAACCGGAAAGGAGGGATTACTGTACTTCTAGTCTAGTCTTGTATAGTACTCTTGAATCTCAGGGCCAAGGAGCTATAGTTGGAAGTGGAGGGTACTACTGTTCTCTAGAACCATCGCTGTACTATCAATGCAGGGGAAGTACACCTGCGTAGTGGCCTAGTGGGTACTCTCGGTGCTCTATTCAACCGCTCCTCTCATGTAGCTGGCCTACTCAGCCGCTCCTCTCATGCACACACTAGCAGCCTGTTTATCAGCGACGGTTACTGGGGGGCAGAACATTTGAGTTATTTGATACAGCGAGACTAGGCTTTTCGCTTCCATTTGTGGAGGTGTAATGGATCTCGTCGAACTTTGTTAGTAGTTCCTTCTTTATGAATGAGATGAAGCAAAGCTTTTGCCTCCGTTTAAAAAAACACGTCAAGAGGAATTTCTTTTATAGTAGAGCCGATAATGGAGTGAATTCCATGCATGCAACGCCACAAGCTACAGAGTAGTAGTAGAGCACTTTACGTACAGAGCCATATTGCACAATTCCCAATGCCCCGCCAGGCTTTTCCGGCTCCTCGGGCTTAATTGAGAGGCGCTAGTTTAAATATGCTACTAGCTGGAAGCTGCAAGCGAGGTGCGGCTAGGGTGAGCACGCGAGCCAAGGGATGCTGCGAAGGAAAACCCGTTCACGTGGCTAGGCTGTCTAGTGCACCCAGATTGTGGGGCCGCATGTCCGTTTGACTTCAAAACTCAAACTACCCGTGTAAAATATTGGCTCGCAGTGAAGTGTAGTAGTATAGTATTTTTTTTAAAGGCCGCCGTGCGTTCGGCCGGGATCGAACCCACAAAACGAGGTATACACTCCCGCGACCACTAGTAGTACTCGTTGGAGTATTACGGAACCTAGAATCGCCTTTTGTCGCTAGTAGTACGTACATTGTTCCTTACAAGAAACCCCTAAGAGCATGGTTAATAGTATAGCCAGTCGCTGGCTATAAGCCAGTGCCATGTCATCTACAGCCCATCTTATAGTCAACATGTAGTAGTAGTTTATTTCTTATAGCCCGCTGACTCAGCTCTATTGTACTTGCTCTAATAATGCAAGAAACCACTAAAATGCCAAGAAACTACTACCACTTGCATACGTGGCAGACTTAAGATAAGACTACCTTATCAACCATTGTACATGCTCTTACCAACAAAAATCCTCGAGTGACCTCCTACCTCCAGCCCGTCCACCTAGTCATCCTCGGCCATGGGACGCAGCTACCGCCGCCGGCAGAAGGCAAGGTCAAAACCACCGGCGGTGCGGAGCCCATGTTGCGGCAGCCCGGATGCCAGCTCCGTCCAGCGCTCGCGGCCGCTAGCTAGCCAAGATAGCTCCGTCCAGCTGCTTGTCTGCAAGGTTTGCTAGCTAGATTGGCACGGCAGCACGACGGCTTGCTCGCGCGCGCCGCGCTAAGGCTAGCCATCTAGCTCGAGCGAAGGCCAGCGCGGCGGCTTGCTCGCTCGTGAGTCACGCTCAGGCCAGCCTGCCAACCCATGCGGAGGCCAGCACGGCATCCGGCCCGTCCGGCGGAGCGGCGGCAAACTCGCTCATCACCGGCGCCACCGACGAACACGCATCAGTACTGTTTGAAGTAATGTTCAGGAAAAATAATGATTTGAGGGGGAATAATAGGATAGAAGGTCAGATGTGGGTCCCTCGTGTCAACGGTCAAACAAAATGTGTTGGTTTAAGCTGCATTGTCAGCACAGACATGTGGGCCAACCCTGTCATTAATGGGTTAAAACGATCCTAATCGGTAGGAGTACTAGGTAGTTTTTGGCGTGGATTAAGAAATTTTGGTATGTTTTTGCTATTTTTTGTAAAATAGATTCCTCCTAGGGCTGGTTGAAAGTGGTAGTTTTTTGTTAAATACTCTACATATTGTAAGTAGGAGTGAAAGTTAAGCTTTGGAAGCCAATAAGCAAGGCTAGTTACATAGTGCATATGTGTACATGATTGAAAGTAAATATCAACCATGACTAATATCTTGATGGAAAACTCGAAACTATGGAATACTAGGAAAAGAAATGCATGGTTGGAAATACTAGCAATGTTCATGTCCATTGCAATGAATCATAATTAGAATAATACTTATTCACAAACTTGGTACAAAACACTATAATTTTGATATACATATGTCACTAGAGATATATTATGTTTCAATTAGAATATATTCCTTGGGCTGTTTTGGTGAGGTCAGGGAGGGATGTGGTTGGTTTTAAGATACTAATTATGGGTTTTTCTGCAAATTGGTAGACAAGTGGGATGTTGGTGAGAAAAGGCAACAACTTACGTCACAATCGTTAGATGTAGATCTAATGGTCAGAAACGACGGATGGCAGACACACCAGCATCACCAACTTAGTCTTGTGTAGGAGTACTAGCAAGATCCGTGCTTTGCACGGAACATCAAGATGCATTTTCTTATAAAACACTTGTTGTGATTGACCCTTGCGGGAGTAATCCCATGTGTAAAAACTAATGATATCTCGAGAAATATGAGATAAGGTGAAGAGGAGTGGGGTGTGGTGGTGGTCGGACTGAGCGGAGGCATGGGGATTGACAACGCCGGCAGCGGCCACCACGCCAGTTTGTTCCAGAGGCTTCCTTTATTAATTGCTCAACAATGAGGTTTGTTGGAGATAAGGATGAACGAGGGAAGGCCTTGTCTGCAAATGTGGAGAGGGGTGCGGGTATCTTTTAGTTTAATTTCCATCCGTCAGATATAGATCGGACGGTCTATATTGCAAGACGGCACACGTACCATCATCACCAACTCGGTTTTTTAAAGAGAAGAAATATAAGTATGGAGATACAAACGTATTGTCGATACTTGCTTCCGTAAACTAGCATCTACATTCTATTCAACGCCTCAGCATGTGGGGCCTTAGCACAATGACTTCTCGACTGTGTAAAACGAATATTTTCCCGTCGCCGACAAGGATGGGGTGACGGCGACACGCTTTTTGGCTTGCTCTAGTCCTAGTAGTCATACTAGGTGGTCTAAGCACGTGTAGATTTATTCTTTTTCACGTCTCGTGTTCGCCGTACTGCCACGACTGTTCGTGAATAGACGGTAAGTTATTCATGGGGAAACCCTTGTTGAGCGTGTTTGACAGAGAGAGAGAGAGAGAGTGTGTGCGTGTGTGATATGTTAGAGACTGAGGCAATGCTAACAGATTCTTTGTGTCTATGTGTGTGGAGGATAGAGAGAGACATGTACATGGGGCTTTGTGTTGTCTAACGTGGAGACACATATACATAATTAGAGAGTGAGTGTGTGAGATACACATGCGGACATGAGGAGATATGAGGATCCATGTAAATGGGTGTTTGTGCATGTCTGTGTGTGTTTGTGCACGCGTTTGTGTGTGATAGGCAGAGAGTGTATGTGGAGTAGAGAGACCACTGATTATGTAAACCTAGTGAGGGAGTCCTGGATTAGGGGGTGTTCGGATAGCCGGACTATACCTTCAGCCGGACTCCAGGACTATGAAGATACAAGATTGAAGACTTCGTCCCGTGTCCGGAAGGATCTTTTGTTGGCGTGGAAGGCAAGCTAGGCGTGCGGATATTCGAGATCTCCTACCATTGTAACCGACTCTGTGTAACCCTAACCCTATCCGGTGTCTATATAAACCGGAGGGTTATAGTCCGTAGGACAACCATCATCATACACAATCATACCATAGGCTAGCTTCTAGGTTTTAGCCTCCTTGATCTCGTGGTAGATCCACTCTTGTACTACCCATATCATCAATATTAATCTAGCAGGAGTAGGGTTTTACCTCCACCGAGAGGGCCCGAACCTGGGTAAAATAAAGTGTCACTTGTCTCCTGTTACCATCCGACCTTGACGCACAGTTCGGGACCCCCTACCCGAGATCCGCCGGTTTTGACACCGACATTGTGCTTTCATTGAGAGTTCCTCTGTGTCGTCGCTTCTAGGCCCGATGGCTCCTTTGATCATCAACAACGATGAGGTCCAGGGTGAGACTTTCCTCCCCGGACAAATCTTCGTCTTTGGCAGCTTCGCTATGCGGGCCAATTCGCTTGGTCATCTGGAGCAGATCGAAAGCTACGCCCCTGGCCATCATGTCAGGTTTGGAAGCTTAAACTACACGGCTGATATCCGCGGAGACTTGATCTCCGACGGGTTCGAGCCACAGCCAAGCGCGCCGCACTACTTCGAGGGGCATGATATAGCTCTGCCTCCGAATAGTACCCTGGAGGCCGCACACGCTCCGGCCCCGATCCTTGACTCGGAGCCCGCTGCGTTCTCCGAGGATGAACGGTTGGACGTCACCTCGGGGGCTGCGATCTCAAAGGCAATCGAGCCGAATGCCAGCCCCGTACTCCACACGGGCAAGGAATCCAAGGAGCCGGACTCTTCTCCGAACTCCGAGCCTTCCGCGCCCCTGCCGATCGAATCAGATTGGGCGCCTGTAATGGAGTTCACCGCCGCGGACATCTTTTAGTGCTCACCTTTCGGTGATATCCTGAGTTCTCTCAAGTCTCTCTCTTTATCAGGAGAGCCCAGGTCGGACTATGGTCTGCGAGGTTGGGATTCGGACAACGAAGAAATTCAAAGCCCACCCACCACCCACTTAATAGCCGCTGTCGACGATTTAACCGACATGCTTGACTTCGGCTCCGAAGACTTTGACGGTATGGACGACGAAGGAGAAGACGAACAAGAACTAGCACCTGTAGGGCGCTGGACCGCCACCTCGTCATATGACATATATATGGTGGATGCTCCAAAGGATGCGGATGGCGATGGAACAGCGGAAGACGACAACTCGAAAAAACCGCCAAAACGCCGGCGCCAACGGCGCCGCTCCAAATCCCACCACAGCTGAAACGGTGATTCCGGCACGGGAGATAATACTACCCCGGATAGCGCCGAAGAACACCAGAACCAGCAAGATTCGGCGCAGGAAGATGGAAAAGCCAGCCCTCAGGAGAGAGCGGTAGAGCAAGAGGTTGAGGATGATAACTACATGCCTCCCTCCGAAGACGAGGCAAGCCTCGACGACGACGAATTCGTCGTACCATCAGACCCCGCCGAACAAGAGCGTTTTCAACGCAGGCTTCTAGCCACGGCCAACAGCCTAAAGAAAAATCAGCAACAGCTTAGAGCTTATCAAGATTTGCTAGCTGATAGATGGACCGAAGTCCTTGCGGCCGAAGAGTATGAACTCGGGCGCCCCTCCAAAAATTATCCTAAGCGCAGGCCGCTACCCCAATCAGAGGGGGAAGCATATGACATGGCAGACCGGCCACCCCGTGGCCGCGATAGAGAGGCCTGTCGAACCCTTAAGCAAGCCATGCCCCGGTGCCGTTCAAATAAGGCAGGGGAAAACGAGCCAGACCTGCGAGACGTACTGGAGGATAAAGCAAAGCAAACAAGATCGATCTATGGATCGCGCGGACGCCCGACGACACGCGATGATCTTCACTCCGGACACAATAAATCCGGCCAGGCCGAACACAGCAGGCACAGCTCTTCCGAGCTGCGTCGTGACATAGCCCAGTACAGACCCACTATGCTTCACAGATGAAGTAATGGATCATAAAATCCCAGAGGGTTTTAAACCCGTCAATATCGAGTCGTACGATGGTACGACAGATCCGGCAGTATGGATTGAGGGTTATCTCCTTCACATCCACATGGCACGTGGCGATGATCTGCACGCCATCAAATACCTACCCCTTAAGCTTAAAGGACCAGCCCTGCACTGGCTTAACAGCCTACCAGCGGACTCAATCGGTTATTGGGAGGACCTGGAAGCCGCATTCCTCGACAACTTTCAGGGGACCTATGTGCGGCCACCGGACGCCGACGACCTAAGCCACATAATTCAGCAGCCAGGCAATTCTGGACACGGTTCCTAACAAAGAAAAATCAGATAGTCGATTGTCCGGACGCAGAGGACCTAGCAGCCTTCAAACATAACATCCGCGACGAGTGGCTTGCCCGGCACCTGGGACAGGAAAAGCCGAAAACCATGGCAGCCCTCACGACACTCATGACCCGCTTTTGCGCGCGCGAAGATAGCTGGCTAGCTCGCAGCAACAACTTATCGAAGAAGCCCGGTAATTCGGATACCAAGGACAAAAGTGGCAGGTCACGTCGAAATAATCAAAAGCGCCGCGTTAGCAGCGACAGCAATGAGGATACGGCAGTTAATGCCGGATTCAGAGGCTATAAATCCGGTCAGCGGAAAAAGCCATTTAAAAAGAATACCTAGGGCCCGTCCAGTTTGGACCGGATACTCGACCGCTCGTGCCAGATTCATGGCACCCCTGAAAGGCCAGCCAATCACACCAACAGGGATTGTTGGGTGTTCAAGCAGGCAGGCAAGTTAAGAGCCGAACACAAGGACAAGGGGCTGAACAGCGACGACGACGAGGAGCCCAGGCCGCCGAACAACAATGGACAGAAAGGGTTTCCCCCACAAGTGCAGACGGTGAACATGATATACGCGACCCACATCCCCAAGCGGGAGAGGAAGCGTGCGCTATGGGACGTATACGCGATGGAGCCAGTCGCCCCAAAGTTCAACCCATGGTTCTCCTGCCTCATCACTTTCGATCGAAGGGACCACCCCACTAGCATCCGTCACGGCGGTTTTGCCGCACTGGTCCTCGACCCAATCGTGGACGGATTTCATCTCACAAGTGTCCTCATGGACGGCGGCAGTAGCCTGAACCTGCTTTATCAGGATACAGTGCGGAAAATGGGCATAGATCCATCAAGGATCAAGCCCACAAGGACGACCTTTAAAGGCGTCATACCAGGTGTAGAGGCCAATTGCACAGGCTCGATAACAGTTGATGTGGTCTTCGGATCTCCGGATAACTTCCGAAGCGAAGAGTTAATCTTCGATATAGTGCCGTTCCGCAGTGGCTATCAGGCCCTGCTCGGACGAACCGCATTCGCTAAATTCAATGCGGTGCCGCACTACGCATATCTCAAGCTCAAGATGCCAGACCCTCAAGGAGTAATTACGGTCAGCGGAAACACAGAACGCTCCATCCGTACGGAGGAGCACACGACGACCCTCGCAGCAGAAATACAAAGCAGCCTTTCAAGGGAACTCTCCAGTCCGGCCGTTAAAACACCGGACAATGCAAAGCGCGCCCGGAGTAACCTGCATCAAGACCACCTGGCACGATCAGAGCAAGCATAGCAATACGGCCCCGACCCCAGCCATCGCAACATAGCGGAGCAAGTACCTCGAGTACATAATTACGCCCTTAAAATTCCATGGGCACAGGGGGAGGGGCACATTAACGGCATGCCTACAACACGGCGTCAAACGTACTAGGGGCTGCCGGATTTTTCTTTCTTACCTTTTTTTTTACCTTCAGGACTCCATACTCTGGATAACCTGTTCGGCATTGTTGCCGCACAGACGATGCAAGATCCAGGAAAGCAGACAAAGCTACGCCGCATTCCAGAACTCTCAGGTGGTCTCTATTTCGAGTGAAATATCTGTTTCTAAATTCCTCGGCCTGTGCCTGGTCAGGACATGTTAAATAGTCTAATATCTTTTTCGCTCATCGCAATACTTGTATCGTTCGGCCTTGATAGATAGCCTCTTTATAAAACAATGCATATCTTTTGTCTATTTTTTGAATTATCCTCTTTTGAATATATATATATATATTTATTACATAACATGGTAGCACCCGTACACCATGGTACGACAACCATGCCAGGGGCTTCATTACCCTTTTATCTGGTGTGAAAAGTCCATACACTTTAACAAGTGCGGCACCCCGAACTTATAGCACTATATGCATCGGCTCCGAGTCATGATTTTGGTCACATGTTGGGTTTGACCGGCTCCTATATTTTGGTGCCTTACGTTCCACTATATCGGCTAAGGTAGCACTAGGAGAACCACTGCGATTGTGCCCCAGATCAGGTGGGCTGAGCACCTCAGTGGAGAAAGCTAAAACAGACTGTCATGATAAGGCATGAGACCGGTCGCTGTTCGAGAGGTTTTTCGAGTCCTTAAAGGCTTATGCCGCTTTGAGCGAGGAGCTGGCTATGTCCGGCCAAAGGCGTGGATAGCGCCCCGAATTCGGCCTTCCGAACTAGGGGCTTCGCCGAAATTTAAAATTATAACGTTCTATGGCTAAGTGAGAGTGTTCAAGCATTATAGTCCGATTGCCTGGTTCGTTGTGCTGAGCGCCTCCCTCGAAGGACCCAACTATGGGAACAAGAGCCCTCAGGTTTATCCCGACCCCTGCACTAGTGGCATGGGGGCAGAAGCCGACGACTGGCCATCTCTCAATTTTTGGATAAACGGCCGCGCAGAAAATAATATTTTAAATTAAATAAGCATTGCTTTGCGCATATGAACAAGTTTTCAGCGCACATGATACAAACGAGTGAGTTCACTCAAATATTACATCTTTAGTACATTCATCCGCGACAAGGCGGGCTCCGGCAAGAACTTCCTTGTAGTAGTTCTCGGGCTTGCGATGCTCCTTCCCCTGTGGCGGCCCGTCCTTCACCAGCTTCTCTCCGTCCAGCTTACCCCAGTGTACCCTTACACGGGCAAGGGCCCTCCGGGCACCTTCAATGCAGACGGAGCGCTTGATGACCTCAAGCCGTGGACAGGCCTCCACCAGCCGCCGCACCAGCCCGAAATAGCTCCCAGGCAGGGCCTCTCCAGGCCACAGCCGAACTAATAAGCCCTTCATGGCCTGTTCGGCCGCCTTGTGGAGCTCGACCAGCTGTTTCAGCTGATCGCTTAAGGGCACATGGTGTGCGGCCTCAGAATACTGAGACCAGAACACACTCTCCGTCGAGCTGCCCTCTTCAGCTCGGTAGAATGCGGCGGCATCGGATACGCTGCGGGGAAGATCAGCGAACGCCCCTGGAGAACTCCGGATTCGGGTAAGTAATAGGTAGTTTACTTTTATATTCCTACTTTGCATTGAGAATGCATTACCCGTTGCTATCTTTTTCACCTCCTCCAACTCTTGGAGGGCCTTTTGGGCTTCGGCCTTGGCACTCTTGGCGGTCTCGACGGCCGACGCGAGCTCGGATGCTTGCGTTTTTGACTCAAGCTCCAAACCCTCATGTTTTGTCATGAGAGCTTGCAGCTCTTGCCGCACCTCGTCGACCTGAACCCCAAGCCTTTCTCGCTCGGCGCGCTCCTCGGCCATTTTCTTTTCGGCCTCTGCCAGCGCCTGCTTCAGGGTTGCCACCTCGGTTGCGGCCCCTACAATAAGCAGTACAATCCTGTTATTTCTTTCTGCAATCAAGCCTCTCTATAGGCACCTTTTTTTAGGTATTTCTTACCTTCCTTCTCCTCGAGCTGCCGTTTGGCAAGGCCGAGCTCTTGCTCGGTCCGCCCGAGGTCCTTTTTAAGGACATCCACCTGCGCAGTCAATGCGGCGGTGGATAGCAGTGAAGCCTGCATAAGCATATTTGACCTTTTTTGTTAGACTCCTGTGAAAATTACTAGATCCTCTATCCGGCTTTTCTTTCCGAACACCGAACAGAGCATCAGGGGCTACTATCTATGCGGTAAATAATTTGACATATTTTTACTTACCTCGAAGCCTGTTAGAAGGCTAGCGCAAGCTTCATTCAGTCCGCTCTTGGTGGACTGAATCCTTTGGATCACCGTACTCATAACAGTACGGTGCTCCTCATCGATGGCGGCACCCTTAAGCACCTCCAGCAGATTGTCCGGCGCCTCCGCCTGGACGGAGGCCGCCGGCTCGGACGGTTTACTCCTCTTGGAAGGAGTTCGCCCACCGCGGACCGGGACTGTCGAGTCCGGCGCGGTGTCCGGCACAAAGCCGGAGATGGAGCCCTGGGGGGGTTTCATCCCCTTTACTCCTGGGGTCCGGAGGATTGCCTTGTGGATCCTCCAGGACCATCTCCTCCTGCCCCAAAGCTTGGCGGGGCGCCACTTCGGCGTCGTCCGCCCCGCAGGGGGAGACCGCGGGCGGAACAGAGTTCACGTCCGACGAATCCAGGGAGCCGCTCGACGAATCGTCGAGTCCGGCCCGGGGCGGGCTGCATAAATTATGTTCGATATTAGGGAAAGCCGCGCATTAAAAGAATATCATGAGTCACTCTGGTATGTAAACACCTACGATGTCGCCGGACGCTTGGTTCGGTCCAGCCACTCCTCTCCGCCCTCTTCGGCGTCGTCGGAGTAGTCCGGCGGAGGGGTTTTCCTTTTCCTCGACCCCTCGGCCTCCCCTGTTGGGGCGGCCTTCTTCCTCTTTGCTCCCCTCACTGGGCGGGAGAGCTTCCTTGTTCCTCCTCCTCGTTTTCATGAGAGGAGAGCGTTGCGGACTCGTCAGATGACGAGTCCGACACCACCTTGTTTCGGGAACTTTTTCGAGTCCCGGTGGTTTTCTTCTTCTTGGCCTTCCTCTCCGGCACCACGTAAGGTGCCGGAGCCATCAGCTTCACCAAGAGAGCTAGGGCCGGGTCTTCGGGCAGAGGAGCCGGGCAGTTAATTGGTCCGGATACCTCCTGCCAAGCCTGACAAAGGTAAAGGGAGTTTAGATCCCGCATAGAGTTAATCTATGAAGAAGATCTTAACGAACCTGTCAAAGGTATAGATAGCTTACCTCGCTAGCGTTACGCTGCGAGCTGTATCCGCGATCCTCGGAGGCGGATGTGGGGGACTCGGCGCCTTTGGTCAGCACCTTCCAGACGTCTTCATATGTCGTGTCGAAGAGCCTTCTGAGGGTTTGGTGTTGCGCCGGGTCGAATTCCCACAAAGTAAAATCCCATTCTTGGCACGGGAGGATCAGGCGAACGAGCATGACCTGGACTATATTGACAAGCCGGATTGGCTTGTTCACCAGGGACTGGATGCACGTTTGCAACCCAGTCACTTCTTCCTCGTTGCCCCACGACATGCCTGTCTCTTTCCAGGACATGAGCCGCGTGGGGGGTCCGGATCTGAACTCGGGGGCCGCGACCCATTTCAGATCGCGGGGCTCGGTGATGTAAAACCACCCGGCCTGCCACCCCTTTAGGGACTCCACGAGGGAGCCATCGAACCAAAGGACATTGGCTATCTTGCCAACCATAGCGCCTCCGCACTCCGCCTGGGTGCCGGACACCACCTTGGGCTTGACGTTGAAGGTCTTGAGCCAGAGGCCGAAGTGGGGGCGGACGCGGAGAAAGGCCTCACACACGACGATAAACGCCGAGATGTTGAGAACAAAGTTCGGGGCCAGATCGTGGAATTCCAGGCCGTAGTAGAACATGAGCCCCCGGACAAATGGGTGAAGTGGAAAGCCCAGTCCACGGAGGAAGTGGGGAAGAAAAACTACCCTCTCATGGGGCCTTGGGGTAGGAAGAAGCTGCCCCTTCTCAGGAAGCCGATGCGGGATGTCCTTGGACAAGTATCCGGCTTTCCTTAACCTTTTTACTTGAGCCTCCGTAACGGAGGAGACCATCCACTTGCCTCCCGATCCGGACATTGTTGTAGAAGGTTGAGGAAGGAAGAGCGGACTTGGGCGCTGGACCTTGAGTTCGCAAGAGATGGATTGGCAAAGGAGGAAGAAGGCGTAGGTTAAAAAGGTGAATCCTTATCCCTTTATATAAGCAGGTACGGTTAGGCGTCCCCACCCACCTAATAAAACTCACTTGCCTCCCAAACGCCGTGGTAAATGGCGTGGTTGGGTTACCCACGTCCGTATTAATGAGAATCCCGTTAAAGGGGGCACATGATCTCTGCTTTGACAAGACGTGCCAAGGAAACCGCTTAGCTAAACACGCTAAGGTGGAACAATGAAAGCAACTTATATAGAAGGCTTGGTCGCAGTGTTATGATGCACTACAGAATACGTCAGCAGATTTGATTTGTGTTAATATTATTCTCTATATGGCAATATGTGGAAACTTATTTTGCAGAGCCGGACACTATTTTTTGGTGTTTATAATCTTCTTGAAGAACTTGGAGGAGGAACCCGCCTTTCAATGCTGAAGACAATCTGCGCGCCGGACTCGTCGTCATTGAAGCCTGGTTCAGGGGCTACTGAGGGAGTCCTGGATTAGGGGGTGTTCGGATAGCCAGACTATACCTTCAGCCGGACTCCAGGACTATGAAGATACAAGATTGAAGACTTCGTCCTGTGTCCGGAAGGATCTTTTCTTGGCGTGGAAGGCAAGCTAGGCGTGCGAATATTCGAGATCTCCTACCATTGTAACCGACTCTGTGTAACCCTAACCCTATCCGGTGTCTATATAAACCGGAGGGTTGTAGTCCATAGGACAACCATCATCATACACAATCATACCATAGGCTAGCTTCTAGGGTTTAGCCTCCTTGATCTCGTGGTAGATCCACTCTTGCACTACCCATATCATCAATATTAATCTAGCAGGAGTAGGGTTTTACCTCCACCGAGAGGGCCCGAACCTGGGTAAAATAAAGTGTCCCTTGTCTCCTGTTACCATCCGACCTTGACGCACAGTTCGGGACCCCCTACCCGAGATCCGCCGGTTTTGACACCGACATATAAGGGAAGGGGGGATGGTGTGACATGTGTAGTAGCGAGATAGCACGGGTGCGGGCGGGGGGAACAGACTATTTGGAAGAGACATCGTGTGTGTGTGTGAGAGGGGTGTGAGAGCGAGAGAAAGAGAGAGCTAGCGATGGAGAGAGAGAGAGAGAGGAAGAGAGGGGGCGAGAGGGGTCGTTTGTGTCCATAAATGGCGTATAGATAGGGAGGCAATGTTGATGTTGTCCGAAATTGGCCTATGAATGGAGACGCAAGGGAAGCAAGTCATCGTGTGTGTGATAGGGACTTCATGAGAGATCTAGAATAGATGGTGTAGAGAACAATGTGCGAAATCGAGAACGATTATACATTAGGGAGCTATGCAAAGAGTCACGACATATATGTCTACAGGGAAAGAGCTGGGGCGGGTCCGCATGTGGGAGAGATAGAAAGAGTAGAGTGGTGCACAAGGAGACAAAGTGTGCTTGTTTGCAGTGGGGGTGGTGTGTGAGGTGAGTGCGCGAGAACCACATAACTAGGGAGATAGCCGTTTGGGGGTGACGTTTTGTGTGTATGGGAAATATTCACTCTACATAGTGCGTGTGCTTGGGTAAGAGAGATAGCGGGAGACCTAGAGAGTGAGGGAAGAGATGTGTGCATGCCCGAGAGACAAAGTGATCGAGACCTATGTTTGGGTCCGGACTTTACAAGAGAGAGGGGTGTTAATGTGCTCGTGTGTTGGTGTTTGGGGGAGAGAACCACTTCTCTGTGTGTGTGTGTGGTGGGGGGGGGTTGACTTCAGATAAAGAGTGAGGTGTCTATATTTGAGGGACTTTAGCGTAATTGAGATATTGTGCACTCATGGTTGATCAATTTGTTTCACAGTTTGTACTATGAGATAATGATACTTTTGAATATGCGTGATATACCTTGATGTACCAGAATTACAAACCTAAGATTGGAATTTTGGAATTCGACTCCATCATTAGCTTTTGTAATTCATTTAAACGGAGGTACATTTTTAAGCCGGTATTTCGTGATTTCAAATTCATATATCAAACCTAGAGATATACACATACGGGCATGTTCAAACTTTATAATCATCCACTTTATTCATACACATATACATTTTTGCTTTTGTCATCATATTTGGGATAAACACATTTGGAATTTCATTTGCATTGGACCGTATGATTGTAATTGCTTGTAGTAGCTCAATGATCCATATTTGAATTGAATGGACAATCTAAGTTTCGAGTTGGAGACATTGATTTTCAAAACTTGCACTTTTTTTTGCATGCAGAACAAACAAATTGTCGGCCATGATATCATAGTCGGCCGTATGAGAGCAGAATACTTATAATTTTAGGCGCCAAAAGCTTTCAAACTTCCCGCTCACATCGAAATATCACGCGCCCGAAAGTTTAGCCCAGCGATATTCCTATTTTACCCCTGCCACATGAACGGAAAAGGGCTGCTTTGGTAACTCCATTGTTTTTGCCTCTTTGCCCCCAATATTCTTCCCCAGAGCCCCTCCCCTTCCCCTCCCCGACCCCCCAACCACGGCAAGCCGCCGAATCTAGTCCTCCGCCGCAGCGGTGGACCTCACACCCCGCCGGATCTACCTTCCGCACATTGGAACCCCCAACTGCCAACTCACCACTTCACCGGAGCCGCTTCAGCGACTGGCTTGTCCACCGCTCCAGATCTCCTTGACCGCCATCATGGTCCACCGCACCGGATCTGCTTAACCGGCGCCCTCGTCCACCACAGCGTAGGCCCTTCACTGACTCCCTCGTCCGCCCCTTCGCTAGCCCTTCATACAAGCCCTCGTCCGCCGCAACAGATCCGCCTCACCGAAAGCACTGTACAACGCGCCCGCTGAAGCCTTCGTCCACTGCACAGGACCCGCTCCACGGACGCCATATTCAACTCCACCGGCCCTGCTTTACCGACGCCGCAGCCTCATCAGGTTATTTCGATTTGTACTCCTTCGGTTTTTCTCTTTATCGTGCAACTGTTCACTTACCACAGATGAGCTTTCTTGTATGTCGACAGGCGCCGCAACCGTAGCACCGGAGCTGCTTCAGCGACGGCGATAGCCGGCCCAAACTCAACCGCAACACGAGCACCATCGACGATCCTTAGCTATCAAGTATGACAACGATACCCATACGCCGCCGAGAATCAGGTACTATTATCCAACGGCCGGCGCCTACATTCACTTTTCTAGCATAAGCAGCGCACCTTTGAATTTCTTCAGGGCATCATTCAGTTTTTCATGAGACGCGTTATTCTGCTTGCACCTGTAGGGCCATACTTCTGGCAGTGAACATGTTACATGTGCTAAATTACATACCAGTGCACATATAGTTAATATGCTTTAGTTTTGTTCTGATGCCACCTGTTGGTTCCATCAGACTGCTTAATGTTCTCTATGCTTAATTAAACATCAGCAAACTAGCATGTGGTTCTGCTGCTTTTTGTTCGTTTTACCCTACATTTTCTGATGCTAGCTATTACATCACTGCTCCAAGCCTCTGTTCATTACTTGTTTGTGTGTTCTTGATCTTCCCAAGTTGCATGACTAATTTGATGCTTCTATTAATTATGGAACTGCCAACGCCATCAAGCAAAATATTTGTTCTTTTGGGGCTGGCACCTCGAACAAGCATAAAAATAGAGGGAAGCAGATATACTCCCTCCGATTCTATTTACTCTATGCATAACTCTTGACCCGCATACCAAGGAGGGCACTAGTTTAATTTTTCTGGACTAATTTGCCAATTAATTAGGGCAGAGGCGGATGGGGCGGGGCACAAAAGGAAACCAATGCTAGGAATCGGATACGCGCAGACTAATACGAGAAAACCGAGAAAAAGTTATACACAAAGTAAAAAGAATCGGAGGGAGTATTGTCGTGTATGCACACACCCTTTTTTCATTAGTTTAGATGAACCATTAATGATCAATTCGGACCAGTGCATGCGATTAAAATTAATTTTACCTAAATAGATGGTGCAGAATAAACTACAACAACTAGATTTGCAACCACGGGATGCTGACGATATCTTGAAAGAACATTGTAACAGCAGCTAGGCTTCACAGCAACATATGGTAAGCCAGTGTGTTTTAGTACATGTGAAATGTAATGCGAGTGGGCTGCTTTCTTGGCTTGTGCCCTCAACGTGTAATCCTACCGAATTACAAATAGTTCAATTGTCTTCTTTGCTATATTGCTTGATTCGAATGCTTATTTGTTGTTACGCTATACTTGAGTTGGCCAATATGTCAGCAGTGCCTGTTGTACTATCGTAAAGAAATGCATGCCTATTTCATTTGAGTCCTTAACTTTTCCTCTCAACTTCATCACAAGACTTTCTTCGTAGTTTATATGAGGCCACACTGTTAAGTGCTTTCTCAGATTATTTCAACTGCTTAGATGCCTTGGCAACTTAAATATAGTGGTTGTACACTCCCTTTCAACTAGGGATGTCAACTGGGTCCGTTTTAATCCCGATTAAAGTCCACTAGTGGTATGATAGTTCAAAAGAGTTTTTTTTTTGAGGAAAATGAACTAGGGAGGTAGCAAAAACTAACTAGATGGGACTGGCGGATTTCTTTTATTTTCCACTTACATCCCTAGTTTCATCTTACCATTTTAATTTCTTTTCGGCTGATGCTGCTTCGAACCATTTAAATATAGTTTGCCATGCTCGACAATAATTCGTCCGTCGTTCACCATGTAAGCTTACTGCCTGGTTCATATGACAACTATCTCTTACTGATGTCCAGCGGAAACCTTTCAGGATGCCGTTCACACTAGGACACAATGTACAACCCCAGAATCTATTTGTGAAGTAGTGCGCCATCCATGTTACCAGATGGTAGCAGTTCAGAGGCAACACCGCCGGAGAGCAGTGTGAGCACATATATTATAGTGCTTGAGGCTCTACTAGAGGCAGAAAGAGATGGTGTGGCTGCCATGAATGAGGTAATCTTTATCTTGAGGCTGGAAATTACGTAATTAGCAACACGCATTATGCAAGCAACCCAAGAATTGGAGGAAGTAAGAATGTTGCATTTGAAGACGGAGGAGGTCCTGCTGTTTCTGCTATCTGAAGCCCAAGATAATCCCGGTTCTTCTTTAGATACCAGTTGAAATTTTCATTAGATTATTATACTTGCATGTTGTGTCATGTCTCTGAATGGATTATGTTGCAAGACCCCCTATGTTGTCCATGTGTTGTAATGATCCGAACTTTTTAGGCGAGGTAATCCTCAGTACTTGTATGATTGACATAAGGTGAACTGTTTTTCGTGTGAGCATATTGTATTGGATGAAATAACTGTTTGACTCAGAGTGTATCCAACCTACTGAATTCGAAGATCACGACATTTCTAAATCATAATCATATATAAAGGTGGAATAAATCTTTGTTGTGGTTTTGAAGAAATAAATAACAAAACGTATAATTATCTATGGATATTCGTAATCGAATACAAATTGGATTTGAATTTAGTTTGCCAGGTCCCAGGGCAAACGTGAATGCTAATTCTCCCAAGTTTTGAATGAAGCGGCTAAACACCCACTATAATTTGTGGGCTGCCCGAAGCAAGTGTTTGCGAGATGGAAATTATTGTCTACCCCTAACACTTGACATCCTTATCGACATGATTTACACTACTGTCGATAGGGGTAGACTAGTAACTTCAATCAGACGTGACACGACAGCCTCTGAGCCCATTCAGACATGGTGGGCGCCAAACGTGGACAGCAAAACACATTTGATTCAAGCTCATCCGAAAGACATGTGTCTCTTCCTCCATTTCCCCATTCATACACGGTGGGCGGCAAAACAAACTCTCCTCGTCCGAAATCGATGTAGGCTTATATTTTAAATAGGGGCAGATGTGTAACTTCCATCAGACGTGACACATCCGCCCTACCTGTCAGCCCCATTCATACACCGTGGGCGCCAATTGTGGGAAGCAAAACACCCTCTCCTCGCCCGAAATAGTTACCGGCAAATATTTGGGAGATGCGAGATTACCGTCCTATCCCCAACCGACGTGATGTCCGAAATTTTAAACGGGGGATAAGTTCGTAACTTTCCCCCATTTTAGAGAAGCGTGTCCCAAAGTTTGAGATCCCCCCTCCCCTCCATTTCCCCATTCATACACCGGCAGCGGCACGACAACCTCCGCACTGCGGCCAGCCTCCTCCGTCTGCCACCCCATCCTCCACCTTACCGGAGCCGCTACCCCTACCCCGTCGTCCACTTCAAGAGATGGACGTCTCTCATCCACGGCGCTGGACCAGGATCCTTTCATCGCCTCCTCTCGCTTCATCGGCGCCGTCGTCCACCTTGCCGTTGCCGCTCCTACGACTGCCTCATCCACGGCAATAGGATATATCCCCCGACCTGGCCTTTTGTCGTCTAAAGTCTTCTTCCCCGCCGCCGACAGCCATCGGACCCGCAGCACCCTCAACGTATCAGCATAGGCCTACATGGCGTCGCAAGAGAGCTGGTACTCTTCCATATGTGCTTAAGTTATTGATCTCACCCGGAAAATAGATCGTAATTTGTTTACTGTACTTTTCTTGTCCGTACCAAATCGTAGTGGCTAGTTGAAAGCAAACATTGGTTGCGAAGTAGCTTTGTCCGGTTTGCACCTTCAGATCCGCCATGGCACGGGCACTATACTGGTAAAGCTTATGGTTTCCCCCTTTATATTCAGTACCATCATCGTAGGTGCTTCGTGTCGTGCTAGCACTGCTCCTCAAGACCTCAACCCAAAGCTTACGTGTTGAAATACAAATTTGATATGATGCTCATATCACTAAAACAGAGAACGTTTAATTGGTCACCTAATGTTCCTATATTCGTTTCGAAAAGCATGTGCACCACCCACTGGTCCAGCTAGTTCCACATTCCTGATTTTTCTTTTGATGCTTAGGGTTTCCCCCTTTTATCTACTCTACTATAATCCGTGTAGGTGCTTTCTGTCGTACTAGCATTACTCCACCCTTCAAGCTAAACAACACAACACTCAGAAATCGAAAGCTTAGTTGTTCAAATATGATTGTGATGTGACACTGATATTTGTTAACCGACACATTTAATTGGTTAGCTAAAGGTCCCACTTGAGTTTCCAAATGCATGTCGCGACATATAGAGAGACAGCATAATTGCATTTCTTTGTCACTTGTTGACCGTACTTTCTTGTCCATACCAAATCTTAGTTGTTATTTCAAAGCAAACGTCGGTTGCTAACTACCCTTTGCACGGTTTGCAGCTTCAGATCTGCCATCCCACTGCCACGGTCAACACTGTACTCATCATGCTTATGTTTTCCCCATTTTATGATGACCACAATCAGCCTACCTAGTTCGTGTCATAATAGCACTGCTCCACCCATCGAGCTAAACAAGCTTAGTTGTACAAATTCATATATGATATTATTGCTGATATTAGTAAAACTGAGAGATGTTTAATTGGTTAGCTAAATGTCCCTACTTTAGTTTCGAAATGCATGTGAGCCACATATGGACAGACCGGAAAGAATAGTATTTCTCTGTGCGCTCTGGTTCATCATGGGTGGCCAACCGACATTGTATTAAAAGACTTGTAATATCTTCAATCTGCTTGCTCTTCTGCTCTTCTTTAAGATGATACTCTTCTCTTGCGGTCGACTGGTCAGGTAGAGTTGTTCTCCCTTAGTATATTTTGAATCTGTCAGGTCAGGTCGACTTGTTTTTCTTTACTATACGTTGAAGCTATCATCTGCGAAGTGTCATCACTTCGGGAGCTCTCATATTTTGAGTAGTAGGCCACATTATATTAATGCACACAACAAATTACAGCATGCATGGCATCTTTTAAAAGAATTGTAGAGATAGCACAAAGGGGTTTACAGGGAGGCAGTATTGGATTAGAATCACTTCTACATTACAAAGAGAATCTCACTTGTTTTTATGTTTTCATGCATGTCAGATATTGAACATTATCAAAATGAATATGAGAATGGGCGCACGAGAGGAATATTGCGGAATGATCCATTGGCTATCAAACTTCGCATGGTGGAGGATGGCCTATCTTATTCACCCATCAAGGTGCTTGCTCTAACTTTGCAAAGTTGTATTGGTCGCACATATTTTGCATCTGACCTCTTGCATTACTTCTACTTTGTTACACCATCTGCTTAGTTTAAGCATCATATATGAGTATATGCCATACCTATCCATTTTCTGTACCTATTCCATGTGTCGTCACACTATGTTTTTCCAGTCAGATGTTGTTCTTTCGTAATAGGTGTCCAAAAGGAAGAGGGTGAGTGCAGGTCGTCAAGGAGTACAAACTAGGTATTTGGAAAAGGTAGTGATACCTGTTAAATCAGATAGATCAGCAGCCACAGAAAACACAGGCCCAATTGTACCACACTTTACCCCTACTCCAGTGGCCAAACCCCTTTTAGAACTGCTGGGAGCCTAGCGTCAGGTACTGTCTATGATATCAATTCAAAATTTGAACTCCTAAATTTCTGCTTGTGCCTTACCTTCTCTCTTGTATGAAAACTAATTTCAGATGAATCTCCTTGCTCGAAGGATCATACGATCTCAAAACAATAATGGGCTCTGCATTGCTCTTGTCAGTACCTCTCTCCCTTTTGCCTTCTAACGCTGTACTTAATTAATTGCTATTTGATTATGTATCATCAGTATGCACCTGAGCTTCATTATCCTCTGTTTCTTCCAATATTATTTGATCTATATTTACTCTTTGCAAAATGTAGAATAATGGCAACGCTTATAAAGAATTTTCTTTGGGGAATTTATTGAATTATCCTTCCATCAACATGGAGAAGGGCTTTGTCCAGTCCGTGTTAACATGCAATTTAAGTTCATCCTTCTCAAGCCTTCATACTTTGTTCTAGTATAGATTAGGATAGGCATCATTTCCTCCACTGCTGTTTGCTTTGCTGTTTACATCTGATTGGATGTTTGCAACAACTAGCAGTTTCAAATTGTAGTTGTAAAAATATGTTCCTTATGCAGAACAGATCCATTTATTTTCTTATATAATTGTGAAACCTGTTACGTGTCTCCTTGTTTCTTTTTCAGACTCGTATCTCTTACGCCAGGCAGAACTTTAGGAAAGATAGTAAGACAAACCATTTTGAGGACAGCGAGATGACCCCAAGGTCCTGTCTTGATGAAGACAGTGAGTTGAAGCTACTCACGAGCAGGTGTGAGACAACCTCTATGCAGTCGCTGCCTCAATCAGTTCGACTTCTTCAGTCTCAACTTAAAGCGGAAAGGCTTGCTTCAGCTCAGCTCCGACTTGAAGTCAAAGATGCAATGAAGATGTCAGAGGACTGCCGTGCGCACCATGATGCCTTAAATCTAGTGTTGATGCATCTATCATTGACACAACTGAGGTCTACTCAGCTTCTTCAGCTCTTTGGGGGGGGGGGGCCGACCTGGCCAGGCCTAGTGCCTTCTGAAGTGCTCTCAGTTTTGTATATTCTTTTGTCGGCGCGTTTATTTGCACTGGTGGCGAACTTTGATGCCTAGTGGATGTAATATGTGTGATAGCCGTGATAGCCTAGCTTAAGTTGCTTGCTTATTTATTTCCTTGTTGTCTTGTTTATTTGTTTGCTTCTAGTCATTGCAGTTCTTTTTCCTCGGTTTGCTAGTGGCCGCATTAACCTATTTTTTAAAACTAGGCCACAATAACCATGGGCTAATATTTACTGTAGTGACACTGGGCCTCCTACGGGCCGTAGAAACAGTGGGCCTTCTACGGGCCGTAGAAACAATGGGCCTTCTACGGGCCATAGAAACAATGGGCCTTCTACGGGCCATATCATCAATGGGCCTTATACGGGCAGTATGATCGATGGTCAAACATGGGCCAATAATAGGCCGCATTATGGCCGTAAACGGGCTAGAGTTGGAATCATCCGTTCATGGGCCGACCATAACGGGCCATCGTTAATAGGACGTATTTGATGATGCATTGAAAACGGCCCAACGTATTAACGGACCACAAACGGGCCGACTGTAACCACGGGCTAAATTTGGCCCACAAGCAGAAAATGACAGTAACGGGCCGTAAGTAAACGAATGCTGGAAATGAGCCCAAGAATAAATGGGCTCTGAGAAGGCTGAAAGATAACATGGGCTGGAAACGACCCAATGGAATAACGGGCCGTTAATGGGTATAAAGTGATACACTGTTCATCACAGGCCAGTTTTACCACGGGCCATTAATGGGTGTAAAGTGATACACTGTTCATTACAGGCCAGTTTCACCACGGGCCGTTAGTAGGCCAAGAGTTACATAGGGCCTCATATGGACCGAAAGACGTCATGGGCCATACATGGGCCAGAAGTGAAAATGGGCTGGAATCATATTGGATGGCCCAGATGACGCTACTGGGCCTAATTTGGATAGGGCATAATGGGCCTTGGGTTAGCGGGCTGTAAATGGGCTATATTCGAACAGGCCGTTAACAGGCTTTCCATGGGCCGGCCCGCCGGCTTTTGACCAAGTCAAATGGGCTGGCCTTTACACAGCAATGGGCCTCTGTTGGGCCGTGCCACGTATCAAAGTATCATAGGCGCCTATCTGACCCACTAACGAGCTGACACGTGTTTCGTCCGGCCAATAAGAATTTTACACGTGGAAATTTCCCATTGGTCGGGGCTGTTAACGGGTTATCGGATCCAAAACCCGACCCGATAGCTTGACGGCGTTCCATTACGGTGGATGCCACATGTTGGTCACCCTTGACGAAAGCACTTCTGTGACGCGTGATTTATCGTCATGGAAGTGGACACTTCCGTGATGATAATTTTGGTAATGTCATGGAACACTTCTACGACAGCACAGGTATGACTATCTTGATTCTGTCATAAATTTGTCATGGATGTACATGCATGACAAAAAAATCGACCTACTGTGACAAACACGTATCATCATGGAAGTGTATTTTTTTGTAGTCTTGTTGGCGGCATCTTGGAGAGCTTGCTCCACTTCGGTCACCCTTGCCTCATACTTGCGGCGGACGACCTTTTCGGCCTCTACATCCGCAACCGCTTTGACTGCGGCTGCCTTGCTAGCCCTCGCCTCCTCCTCGGCTTCAGCAAGGGCACTCTTGAGGGCCTCGACCTCGATCGCGTTTCCTACAACCATATACATGGCAACACATGAGCTTAAACTCTGAGTCTGCATTACAATTCAGGCTTATAAGGGGTCTTCTAAAAGCATACCTTGAGCCTCACCGAACCGCTTGTTAATACGGTCGATCTCATCATCAGCCAACTTCGGTTTTCGCTGGAGTTCGGAAACTTCAGGGTCCTTGGCTGAAGCCGCTAACAGTGAAGCCTGTTTATCAAAAGCAAATAAACACATTATCTCCGACGGACATTTGATCCTCTGTCCGGCTCCTTTTGTCAAAGAACCAAACGGAGTCTCAGGGGCTACTATCTATATACATGCATATTCTTCCAATGTGAAAGGCGGCTAAACATATTATATCACATACCTCAAAGCCTATTAACAGGCTAGTGAAGGCTTCATTCAGTACACTTTTGACGGATTGAACCTTCTCAACTACCGTACCCATCAAGGTACGGTGCTCTTCCACAATGGAAGCATGTTGAAGTGCTTCCCTCAACATATCTGGCGCCTCCAGATTGATAGAGGTCGCCGGTGGAGTCAGCACTCCCCCTCCCTTAAAGAGGGCTGCTCGATCGAATCCTGAGTCCTGTGGGTCTTTGGAGTTATATTCGGCTGGGGGCCGGACTGATCCAGACCCCCGTCGTCAGCTTCCATGGGGGATGTACCCCCCATGTTTTCGGCAGCCGAGGCATTCCCCTCTGGCGCCGTTTTTGTGGCCTTCCGCACCTCTCCCTGGCCTGGAGAGGTCCTTTGGGACAACATCTCGGTGTCATCCGCGGTATGTGGCAGAGAGGCTTGCGGAGATGTTTCGCTCTCCATCATCTCCGGCGCCAATGAGTTCCCCGAAGACGAAGATTGTTGGGGGAGATCACGGGCCGGACTAAAATATATAAAATGATATGTTATCCTAAAGTTTGTAAAAGGCCAAATATATGTATAGTAACTTCGAATACTTACGATTCGACTGGGGTCTTCATCCTGAGGCGCCGCTCGGGGACGACTTCGGTGTCCAAATCTGAATCATCAGAAAGGGAGATCTTCCCCTTCTTGGACGCCTCCGCCTCCAGATCCGCGGGCGCCGCCCTTTTATTCGCCCCCCCCTTAGGGGAGAATTGCTCTCCTCCTCTTCCTCTTCGTCTTCATCTCCCTCGTGGGAGGAGAGAGCTTCTTTGTCTTCGGACACAATGTCCGAAGTACCTTTACGGTGAAGGCCACTTCTGGCCTCCTTGCCTTTCTTCTTGGCCTTCTTCTCCAACGCGTGGTACGGCACCGGAACCAGCATCTTCGTTAGCTGAGGAATAGTTGGTTCTTCGGGCAGCGGAGCCAGACATTTGATCTGCTCCGCCTTCTTCGTCTAGACCTTAAGAAGAAGGGGAAGGCTTAGCATACTCCTCGAAACAACAAGTGGAGGTTATGTTTGGAAATCTAAAAACTTACTGGAGTGGCTGGGTGAGCGCAGTTGAGGCCGAGGTCTTCGGTCGTCCCCGACCACGACTTCTGGGCCTTGAAAAGCAGCTTCCAAATTTCTTCATGCGTCGTGCCGAAGAATTGGTGCAGGGTCCGAGGGCTGGCCAGATTGAACTCCCACATATGGAGAGTCCGGCGCTGGCAGGGGACAATCCGGCGAAACAACATCACCTGGATCACATCGGCAAGACTGGTGTTCTTCTCTATCATACCTTTGACGCGCCTCTGCAGTGTCATCATCTCGTCGGATGATGCCCAGTCCAGGCCCTTTTTAACCCATGATGTGAGCCGCATTGGAGGCCCGGATTTGAACTTCGGAGTGGCGGCCCATGTGGCGTCGCAAGGTTCCGTGATGTAGAACCACTCCTGTTGCCATCCCTTCACAGTCTCCACGAAGGCCCCCTGGGGCCAAGTGACGTTGGGGAGCTTGCTCACCATGGCACCGCCACACTCCGTATGTTGACCGTCGACCACTTTGGGCTTCACATTGAAGACCTTGAGCCATGATCCGAAGTGGGGGAATGCGGAGAAACGCCTCACACGCGACGATGAACACCGAGATGTGGAGGAAGGAATTTGGGGCTAGATCGTGAAAGTCTAGCCCGTAATAGAACATGAGCCTGCGGACAAAAGGGTGGAGAGGAAACCCTAGTCCGCGAAGAAAGTGGGGGATGAACACTGCCCTCTCATTAGGCTTCGGGGTGGGGAATGATCTGCTTTTTGGCAAGAAGCCGGTGGGCGATGTCCGCGACCAAGTACCCCGCTTCCCGAAGTTCCTTGACGTTCTCCTTCGTGATGGAGGAGGCCATCCACTTGCCCTGCGCGCCAGATCCAGACATGGCTGGAGTGTTTGGTGGGGACAGAAAATATCGGATCTTGGGTGCTACAGCTCGAGGGCGGATGGGCGGAGGAAGGAGAAGGCATGGGGTGAAGAGATGGATTTTTATCCTCTTATAAAGGCAGTGAATATCAAGTGCCCCCTCACGAGCCTTAAAATTTGCCTATTCCCAAGGGGTCGTGTCGGATTTCAGGTTCCGGCAGACCCTTGAGGTTCGAACTCTGGGGTGCGCGCGGAGATTACGCTCTCTACCTCTCCGTCTCGCAAAGATCTAAACTACTAAAAGAACGACACAAGAGACACAAGGTTTATACTGGTTCGGGCCACCGATGTGGTGTAATACCCTACTCCAGTGTGGTGTGATGGATTGCCTCTTGGGCTGATGAGGATGAACAATACAAGGAAGAACAGCCTCGCGAGGGTCTGTTCTTAGCTGGGGCGATGAACTGCTAGAAGGGTTCAGTCGCCCTTCTCTCTCTCTCCCTGCCTGATTGCCGGTCGATTCGTCGATCTCCCTCCCCTTCTACCCTGGGGGTGGCTAGTCCTATTTACAGGCAAAGGCCCTGGGCCTCTTCCCAAATATTGAGCGGGAAGGGCGCCAACAGTTGGCCATTTTGAAGGGGAACATCTGGTACACTTATCCTGACTAAAGTTGCCCCTCGCCTGCCAAAGGCTTTGGTGATGACGCTGGCCTGGGCTCCACGATGACTTCCTCCTTGTCGTGGAGCTGGTCTTGTTCTCGTTGCACTGAAATGGATGCCTTTGCTTGATCCTCTCGCATGCGCTTGCCCCCTTAGCACCAAAGAGGAAAGTGCAGGCTGGCGCCCGCCTGGTGCCCGCCTGGCGCCCGCCTGGTGCCCGCCTGGCGCCCTTGGTCGTCATGGCTTACGTCATGGGAACCTTGTGAGGTACCCCGCCTTGATCTCTCCGCCTCCTCGTGAGCCAGCCTGATGAGGCCGCGCCTGAGGAAGCTCTGCGTCATCCGCCCCGCGAGGCTTGGCCCCTCGCGAGGGTCTTGGGTCTTGTGTTGATGAAGATGGGCCGTGCTGGGCCTCCTTTGAGCCATGCCGCAGGCAGGCAAGTCTGGGGACCCCCGTTCCCAGAACGCCGACAGTAGCCCCCGGGCCCAAGGCGCGCCCGGACTTGGCCGTGCCGAGAGGCGAAAGGGCAAGGGCGAAGCGCCGCGGGCCCTAACAGCCTACGGCCTTGGGCGCTGTGTGGCGATTGATGGGACATGGGCGTCTCCGCTTCCCACGACGCCTCGGTGATCGTGTGGATTGGACAAGTCCCTGCATGCAAATCGCGTCATGATTACCTGTGATCGTGGAGGTCGATGGTTGGTCTTCGCCGGCTATAAGTACGGAACGGCACGCGCCCTTCCAGTCCATCTCTTCTTGCTTCTCCTTCTTCCCGATCCTTGCTCCGCCTTGCTGTGATGGCTCCGATCCGCCGGTTCTCTGCTGCGGAGAAGGGAAAGGCCCCTCGAGAGGAACCAGACCCGCTCCCACCGAAGAAACGGCTCACCCTCCGCCGCTGGGACGAGGGGACTCTTCAGGAAGTGTCGAGGCCTTGGGGTGAGCGGGCACCGCCGGGTTCCCGCTCCCCTTGTACGCCCACATCGAGGGATCTGACGGGGTTGGTGCCGATCGCCACGGGCGGCGCCGTCGTCGGCGCCGATGGATCACGAAGGTGTGGGTCGTCCCCCCCGGGGTCCATGCCGAGGGCTCCTCCGGAGAGTTCGTGCTCATCACCGCCATGCCTCCTCAGTCCCGGATTGGCCTTCCTCCCTTTTTCCCCTTCGTTATCCCGCAGGGGACGCCCCTGGAGCTATGGCTGCAGCACGCCGGCTGCAGCACTCCCGCGACCGAGGCAGAGGTTGCGGTCGTTGCCTCGGGCGAGGTCTTCATGACTCGAGGCTGGGGCAAGATCGCTCATGGTCCCAGGGCGAGGGGCGCCCTCACGGTCCACTTGGACTATGATGGTGCCACGCTGATGTTCTTCAAGGTCTTTGACGCGAACGGACGCCGGCTGGAGTGCTGCCCCAGGAGAGGTGGTCGAGACCCTGCCACGGCAAGGACCGGGCCCGCCGACCGCCCCCTTGTCGGCTCCTCGGGCGACGGAAGCGTCGGAGGATCCAGCGACTCCGGCGAACTCTTCGTGGCTCCGGAGACGAGCGAAGACATCTACGAGCCCCCGAGCCGGCGCCGCTCCTGGAGCAGGGCGGGCTCGTCCGGTCGTCACCGATCCTGATCTGGATGGGGTTGGCGCCGGCGCTTGACGGCCCACTGTTGATGATGGCGTCTTTTGCAGGGGCACGTGTAGTTAGCGTCCCTCTAGGATCCGTTCCCTGCGAGGAATCAAAGTCGCGCCCCGCGGGGGCTTGTAAGGTGTCTGTAATCCCGTTTGTTAATACAACCCTTGTTGTAGAGTTGTGTGAGTTGCTCATTCCGTTTTAGCTCAGTCCTTCCTTTCGAACCTCGTGAGGGCTTGGTGCTCTGCGTCGACAGGTCCCAGTCCCAAGGCGGCTTCAGCCGTCGCTGGTATGCCAGGTCACGATGCCGTGGTCAAGGCCAGGAGGTGAGCGGCCCGAGGTCCGGTAAGAGCCCCTGAGTCGCGATGCTCAGGAGGTCCCCCTTGGCGCTCAAGCAGCCATCGTTTGGTGAGAAAGGAGAGCGGCGTCGCTAACACGGGATTGCACCAGGTGCGGGGACAGTGCCACGGTGGCTGGTGCTTCTGGGTAGTGACTTATCTCGAGGATCAGGGACCGCTCCCTGGTGTTTCGCCGGGTCCGTGCATCGGCAGGCGTGAGGTTGCTCAACGAGGTCCTCGTGTGCTCCCCCCTCTCGCCCTTGCTCCCCTTTCTGATCTATGTCCTCGGGTCCCGGCCGTCGAGCGAGTCTCAGCCGTCGCTGGTATGCCAGGTCGCGATGCCGTGGTCAAGGCCAGAGGGTGAGGGCTGGAGAGCCAGTGGGAGCCCTGAGTCGCGATGCTCAGGCACCCCCCTTTAACGTGCAAGCGGTTCGCGTGGTTGAGAGTGGAGGAGGCTCCGCAAGGGCCTTGCCTGACGCGGCTCCTTTAGGGGATCCTGCAGACCATCATAGAAAGAGCAAGGGATTGCCATGGCAATTGACAGTCAGCCGTTGGTTGCTTCCGAGGGGTGGTGAGGCACTGAGGGCTTGACGAGGTGGCACAGTGCAGGGCTGGCGCAGCCAGAGCTCAGCCACTCAGGTTTGTCGGCATTGCAGGGACGGACCCATGCGCAAGCGCCGTGCCATTTGGGAGCAGCTCCGTCAGTTGGCGTCAGTTGAGTGGGCAACTAGGTCAAACACGTTAGCCGCGAAGGAGTGGATTCATTCAAATAGATGCTGGGAAGGCAGGCGACACTGGTCAGGCCCGAGCGACTTGGGGATGGTGCGGCCCGAGGGGTGCCCACAACAAAGCAAGCTAATCAACATGAAATAAAAAGGGATACATGCCGCAGGGACGGACCCATGTGGCCTGGGAATGATGCAGCCCTGGGGGGGCGCTCCCAGCTAGAAATGAAACTCGAAAGATGTCACCTGAACATGTCGGGGATGAAGGGGTGTCGGTGCAGCAGACTCGGTGGGCTGCGGAAGCCGGTCCTCACGAGCCCCCAGGCCCAGGGGCCTCGGGAGGCTCCGAAGGCGCTGGTGGCTCCTCGCGAATCATCTCCATCTCCGCCAAGGCTGCGGAACGCCTTTCCTCTTGAGCCTCCATGATGCCCCTCATGAGGCGCTGGTACGTAGCAGCCGCGCTCGGCAAGCCGTAAGGCATGCGAACGTAGCTGTGGGGCGGACCTCCGCAGCGCCCCACTTGCGAGGGACAGAGGCGCTCCATCGTGGCGACTTGGTTGAGCCCTGGTATGTCGATGCAGACGCGCAGCCCACCATCCTCACCTGGATGGGGATCCATAGCTGGTAAACGGCGGCAGCCTCTCATGGTTCTCGATTCCTGTAGTTCTTGAATGGCCTTGTTGACGAACTCCTGAGGGTCTGACCCTCCTTGCTTTGCTCCTTCTTGAGGGAAACGTGCTTTGAAACACGCCTCCATGTGGTGCCCAAGCGCCTCCCTCGTGACCCTGGCCAGGTCGGTGGCCCTCCAGGGGAGAGCCCCCAAGCCCTGCCTGAGGAGGGCGCCGGGCGCGCTTTCCTATGCAATGGAGGGAGGACCCCCCTGGGCAGGCACAGGCCCCGAGGGACATGCCTCCTGAGGAGTCGGTCCGGACGATGTCTTCTTCTTCTTGATGGTGGTCTCGGGAAACCTCTTGTCCCCGCGATTTGGGTCTTCCAATAACGCGGCCTGAAAGGCTCGCTCCAGGGAACACACTGCATCCTTCTCTTCGCAGGGTACCGTGAAGACTCCGCCACTTCCCGGCATCTTGAGGACGTTGTAGCCTTGGTGAGTTACGGCCATGAACTTGGCCAGCACTAGGTACCCGAGGATGGCGTTGTACGGCAGGTGGATGTGAGCGACGTCAAAGTCGATGAGCTCGGTGCGGTAGTTGCTGCGTGCCCCGAAGGTGACAGGGAGGCGGACTTGCCCAATCGGGACCGTGGAGCCGTCGGTGACCCTGGAGAAAGGCTTGGTTGGCGGAAGCTGGTCATAGGGTACTTGGAGATTGTTGAATGTTTCCACGGATAGGACGTTGAGCCCTGCCCCACCATTGATGAGGGTCCTGGTGACCAGTACGTTGCTGATGACTGGGGAGCAAAGCATCGGGAGGACTCCGGCTGTGGCCGCACACTTGAGCTGTTCCGCTGAGCTGAACGTGATGGTGCACGCCGACCACCTGAGAGGGCGCGTTGCTTCGAGCTTGGGTAGGACTGCATTCACTTCGCGGGCAAACTGCTTGAAGATGCGTTGGGAGGCTGGCGCTTGAGCTCTGCCCAGGATGCAAGCGATTGCGCGTGGCTCTTGGAAGCCCCCAGCCCCTTCGTCTTGACGGCGGTCCTCGTTCCTCCTTGGCTGAGGCGGCAGTGGAGGGAGGCCTGCGTTGCCTTGTGGGCGATCCCCACGAGGCTGATCCCTCCAGTCTCCCTCGCGAGGCAGGTCTCGCCAGCGATCCTCGCGAGGTTGATTGCGCCATCCTTGGCGTGGACCACGGTCTTCCCAGCGTCCTGCGTTTCTTCCTCCTCGGCCGTAGCCCCGGTCAGCACGGTCGGGGCGACGGCCGATCCTTCCTTCTAGCACGGCGCGGAGTTCTTGGCATTCGTTGGTGTTGTGGGTGTGGAGGTCATGGTACACACAGTATCGGCTGCCCCTAGAGGATTCAGGCAGATCTTTGCCCCTTTTGGTGTCTGGTTCTGCCGCGAGCACGGCAGCCCCCTTGCGCTTTACTTACTTTGCCTTGGGCTTCTTCTCTTCTGGGTCCGCGGTAGGCAGCTCGAGGAGGGAGAGGCGGCCTTCCTTAGCCCTGGCGCACTTGGTCGCCAAGTTGAACAGCTCCAGGGAGGTGCACAGGTCTTCATGCATCGCCAGCTCCTCCTTCATTTTGACGTCGCGCACACCATCGGAGAAGGCTGAGATGTTGGCCTCCGCGGACACCCTGGGGATCTTGAGGCGCGCATTGTTGAAGCGCTGGATGTACTTTTGCAGGGTCTCACCGGGTCGTTGCTTGATGCGGCGCATGTCACTCACGGCAGGCGGCCGGTCGCGAGTGCCTTGGAAGTTGGCGATGAAGCGGGTGCGCATCTGGTCCCAGGAAGAGATCGTGCCTGGAGCCAGATTCAGGAGCCAGGTGCGAGCTCCTTCCTTGAGAGCCATGGGGAACCAGTTCGCCATAACCTTCTCGTCCCCACTGGCAGCTTCGATGCCCAGCTCATAGAGCTGGAGGAACTCTGCAGGGTCGGTCGTGCCGTCGTAACGAGGTGGCAGGTCTGGCTTGAACTTGTCAGCCATGCGACGCTGCGCAGCTCGGTGGTGTAGGCACGGCAGCCTGTGGTGGTCACGGGAGTCTTCGGGTGAGGGAGAGCTTGGTCTTGCGGGTCCCCATGCGCTACGGCTGGGAGCAACACGGGGTCTTGACGCGCGGGAGCAGGAGCAAGGTCGCGATGTGCCGAGGCGGGGAGCGCCCGGGCAGCTTCTTGCGGGTGCGAGACTTCTTCGCAGCTCTGCTCTTGTCGCGCCGGCGCCTGGCAGAGCGGGTTCCTGCCAGGGGCCGCGCGCCTTGGAGCCATGAGGTCTTATTGAAGGGGAGGCGGCTGGTACGCCCCCGGAGCTTCATTGCCCGCGCGGGACGGGGTGCGACGCAGCGGAACGAACGGTGCGGGAGAGCCCCCTGCGGAGCGGACGAGCTCGGTGACGCGTTCGAGCCACTCTTCATAGACGTAGTCGACGGGATGGTAGCGCAGGAGCTCGCTTGCCGCGATGAGCGCAGATCAAGCCTCCAAGGGCGCGCGGAGCGCGCGGGACGAAGAACCAACGAGTGTGAGCGACGGAGTGGCGGTACGGCCGTCTTGCCGCACGGACGGATGCTGAGACGACGCTTGCTGCTCGTTCCCCGCTGGGCCGATGGCGGCATTGACGGCGGGCGACGGGGAACAACGGGGACGCCCACCGACGGGAGCCGTCTGGGCGACGTGGGAAACGATGGTGGCCCAGCGCTCGGCGCGGGCCCGGCGGGCGTCGGACATGGATGCGACGGTCGGAGGAGAGCGGAGCGGTGGAGAACAAATTCCGGCGCACCCCTACCTGGCGTGCCAAATGTCGGATTTCGGGTTCCGACAGACCCTTGAGGTTCGAACTCTGGGGTGCGCGCGGAGATTACGCTCTCTACCTCTCCGTCTCGCAAAGATCTGAACTACTGAAAGAACGACACAAGAGACACAAGGTTTATACTGGTTCAGGCCACCGATGTGGTGTAATACCCTACTCGAGTGTGGTGTGGTGGCTTGCCTCTTGGGCTGATGAGGATGAACAATACAAGGAAGAACAGCCTCGCGAGGGTCTGTTCTTAGCTGGGGCGATGAACTGCTAGAAGGGTTCAGTCGCCCTTCTCTCTCTCTCTCTCTCCCTGCCTGATTGTCGGTCGATTCGTCGATCTCCCTTCCCCTCTACCCTAGGGGTGGCTAGTCCTATGTATAGGCAAAGCCCCTGGGCCTCTTCCCAAATATTGAGCGGGAAGGGCGCCAACAGTTGGCCATTTTGAAGGGGAACATCTGGTACACTTATCCTGACTAAAGTTGGTCCTCTCCTGCCAAAGGCTCTGGTGATGACGCTGGCCCGGGCTCCATGATGACTTCCTCCTTGTCGCGGAGCTGGTCTTGGTCTCGTTGCACCGAAATGGATGCCTTTGCTTGATCCTCTCGCCTGCGCTTGCCCCCTTAGCACCAAAGAGGAAAGGGAGTACACTGTGCAGGCTGGCACCCGCCTGGCGCCCTTGGTCGTCATGGCTTACGTCATGGGCACCTCGTGAGGTACCCCGCCTTGATCTCTCTGCCTCCTCGTGAGCCAGCCTGATGAGGCCGCGCCTCAGGAAGCTCTGCGTCGTCCGCCCCACGAGGCTTGGCCCCTCGCGAGGGTCTTGGGTCTTGTGTTGATGAAGATGGCCCGTGCTGGGCCTCCTTTGAGCCACGCCGCTGGCAAAAAAGTTTGGGGACCCCCGTTCCCAGAACGCCGACAGGTCGTGCAGACAACACGGTTGGATTCCCCAAATCCGTATTGATGAGAATCCCACAATAAGGGGACACGATCTTTGCCTTGACAAGATGTGTCAATGAAGACCGCGCCTCGAAATACGAAGCAGGAGGCCGAAAAATGGTTCGAAATAACAATAAGGCCAGAACATAATTTCTCACCAAAAAAAGCTATCAGTAGACATTGTCGGCGTTCTGGGAACGGGGGTCCCCAGACTTGCCTGCCTGCGGCCCACTGCGTGGCTTTGCGGGCGGGCCCGTATGGCCCATCTTCACCAACAAGCACTCAAGACCCTCGTGAGGGGACAATCCTCGCGAGGCGGACGACACAAGACTTCCTCGGAAGCGCCCTCACCAGGCTGGCTCGCGAGGGGCGGAGAGTTCAAGGCAAGGCAAACCTCGCGAGGTTCCAATGATGTGAGCCATGACGATCAAGATCAGGAGGGCACCAGCGCACACAGTATCCTTGTTTCCTCTTTGGTGCTAAGAAGGAAAGTGCAGGCGTGGAGTACCGAGGCATCAAGCAAATGTTTCCATATCAGTGCAGCGAGACCAAGACCAGTAGGACGACAAGACGGAGGTCACCATGGAGCCCAAGGCGGCGTCACCACCAGAGCCTTTTGCAGGCGAAGACTACTTTTGTCAGGATAAGCTGTACTAGCTGTCCCCTTTCAAATTGGCTGTTGTTGGCTCCCTTCCCGCTCATTATTTGGGGAGTGGACCAGGGCCTCTATAAATACGATTAGCCACCATAGAAGGAGGCAACTCGTCTCGAACTCATTCAGTTCATCCTCACACCCACCAAACACAAGAACACCTCGCCTCAGGAGGCTGTTCTTCCCCTTGTACTGTTCATCCTCAGCCCAAGAGGCAATCCACCACCACCACACTAGAGTAGGGTATTACACCACAAAAGTGGCCCGAACCAGTATAATTCTTGTGTCCGTTGTGTTGCGAGTTCGTCGAGTTAGTCCTTGAGATCTTAGCTAAGTTGGGACGTGGATCGGTAGGGGGACTGTCGGCGTTCTGGGAACGGGGGTCCCTAGACTTGCCTGCCTGCGGCCCGCGGCGTGGCTTGAATGGAGGCCCAGTACGGCCCGTCTTCATCAACACGATGCTCAAGACCCTCGCGAGGGGCCAAGCCTCGCGGGGAGGACGACGAAGTGCTTCCTCAGGCGCGGCCTCGTCAGGCTGGCTCATGAGGAGGCGGAGACATCAAGGCAGGGTACCTCGCGAGGTGCCCATGACGCAAGCCGTGACGACCAATGGCGCCAGGCGGGCGCCAGACCACACAGTGTCCTACCTTTCCTCTTTGGTGCAAAGGGGGCAAGTGCAGGCGAGAGGATCAAGCAAAGGCACCCATTTCGGTGCAACGAGACCAAGACCATTCCAACGGTGGGAATGAGCTCATCGTGGAGCCCAGAGCGGCGTCACCACAGGGCCTTTGGCAGGCGAGGACCAACTTTGGTCAGGATAAGTGTACTGTATGTTCCCCTTCGAATTGGCCAATTGTTGGTGCCCTTCCCACTCAATATTTGGGGAGAGGCCCACGGCCTTTGCCTATAAATAGGACTAGCCACCCCCAGGGTTGAGGCATCCGGTATCCAGAATCCGAGCAAAGAGAGAGAGAGAGAGAGAGAGAGAGAGAGAGAGAGAGAGAGAGAGAGAGAGAGAGAGAGAGAGAAGGGCGGCTGAACTCCCCTAGGAGTTCACCGTCCTAGCCAAGAACAGGCCCTCGCGAGGCAGTCCTCCTTTGTATTGATCATCATCATCATCGGCCCAAGAGGCAATCCATCCACCCACAAAACTAGAGTAGGGTATTACACCACAACGGTGGCCCGAACTAGTATAAACTCTATCTTCTTTGTGCTGTTCTTTTGGTAGTTTAGATCCTTGCGAGACGGAGAGGTAGAGGGCAGAATCTCTGCGCGCACCCCAGAGTTTGAACCTTAAGGGTCTGCCGGAACCCATGATCCAACATTTGGCGCGCCAGGTAGGGGTGCGCCAGAATCCGTCTTCCACCGCTCCGCCTTTCTTCGGCCGCCGCACCCATGTACGGCGCCGGTCGGGCCCACGTCGCCCCAGCGGCCCTCGCCGGCGAGCGTCCTCGTCGTCCCTCATCGCCCACGATCGGCACCACCGCCAGCCCGACGGGGAACAAGCAGCAAGCACCACCCCAGCATCCGCCTGTGCGATGGGGCGACTACGCCACGAAATCGACGCCTCCGGTGGTTGCGGCCCTCCTGGGCGGCTCGCAAGCGCCGCCCACGAGTCGCCACGTCAAGCCGTTTGCCCGCCGGGTCAGCACCGCTTCCACACGGCAGGGGGCTTCCTCGGACCGGGCAGCGCGCGAGGACGATCTGATCTTCAGCAGGGAGGACCACCCCACCAACTTGGCGGGCTCGGGCGTGCTCCCCCTGTTGTGCACCCCCACCGTCTGCCAGGTGGCCGTCACCAGGACCCTTATCGACGGCGGCGCGCGCCTCAGTATGCTTTCGGTCGAGGCCTTCAATCTCTTTTGCATACCCCGGGAGCGCCTGCGGCCCAGTCGATCTTTCTCGGGCGTCGGGGGCGGATCGTCCGACTCCCTGGGACAGATCTGGCTCCCGGTAACCTTCGGCACCTACGACAACTTCCGCACGGAGATGGTCGACTTCGACATCGCCCCCATCGTCCTCCCTTACAACGCCATCCTCGGTTACCCGGCGCTGGCTCAGTTCATGGCCGCCACGCACCCGGCGTACAACCTCATGAAGATGCCCGGGAGCAGCGGTACCCTCACCGTGCACGGAGACACCAGGGACGCCTTGCGAGTACTCGAGCTCGCCTTTAAGGCGGCGGGGTCGGTGCAGCCTGCCGACGCGGAGGTCCCTGAGCCCAAGGGGGCTGTGCCCGCCAAGAAAAAGGAGTTGTTCACCCAGGACAAGGCAGAAACCAAGCAGATACCCGTGGACGAGGACAGGTCTTCCAGTGCCACTTTCACCATAGGCGCCAACCTTGAGCCTGAGCAAGAGGAGGCCTTGGTCAGGTTCCTGCGCGCGAATAAGAAGGTGTTCGCTTGGGAGCCCGGTCAGTTGGCAGGGATTTCCAGGAGTGTCATCGAGCATCATCTCAACGTGTGCCCGAATGCGCGCCCCGTGAAGTAGAAGGCCAGGCGGCAGTCCGCAGAGAAGCAGGCCTTCATTGTCCAAGAGACGCGCAAGCTAGAAGCCGCTGGGGTCATTCGCGAGGTCCGATACCCGGATTGGTTGGCCAACCCCGTCGTTGTGCCTAAAAAAGGGGGGGGGGAAGGAATGCATGTGCGTCGAATTCACCAATCTCAACAAGGCATGCGCGCAAGATCCGTTTCCGCTCCCCCGCATCGACCAGATCGTCTATTCCACCGCAGAGTGCGACCTGCTATGCTTCCTAGACGCCTTCTTCGGATATCACCAGATCAGAATGGCGGTGGAAGACGTTGAAAAGACCGCCTTCCTGACCCCGTGCGGGGTATACTGCTATACATGCATGCCGTTCGGACTGCGTAACGCAGGAGCTACCTTTCAGCGGTTGATGCACATCACCTTGGGCCCGCAACTCGGGAAGAATGTCGAAGCCTAAGTTGATGACATTGTGGTAAAATCTCGGGAGGCCAAGACCCTGATACAAGACCTGGAGGAGACCTTCGCGAGCCTCGACGCAGTAAGCTTGTGACTCAACCCGGAGAAATGCGTGTTTGGCGTCCCCTCGGGCAAGCTCTTGGGCTTCCTCGTGTCCCATCATGGCATCGAGGCCAACCCAGAGAAGGTCAAGGCGGTCGAGGACATGAGTCCGCCAAAGACCCTCAGAGAGATGCAGAAGCTCACTGGGCGCATGACCGCACTAGGGCACTTTATCTCCAAGTTAGGGGAGCGAGCGTTGCCTTTCTTTCAGCTGATGAAGAAAAAGGGGCCCTTTGAATGGACTGAAGAGGCAGATAAGGCGTTTCAAGACATCAAGAGGTACCTGACCAGTCTCCCGGTCATGGTGGCTCCGCGCCCTCAAGAGCCCCTGCTGCTCTACCTCGCCGCCACTCCTTACTCCACCAGTGCAGCCCTGGTGGCGGTTAGGGAGGAGCGCCAAACCAAGACCGCAGCGGCAACCCGAGGCAAGGCAAGACGGGAGCACGAGAAGCCTGCAGAAGCCACAGCCGCAGTTGAGGAGGGTCGGCTGCAGAAGAGCACACCAGAGGCAGGAGAAGCCACACGCTCGGATGGTCCGCCTTCCGAGGGCGCCGGAGCCCCAGATGCTCTCAGCCTGGTTGAGCATCCAGTTTACTTTGTCAGCACGGTGCTGCGGGACACGAGGGCACGGTACCCAATGCCTCAGAAGCTCCTCCTCGCGCTACTGGTGGCCTCGCGCAAGCTGCGTCACTACTTCCAGGCCCATCCCATTAAGGTCGTCTCATCGTACCCCCTTGAGAGAGTGCTCAGGAGCCCTAACTCAGCAGGGAGGGTCGCCGAGTGGAACATAGAACTGCAGGTGTTTCAACTCGAGTTCAGCACAACTAGGGTCATCAAAGGAGCTACGTTAGCGGATTTCGTGGCTGTATGGGCGGAGGCACCAAGCCTCAAGGACAACAAGGATCGGTCCCTCTCTCCAGGGAGTGAGGCGCCTGAAGGCTGGGTCATGTATTTCGATGGGGTGTTCTCCAGGCACGGCGCGGGGGCTGGCGCGGTGCTGATATCACCCACTCAGGATAAGCTCTACTATGCTGTACAGCTCTGTTTCCAGCATGGTGAAAAGGTCTCGAACAACATAGCAGAATATGAGGGTCTAATAGCTGGATTGAAAGCCGCGATAGCTCTGGGGGTGAAACGCCTCACCGTCAAGGGCGACTCGCAGCTCCTTGTCAACTTCTCCAACAAGGTATACGAGCCGAAGGACGAGCATATGGAAGCCTATTTAGCGGAAGTCCGCAGGATGGAAAAATAGTTCTGGGGGTTGGAGCTGAAGCACGTGCCCCGTGGCACCAATCAGGAGGCCGACGACATAGCCGGACGGGCATCCAGGCGATAGCCACAGGAACCAGGCGTCTTCGAAGAGCGGCTCTTCAAACCCTCAGCACAGCTGACGCTGTCAAACGTCGCTCAGCCTCGAGAGGAGCTCCCTCGGCCGCCAGCCTCGGGAGCCCCGATCTGTGAACCGACCTCAGGAGCGCGTCTACTCCTGACGATGGAACCTCGGGAGGAGTGCTGGATCACAGAACTCCGGAGTTATTTAACACAAGGGACCCTACCGGAGAAGGAAGAGGAAGCCGAGCGTGTGGCACGGCAGGCCACGGCATACTGCCTCAGAGATGGAGAACTCTACCGGAAGCGACCAAATGATGTGACTTTGCGCTGCATCTCCCAGGAGCAAGGAAAGGAACTACTAGAGGACATACACGGCGGGGACTGCGGGCATCACTCATCATCCAGAACCCTCGTCGGCAAGGCATTCCGTAGCGGGTTCTATTGTCCCACCGCGCTCAATGACGCAGTCGAGTTAGTAAAGGCTTGCGAGGCCTGCCAGTTTCATTCTAAGCAGATCCATCAACCGGCGGGGGGCCTGCAGACTATACCCCTCTCATGGCCATTCGCAGTTTGGGGGTTGGATATTCTAGGCCCGTTCCCTCGGGCGCCAGGGGGCTACCGCTACCTCTACGTCGCCGTTGATAAGTTCACCAAGTGGGAAGAAGTGGAGGCCGTCCGTACCATCCCCGCTAGCTCCGCGGTCAAGTTCATCAGGGGTATCGTGAGCCGGTTCGGGGTGCCGAACCGCATCATCATAGATAAGGTTCGTAGTTTACCAGTAATCTCTTCAAAACATACTCTGCTAACCTTGGGATGCAGATATGCTACGCTTCGGTGGCACACCCGCGGAGCAATGGGCAGGCCGAACGGGCCAACGCGGAGGTCCTGAGAGGCCTCAAGACCAGGACGTTCAAGAAGAAGTTGGAGGCTTGCGGCAGAGGTTGGTACAGCGAGCTGCAGTCCGTATTGTGGTCCATCCGCACGACCGCGACCAAACCAACTAGGGAGACCCCGTTCTTCCTGGTCTACGGAGCTGAAGCGGTCCTCCCTCACGAGGTCAGGCGTCGCTCCGCACGGGTCCTTGCGTTCGACGAAGCGCAATAGGACGCCATGCGGGGGATGGACCTCGTACTGGGGGAGGAACGCCGCCGGGAAGCCGCGTTGTGAGCGGCGAGGTACCAGCAGGCGCTGCGACGATATCATTGCCACAACATCCGCCCCAGGACCCTCGAGGTAGGAGACCTCGTGCTCACACGGGTTCTCTCCAGGGAGGGGCTGCATAAGCTCTCTCCCATGTGGGAGGGCCCGTTCAAGGTTGTTCATGTTTCCAGGCCAGGCTCTGTGCGCTTGGAGACCCAAGAAGGGGAGCCGGTATAGAACGCGTGGAACATCCAGCACCTCCGGAGGTTCTACCCCTAGAAGGCCCAGAGCCTGTGAAGAAGGCGAACGCCTGTGAAGACCTTCCCTTTTTGGAGAAGGCCCAGAGCCTGTGAAGAAGGCGAACGCCTGTGAAGACCTTCCCTTTTTGGAAAAGGCCCAGAGCCTGTGAAGAAGGCGAACGCCTGTGAAGACCTTCCCTTTTTGGAAAAGGCCCAGAGCCTGTGAAGAAGGCGAACGCCTGTGAAGACCTTCCCTTTTTGGAAAAGGCCCAGAGCCTGTGAAGAAGGCGAACGCCTGTGAAGACCTTCCCTTTTTTGGAAAAGGCCCTGAGCCTGTGAAGAAGGCGAACGCCTGTGAAGACCTTACCTATTTGGAAAAGGCCCAGAGCCTGTGAAGAAGGCAAGTACCTGTGAAGATGATCACCTCTTAGAAGAAAGGCCCGGAGCCTGTGAAGAAGGCCAATGCCTGTGAAGCTCGCCGCCCCGTGACACTCTCACGTAATAATGAGTGGGGCTGTACACGCCCCGGAGTCTCAGGAGCGCCGGCCTCAGGCCCTGGGGCTCCCTCCCACGCCCAGTGGCAGCACTTAGCTCCGCGCTGGTGAGAAGACGTTGAAGACTAGATTAGGTGCCGGACGCGGCTTTTTATTTGCTTTCTGCAGTTGACGTGTTTATTTGCATCTGAAATCTTATCGAAACTATCACCGTTGTAGATTTGTGGTTCGTTGATTTTCGCTCCCCGTTTTGATTTCTCTCATGAAAGGCCTCTCGAGGGATGGAATGCCCTCGTGAGCGTTTCCGCCCTATCCGCTTAAAGGTTTCACGGCCCGGGCCCTCTTCAGGAGCACCCCTCCAGTCCGTGCCCCTCGGGCACCGCAGCACGCGCACAGGGCCTGGGTCGGTCGCCCCCCCGGCTGGGGCCGAAAACTACCTATGCAAGGGCAAATAGTTTAGAGGCGAAACAACAAAGTCAAGGTAATGGCTACAACGGCAATGATTCTTAAACACGCCCCCGCGGGGCTCCATGCAGCTATTTTGTCTTACACAGGAAGCAAAAGGAAAAGTAAAAGGCGAGCCCGGCGCAGCCCGCCTCGCATCGGCCTGCAGAGGCGGCGCAGGATGCCTCCGGGGCTCAGGCGGACTCCCTCTCGCGCCTCACCGGGGCGTGGCGACGGACGGATGAACAACCACCCCCCAGGCAGGCGCGACGGCGAGGGGGCTGGCTGCAGCCACCGCTGGAGGAGCCGCCTGAAGAAGAGTTGGTGGAGCCTGGAGAGCACCGGGCGCCGCCATCGTAGCGGGCGCTGTCTCCTCCATCGTCGTCGGAGGGAGGCCCCTGGCCATGGTCGTCGCCCTCGGGGCAGCATCCTGCGCGGCGACCATCTTCCCCAAACACCTTCACATAGAGGGTGCCGTCGCCATCGAACTTGAAGTGCAGGGTGCACCGCTGGCCGAGGCCGCGCGCGCGGGCAAATGTCTGCCAGCCGCGGGTCAGGGCCCCATTCCCGGAAGGGGATACCTCAAGCGAAACCCAGGAGGCCCTGCTGCAGCAACCGTCAGCCTGAAGCCAGAAGCCGCACCGGGCGCTGGCCGGCAGCTCGCCGATGAAGAAGCGAGGGAGCTGGAGCCAGGTGTTGGTCGGGTCCGCCGACCACACGACGAACTCCGGCAGCACCTCCGCTGAGTGAAAGCGCGGCATGGGGGGCCGCGTAGTCATAGCTTGCCTCCCCTTGGCAGCCGAGCGCTCACCGCCACGCGGAGAACCATCCCTGTGACTACGAGGAGCCGCAGCGGGGACCGCAGGATACTTCCGGGGACGACCCCGGCCACGCTTGGCCGGGGGGGAGTCGGGCCCCACCCGACTAGCTTTCCCCTTCTCCGCGGCTGAGAACCTCTTTGGAGCCATGCGAGCGACAGGCGGCAAGAGAGAGGAGGAAGAAGAGAAGCAGGAAGGGGCGAACTGGCAGAGCTTACGCGGCCCCATACTTATAGCCGAAGAAGGCCAACCGTCGAGCACCACGATCGTAGGTAATAATGACCCATATCTACGCATGCAGGGACTAGTCAAGTCACACAGTTGCCAGAGCGTCGTGGGGAAGCGGAGACGCCCACGTCCTGTCAAACCGCCATGCGGCACCCAAGGCCGCAGGCTATCAGGGCCCGCGGCGCTTCGCCCTTGCCCTTTCGCCTCTCGGCATGGCCAAGTCCGGGCGCGCCTTGGGCCCGGGGGCTATTGTCGGTGTTCTGGGAACGGGGGTCCCCAGACTTGCCTGCCTGTGGCCCGCGGCGTGGCTCGAATGGAGGCCCAGTACGGCCCGTCTTCATCAACACGATGCTCAAGACCCTCGCGAGGGGCCAAGCCTCGCGGGGAGGACGACGAAGTGCTTCCTCAGGAGCGGCCTCCTCATGCTGGCTCATGAGGAGGCAGAGAGATCAAGGCAGGGTACCTCGCGAGGTGCCCATGATGCAAGCCGTGACGACCAAGGGCGCCAGGCGGGCGCCAGACCGCACAGTGTCCTCCCCTTTCCTCTTTGGTGCAAAGGGGGCAAGCACAGGCGAGAGGATCAAGCAAAGGCACCCATTTCGGTGCAACGAGACCAAGACCAGTCCAACGATGGGAATGAGCTCATCGTGGAGCCCAGAGCGGCATCACCACAGGGCCTTTGGCAGGCGAGGACCAACTTTGGTCAGGATAAGTGTATTGTATGTTCCCCTTCGAATTCGCCAATTGTTGGCGCCCTTCCCGCTCAATATTTGGGGAGAGGCCCACGGACTTTGCCTATAAATAGGACTAGCCACCCCCAGGGTAGAGGCATCTGGTATCCAGAATCCGAGCAAAGAGAGTGAGAGAGAAGGGCGGCTGAACTCCCCTAGCAGTTCACCGTCCTAGCCAAGAACAGGCCCTCGCGAGGCAGTCCTCCTTTGTATTGATCATCATCATCATCATCGGCCCAAGAGGCAATCCATCCACCCACAAAACTAGAGTAGGGTATTACACCACAACGGTGGCCCGAACTAGTATAAACTCTGTCTTCTTTGTGCTGTTCTTTTGGTAGTTTAGATCCTTGCGAGACGGAGAGGTAGAGGGCAGAATCTCTGCGCGCACCCCAGAGTTCGAACCTTAAGGTTCTGCCGGAACCCACGATCCGACAGGGACATCTTCATGCGCACCCGAATGTTCGAACCTTGATGGTTTTGCCGGAACCCGAGATCTGACATTTGGCGCACCAGGTAGGGGTGCGCCGAAGCTTCCCTTCCGTCGCTCCGCGTCCCGTTGCTTCATCGTCTCCTTGGCGGACGCTCGCCGCGCTCGCGCAGAGCGCCAGGCTGCCCTTGCTGCCGTGTTGCTCAGACGGCTCCCGCCGGCAGGCCACCCCGTCGTTCTTTGTCGCCTGCTGCCAACGTTGCCACTGGCCCGGCGGGGAACGAGCAGCAAGCATCCTCGCCGCACCCCTTGGATGTCGGGACCCCGATCCTAAGCCACATCGATCCAGCATGTAACACATCATATCACTTTGCGGCCTCACGCACGGTACTCCCACGGGTGCCACCTTACCTGGCATGGGACCGTTTGCGCCTTTTGGCTCACGTATATGATAGTGTCGCTAGCATCCATATGACAGAGAACCCGGGCCGGCATGGCTAGTCGTGAACCCAAGGCGGCACTAACCCATGAGGACAGGCATACATGAATCACATCGAGCATGTCGGTCAACAACGTATAAATCTGGGCTGTAGCACTGGGCTAACAGGACTCCGGTAACCCGGGCTGTAGCAGGCTAGGCAGGACTCCGGATAACACCGCGTGACATTTCCCCGAAGGGACAGACACAAGAACGAAGTGAAACACATGCCGGCCAGTCAAGTGTTCCGAGCAGTAGTGCTGGGCTAGCAGGACTCCGGTGAACCGGGCTGTAGCGGACTACTATAGCTTAGAAGCACTAGACTACATTTCCTCATATGATAGGCTGCCAAGGATAAACAACTAGATAGTCGGATCCACACATAGCAATACACATTACACGTACGCATAACATGCAAGTATGTGTTGTACAACATGTCATCACAACATAATGCAAACTCATATAACTAAAGGCCCAAAAGAGCCACATAACATTAAATACAAACAGGGGTCACATGACCCATCATTCAGAGCATACAAGCAACAAGCGGAAGCATTACATGTCTGAGTACAGACAACTACAAATGAAAAAAAAGGCTGAAGAGCCCGACTATCTACAACATCCGATCAAGATCGTAGCTGAGGTACAAGCTACTCGTCGAAGTCCAAGCGGAACTACTAGTAAGACCAAAGTCTTCGCTGCAAAACATAAATGAGGCAAACGTGAGTACAAAGGTACTCATCAAGACTTACATCAGATCCTATCATACATGCATTTGTATCAAGAAGGTAATGTGGAGTTTAGTTGCAGCAAGCCAGCTTTGACTCGGTGGCTATCCTGTACTACGACTGCTGGTAACTCTTTTGAGGTGGCACACACGAGTCCACTAATCACCACATCAATACACCACTATGGATTCATCCCCGTCTCACTACGAGAAGGCCATCCATAGCACTCACACTTATCTTGAGCATTTTAGAGTATCCACTTCAAGTTGTCTATGTACCACGTAAGCATCCAAGAAGTCCATAACCAAGGACACGGCTATTCGAATAGATCATGATAACCCTGCAGGGGTGTACTTCTTCACACATGCTCTCACCACTTATCACCATGTACACGTCATGTATCTCGGCAACCTTCAAGCGGAAGCTTGGCGAGGGTGTCGGCCACGACCTGACTAACCACACAAGACTCTAGTCCAGGTTTATCGCCTATTCGGGTTCCATCCGCAAGGAGATCCGGCCGGGGTGTCGCTCACGGCCCCAAACGATGTGTGCAGGGTTCCCAAGCCCACCTCGCTGGATGGATCTACACTTGGTACACCGTGCCACTTGTGCCTAGTCTGCCCCAAGCCCACCTGGCCGGGTGCCACTTGGTAGACTACTAACACTACCTACAAACACCAGAGACTATTTGCGACTCCTGGACAGAGATCAAGTTGGTCAATAAGTCGAGAGAGCTTGGAGCGCCCGGAGCCCAATGTGTGGTAGTAGCTAGTCATTGGACAACATACACATAACTCAGTGTTTAAGGACGGTCCCAATGAGACAACCCACCATGTACTCCTACATGGCCTCTACCGCTACCTCTACCAAATCGTGTTCACACACTTAACCCTCAGCACCAGAACATATCGTAACACTCCAATTCATTCCCAATGAATCAGACCTGACACAACTCTAAGGAATAGCAGGCATGGCATGGTAGGAACACAACATGGCTCAATTAATTCCTGCACATGCTAGTGGGTTTCAACTATTTACTGTGGCAATGACAGGTCATGCAAAGGAATGGGTTCAACTACCGCAGCACAAAGTAGCAGTTGATTCGCGGTTGTCCTAATGCAATAAAAGAGAGCAGGAGCAAGAGAGTGGGATCATATCGGAATGAACAAGGGGGTTTGCTTGCCTGGTAGATCAACAAGGGAGGCACTGCTTCACAGACAGGTACTCTGGAACGGTCTCCGGAGCAAAGACCTATCGAGAAGGAACGGTGTCGGCAATCAATAAACAACCATATGCAACAATATGATGCATTAAGATGACATTTCAAAGATGCTATGATTTGCCCTAATGCATCTAGCATCAATTTGGTTGAAGTCCGTATGAACCAAGGGTTCATATGCAAACCCCAAATGAAGTACATAACATGCCATTATTACGTTTTCTCTTATACAGCAAGTATAAGTTGGTTTGTCATGCATGAAACTGGTACAGATGGAAATATTGTATTTTTCTGATAATTTTTCATATATAAATTATTTCAATCCGAGCTACGGTTGAATTGATATGAATTTTTGAAGTTTTGAATATTTTCTGGATTTTTCTGTTTTAAAATAATTCCAGAAAATAAATAATTGCGTCAGCACTGCGTCATGCTTGCGTCAGCAAGTCAACAGCGCTGACTGGGTCAAACCTGACGTGTGGGGGCCACACGTCAGTGTCAATGTTAATTAACAGAGTTGATTAACTCTTAAACTAATCCTAAACTAAAAATTAGCAGGGCCGGGCCCCACCTGTCATTGACTCTAGGTAGTCAAACCCCAGGTCAACTGGGGGGGGTTTGACCCGGTCAACCCCACCGGCGTTTAGCCGCCGGCGAGGCCGAACGCGGCGGAGGGGCTCGGGTCTGCGTCCCCGGCGACCAAAAGGGCCGCAGAGACCACCGGCGAGGAGCTGGAGCTCGTCCGCGTCGGTTGGAGCAAGCGGGAGGGTGCGGGGTGGCCAGAGCTCGCCGGAGCGGGGCTCGCGGCGGCGGCCGGAGCTCGGTTCGAGCGGGGATGCGGCTGCGGTGTGCGAGGGCGAGAACGGAGATGGGGAGGAGGAGCAGCATCTCACAGCGGTTGCAGCAGGCGTCGAAGCAGGCTCGGGGGAAGGCCGGACGACGACGGACGGCGCCGGCGATCTCGGGCGGCCGGGGCTGGAGAAGACGGCGGTGACGGCTCCTCGGGGCGTCCCGACTTGCGTGGCTCGGCGGAGAGCTTCGGGGGGAGGAGGCGGAGCTCCTGTGAGTGTCGGGGAGGCGAGGGGGAGGCGGTGGCTACGGCCACGGCGTGCGGCGGCGACGGCAGCGCTTCGGGCGCGGGGAGAGGGGGAGATCCAGGGGAGGAGGGAGAGCGAGAGAGAGTGCGGGAGGCCAGGGGCGGCGCGTGGTGACGTTCCGGACGTCCATGCGTGCGGGGGGAGGCACATAGGAAGGCTAGGAGGGAGGAGGTGGCGCAGCGCGGCGGTGCGCGCGCGTCGGGCACGCGCCCGTCCTCCTGGCAGGAGGAAGACGACAGGGAGTGGGGACAGGTGGGCTGGGCTGGCCAACTGGGCCGGCCAGGTGAGCGCCAGGTAAGGGTTTTCTTATTTCTTTCTGTTTTCCTTTTCTGCCTTCTATTTTGTATCTAAAAGAAATGTTAAAGCATTTCCATAAATGCTGAAAATGTTTGTGGCATCTAGATATAATATTCCAGAGGCCCTCACCAATTCCCAACACTTTTGGAGCCATTAAAATATTTATATAATTTGAACAGCTCCAAATCAAATATTTATGCATTGATTCAAAAATCCAAAATGTGTAGAAAAAATGTGCATCACCTCTGGTTGTTGTTCCCAACATTATCCAAAGAGCATGAACATTTTTGAAGAGCATTTTGGGTTCATTGAAAATCCATTTTAAAGTTGAACCTATTGGGAAAAGCTTTGGTACTAGGGTTTGCAACTTTCCCCATTTCAAATTTAAATGGAATTTAAACATGATGCACACATGAAGGGCTAGCCTAGGTCATACCAGAACTAGGGGTGTGACATTGGAGCGGTGGGACTGCCGCACCGCCACTCCATCGCTGACCCGGGCCGGTTCGTTATCCCACGCTCGTCATGTTCCCGTGGACGTGCAGGCCGCTCTGTGCATGGCACGTGAGCTCCTGCGCTACCGCCCCGTCGACGACCTCTACGAGGACTGGCACGATCGCATCGCCGATGTCGGCGTTCTGGGAACGGGGGTCCCCAGACTTGCCTTCCTGCGGCCTGCGGCGCGGCTCAAAGGGGGCTCAGCACATCCCATCTTCATCAACACAGACTCAAGACCCTCGCGAGGGGCCGAGCCCCCACTCGAAAGAATCTCGTCCCGAGATTCAGGAGTTGGAGGAAAGAAGGCGGGGTACTCAAGTCGAAGACGATCTTCTCGCTCCCAAGCAGCTTCTCTCGGAATGATGAGACCACTGAACCTTGAGAAACTTGATGTTCTGATGTCGAGTGACACGCTCTGCTTGATCAAGAATGCGAATAGGGTACTCTCAATATGTGAGGTTATCTTGGAGATCAAGCGTTTCGTGGTCCACTCCGCGGATGGGATCCGAGAAGCAACGCCTGAGTTGAGAGACGTGGAAGACATCATGTACTCGAGAAAGGTGTGGCGGTAGTTCCAACTGGTAGGAAACCTCTCCTCGTTTAGCGAGAATGAGAAAGGGACCAATATAACGAGGAGCCAACTTGCCCTTGATACCAAATCGATGGTACCCTTCAAAGGGGTAACCCGAAGGTAAGCCTTGTCGCGAACTTCATAAGCCACTTCCTTATGACGACGGTCATACTGGCTCTTTTGACGAGATTGGGCTGTTTTCAAATTCTCACGAATGATGCGAACTTGCTCTTCTGCCTCCTGGATCATATCCGGTCCAGAGAATTGTCTTTAACCGGTTTCTGACCAGTTCAAAGGTGTTCGACATCTTCGTCCATACAGAATCTCAAAAGGAGCTTTCTTGAGACTGGATTGGTAGCTATTGTTATAAGCAAACTCGGCGAAAGGAAGGCACTTCTCCCAATCCATACCAAATGAGATAACGCAAGCTCTAAGCATGTCTTCGAGGATTTGGTTGACTCTTTCCACCTGACCACTTGATTGAGGGTGGAAAGCGGTACTGAAGGAAAGATGGGTGCCCATGGCAGTTTGGAAACTCTCCTAGAAATGAGAGGTGAAAAGACTACCACGGTCTGAATTGATCTCTAGTGGAACACCATGAAGTGAAACTATTCGAGAAATATATAAGTCAGCGAGCTGACTAGCAGTGATATTCTCTCAAACAGGTAGGAAGTGAGCCACTTTGGAAAGACGATCAATGACTACGAAGATAGCATTATTCCCTTTCTTGGTCCTGGGAAAGCCGGTGAGGAAGTCCATACCAACCTTATCCCATTTCCACTCAGGAATAGCTAAAGGCTGAAGGGTGCCAGCAGGTCTTTGATGTTCTGCCTTAACGCGACGACAAACGTCACAGTTAGCAATGAACTGAGCGATTTCTCTCTTCATCCTAGTCCACCAGAACCTCTGGCGTAGGTCCTGATACATCTTAGTACTACCGGGATGAATCGTGAGAGGAGATTCATGAGCCTCCTTAAGGATTAATTATCGCATATGTTGATTCTTGGGAACTACCAAGCGATTCTCAAAGAAAACAACACCTCGATCATCTATAGAGAAACTACCACCAACTCCCTTGTTAATGTTTCTCTTGAGCCAGGAAATTCCTGTATCCTGCTTCTGAGCAGAGATGATCTGATCCACAAGGGTAGGTGTCGCCACCAAGGTAGAAAGGAATCCGTGGGGAGCAATGTGAAGGTTAAGCTTACAGAATTCCTCATGGAGAAGTGGTTGGCCCTGCTGCAACATAAGATTGTTGTAGTAGGACTTACGACTTAGCGCATCAGCCATGACATTTCCCTTGCCCAGGGTGTAGGTAATCCCTAAGTCGTAGTCTGAGATCAACTCCAACCAACGTCTTTGCCTAAGGTTCAAATCTGGTTGGGTGAAGATATACTTGAGACTCTGGTGATCGGTGTATATCTCGCAACGTTTACCGAGAAGGTAATGTCGCCATGTCTTAAGTGCATAGACTACAGCTGCAAGCTCTAGATCATGTGTAGGATAATTCTCCTCATGTGGATGCAACTGTCGAGATGCATAGGAAATCACATGACGATCTTGCATAAGAATGCAACCTAGTCCCTGTCGTGAGGCATCACAATAGATAACAAAGTCTTTGGTGAAATCCGGTGGCACAAGTATGGGAGCAGAAGTCAGGAGTCTTTTCAGTTCCTGAAAACTGTACTCACACTGTGGGGACCACTCAAACTTTTTATCTTTCTTGAGAAGTTCCGTGAGAGGTTTGGCCACTTTGGAGAAGTTTTCAACGAAGCGGCGACAATAACTGGCTAGACCAAGGAAACTCCTAACTTGCTTAACGGTTTCAGGTGGAGTCCAATCAAGAACGGCCTAAACTCTTTCGGGATTGACATCAATGCCCTTACCAGAGATCACGTGGCCCAGGTAGGTCACTTCTGGCAACCAAAATTCACACTTGGAGAACTTGGCATAAAGGCGGTGCTCTCTGAGTTTTTCTAACACAAGTCTAAGATGTTCGGCATGCTCTTCCTCGTTCTTCGAGTAAATAAGAATATCATCGAGGTAAACCACGACGAACTTATCTAAATACTCCATGAAGATCGAGTTCATCAAGCGGGAGAAAGTAGCTGGAGCATTGGTTAGACGAAAGGACATGACGGTGTACTCGTACTGGCCATAACGAGTGACAAAAGCCGTCTTAGGAATGTCCCCGTTTCTAATCTTGATTTGATGGTAGCCTAACCTCAAATCCATCTTGGAAAAGACTGAGGATCCAGCGAGCTGATCATACAGATCGTTGATCCTGGGGAGCGGATACTTGTTCTTTATCGTGACCAAATTAACGGGACGATAATCTACAACCATCCGGTTCGTACCATCCTTCTTTTTGACGAAGAGGACGGGGCAAGCCCAAGGAGAAGAACTAGGACAGATGAAACCCTTTTGCAAGGACTCATCGAGTTGTTTCTTAAGCTCGGCTAGTTCTAAGGGTGCCATCTTGTAAGGTCTCCTAGAGATTGGGGCGGTTCTTGGGATAAGATCTATGGCGAACTCTACATCTCTGTCAGGTGGAACACCTGGCAGTTCTTCTGGAAAGACATCCGGAAAGTCATGGACTACCGAGATATCCTCAAGGTCTGGAAGAGGGCTGGCATTAAGAGAATAAAGTTGACGCTTTGTAATTCTGGTGGAGACAGTGACTATCTTGCCAGACGGGTGTGTAAGCTGAACAGACCTGGTGTAACAATCAATCTTGGCATAATGAGCTTTCATCCAGTCCACACCTAAGATGATGTTAATATTTGAAGACTTAAGAGATATCAAGGAAGCTAGAAATACAAGTCTGTAAACATGTATTTCATTGCCATAACTTATCCTAGAGGTTTGCCATTTGGATCTAGGAGTTTGAATAAGTAGTGGGGAGGGCATATCACAAAATGACATGTCGTGCAACCGGGCATAACTTTCATAAATGAAAGAATGAGACGCTCCAGTATCGAATAGAACCGATGCTGGATGATAGTTGACAAGGAGTGTACCAAGAACGACATCTGGATCATCATGAGCGTCTTGAGCTGAGACGTGATGCACACGTCCATGTTCAGTGGGAGCTGACTTGGCACCGATCATCCCGCGTGATGGCTTACTTCCACGGCCATCAAGCTTCTCGGGCTGGGGTGGAGCAACATTGGTCTGAGTGCAAATACGGGCAATGTGGCCTGGCTCTCCGCACTTGTAACAAATCTTGGAGGTAGGACGTGGACCCGCATTGGCAGGCGGTCCACCAATAGGCCTGGGTGGAGCATATGGCTGAACTGGGTGAGGCTCCACATAGGATGGCGTCGGTGTGTAACCGGGTGGAAGAGCAGAGCTCGGAATCCAAATCCGACGCTTCTGAGAACTAGAACTGGAGGAAGAACCCAAATCACGGTTGTGCTTACGAGACTCCTCGTAGGTGAGTTGAGCTGTCTCCGCATTAATGGCCTTGTTCACAAGAGCCTGGAATGTATTGCAATGGTGCAAGTGGAGATCTCGATGCAACTTGGGGTTGAGACCCCTCCGGAACCTAGCCTGCTTCTTGGCGTCCGTGGACACTTCTTCTGTAGCATAGCGGGCGAGGTTCTCAAACTCTCTACTGTAAGCATCAACAGCCATCTTACCCTGGGTGAAACTACAGAACTCTTCTCTCTTGCGATCGATGAGGGCTTCAGGAATGTAATGCTCGCGAAAAGTCTCAGTGAAATCTCTCCAGGTAGGAATCTGACCAACTGGAAGCATAGCCTCATAGTTCTGCCACCAAAGACTAGCAGGACCTTCCAGGTGGTATGCAGCATAAGTGACCTTGTCACTTTCAGCTACGTTCGCAGAACGCTGCTTGTGTGTGATACTACCGAGCCAGTCATCTGCATCGAGTGGCTCAATGGAATGATGGAAGGTGGGTGGTTTCAGATCAATGAAATCTTGGATGGTCGCTGACTCTTTGCACTGGGGTGCGGTGTTCTCCTCCATACGTGCTAACAAGCGGTTAGACTCGCGCTTGTTCATCTCAACCTCTAACATGAACTTTGCCAACGAAGACTGGTCGGGAGGATCCTCATCTCTACCATCTCCGTGGTTCCGGCTACGAGCAGCAGAACTTCGGTTAACCGGCAACATCCTGAAGAACGAAACCAAGGAAACAAGGATGGATTCAACATCAACTATAGGATGCAGAAGGTAGCACAAGAATTTAGTATCTCTCAATTCCTAGGCTAATTCCGGCAGCATAACGGCAGTAAAATGCTCAGAATGAGACATCCTGCTAAAATGGGGTAGTAACATAATCAACATCACCACTCAAGGTTCTGAGATCATACTAACAGGCTACACCGGAAGTACTAGAAAACTGGATTATGACTCTGATCAACCAATCCTAAGAGACTACGGAGTAGTAACACGTGATCCTGATAGACAGAGAAGAAAGCCTAGTTCCTTAACCCCGTAGGAAAGATAGGATGACTCAGATCAGAAGGGCATGAGGTATAAGGAGTAAAAAGAGCCTTACGTTCCCTTCCACAATCAATTCCCTTACATAACTAAAGAATTTCTAGACACCACTTCGACCAGGTTGGCTTGGAAATCCTACAGGTAGTCAGGCTCTGATACCAAAGCTGTCGGGACCCCGATCCTAAGCCACATCGATCCAGCATGTAACACATCATATCACTTTGCGGCCTCACGCACGGTACTCCCACGGGTGCCACCTTACCTGGCCCGGGACCGTTTGCGCCATTTGGCTCACGTATATGATAGTGTCGCTAGCATCCATATGACAGAGAACCCGGGTTGGCATGGCTAGTCGTGAACCCAAGGCGGCACTAACCCATGAGGACAGGCATACATGAATCACATCGAGCATGTTGGTCAACAACGTATAAATCCGGGCTGTAGCACTGGGCTAATAGGACTCCGGTAACCCAAGCTGTAGCAGGCTAGGCAGGACTCCGGATAACACCGCATGACATTTCCTCGAAGGGACAGACACAGGAACGAAGTGAAACACATGCCGGCCAGTCAAGTGTTCGGAGCAGTAGTGCTGGGCTAGCAGGACTCCGGTGAACCGGGCTGTAGCGGACTACTATCGCTTAGAAGCACTAGACTACATTTCCTCATATGATAGGCTGCCAAGGATAAACAACTAGATAGTCGGATCCCACACATAGCAATACACATTACACGTACGCATAACATGCAAGTATGTGTTGTACAACAGGGCATCACAACATAACGCAAACTCATATAACTAAAGGCCCAAAAGAGCCACATAACATTAAATACAAACAGGGGTCACATGACCCATCATTCAGAGCATACAAGCAACAAGCGAAAGCATTACATGTCTGAGTACAAACAACTACAAATGAAAAAAAAGGCTGAAGAGCCTGACTATCTACAACATCCGATCAAGATCGTAGCTGATGTACAAGCTACTCGTCGAAGTCCAAGCGGAACTACTAGTAAGACCAAAGTCTCCGCTGCAAAACATAAATGAGGCAAACGTGAGTACAAAGGTACTGAGCAAGACTTACATCAGATCCTATCATACATGCATTTGTATCAAGAAGGTAATGTGGAGTTTAGTTGCAGCAAGCCAGCTTTGACTCAGTGGCTATCCTTTACTACGACTGCTGTTAACTCTTTTGAGGTGGCGCACACGAGTCCACTAATCACCACATCAATACACCACTATGGATTCATCCCCGTCTCACTACGAGAAGGCCATCCATAGCACTCACACTTATCTTGAGCATTTTAGAGTATCCACTTCAAGTTGTCTATGTACCACATAAGCATCCAAGAAGTCCATAACCTAGGACACGGCTATACGAATAGATCATGATAACCCTGCAGGGGTGTACTTCTTCACACACGCTCTCACCACTTATCACCATGTACACGTCATGTATCTCGGCAACCTTCAAGCGGAAGCCTGGCGAGGGTGTCGGCCACGACCTGACTAACCACACAAGACTCTAGTCCAGGTTTATCGCCTATTCGGGTTCCATCCGCAAGGAGATCCGGCCGGGGTGTCGCTCACGGCCCCAAACGATGTGTGCAGGGTTCCCAAGCCCACCTCGCCGGATGGATCTACGCTTGGTACACCGTGCCACTTGTGCCTAGTCTGCCCCAAGCCCACCTGGCCGGGTGCCACTTGGTAGACTACTAACACTACATACAAACACCAAAGACTATTTGCGACTCCTGGACAGAGATCAAGTTGGTCAATAAGTCGAGAGAGCTTGGAGCGCCCGGAGCCCAATGTGTGGTAGTAGCTAGTCATTGGACAACATACACATAACTCAGTGCTTAAGGACGGTCCCAGTGAGACAACCCACCATGTACTCCTACATGGCCTCTCACCGCTACCTCTACCAAATCGTGTTCACACACTTAACCCTCAGCACCAGAACATATCGTAACACTCCAATTCATTCCCAATGAATCAGACCTGACACAACTCTAAGCAATAGCAGGCATGGCATGGTAGGAACACAACATGGCTCAATCAATTCCTACACATGCTAGTGGGTTTCCACTATTTATCGTGGCAATGACAGGTCATGCAAAGGAATGGGTTCAACTACCGCAGCACAAAGTAGCAGTTGATTCGCGGTTGTCCTAATGCAATAAAAGAGAGCAGGAGCGAGAGAGTGGGATCATATCGGAATGAACAAGGGGGTTTGCTTGCCTGGTAGATCAACAAGGGAGGCACTGCTTCACAGACAGGTACTCTGGAACGGTCTCTGGAGCAAAGACCTATCGAGAAGGAACGGTGTCGGCAATCAATAAACAACCATATGCAACAATATGATGCATGAAGATGACATTTCAAAGATGCTATTATTTGCCCTAATGCATCTAGCATCAATTTGGTTGAAGTCCATATGAACCAAGGGTTCATATGCAAACCCCAAATGAAGTACATAACATGCCATTATTACGTTTTATCTTATACAGCAAGTATAAGTTGGTTTGTCATGCATGAAACTGGTACAGATGGAAAGATTGTATTTTTCTGATAATTTTTCATATATAAATTATTTCAATCCGAGCTACGGTTGAATTGATATGAATTTTTGAAGTTTTGAATATTTTCTGGATTTTTCTGTTTTAAAATAATTCCAGAAAATAAATAATTGCGTCAGCAAGTCAACAGCGCTGACTGGGTCAAACCTAACGTGTGGGGGCCACACGTCAGTGTCAATGTTAATTAACAGAGTTGATTAACTCTTAAAGTAATCCTAAACTAAAAATTAGCAGGGCCGGGCCCCACCTGTCATTGACTCTGGGTAGTCAAACCCCAGGTCAACTGGGGGGGGGGGGTTAGACCCGGTCAACCCCACCGGCATTTAGCCGCCGGCGAGGCCGAACGCGGCGGAGGGGCTCGGGTTTGCGTCCCCGGCGACCAAAAGGGCCGCGGAGACCACCGGCGAGGAGCTGGAGCTTGTCCGCGTCGGTTGGAGCAAGCGGGAGGGTGCGGGGTGGCCGAAGCTCGCCGGAGCGGGGCTCGCGGCGGCGGCCGGAGCTCGGTTCGAGCGGGGATGCGGCTGCGGTGTGCGAGGGCCAGAACGGAGAGGGGGAGGAGGTGCAGCATCTCACAGCGGTTGCAACGGGCGTCGAAGCAGGCTCGGGGGAAGGCCGGACGGCGACGGACGGGCGCCGGCGATCTCGGGCGGACGGGGGTGGAGAAGACGGCGGTGACGGCTCCTCAGGGCGTCCCGGCTTGCGTGGCTCGGCGGAGAGCTTCGGGGGGAGGAGGCGGAGCTCCTGTGCGTGTCGGGGAGGCGAGGGGGAGGCGGTGGCTACGGCCACGGCGTGCGGCGGCGACGGCAGCACTTCGGGCGCGGGGAGAGGGAGAGATCCAGGGGAGGAGGGAGAGCGAAAGAGAGTGCGGGAGGCCCGGGGCGGCGCGTGGCGATGTTTCGGACGTCCAGGCGTCGAGGGGGAGGCACACAGGCAGGCTAGGAGGGAGGAGGTGGCGCGGCTCGGCGGTGCGCGCGCGTCGGGCACGCGCCCGTCCTCCTGGCAGGAGGAAGACGACAGGGAGAGGGGATAGGTGGGCTGGGCTGGCCAACTGGGCCGGCCAGGTGAGCGCCAGGTAAGGGTTTTCTTATTTCTTTCTGTTTTCCTTTTCTGTCTTCTGTTTTGTATCTAAAAGAAATGTTAAAGCATTTCCATAAATGCTGAAAATATTTGTGGCATCTAGATATAATATTCTAGAGGCCCTCACCAATTCCCAACACTTTTGGAGCCATTAAAATATTTATATAATTTGAACAGCTCCATATCAAATATTTATGCATTGATTCAAAAATCCAAAATGTGTAGCAAAAATGTGCATCACCTTTGGTTGTTCTTCCCAACATTATCCAAAGAGCATGAACATTTTTGAAGAGCATTTTGGGTTCATTGAAAATCCATTTTAAAGTTGAACCTATTGGGAAAAACTTTGGTACTAGGGTTTGCAACTTTCCCCATTTCAAATTTAAATGGAATTTAAACATGATGCACACATGAAGGGCTAGCCTAGGTCATACCAGAACTAGGGGTGTGACATTGGAGCAGTGGGACGGCCGCACCGCCACTCCATCGCTGACCCCGGCCGGTTCGTTATCCCACGCTCGTCATGTTCCCGTGGACGTGCAGGCCGCTCTGTGCATGGCACGTGAGCTCCTGCGCTACCGCCCCGTCGACGACCTCTACGAGGACTAGCACGATCGCATCGCCGATGTCGGCGTTCTGGGAACGGGGGTCCCCAGACTTGCCTTCCTGCGGCCTGCGGCGCGGCTCAAAGGGGGCCCAGCACATCCCATCTTCATCAACACAGACTCAAGACCCTCGCGAGGGGCCGAGCCCCGTGGGGCGGACGACACGGAGCTTCCTCAGGCACGGCCTCATCAGGCTGTCTCGCGAGGAGGCGGAGAGATCAAGGCGGGGTACCTCACGAGGTGCCCATGACGCAAGCCATGACGACCAAGGGCGCCAAGCGGGCGCCAGCCTGCACAGTGTCCTTCCTTTCCTCTTTGGTGCAAAGGGAGCAAGCGCAGGCGGGAGGATCAAGCAAAGGCACCCATTTCGGTGCAACGAGACCAAGACCAGCTCCGCGACAAGGAAGAAGTCATTGTGGAGCGCAAGCCGGCGTCATCACCAGAGCTTTTGGCAGGCGAGGACCAACTTTAGTCAGGATAAGTGCACCAGATGTTCCCCTTTAAAATGGCCAATTGTTGGCGCCCTTCCCGCTCGATATTTGGGAAGAGGCCCAGGGCCTTTGCCTATAAATAGGGCTAGCCAACCCCGGCGGAGGGAGATGAATCGATTGGCAACCAAACTAAGAGAGAGAGAGAGAGAAAGGCGACTGAACCCCTCTAGTAGTTCATCGCCCCAGTCAAGAACAGGCCCTCGCGAGGCTGTTCTTCCTTGTATTGTTCATCATCAGCCCAAGAGGCAATTCCACCACATCACCACACTGGAGTAGGGTATTACACCACATCGGTGGCCAGAACCAGTATAAACTCTGTGTCTCTTGTGCTGTGCCCTCGGTATCCTAGATCCTTGCGAGGCGGAGGGGTACGGATAGGTAGGAAGCGTAATCTTCGCGCGCACCCCAGAGTTCGGACCTCAAGGGTCTGCCGGAACCCTAAATCCGACATTTGGCGCGCCAGGTAGGGGTGCGCCGGAATTCGTCTTCTGCCGCTCCGTTCTCCTCCGACCATCGCGTCCATGCCTGACGCTCGTCGGGCCCACGCCGAGCGCCGAGCCGCTCTCGCTTCCCACATCGCCCAGACGGCCCCTGTCGGCGGGCGCCCTCGCCGTTCCCTGTCGCCTGCCGTCAATGCCACCACCGGCCCGGCGGGGAACGGGCAGCAAGCATCGTCTCAGCACCCGTCCGTGCGGCAAGTCGGCCGCACCGCCACTCCGTCGCTCACCCCAGCTGGTTCTTCATCCCGCGCGCTCCGCGCGCCCATGGAAGCTCGAGCTGCGCTCAACGCGGCAAACGAGCTCCTGTGCTACCGCCCCGTCGACGACGTCTACGAAGAGTGGCTCGACCGCGTCGCCGAGCTCGTCCGTGCCGCGGGGGGCTCCCCTGCACCGTCCGTCCCTCTGCACCGCACCCGCCTCGCGCGGGCGACAAAGCTTCGGGGGCGCCCCAGCCGCCTCCTCGCCAAGAAGACGCCCCGGCCGCAAGGCGCGTGGCCCCTGGCTGGAACCCGCTCCGCCAGGCACCAGCGCGGCAAGAGCAGAGCTGCCAAGAAGTCCCTCGCCCGCAAGAAGCCGCCTGGGGCGCCCCCGAAGCTCCAAGAAGTCTCCAGCACGTCGCGGCCACGCTCCTGCTCCCGCACGTCAAGACCCCGCGCGGCTCCCAACTGCAACGCGCAGGGACCTGCAAGATCAAGCTCTCCGTCACCCCAGGCCTCCCGTGGCCACGGCGGGCTGCCGCGCCTTCACCACCGAGCTGCGTAGCGTCGCGTGGCCCGGCAAGTTCAAGCCAGACTTGCCTCTGTTGGGGAACGTAGTAATTTCAAAATTTTCCTACGCACACGCAAGATCATGGTGATGCATAGCAACGAGAGGGGAGAGTGTTGTCTACGTACCCTCGTAGACCGAAGCGGAAGCGTTGACACAACGTAGAGGAAGTAGTCGTACGTTCTCCTCGCGATCCAATCGATCACAGCACCGTTACTCCGGCACCTCCGAGTTCTTGGCACACGTTCAGCTCGATGACGATCCCCGGGCTCCGATCCAGCAAAGCGTCGGGGAAGAGTTCCGTCAGCACGACGGCGTGGTGACGATCTTGATGTGTTACCGGCGCAGGGCTTCGCCTAAGCACTGCAACGATATGACCGAGGTGGAATTTGGTGGAAGGGGGCACCGCACACGGCTAAGGAAAGATCTCAATGATCAATTGTGTGTCTATGGGGTGCCCCCTGCCCCCGTATATAAAGGAGCCAAGGGGGAGGGGCTGGCCGGCCAAGCCTGGCGCGCCAGGAGAGTCCCACTCCCTCTGGGAGTAGGATTCCCCCCCCCCCCCAATCCTAGTTGGACTAGGATTCTCCAAGGGGGAGAGAGAGAGAGAGGGGGCCGGCCACCTCTCCTAGTCCTAATAGGACTAGGGGAAGGGGGGAGGCGCGCAGCCCATGAGGGCAGCCCTCTCACCTCTCCACCAAGGCCCATGTTGGCCCATTATGCTCCCGGGGGGTTCCGGTAACCCTCCCGGTATTCCGGTAAAATCCTGATTTCACCTGGAACACATCCGATGTCCAAACATAGGCTTCCAATATATCATTCTTTACGTCTCGACCATTTCGAGACTCCTCGTCATGTCCGTGATCACATCCGGGCCTCCAAACTCCTTCGGTACATCAAAATGCATAAACTCATAATAACTGTCATCGTAACGTTAAGCGTGCGGACCCTACGGTTCGAGAACAATGTAGACATGACCGAGACACATCTCCGGTCAATAACCAATAGCGGGACCTGGATGCCCATATTGGCTCCTACATATTCTACGAAGATCTTTATCGGTCAGACCGCATAACAACATACGTTGTTCCCTTTGTCATCGGTATGTTACTTACCCGAGATTCGATCGTCGGTATCCAATACCTAGTTCAATCTCGTTACTGGCAAGTCTCTTTACTCGTTCCATAATACATCATCTCGCAACTAACTCATTAGTTGCAATGCTTGCAAGGCTTAAGTGATGTGCATTACCGAGAGGGCCCAGAGATACCTCTCCGACAATCGGAGTGACAAATCCTAATCTCGAAATACGCCAACCCAACATCTACCTTTGGTGACACCTGTAGTACTCCTTTATAATCACCCAGTTACGTTGTGACGTTTGGTAGTACCCAAAGTGTTCCTCTGGCAAACGGGAGTTGCATAATCTCATAGTCATAGGAACATGTATAAGTCATGGATAAAAGCAATAGCAACATACTAAACGATCGGGTGCTAAGCTAATAGAATGGGTCATGTCAATCAGATCATTCAACTAATGATGTGACCTCGTTAATCAAATAACAACTCTTTGTTCATGGTTAGGAAACATAACCATCTTTGATTAACGAGCTAGTCAGGTAGAGGCATACTAGTGACACTCTGTTTGTCTATGTATCCACACATGTATTATGTTTCCAGTTAATACAATTCTAGCATGAATAATAAACATCTATCATGACATGTAAGGAAAAATAATAACTTTATTATTGCCTCTAGGGCATATTTCCTTCAGTCTCCCACTTGCACTAGAGCCAATAATCTAGTTCACATCGCCATGTGATTTACCAGCAATAGTTCACATCACCATGTGATTAACACCCATAGTTCACATCGATATGTGACCAACACTCAAAGGGTTTACTAGAGTCACTAATCTAGTTCACATCGCTATGTGATTAACACCCAAAGAGTACTAAGGTGTGATCATGTTTTTCTTGTGAGATAATTTTAGTCCACGGGTCTGTCACATTCAGATCCGTAAGTATTTTGCAAATTTCTATGTCAACAATACTCTGCACGGAGCTACTCTAGTTAATTGCTCCCACTTTCAATATGTATCCAGATTGAGACTTAGAGTCATCTAGATCAGTGTCAAAACTTGCATCGACGTAACCCTTTACGACGAACCTTTTGTCACCTCCATAATCGAGAAACATATCCTTATTCCACTAAGGATAATTTTGACCGCTGTCCAGTGATCTACTCCTAGATCACTATTGTACTCCCTTGCCAAACTCAGTGGTAGGGTATGCAATAGATCTGGTACACAGCATGGCATACTTTATAGAATCTATGGCTGAGGCATAGGAAATGACTTTCATTCTCTTTCTATTATCTGCCGTGGTCGGGTTTTGAGTCTTACTCAATTTCACACCTTGTAATACAGGCAAGAACTCTTTCTTTGACTGTTCCATTTTGAACTACTTCAAAATCTTTTCAAGGTATGTACTTATTGAAAAACTTATCAAGCGTCTTGATCTATCTCTATAGATCTTGATGCTCAATATGTAAGCAGCTTCACCGAGGTCCTTCTTCGAAAAACTCCTTTCAAATACTCCTTTATGCTTCATAGAATAATTCTACATTATTTTCGATCAATAATATGTCATTTACATATACTTATCAGAAATGCTGTAGTGCTCCCACTCACTTTCTTGTAAATACAGGCTTCACCGCAAGTCTGTATAAAACTATATGCTTTGATCAACTTATCAAAGCGTGTATTCCAACTCTGAGATGCTTGCACCAATCCATAGATGTATCGCTGGAGCTTGCATATTTTGTTAACACCTTTAGGATCGACAAAACTTTCTAGTTGCATCGTATACAACTCTTCTTTAATAAATCCATTAAGGAATGCAGTTTTGTTTATCCATTTGCCAGATTTCATAAATGCGGCAATTGCTAACATGATTCAGACAGACTTAAGCATAGATATGAGTGAGAAACTCTTATCGTAGTCAACACCTTGAACTTGTTGAAAACCTTTTGCGACAATTTTAGTTTTGTAGATAGTAACACTACTATCAGCTTCTGTCTTCCTCTTGAAGATCCATTTATTTTCTATGGCTTGCCGATCATCGGGCAAATCCATCAAAGTCCATACTTTGTTCTCATATATGGATCATATCTCAGATTTCATGGCCTCAAACCATTTCACGGAATCTGGGCTCATCATCGCTTCCTCATAGTTCGCAAGTTCGTCATGGTCTAGTAACATGACTTCCAGAACAGGATTACGTTACCACTCTGGTGCGGATCTCACTCTGGTTTACCTACGAGATTTGGTAGTAACTTGATCTGACGTTACATGATCATCATCATTAACTTCCTCACTAATTGGTGCAGTAGTCACAGGAACCGATTTCTGTGATGAACCACTTTCCAATAAGGGAGCAGGTACAGTTACCTTATCAAGTTCTACTTTCCTCCCACTCACTTCTTTCGAGAGAAACTCCTTCTCTAGAAAGGATCCATTATAAGCAACGAATGTCTTGCTTTAGGATATGTGATAGAAGGTGTACCCAACAGTCTCCGTTGGGTATCCTATGAAGACATATTTCTCCGATTTGGGTTCGAGCTTATCAGGATGAAATTTTTTCACATAAGCATCGCAACTCCAAACTTTAAGAAACGACAGCTTAGGTTTATTGCTAAACCATAGTTCATATGGTGTCGTCTCAACGGATTTAGATGGTGCCCTATTTAATGTGAATGCAGCTGTCTCTAATGCATAATCCCAAAAACGATAGTGGTAGATCGGTAAGATACATCATAGATTGTACTATATCCAATAAAGTACGGTTATGACGTTCGGACGCACCATTATGCTGTGGTGTTCCAGGTGGCGTGAGTAGTAAAACTATTTCACATTGTTTTAACTGAAGACCAAACTCGTAACTCAAATATTCGTCTCCGCGATCAGATCGTAGAAACCTTATTTTCTTGTCACGATGATTTTCCACTTCACTCTAAAATTCTTTGAACTTTTCAAACGTTTCAGACTTATGTTTCATCAAGTAGATATACCCATATCTGCTCAAATCATCTGTGAAGGTTAGAAAATAATGATACTTGTCGCGAGCCTTAATATTCATCAGACCATATACATCAGTATGTATGATTTCCAACAGATCTGTTGCTTGCTCCATTGTTCCGGAGAACGGCGTTTTAGTCATCTTGCCCAAGACGCATGGTTCGCAAGCATCAAGTGATTCATAATCAAGTGATTCCAAAATCCCATCAGCATGGAGTTTCTTCATGCGTTTTACACCAATATGACCTAAACGGCAGTGCCACAAATAGGTTGCACTATCATTATTAACTTCGCATCTTTTGGTTTCAATATTATGAATATGTGTATCACTACGATCGAGATCCAATGAACTATTTTCATTGGTGTGTATGACCATAGAAGGTTTTATTCATGTAAACAGAACAACAATTGTTCTCTAACTTAAATGAATAACTGTATTGCAATTAACATGATCAAATCATATTCATGCTCAACGCAAACACCAAATAACACTTATTTAGTTTCAACACTAATCCCGAAAGTATAGGGAGTGTGTGATGATGATCATATCAATCTTGGAACCACTTCCAACACACATCGTCACCTTGCCCTTTAACTAGTCTTTGTTCATTCTGCAACTCCCGTTTCGAGTTACTAATCTTAGCAACTTGAACTAGTACCAAATACTGAGGGGTTGCTATGAACACTAGTAAAGTACACATCAATAACATGTATATCAAATATACTTATGTTCACTTTGCCATCCTTCTTATCCACCAATCACTTGGGGTAGTTCCGCTTCCAGTGACCAGTCCCTTTGCAGTAGAAGCACTTAGTCTCAGGCTTAGGACCAGACTTGGGCTTTTTCACTTGAGCAGCAACTTGCTTGCCGTTCTTCTTGAAGTTCCCCTTCTTTCCTTTTGCCCTTTTCTTGAAACTAGTGATCTTGTCAACCATCAACACTTGATGTTTTTCTTTGATTTCTACCTTCGCCGATTTTAGCATCGCGAAGAGCTTGGGAATATTTTCCGTTATCCCTTGCATATTATAGTTCATCACGAAGTTCTACTAACTTGGTGATGGTGACTAGAGAATTCTGTCAATCACTATCTTATCTGGAAGATTAACTCCCACTTGATTCAAGCAATTGTAGTACCCAGACAATCTGAGCACATGCTCACTAGTTGAGCGATTCTCCTCCATCTTTTAGCTATAGAACTTGTTGGAGACTTCATATCTCTCAACTCGGGTATTTGCTTGAAATATTAACTTCAACTCCTGGAACATCTCATATGGTCCATGACATTCAAAACGTCTTTGAAGTCCCGATTCTAAGCCGTTAAGCATGGTGCACTAAACTATTAAGTAGTCATCATATTGAGCTAGCAAAACGTTCATAATGTCTGCATCTGCTCCTGCAATAGGTCCGTCACCTAGCGGTGCATCAAGGACATAACTCTTCTGTGCAGCAATGAGGATAAACCTCAGATCACGGATCCAATCCGCATCATTGCTACTAACATCTTTCAACACAATTTTCTCTAGGAACATATCAAAATAAACATAGGGAAGCAACAACGCGAGCTATTGATCTACAACATAGATATGCTAATACTACCAGGACTAAGTTCATGATAAATTTAAGTTCAATTAATCATATTACTTAAGAACTCCCACTTAGATAGACATCTCTCTAATCCTCTAAGTGATCACGTGATCCAAATCAACTAAACCATGTCCGATCATCACGTGAGATGGAGTAGTTTCAATGGTGAACATCACTATGTTGATCATATCTACTATATGATTCACGCTCGACCTTTCGGTCTCTGTGTTCCGAGGCCATATCTGTTATATGCTAGGCTCGTCAAGTTAAACCTGAGTATTCCGCGTGTGCAACTGTTTTGCACCCGTTGTATTTGAACGTAGAGCCTATCACACCCGATCATCACGTGGTGTCTCAGCACGAAGAACTTTCGCAACGGTGCATACTCAGGGAGAACACTTCTTGATAATTAGTGAGAGATCATCTTATAATGCTACCGTCAAACAAAGCAAGATAAGATGCATTAAAAGATAAACATCACATGCAATCAATATAAGTGATATGATATGGTCATCATCATCTTGTGCTTGTGATCTCCATCTCCGAAGCACCGTCATGATCACCATCGTCACCGGCGCGACACCTTGATCTCCATTGTAGCATCGTTGTCGTCTCGCCAATCTTATGCTTCCACGACTATCACTACCGTTTAGTAATAAAGTAAAGCATTACATCGCGATTGCATTGCATACAATAAAGCGACAACCATATGGCTCCTGCCAGTTGCCGATAACTCGGTTACAAAGCATGATCATCTCATAAAATAAAATTTAGCATCATGTCTTGACCATATCACATCACAACATGCCCTGCAAAAACAAGTTAGACGTCCTCTACTTTGTTGTTGCAAGTTTTACGTGGCTGCTACGGGCTTAAGCAAGAACTCATCTTACCTACGCATCAAAACCACAACGATAGTTTGTCAAATAGACTCCGTTTTAACCTTCTCAAGGACCGGGCGTAGCCACACTCGGTTCAACTAAAGTTGGAGAGACAGTCTTCCGCAAGCCATCTATGTGCAAAGCACGTCGAGGGAACCGGTCTCGCGTAAGCGTACGCGTAAGGTTGGTCCGGATCATCTCGTCCAACAATACCGCTGAACCAAAGCATGACATGCTGGTAGGCAGTATGACTTGTATCGTCCACAACTCACTTGTGTTCTACTCGTGCAAATAACATCAAACCATAAAAACCTAGGCTCGGATGCCACTGTTGGGGAACGTAGTAATTTCAAAATTTTCCTACGCACACGCAAGATCATGGTGATGCATAGCAACGAGAGGGGAGAGTGTTGTCTATGTACCCTCGTAGACTGAACCGGAAGCATTGACACAACGTAGAGGAAGTAGTCGTACGTTCTCCTCGCGATCCAATCGATCACAGCACCGTTACTCCGGCACCTCCGAGTTCTTGGCACACGTTCAGCTCGATGACGATCCCCGGGCTCCGCTCCAGCAAAGCGTCGGGGAAGAGTTCCGTCAGCACAACGGCGTGGTGACAATCTTGATGTGTTACCGGCGCAGGGCTTCGCCTAAGCACTGCAACGATATGACCGAGGTGGAATTTGGTGGAAGGGGGCACCGCACACGGCTAAGGAAAGATCTCAATGATAAATTGTGTGTCTATGGGGTGCCCCCTGCCCCCGTATATAAAGGAGCCAAGGGGGAGGGGCTGGCCGGCCAAGCCTGGCACGCCAGGAGAGTCCCACTCCCTCTGGGAGTAGGATTCCCCCCCCCCAATCCTAGTTGGACTAGGATTCTCCAAGGGGGAGAGAGAGAGAGAGGGGGCCGGCCACCTCTCCTAGTCCTAATAGGACTAGGGGAAGGGGGAGGCGCGCAGCCCATGAGGGCAGCCCTCTCACCTCTCCACCAAGGCCCATGTTGGCCCATTATGCTCCCGGGGGGTTCCGGTAACCCTCCCGGTATTCCGGTAAAATCCTGATTTCACCTGGAACACATCCGATGTCCAAACATAGGCTTCCAATATATCATTCTTTACGTCTCGACCATTTCGAGACTCCTCGTCATGTCCGTGATCACATCCGGGACTCCGAACTCCTTTGGTACATCAAAATGCATAAACTCATAATAACTGTCATCGTAACGTTAAGCGTGCGGACCCTACGGTTCGAGAACAATGTAGACATGACCGAGACACGTCTCCGGTCAATAACCAATAGGGGGACCTGGATGCCCATATTGGCTCCTACATATTCTACGAAGATCTTTATCGGTCAGACCGCATAACAACATACGTTGTTCCCTTTGTCATCGGTATGTTACTTACCCGAGATTCGATCGTCGGTATCCAATACCTAGTTCAATCTCGTTACCGGCAAGTCTCTTTACTCGTTCCATAATACATCATCTCGCAACTAACTCATTAGTTGCAATGCTTCCAAGGCTTAAGTGATGTGCATTACCGAGAGGGCCCAGAGATACCTCTCCGACAATCGGAGTGACAAATCCTAATCTCGAAATACGCCAACCCAACATCTACCTTTGGTGACACCTGTAGTACTCCTTTATAATCACCCAGTTACGTTGTGACGTTTGGTAGTACCCAAAGTGTTCCTCTGGCAAACGGGAGTTGCATAATCTCATAGTCATAGGAACATGTATAAGTCATGGATAAAAGCAATAGCAACATACTAAACGATCGGGTGCTAAGCTAATAGAATGGGTCATGTCAATCAGATCATTCAACTAATGATGTGACCTCGTTAATCAAATAACAACTCTTTGTTCATGGTTAGGAAACATAACCATCTTTGATTAACGAGCTAGTCAGGTAGAGGCATACTAGTGACACTCTGTTTGTCTATGTATCCACACATGTATTATGTTTCCAGTTAATACAATTCTAGCATGAATAATAAACATCTAGCATGACATGTAAGGAAAAATAATAACTTTATTATTGCCTCTAGGGCATATTTCCTTCAGCCTCCTCGCTACGACGTTGTCGGATCACGGGTTCCGGCAGACCCTTAAGGTTCGAACTCTGGGGTGCGCGCGGAGATCGTGCCCCCTACCTCTCCGTCTCGCAAAGAACTAACTAAGAGAAGAACAACACAAGAGACACAAGTTTTATACTAGTTCGGGCCACCATTGTGGTGTAATACCCTAGTCTAGTTCGTGGTGGGTGGATTGCCTCTTGGGCTGATGAGGAAGAACAGTACAAGGAAGAACAGCGTCGTGAGGGTCTGTTCTTGGCTGGGGGGTGAATTGCTAGGAGGAGTTCGATCGCCCTTCTTACTCTCTGAGTGTGTTTCTACGCTCTAGCTGGTTTCTTGGTACTCGATCCCCCCCTCTACCCTGGGGGTGGCTAGTCCTATTTATAGGCAATGGCCCTGGGCCTCTTCCCAAATATTGAGCGGGAAGGGCGCCAAAAATTGGCCAATTTGAATGGGAACATCTAGTACACTTATCCTGACTAAAGTTGGTCTTCGCCTACCAAAGGCCCTGTGGTGACGCTGTCCTGGGCTCCATGGTGACCTCCTTCCCACCGTTGGACTGGTCTTGGTCTTGTTGCACCGAAATGGGTGCCTTTGCTTGATCCTCTCGCCTGCGCTTGCCCCCTTTGCACCAAAGAGGAAAGGGAGACGCTGCGCGGGCTGGCGCCCGCCTGGCACCCTTGGTCGTCATGGCTTGCGTCATGCGCACCTCGTGAGGTACCCGCCTTGATCTCTCCGCCTCCTCACGAGCCATCCTAAGGATGCCGTGCTTGAGGAGGCGCCATGTCGTCCGCCTCGCGAGGCTTGGCCCCTCACGAGGGTCTTGAGCCTTGTGTTGATGAAGATGGGCCACGCTGGGCCCCCATTCGAGCCATGCCGCAGGCCGCAAACAGGCAAGTCTGGGGACCCCCGTTCCCAGAACGCCGACAGTAGCCCCCGGGCCCAAGGTGCGCATGGACTTGGCCGTGCCGAGAGGTGAAAGGGAAGGGCCGAAGCGCCGCGGGCCCTAACAGCCTGCGGCCTCGGGCGCCGCCTGGCGGTTGATTGGACGTGGGCGGCACTGTTTACCCACGCTCCCTTATTCTGCGCCACGCTAGGTTGCCCCACAGTTGTACACAGCCGCCCCTTTTCCTGTTGCTTAACCGTCTCCTGCTCTTCCTCCCTCCGAACTCTGACCCTTGCTTCCAATCCCATCTTGCATCTCCTCTCTTCCGCCCGCCGCCATGGCTCCAAAGAAAGGGAAGGGGAAGAAGATTGTGGCTCCAACTCGCCCACTGCCGCCGGTGGCGCCTGCTGTCGGCCGCTCAATCGTACTCAACCTGGAATGCCTGGGCAAGCTCAGCCCGACTCTGGCCACCGCCTTCAACGAGTGTGGGAGGACGATGGCTTGGCCTACGTATCACTTCCCCACCGATAGGATAATCACCGAGGTCCATTACTTCGCCGACGCCTTGTGGGCGGGTTTGGTGCCTCCCTTCTCGGATTTCTTCAACGCCATCCTCAATCATTATCAGATCCACATGATGCATCTAGGTCCTGAGTCCATTGCCCTCCTTTCAGCCTTCGCTTTTGTTTGCGAGGCGATGGTGGGCATCCCTCCTTCTATTGCCTTGATGCGCCACTTCTTATCCTTGCATCTCGCTGACCCCATGCAATGCTCGGCATGCGTGAGCTTTGTAGCTTCGCCCGAGACTGCAGCCTCTGGTATCGACTTCAACCTCCCTCTGCCTTCAGCCGGGTTCCGTGAGCGGTGGTTGTATGTTGATGTCGGGGTGCCCAGCCCCCGGCTCGTGAAGCCCACATCGCCTGCCGTGCCCAACTCGGGCTGGGGTTAGGAGATGCTCGTGATTCCCCGGCTCGCCTTCGTCTGGCACCGCTTCATGTCCCTGAGGAAGCTTGGCGTAACGGCGCCCAAGGTGGTGAAGGAGTTCCTATTGTGCCGCATTGCCCCTCTCCAACGCCATTCTCGTCGAATGTGGGCCTTCAGTGGGCATGGTGACCGCATGAGGCTTCAGGAAGAAGACCTGACGCCCGAGGCGCTGAGGAAGGTGCTCTTGGTCCTGACAGGCGATCCCAACCGCGGGGGTATCCGGCAGGGGGAGCTTTGCTGTACCTCTCCCAAAACAGGGGCGACTTCGTGAGGCAGATGCCCCCCTTCGACGAGTGGGGGCTACGCCCTGTTGGCCTCCAGGGGCCTCGCGAGAACCCTGTAGTGGTGATTTCCCTTCCGGTCGGCCTGGTTAAATCCTCCTCGAGTGGTGGCGCAGGGAGGCAGGAGACAGCGGGGGTCGAGGGAGCCACGGACGATGTGACCGCACCTGGCGATGCTCTTGATGGGGCAGCTCGCGAGGTCCGCGCTGCCGAGGCCACAGGTGAGGTGCTGCCGCTTCCGATGCTTGAGGCCGAGGCTCCTGAGCCCCCGGCCGTGATTTCTGGCGAGGCAACTGCCCGTGCGCATCAGGCATGTGTCCTCGACGCAAGTGGCCTTGGTGCTCCGTCCTCTTCGCAGGCTGATTCCTGTGCATCTCTCCTGGGCCGTTTCCGTGTGGACTTTGAGGCCCTCCGGAGAAAAAGGGAGGCCCTGGGCGACGAGTTCCCTTGCCGCTTGCTGAAGCACCGGAAGTACTTTGCTGTCGATGAGTAAGTCTTCTCCTTTTCTGTTCCCTATCCTGCTTGCCGCATCCGTTGATCCTTGCTCTACAGGCCTCTCCCAACTGAGCTCAATGAAGCCGCCAAGTCGACGCCTCCCTTGACTTCGTCTCCTCCGCCACCCCTGGGTGCCTCGAGCTGCACTTCCCTTGTGGTTTGGGCGGGCGACGGCGCGGACCGTCACACAGCGCGTGGTGACTCTTCTGTTCCCGCGATCTCCTTCCGCGGGCCTTCCCTCGACATAGGCAGCCTGTCATGGGCTTCCCGTTTGGTCGCGGGCTGCGACTGGCGGAGGCACCCCCTGGGCCCTTCTCCTGAGGTCAGGTTGGACTTAGGCCGGGCTTCTGATGCGGCGCGGCCGGCCGTCGTGAGGGCGTCAGCCCCAGCCCCCTGCCCGGGGCCGGGGCGATGGTCCCAGGTCCTCGATGCCCGCTTGGGGCGGATGATGGTGTGGCAGATGTGCTTGAGCGTGCTCGGGAGCGCCGTGCCCATCACCACGAATTCCTCCGAAGGGCGAGTGGCGCCGTAGACCTGCTTGGGCAGGAGCTCGCTGAGGAAGACGCGCGCCTGGAAGCCGAGGGCCTGCCCCGGGCCGCAGAGCGGCGCGAGCTGGAGGCAGCCGCTGCCCTCGCGCGTCGTTAGCGCGTCCTTGATGACGAAGAAGAGAAGGCGTCGCTGGAGGCTTCTCTGGCGGCTCGGTCTCAGGCCGTTGAGGAGGCCCGAGGAGCAGACCGACGGCGAGAAGCAGCAGAAGAACGTGCTCGGGAGCTCTTGGCCCGGTGTCGCTCGTTGGAGGAGCAAGCGGAGCTGCGCGAGGCAGCCCTTGCATTGATGGGGATGGCTTCTGGCGACCCGGCTGAGCTTCAGAAGCGCGAGGAAGCGTTGGTGCTGGAGGCCGCCGAACGCGCTCGCGAGAACGAGCAGCTGGAGATGAGGGAGCGCCTAGTGACGCAGGCAGAAGATGATGCCGCCGCGCGGGAAACGCGTGTCCTGGAGGAGGTTTGCCGTCGGGTGGCGACGGCGCGCCAAGGCCTCGAGCGTGAGTTCAAGGGGAAGCTGGGGATGATCCGAGTCGAAGCTGAGGCTAGAACCACCGCCTTGAGGGTCCAACGGGATGAGGCGACGCGACGAGCCGACGCCTCCCGAGTCGCTATTGAGGCAGTGCAGAAGGAGCTGGCCACCTCCCAGGCCGAGGTGCTCCGCCTTCGCCAACGTGTGGAAGAGGATGTGGCCGTCGAGCGTCAGAATGCCGATGAGATACGCCAGCGGCAAGTCCTGGAGCACGTGCACGGCCCCATGCTCACCACGCTCAGGGAGAGGGCTAACATTGCCCTGGGCAACATCTGTGAGGCTGCCGTTGGCGAGCCACACACGATCAACTACGCCGGCAACTTGCAGTTCTTCACCGCCGTGGTGACGCAGCTGGAGGCACGGTCGGTCAGAGCCGATAGGTTGGTGGAGGAGAGGATCCGCGCCCTGCTCGGGCGCGCCTTTTCCCGCGTCCTCAGCCATCTTCGGAACATGGACCCCCACATTGATTTCGACGCCGCCATCGCCCTAGTTCCCCAGGCCGTTCGGGGCGACCTGGCTGAATGGGTGGAGAACAATGTGGATGCTCTCGTCCGGGCCTTCACTTCTGATGATGATGATGTGGTGGTGGCTACTGAAGAAGGTGGCGTGGTGGATGACCCCAATGCCGCTGATGGTGGCGCAGACAACGAAGGTGAGTTCAGCGACGCCAGCGACAGCTCGGGAGGCGCCTCCGAGGATGCATTGGGGGATTTGTCAGATTGACCACGTACTATCCCTGTCTTTTCACCCTGCATAGATAAAACTCAGGCGTTTGGCCTGACGGTTGTGAGAGCGTTTTGGGAGGGGAATCCCCTCATGTAAGAACTTGTACCCATTATATCAGTGGTAATTAAATCGCACGCGAGCTCAACGATAGGCTGGTTTACCCTTGTTCCTTGCTGGCTCCGGAGCTGCCTTCTGGAGGGCGTCACGTCTCGGGTGTTGTCTAGTTGAAACCTCAGGATGTGGGGTTGTTGCTAACTGGAAACCCCACAGGCGTGGGCCTTCTTCACAGGCTTCGAGTCTTCTCCTGAGTGAGACGTCTTCACAGGCATTGGCCTTCTTCACAGGCTCCGGGCCTTCTCGAGCGAGACGTCTTCACAGGCTCAGGGCCTTTTCTCGAGCGAGACGTCTTCACAGGCTCAGGGCCTTTTTCCTAGACGTGATGGCTTCACAGGCATTCGCCTTCTTCACAGGCTCAGGGCCTTTTCTCGAGCAAGACGTCTTCACAGGCGTTTGCCTTCTTCACAGGCTCAGGGCCTTTTTCCTAGACGCGATGGCTTCACAGGCGTTCGCCTTCTTCACAGGCTCGGGGCCTTTTTCCTAGATGCGATGGCTTCACAGGCGTTCGCCTTCTTCACAGGCTCAGGGCCTTTTTATGAGAAAACAATCTCCGCAAGCACCAAAGGTCACCTCGCGAGGGAGCGACAACGGCAGTCTGGGCCGTGCTCAAGCTAGGCCTGGCCCGGCTCGCGAGGGGCTCGCGAGGGGAGGTAGCTGTGGTGAGGTGGTGACCAGAACGCAGGAAATGGTTCAAACAAGACCAAGCACCCCTTCCCCGAACGCACGGAAAGCTCAAATTCGAATTCAACTTAAATCCAGCGGGGGAAAAAGGTTACAACCAAAGGAAGAAGGCCATGAAAGCAAACAAAAAAGGCCGCGTCCGGCACCTAATCTAGTCTTCGACGTCTTGTCACCAGCGCGGAGCTAAGTGCTGTCCACTGGGCATGGGAGGGAGCCCCAGGGCCTGAGGCCGGCACCCCTAAGACTCCGGGCCGTGTACAGCCCCACTCATTATTACGTGAGAGTGTCATGGGGCGGCGAGCTTCACAGGCACTGGGCCTTCTTCACAGGAACCGGCCTTGCTTCATATCGCCAGACGAGGGCCCCGCCTTGCGCCACACTCTAGTGCCACCAACGACAACCGGAAAACAGGACGCTGCTGGTGGGGTAGAGCGGTCGCCAGCGGTTCCCGCGACGACCACGGGTCCTCCGCCAGGGGAAGGCCCTCAGGCGCCTCCCCAGCGGAGGGCCTACCTTCTAAGAACGCCTTGCTCCGAACGCCGCGGTGGTGATGTAGGATCCCTACCCCTTTCCTGCAGCCCCCTGCGTCCTCCTCCCGAGGGGTAGGAGGCCGCGGGAGCGGGGCAGCTGCTTGCTACGGCGACCTGCACCTCCCGTGACCCATGATTAGTGTATGCCTGCTCTTGAGGAATTAACGGTACCCGATAGTCATTGCCTCCAGTGTGACCGACGGAGCCGTCCCGGGGTACCTGGAAGGGCTCGGCCTCTCGCGTCTCGTCCCCCCAGCTGGGGCTGAAGAGCGAGCCCTGTTCGCCCTCGTGAGCATGCCCTTGGTCCATCATGTGAGGTACGTATTCTTCTGGCGCCGTCACCCCGAATGATGTGCTGTAGTGCTCCATGCGCCATGCGGAGTTGCTTGTCGGGCCCTCCGTGGGGTGGTAGCGCGGTTGCCCGCACGCGCCGTGGGCCGCGCCGAGCCCTTCTCCTTCTCGCACCGGGGGCGGGGGTAGCGCCACCGCCAGTCTAACGCCGACGGATTCGCTGGTGCCGGGGTAGTCTTGAGGCCCGCGGGGGCGCGCGGGGCCTCCTCGTCCGTCGCCCTGAGCTGGAGGCGGAAGCCGAGTGCAGAAGGGGTGAGCCCCGAAGCGGCGAAGCCCAGGAGTTCGGCGACCCGCTCCAGCAGCACGTCGCGGCCGCCCTCCAGTAGCCTGCACTGCAGCAGCTCCCGTGCTACTGTGAGCGCGGCCCTTGAGTTCGCCTGTTCCCGGCGGGTGTACGGTGTCGTAGTTGCGACGTGATTGGAGGCCCTCGCTGCCGACCGCGCCTATCGCGGTGTGAGGGTCGCAGAGGCTTGCCCGCGTCGCCCGCGGCCCGCAGCGCCTTGCGGACCGCGAGCGGCCTGTGGCGCGGGGTCACCCGGAGCGGGAGGCGTCGCGCAGATGGGCCACGCCGCCCATGGGCCTTGGTTGCCCGCCTTGTCACCGGACATGGTGACGACGACGCAACGGGGGACGGAGCGATGGGAAGGCAGATTCCGGCGCACCCCTACCTGGCGCGCCAAATGTTGGATCACGGGTTCCGGCAGACCCTTGAGGTTCGAACTCTGGGGTGTGCGCGGAGATCGTGCCCCCTACCTCTCCGTCTCGCAAAGAACTAATTACGAGAAGAACAACACAAGAGACACAGGTTTTATACTAGTTCGGGCCACCATTGTGGTGTAATACCCTACTCTAGTTCGTGGTGGGTGGATTTCCTCTTGGGTTGATGAGGAAGAACAGTACAAGGAAGAACAGCCTCGTGAGGGTCTGTTCTTGGCTGGGGGGTGAACTGCTAGGAGGAGTTCGATCGCCCTTCTTACTCTCTGAGTGTGTTTCTACGCTCTAGCTGGTTTCTTGGTACTCGATCCCCCCCTCTACCCTGGGGGTGGCTAGTCCTATTTATAGGCAATGGCCCTGGGCCTCTTCCCAAATATTGAGCGGGAAGGGCGCCAACAATTGGCCAATTTGAAGGGGAACATCTAGTACATTTATCCTGACTAAAGTTGGTCTTTGCCTGCCAAAGGCCCTGTGGTGACGCCGTCCTGGGCTCCATGGTGACCTCCTTCCCACCGTTGGACTGGTCTTGGTCTTGTTGCACCGAAATGGGTGCCTTTGCTTGATCCTCTCACCTGCGCTTGCCCCCTTTGCACCAAAGAGGAAAGGGAGACACTGCGCGGGCTGGCGCCCGCCTGGCACCCTTGGTCGTCATGGCTTGCGTCATGGGCACCTCGTGAGGTACCCGCCTTGATCTCTCCGCCTCCTCGCGAGCCAGCCTAAGGAGGCCGTGCTTGAGGAGGCGCCATGTCGTCCGCCTCGCGAGGCTTGGCCCCTCGCGAGGGTCTTGAGCCTTGTGTTAATGAAGATGGGCCACGCTGGGGCCCCATTCGAGCCATGCTGCAGGCCGCAGGCAGGCAAGTGTGGGGACCCCTGTTCCCAGAACGCCGACAGACGACACGACCGACCCTGTGGAGTTCCTCCAGCTCTATGAGCTGGGCATCGAAGCTGCTAACGGAGATGAGAAGGTCATGGCGAACTGGTTTCCCATGGCGCTCAAGGATGGGGCCCGCACCTGGGTCCTCAACCTGGCCCCAGGCACGATCTCCTCCTAGGACGAGATGCGCACCCGCTTCATCGCCAACTTCCAAGGTACTCGCGCCCGGCCACCCGCCGTGAGCGACATGCACCGCATCAAGCAGCAGCCCGGAGAGACCCTGCAAAAGTACATCCAGCGCTTCAACAACGCACGCCTCAAGATCCCTAGGGTGTCCGAGGAGGCCATCATCTCCGCCTTCTCCAACGGCATGCGCGACGTCAAGATGAAGGAGGAGCTAGCGATGCATGAAGACCTGTGCACTTCCTTGGAGCTGTTCAACTTGGCGACCAAGTGCGCCAGGGCTGAGGAAGGGCGTCTCTCCCTCCTCGAGCTCCCTGCCGCAGATCCAGAAGAGAAGAAGTCCAAGGCCAAGGATGTGAAGCGCAAGGGGGCTGCCGTGCTCGCGGCAAAACCGGACACCAAGCGGGGCAGAGATCAGCCTGAGTCTTCCCAGGGCAATCGCTACTGTGTGTACCACGACCTCCACACCCACAACACCAACGAATGCCAAGAGCTCCGAGTCGTGCGAGAAGGAAGGATCGGCCGTCGCCCCGACCGTGTCGACCGGGGCTACGGTTGAGGAGGAGGAAGGAACTCAGGACGCTGGGAAGACCGCGGCCCACGCCAGGGGTGGCGCGATCGACCTCGCGAGGACCGCTGGCAGGACCCGCCTCGCGAGGAAGACTGGAGAGATCAGCCTCGCGAGGATCGCCCGCAAGGTAACGCATGCCTCCCTCCGCTGGTGCCGCGTCCAAGAAGGAACGAGGACCGCCACCAGGACGAGGAGGCTGGGGGCTTCCAGGAGCCACGCGCAATCGCCTGCATCCTGGGCGGAGCTCAAGCCCCAGCCTCTCAGCGCATCTTCAAGCAGTTCGCCCGCGAAGTAAATGCAGTCCTCCCCAAGCTCGAAGCCACATGTCCTCTCAGGTGGTCATCATGCGCCATCACGTTCAGCTCAGCGGATCAGCTCAAGTGTGCAGCCACGGCCGGAGTCCTCCCGAAGCTCTGCTCCCCAATCATCAGCAACGTGGTGGTCACCAGGACCCTTATCGACGGCGGGGCAGGGCTCAACATCCTATTCGTGGATACATTCAACAATCTCCAAGTGCCCAACAACCAGCTTCAGCCAACCAAGCCTTTCTCCGGAGTCACTGACGGCTCAACGGTCCCGATCGGGCAGGTCTGCCTCCCTGTCACCTTCGGGCACGCGACAACTACCACACCGAGCTCATCGACTTCGACGTCGCTCAGATTCGCCTGCCGTACAACACCATCCTTGGGTACCCGACGCTGGCCAAATTCATGGCCGTGACTCACCACGGCTACAACGTCCTCAAGATGCCAGGAAGCGGCGGAGTCATCACGGTTCCCTGTGAAGAGAAAGACGCGGTGTGTTCCCTGGAACGAGCCTTACAGGCCGCATCATTGGAAGACCCGGATCGGGGAAGCAGGAGGCTTCCCGAGACCACCCCCAAGAAGAAGAAGACGTCCTCAGGCCAGGCCCCTCTGGAAGCAGGTCCCTCAGGGCATGTGCTTGCCCAGGGGGATCCTCCCTCCATCGCATAGGAAAGTGCGCCCGGCGCCCTCCTCAGGTAGGGCTCGGGGGCTCTCCCCTGGAGGGCCGCCGACCTGGCCAAGGTCACGAGGGAGGCGCTTGGGCACCACATGGAGGCGTGTTTCAAAGCACGTTTCCCTCAAGAAGGAGTGAAGCAAGGAGGGTCAGACCCTCAGGAGTTCGTCAGCGAAGCCATTCAGGAGCTACAAGAGTCAAGAGTCATGAGAGGCGGCCGCCGCCTACCAGCTGTGGTCCCCCATCCAGGCGAGGATGGTGGGCTACGCGTCTGCGTCGACGTTCCAGGGCTCAACCGAGTCGCCTCGCAGGAGCGCCTCTGGCCCTTGCGAGTGGGGCGCTGCGAGGGTCCACCCCACAGCTATGTTCGCATGCCTTACGGCTTGCCGAACGCGGCTGCCACGTACCAGCGCCTCATGAGGGGCATCATGGAAGATCAGGAGGCCAGGCGTTCCGCAGCCCTGGCAGAGATGGAGACGGTCCGCGAGGAGCCAGCAGCGCCTCCGGATTATGTACCATAATTTTATGGTTAGGCCGGTTTACTGTGAAGACATGATATATATACAGTAAAATAACTGCAGCATCGTGAATAAGAAAAAACCTAGACTATACAATAAAGAAATTATGGCATATTACATCCACTGGGCATCAAAGTTCGCCACTATGATAATAAAGCACAAGCAGACAGTAGATTACATACACTGGGCATCAAAGATCGCCACAAGTGCAAATAAACACGCTGACAAAATAATATACAAAACATACAACACTTCAATAGAGTTCAAGAAAGGTTAGCCCTGCCGGGGAGCTGCAGCGCAAGCAGCTGAGCAAGATGATGAGACTGCGCTTGTTCAACACTTATATCTTCCTCACTCTGAAAGATAAACAAGCAGACAGATGACAGGTTTTGCACATAAAAGTACCAGTGCTGATAATTCATCACATTTCTTACTGTCAAATAAAGTGACACAGTTTAAAATTGCATTAACACAATATGATATTGTTCAGGCCAAGACATGGCAGGAGATGACATTGTGAAGGAGTTGGCAGCTTCACGACACCACTGGATTACAGATCAATAACTCATAAGTATCAATGGTTAGTGTGTTGTCAATTTATACCATTTCAGATTGGCAAATAAAGAGATGGTTTAAATAATAGTAGAATGATATGACATTGTTCATAGTTAAGACATTGCAGAATATGACATTGTGTTGTAGTGGGTAGGTTCACCACACCACTGGATTACGGATGAAGAACAGAAGCATACATGCAGTGCAAAAGAAGATCACTTGCTCTGTATAGTTTAATTTACATGGTGTGAAGAAGGAACTTGGTTGTACAACTGAAAACTTCAATTGAGAAATGACAAACTTTTGTTTATGAACTACATAATAAACTTTAAACAAGCAGTTTGATGCAAACACCAAAAATAAACAGCTGTTGCAGTCATGCCTAACCAAATATATACAACAAAGTTTGAAGGCTTGAGATGGACAAACTTACATTATTGGTGAAGACATGCTCTATAAAGGCCTTGTCCATGCTGATGGGGGGCAATTCAAGAAGTTTACCACAGAATCTTCTTCAAAAGCATTGCCTTTATTCTACATTTTGTTAAGAGTAAATATAGATGTGATAATATACAAAAAAAATGGAGAATATTTAAGATAAGATGAAGAGTGATGCTACAAAACCAAGTAGCTATAAATGTAAGTGCAGCGATACAGGCAAAAGGTACAGCGAAGAGCAATGCACAGCTAAACTTCTTCAGTACCAACCTTATGGTAAGAGTAAATATAGATCTGATGTGTAGAAAATGGAGGGCAAAGGAAAATAAGCTGTAGATTGATGGTACATGAACAACTACCTGTCACTATAAGTACACTGATAAAGGACAACATGTACTTAAAAGAACAATGCAGAGCTAAAAAAACATTGGCATTGGATATATTCTACACTAATGTAACCATTCATACAGATCAGATAATTTGGAGCAAACAATTGATAAGCAAGCTATCATGCATACTGCTGCCACATAATGAACCAGATATGTATGCAAGTACAGTGATACAGGACAACAGGTACTAACAAGAGCAAAGCAGCGGGCAGCATATTTGCGATATCCTGTCGTTCTTGTCAAACCGGAATTCTTCTTCGAGCAGATTTGCTGCAAAAAAGATCCGTAAGGCACATGCGGAAAAGTAGAAGTTCAAATTGTCATGTGATTTCATAGACAGTACCTCATCCTGGGAACGAGACCAGTGCATAACAAGGTTTTTCCATTCAGTGTGTTCTAAATTTAGCACATGAGACTTGACCAGAAATTCGTTTATAGACTTGCCATCAAAGTGTGATTTCCTCAGGTGTAACACCCCGGTGTAATGATGCTACAGTAACCCCTGGGGTTATGTTAATATTTTTGCTAAACATGTGCCTGATCATTATTGTCTCATGTTCTTTCAAATTCCAGTTGTTTTCAAATTCAAATTCTGTGTGAAATTCAAAATGCTCAGACATGAAAACAAAAATGTTCATCATGTGCCAAATATTCCACGACTAATATTGGTGGTGAACCAACATTTTTGCTAGAGGTTTAAGTGGCCTAAGCTACTTAAAACGGTGACCTAAGCAATAAATTAAATGCCTTTTTAATTTATAAAATTGGCAATCTTTTTCTAAAGTCTCACAATATTTTTGTGTCAGTGCATATACTTCTTTGAAATTATTTTGGCCAATGGCATAATTTTTGCAAAGTCCTTATTGACTAAAAGAAAAAGAAAAGAAAATGCAAAAGCTGATGAAAAAAAGAGAAAAGAAAAGGAAGGCTTAGGGAAGAGAGAGGAAGCCCCTGCCCCTGGGCCTAAGGCCACAGAGACAGACCCAGCCGGCAAGGCCCAGCTCCCCTCCCCGGTCGCTCTCCCTCCCTCCTGTTCCCCTGGTGCGTGCCGCTACAGGGGCACGTCCCCGCCCGACCACCTCGCCGGCACCGACGCCGGGAGGGGATAAGGCAGCCCCGACGCCTTGGCCTCCACCCATCTCTCCCACTTGCCCCCCCTCTCGCTCGCCTTTGCGCCTCCCCTCCCCTAGATCCACCTCTCCCCTCTCCTCTCGCTCGATCCGGAGCGCGCTCGCCGCCGTTCTCCGTCGTCCTCGCGGCCACCGAGACCCGTCCGCCTCGCCGACCTGTCCAACCGCTCCGCCTCCCTCGACTACACCTCCCCGACTTGTCGCAAGACGCCGGGCGCCCCTGAACGCTGCCCCGGCCTCGTCTTCCACTTCGGATCACAGGAGATCGCCGGCGTCGATCCACTGCACTGCAGCTCCTAAACCTCCCACGGGCCTTTCTTGTGCCACGCGGTGAGCCCCTCTTCCCCTTCCCTCGCTCCCCTGGCCTCTTGCTCTACTGTAGCCACCGCGTCCGCCATGGCCGAGCTCAGCTCCGCCGCATAGCTCGTCGCCGTCGCCATGGGCATCGTCATGCTCGCCCGAGCACTCGAAAGTGCTCACGCCACCTCGCTGCGTCCGCCCGTGCCGCTAGGTCCCTTTCCCGTAGCCTCTAGCACCGACCGCGCATTTGCCCGAACTCCGGCGACCACCGCGGTGCGCGCCACTGTCGTTTTAGTGCGTTTCTGGTCGGGCCACCACCGCAGTTCGACGCGTGCTGCTCCGCTTGTTGGAACGTGCCCTCACGCGCGTGTAATGGTTGCCTGTAGGCGAAATCCGACGAGGCCCGAGGCCCTCCGTCGCGTTTTGGCATCGCCGGCGTCAAGCCGCCGGCCACCGCCGACGTGGCTGGCCTGGGGCCACCCCAGAGCCACTGCTAGTGGGCCCTGCGGGACCCAGTTGACTGGGTTGACCCAGTCAACTGCTGACCAGGCAGCCCAATGCCGCTGACACGCGGGCCCCATCGCCTTTATTAATTAAAATGTTTTAATAATTAAAAACCTAATTAGTTACCAAATAGACACTGATAGGTGGGCCCAGTAGATTTACTAACAAAATTTAGATTAGTTTTAACCCTGTTTAACCCCCTGTCTATGACAGGTGGGTCCCCCATGTCAGTTTGACCAGTCAACCGAACTGTTGGCTGCTGACGTCACTCATAAGCCATGCTGACGTCATTTTCCATTTCTGTTAATCTATTTAATTCCAGAAATGTTTAAACCTTTAGAAATTCATAGAAATTAAACCATAACTCGGATGAAAATGTTTTCTACATGAAAGTTGTTCAGAAAAATCCAACGAATCCGATTACGCGGTCCGTTCATCTGTCACATGCCCCTAGCATGCTGAACATGGAACATTCCCCCTCCGGTCATCTGTCTGACACAGGTCCAGAAACGGGAAATCTTTCCCGGATGTTTCCCCCTTCGTCAGTATCGCCTAGTGCCGCGTTAGAACACCTGTAGTACCGCTTATTGTCTTGTTATGCATATGTTTGTGTGTATGTAATGTTTCTTCCCCCTCTTCTCTTCGGTAGACCCCGTGACCGCTGCTGGTGCCCCTGTGATCGACTACGTCGACGACGTCCCCTCCTTGCCAAAGCAACCAGGCAAGCCCCTCCTTTGATCATCCCGATATCGCCCATTCCTTTCTCTCATGCTTGCATTAGATTTTGCTACTGTTTTTGTTTGCTCCTATTATGATGCATAGCCTGCTTTTGTATCTGCTGTTGTACCTTACCTGCTTATCCTAAACTGCTTACTATAGGTTGGTTAGTGATCCATCAGTGACCCCCACCTTGTCCTTGTTGCCCCTGCTTCATCATCAAAGACCCGATCAACGGGATTGAAGACCAGGCCCCGACACCGCACATCACTTTTCCCTTAGTTGCTCAACACTACTAGGTTACTATCGAGTACCGAGGGTGAACCTCTTCAGCACTTCTGATGTTAACCCTGTAGTCTAGTCATTCGGTCGTAGTCATCGAGGGTGATTTCCTCCTTAACCACTTCCGATACGACTCTGTCGTGCAACCCCTCAAGTGTGAACCTCGGGGGTGATTCCTCTTACGTTCACCTTGATGATTACATCTAGTGGAATTCATCGGGGGTGATTCCTCGGGTTTTCCCCTTGATGTTTGGACACACGGATACTTGGACTTTACCACTGTTACTTGGAAAGACGGGTCGACCCTGAGGGGTACCCGCGTGAGCTTAATTGCGAGTGATGTGGAGTCGGGCGAACCTGGAAGGTTCCCGCGAGATAATTACAAGGCATGGCCGGGCATTCCTAGCCCTTGCCACCAGTCCTCGAGACGGGGCAACGGGGTCACACCTTTCGTGAGTCTCTGCTTGTTACCGCGCGTTCCTAATCCACTACGATTTGGATATTTGATCCGAGGGGCCTCTGGCCTGATAGCACTAACCATCACGTGGGCATAGTATGGGCGTTCTGCGTCGTATACATCAGCCGAAGCTTAATAGACGTCAAGCGACTGAGCGGCGCGTGCCGGGTTGGACTGGTAAGCTCCCGCCTTGTTTTAAGGAGGTAGCTAGGTCTGCTCACCGGCCGCGCACGCAACATGCAGGAGTTCCCGGGGCGATGGCTCATGACCCCTGGGGGCATAGGTTTAGTCCGGCGTGCTTGACCTCTCTATTAAGCCTAGGTTGGGTTATGGCGTATTGTTTGGCCGAGGCCCGGCATGACCCAGGAAAGTGTGTCCGACCGGAGTTAAGTGAGCGTGGTGGGTAAGTTGGTGCACCCCTGCAGGGAAGAAAACATCTATCGATAGCCTGTCCTACGGTAACGGGCACTTGGAGTTGTATCCCGATCGATACAACTAGAACTGGATACTTGTGATGAGAACTGGATGGTGATGAGTAATGGATTGTGATGATAACTGGATAGTATGGCTCTGAGATTTCTTTCTCGCAGGGAGTCGAGAAAGGATCTCCGGCCGAGGTTGATAACACTACTACTACTTTACTTATTCTACTCTACTCCCTCCTGTTGCTACAAGATGGTGGTTTCCAGAAGATGCTAGTCTTTGATAGGACTAGGCTTTCCCTCTATTCTAGCATTTCTGCAGCCCAGTCCACATATACAGCCTTCCTTTGATAATGATGCATTTGTAGTGTAGATCCTTGCTTGCGAGTACTTTGGATGAGTACTCACGGTTGCTTTGCTTCCCCCTTTCCCCCTTTCTTCTTCTTTCCGGTTATTGCAACCAGATGTCGGAGCCCAGGAGCCAGATGCCACTGCCGATGCCTACTACTACGTGAAGACCGCCGACGACCAGGAGTAGTTAGGAGGCTCCCAGGCAGGAGGCCTTGCCTTTTCGATCTTTGTTGCTTTTGTGCTAGCCTTCTTAAGGAAAACTTGTCTAACTCATGTCTGTACTCAGATATTGTTGCTTCCGCCGACTCTTGTGTTTCCGAGCTTATGTATTCGAGCCCTCGAGGCCCCTGGCTTGTAATATAAAGCTTGTATTATTTTAATTTGTGTCTAGAGTTGTGTTGTGATATCTTCCCGTGAGTCCTTGATCTTGATCGTACACATTTGCGTGTACGATTAGTGTACGATTGAATCGAGGGCGTCACAAGTTGGTATCAGAGCCGACTGCATGTAGGTAGCCCCTTTCCAACTCCTTGGCCGAAGTTGAGTCTAGTCATCCAAAACTGTTTTACTAACTTGGCTGTGTGGCTTACCGGCCCACGTCGCCATTGGGTGGTATTAGGATCTTTTACTCCTCGTCTATACTCTGGGACTCTGATCTCTCTTCCATTCGGGTTAAACGAATTTACTAACTTTAGCATTAGGATCCCGCGACCACATTCACCCCGAAGTTGGATAAAGCCATAGTTATTCCTTAGAATAGCATTTTGAGTAGTGCAGACCCTGTCGTGTTGACTACTAAGTGGTATCCATCGTACCTCTTTCATTATGCTTGTTTCATCATGAATGATCCTTGTCTTTGCAAATGCTCAATGTTGAATTACCCCCTGTTACATGTTAGCAGGATGGTTAGACCCGCTGGACGTGGCCGTGGTGCCAACGATCCACCACCGCCTGAATTCTTTGCTGGAATGATGCAACAGTTTGAGTTGAATCGCTAGTTCATGGAAGGAATGATGGCTTAGTTTCCTCGTCCGAACATGAATCAACAGCCAACCCTAGTAACTCTGCAGGACTTCATGCGCCTCAACCCAACTATCTACCGCAGCTCAACTCAACCCCTTGATGCTGATGACTGGCTCCACGACATCACGTATGAAATGGAGTCTGCTAGTGTGGCCCCTGCCAGCTATGTCACCTTTGCATCGTTCTTCCTCAAGGGTCCCGCTGCTCAATGGTGAGATAGCCACAGGCGTACCCTACCTACTGGAACGGTCATCACTTGGCCGGATTTCCAAGTTGCCTTCCGTGCCCGCTTCATTCCTCAGGGAATCATGGACAAGAAGAAGTGAGAGTTCCGCAACCTCACCCAAGGCAACAAGTCTGTAGATGCTTATCAGCGGGAATTCTTGGACTTGTCCTGTTATGCTGAAGAAGACATTGCTACTGATGCTCGTAAGCAGGAAAAGTTTCGTGATGGACTTCAACCTGATATCAAGCTAGCACTACTTGTTCATGACTTTGCCGACTTCGCCACCTTGGTGAACAAGGCTATTCAGGTGGAGACTGGTCTTCAGGAACATCAGGGATCCCTCAGGCGCAGCCGTGATGCTGGCTCATCTTCGGGCCCGTCAGCGCAGAAGCGTCGGATATGGATTCCCCACAGCATGTATCGTCCAACTGCACCTGCACCAAGACAGTCCTATGCTGCACCTCGTCTGCCTCCTCCCCCGCAGAGGCAGCCTCCTCGAGATGTACCAACCCAAGCTCCTGCTCCCGATCCCAATGATGGTATGTGCTTTAGATGTGGCCGCCCAGGCCACCTTGCTAAAGAGTGCAAACAGAAAAAGAGCCAGCTTGCTCTGCCTTCAACTGGCTGTAACAATCAGCCCCATAACAACAATGCCAGACCTTATGGTCGTGGTCAGGCTAATCATGTTGATCTGAATGAAGCTGAAGACCAGCCTGCCACTGTGATGGGTACTCTTCTCGTTAATTCAGTACCGGCTTCTGTTTTATTCGATTCAGGAGCATCGCATTCATTCATGTCAGAAAATTTTGCATACGCACACGACATTCGATGCGAGCCCATGAACACTCCGATAGTGGTACTCACCCCTGCGGGTCAGTGTCGAACTACCATGATTGGTCGCGACGTCCCCGTTGAAATTGAAGGGTTGGAATTTCATGTTTCTCCCATTATTCTGGAGTCTTCCAATATTGACCTCATTCTGGGAATGGAATGGTTGAAAGCGCATACTGCCTCTATCGTTTGCGCTACCAAGGTCATTCACCTCCTACATCCTTCAGATGAGATTGTAATCTACCATGCTCAGCTTGTTCAAAACGCTGAAGCACGACTTTATGCTTTGAATGCATTGAACGCAACACCTCTTGAGGGAATTGAAAAGATTCCAGTCGTTCGCGACTTCCAAGACGTATTTCCAGAAGAGCTTCCAGGAATACCCCCTGCCCAGGCTGTCGAGTTCGTCATCGACTTGAAACCAGGCACCGTTCCTATTGCCAAACGACCCTACAAGATGCCACCTCATGAACTCCTTGAACATAAGGAGGAAATCGACAAATCTCTTCGCAAGGGTTTCATTCATCCAAGTTCCTCTACTTGGGGAGCACCTTCTCTCTTCGTTAAGAAGAAGGACGGAACGAACCGTTTGGTCCAAGACTACTGTCCTATCAACCTAGCTACAATCCAGAACAAATATCCCCTTCCTCGGATCAATGATCTGTATGATCAACTGGCTGGTTCATCGATATTCTCTAAACTCGACTTGAGGTTGGGTTACCATCAGATCCGTGTTCGTGAGGAGGATATTCCAAAGACTGCATTCGTCACTCGTTATGGTTCTTACAAGTACACCATCATGTCATTCGGTTTGACCAATGCTCCAGCTACATTCTCTCGTCTGATGAACTACATATTCATGGATTACCTCGACAAGTTCGTCGTAGTCTATCTGGATGATATCCTGGTATATTCGAAGAACAAATAAGAACATGCTGAACATCTTCTTCTTGTTCTGGAGAAGCTTCGAGAGCATCAACTTTATGCCAAATATTCCAAGTGCGAATTCTGGCTTCCTGAAGTCACCTACCTTGGTCATGTCATCTCCAAGGATGGTATTGCCGTCAACCCAGAGCGCGTTCAGGCTATTCTTGACTGGACCCCTCCGAAGACTGTCAAGCAAGTCAGAAGCTTTCTCGGACTTGCCAGCTATTGCCGCCGTTATGTGGAGAACTTCTCCAAGATCGCCAAGCCACTGACTAATCTGCTTCACAAAGGCGTTAAGTTCGATTGGACTGAAAAGTGTCAGGAAAGTTTCCAGGCACTCAAGGACAAGCTGACTTCTGGCCCAGTGCTTGCTCCCCCTGATTCTCGCAAGGACTTCGTCATCTATTGCGACGCTTCACGTCAAGGATTAGGTTGTGTCCTAATGCAAGAGCGCAGATTGATTGCTTATGCCTCCCGTCAAGTGCGTCCTCATGAAGAGAACTACCCAGTTCATGACCTCGAGCTTGCTGCGTTTATCTTTGCACTGAAGCTATGGCGACAATACCTTCTCGGTAATCGTTGCGAGATCTTCACCGATCATCAGAGTCTGAAGTACATGTTTACTTAGCCAGATCTGAACCTCCGTCAGCAGCGATGGATGGAAGCTGTTGCTGACTACAACTGCGGTATATCTTATACCCCTGGCAAAGCTAATGTAATGGCCGATGTCCTGAGCCGTAAGTCTTATTGCAACAATCACCAGGTCTACAAAGCTCAACCCCGCCTTTATGAAGAGCTATGCAAGCTGAACCTTCAACTAGTTCCACAGGGTTCTCTGAATAACCTTGTCTTGGAACCAACTCTTCTGAAAGCAATCAAGTCTGCTCAAGCCAAAGATGCTCATGTTGATCTGATGAAAAAGGATCTTGCATTAGAGAAATCCAGAGATTTCTCACTTGGTGAAGATGGAACCTTATACTTCATAGATCGCATTGTGGTGCCCCGGTTCGAGCTTATGACAGAGAAGGTGATGAAAGAAGCGCATGACACACCTCTCTCTATTCATCCGGGAAGTACCAAAATGTATCTAGACATCCGTCAGAAGTACTGGTGGTCTAATATGAAGCAAGACATTGCTCGATATATTGAAGAATGTGACGTTTGTCGTCACGTCAAAGCAGAACATCAGAAACCGGCTGGACTTCTGCAACCGCTTCCGATTCCTGAATGGAAGTGGGATAAGATTCAGATGGACTTTGTCACTGGCCTTCCCAAGTCTCAGAAAGGTAACGATGCTATCTTTGTCGTCATCGACCAATTCTCGGAGGTTGCTCACTTTCTACCAGTCAAGGAGACTATCACTGCTAGTCAATTAGCAAACTTGTATATCTCCAGAATTGTGTCACTCCACGGCATTCCAAAGGAGATCAGTTCAGTCTGTGGCAGTATTTTCACTTCTAAGTTATGGGATAGTTTCCAAGAGGCAATGGGAACTCATATTACCTGGAGCACTGCTTATCATCCGCAATCCCAAGGCCAAGTCGAGCGAGTCAATCAAATTCTTGAAGACATGCTTCGGGCTTGTGTTATTTCTTTCGGCAAGAAGTGGGAAGAATCTCTCCCTTATGCGGAGTTCTCTTATAACAACAGCTATCAAGCCAGCTTGAAGATGGCACCCTTCGAAGTGCTATATGGACGTAAGTGTCGAACCCCTCTGAATTGGTCAGAAACTGGGGAACAAACGCTCATTGGTCCAGACATTATTCAACAAGCTGAAGAGCAGGTTCGCATTGTCCGGGATAATCTCAAGGCGGCCCAGTCCCGTCAGAAGAGCAACTATGAGCGGAAACACTGGGGTTCAACTTATCAACCTGGTGAACAAGCTTATTTGCGTGTCACTCCTTTGAGAGGCACTCATCGGTTCGGAGTCAAGGGCAAGCTAGCTCCGCGCTACATTGGTCCTTTCCGCATTCTGGCCCGTCGTGTACTGGTGGCTTATCAATTGGAGTTGCCACCTCAATTCTCTCACGTCCATGACGTCTTCTACGTGTCGCAACTTTGTCCTTGCTTCAAGGACCCGGAACATGAAGTGGATCCGGAATTGATTGAAGTTCAAGATGACCTCACATACAAAGGGCATCCTATCCGCATTCTTGAAGAAGCTGAACGTCGAACCCGCCAGAAGGTTACCAAGTTCCTCAAGGTGCAATGGTCGAATCATACTAAAGAGGAAGCCACTTGGGAGCGCGAAGATAACCTCCGGGCTGAATACCCTGACCTGTTCCCTTCTACCTCTTAATTCTCGGGACGAGAATTTCTTTTAGAGGAGGAGAGTTGTAACACCCCGGTGTAATGATGCTACAGTAACCCCTGGGGTTATGTTAATCTTTTTGCTAAACATGTGCCTGATCATTATTGTCTCATGTTCTTTCAAATTCCAGTTGTTTTCAAATTCAAATTCTGTGTGAAATTCAAAATGCTCAGACATGAAAACAAAAATGTTCATCATGTGCCAAATATTCCACAACTAATATTGGTGGTGAACCAACATTTTTGCTAGAGGTTTAAGTGGCCTAAGCTACTTAAAACGGTGACCTAAGCAATAAATTAAATGCCTTTTTAATTTATAAAATTGGCAATCTTTTTCTAAAGTCTCACAATATTTTTGTGGCAGTGCATATACTTCTTTGAAATTATTTTGGCCAATGGCATAATTTTTGCAAAGTCTTTATTGGCTAAAAGAAAAAGAAAAGAAAATGCAAAAGCTGCTGAAAAAAAAGAGAAAAGAAAAGGAAGGCTTAGGGAAGAGAGAGGAAGCCCCTGCCCCTGGGCCAAAGGCCACAGAGACAGGCCCAGCCGGCCAGGCCCAGCTCCCCTCCCCGGTCGCACTCCCCTCCCTCCTGTTCCCCTGGTGCATGCCGCTACAGGGGCACGTCCCCGCCCGACCACCTCGCCGGCGCCGATGCCGGGAGAGGATAAGGCCTCCCCGACGCCTCGGCCTCCACCCATCTCTCCCACTTGCCCCCCCTCTCGCTCGCCTTTGCGCCTCCCCTCCCCCAAATCCACCTCTCCCCTCTCCTCTCGCTCGATCCCGAGCGCGCTCGCCGCCGTTTTCCGTCGTCCTCGCGGCCACCGACACCCGTCCACCTCGCCGACCTGTCCAACCGCTCCGCCTCCCTCGACTACACCTCCCCGACGAGCCGCAAGACGCCGGGCACCCCTGAACGCTGCCCCGGCCTCGTCTTCCACTTCGGATCACAGGAGCTCACCGGCGTCGATCCACTGCACTACAGCTCCTAAACCTCCCACGGGCCTTTCTTGCGCCGCGCGGTGAGCCCCTCTTCCCCTTCCCTCGCTCCCCTGGCCTCTTGCTCTACTGTAGCCACCGCGTCCGCCATGGCCGAGCTCAGCTCCGCCGCATAGCTCGTCGCCGTCGCCATGGGCATCGTCATGCTCGCCCGAGCACTCGAGAGTGCTCACGCCACCTCGCTGCGTCCGCCCGTGCCGCTAGGTCCCTTTCCCATAGCCTCTACTGCCGACCGCGCGTTTGCCCGAACTCCGGCGACCACCGCGGTGCGTGCCGCCGTCGTTTTAGTGCGTTTCCGGCCGGGCCACCACCGCAATTCGACGCGCGCTGCTCCGCTCGTTGGAACGTGCCCTCACGCGCGTGAAATGGTTGCCTGTAGGCGAAATCCGATGAGGCCCGAGGCCCTCCACCGCGTTTTGGCATCGCCGGCGTCAAGCAGCCGGCCACCGCCGACGTGGCTGGCCTGGGGCCACCCCAGAGCCACTGCCAGTGGGCCCTGCGGGTCCCAGTTGACTGGGTTGACCCAGTCAACTGCTGACCAGGTAGCCCAATGCCGCTGACACGCGGGCCCCATCGCCTTTATTAATTAAAATGTTTTAATAATTAAAAACCTAATTAGTTGCCAAATAGACACTGACAGGTGGGCCCAGTAGATTTACTAACTAAATTTAGATTAGTTTTAACCCTGTTTAACCCCCTGTCTATGACAGGTGGGTCCCCCATGTCAGTTTGACCAGTCAACCGAACTGTTGGCTGCTGCCGTCACTCGTACGCCATGTTGACGTCATTTTCCATTTCTGTTAATCTATTTAATTCCAGAAATATTTAAACCTTTAGAAATTAAACCATAACTCTGATGAAAATGTTTTCTACATGAAAGTTGTTCAGAAAAATCCAACGAATCCGATTACGCGGTCCGTTCATCTGTCACATGCCCCTAGCATGCTGAACATGGAACATTCCCCCTCCGGTCATCTGTCTGACACAGGTCCGGAACCGGGAAATCTTTCCCGGATGTTTCCCCCTTCGTCAGTATCGCCTAGTGCCGTGTTAGAACACCTGTAGTACCGCTTAGTGTCTTGGTATGCATATGTTTGCGTGTATTTACTGTTTCTCCCCCCTCTTCTCTCCGGTAGACCCCGAGACCGCTGCTGGTGCCCCTGTGATCGACTACGTCGACGACGTCCCCTCCTTGCCAGAGCAACCAGGCAAGCCCCCCTTTGATCATCCCGATATCGCCCACTCCTTTCTCTCATGCTTGCATTAGATTTTGCTACTGTTTTTGTTTGCTCCTATTCTGATGCATAGCCTGCTTTTGTATCTGCTGTTGTACCTTACCTGCTTATCCTAAACTGCTTACTATAGGTTGGTTAGTGATCCATCAGTGACCCCCACCTTGTCCTTGTTGCCCCTACTTCATCATCGAAGACCAGGCCCCGACACCGCACATCACTTTTCCCTTAGTTGCTCAACACTACTGGGTTACTATCGAGTACCGAGGGTGAACCTCTTCAGCACTTCTGAAGTTAACCCTGTAGTGTAGTCATTCGGTCGTAGTCATCAAGGGTGATTTCCTCCTTAACCACTTCCGATACGACTCTGTCGTGCAACCCCTCAAGTGTGAACCTCAGGGGTGATTCCTCTTACGTTCACCTTGATGATTACATCTAGTGGAATTCATGGGGGGTGATTCCTCTGGTTTTCCCCTTGATGTTTGGACACACGGATACTTGGACTTTACCACTGTTACTTGGAAAGACGGGTCGACCCTGAGGGGTACCCGCGTGAGCTTAATTGCGAGTGATGTGGAGTCGGGCGGACCTAGAAGGTGCCCGCGAGATAATTACGAGGCGTGGCCGGGCATTCCTAGCCCTTGCTACAAGTCCTCAAGACGGGGCAACGGGGTCACATCTTTCGTGAGTCTCTGCTTGTTACCGCGCGTTCCTAATCCACTACGATTTGGATATTCGATCCGAGGGGCCTCTGGCCTGATAGCACTAACCATCACATGGGCATAGTATGGGCGTTCTGCGTCGTATACATCAGCCGAAGCTTAATAGACGTCAAGCGACTGAGCGGCGCGCGCCGGGTTGGACTGGTAAGTTCCCGCCTTGTTTTAAGGAGGTAGCTAGGTCTGCTCACCGGCCTCCCACGCAACGTGCAGGAGTTCTCAGGGCGATGGCCCATGACCCCTAGGGGCATAGGTTTAGTCCGGCGTGCTTGACCTCTCTATTAAGCCTAGGTCGGGTTGCGTCGTATTGTTTGGCCGAGGCCGGGCATGACCCAGGAAAGTGTGTCCGGCCGGAGTTAAGTGAGCATGGTGGGTAAGTTGGTGCACCCCTGCAGGGAAGAAAACATCTATCGATAGCCTGTCCTACGGTAACGGACACTTGGAGTTGTGTCCCGATCGATACAACTAGAACTGGATACTTGTGATGAGAACTGGATGGTGATGAGTAATGGATTGTGATGATAACTGGATAGTATGGCTCTGAGATTTCTTTCTCGCAGGGAGTCGAGAAAGGATCTCCGGCCGAGGTTGATAACACTACTACTAATTTACTTATGCTACTCTACTCCCTCCTGTTGCTGCAAGATGGTGGTTTCTAGAAGATGCTAGTCTTCGATAGGACTAGGCTTTCCCTCGGTTCTAGCATTTCTGCAGCCCAGTCCATATATACAACCTTGCTTTGATAATGATTCATTTGTAGTGTATATCCTTGCTTGCGAGTACTTTGGATGAGTACTCACGGTTGCTTTGCTTCCCCCTTTCCCCCATTCTTCTTCTTTCCGGTTGATGCAACCTGATGTCGGAGCCCAGGAGCCAGATGCCACCGCCGATGCCTACTACTACGTGAAGACCGTCGACGACCAGGAGTAGTTAGGAGGCTCCCAGGCAGGAGGCCTTGCCTTTTCGATCGTTGTCGCTTTTGTGCTAGCCTTCTTAAGGCAAACTTGTCTAACTCATGTCTGTACTCAGATATTGTTGCTTCCGCTGACTCTTGTGTTTCCGAGCTTATGTATTCGAGCCCTCGAGGCCCCTGGCTTGTAATATAAATCTTGTATTATTTTAATTTGTGTCTAGAGTTGTGTTGTGATATCTTCCCGTTTGTCCTTGATCTTGATCGTACACATTTGCGTGTATGATTAGTGTATGATTGAATCGAGGCCGTCACATCAGGTAACACCGATACTGCTGCAATGCTTCCTTGAAAAGCACAAGCAGGCTTTGCTCGTTATGACTATTCAGATTGACCCTCGCCTAGTTACAACAATGTAATTTGATGTGTTCAATCAGCAGAAAACAAGAAAATAATAACCATGAATAATAGCACTACACGTAAGTTGGACAGGAAGATGTGAAAATGGTGTTTGTCTTCACAATAATCTTCCCATGATGGGAATATATGCACGTAGTCCTGAACAACATTGAAAGCATTGTCTTTTAAACTGGGAATAAATGGAATGGGGTTCCAATCTGCAGGAATTGTCCGTCTCTACAGTTGGGATAGGTCTTAGGCCGGTGGACTTGCTGTACTTTTTGCTGGAGTGGGATTTTTCTGTGGTACAACTGGTGCTATGGCAAATGAAATCGGTATACCTTTTGCCGGAGTGTAGGTCCTGTGTGGTGGGGCTAGTGGTGTGGCCAGTGAAGTATGGGTATAGTCTGCTGGAGTCGGTCCTACGTTTTGTGTCACTGGTTGTACAACCAATATAAGTGGGGTGCTGTCTGATTTCTCCGGCACCACCACGTTTTTCAAGGACTTTGCTGGTGCTCCTTCAGGTTCGGCAATCACCCTCTTCCTTTTTGATGTATGATGCACAAGAACATCATTTGAGTGGAAAAACATGGTATGATGATAGATGGAATATGTATTGATAATGGATGGGCATGGCATCTCGACATATATGATGAGTAAACTAAGCAGATGGCGGTGCAACAAAGTAGAAGAAATGCAAGACAACATATGCAAGATACCCGCAATCAATAAAACATTGCCAAATTAGAACAGGCACCTTGATGGGTGAACAGGACAGGCCATCTGCCTTTGACTCCTCGAGGTTAGAATGGTCATTAGGATCATATTCTGAACAAGAATCAACAGGTGGGGAGCGTATGAGTTTGATTGCATCCAGAATGGCACTCAATGCCTTGGTGCCAATTTTGTAAGTCATTGCAGTGTTTAGCTTCAAGAGTGGACTGCTGCTAGTGCGACACAAAGCAACTACACAGATCATAGTGTAGATATAACGGGAAAACCTTAAGCATCCGAGTAAAATCAGCAAAGTTGAACTTGCTGGAATATATGTGCTAGTATTGCCGGTACGGCTAGAAAGGCTTCGGATACCAGCTCTCTTCAAGTGAAGGTGCGGTACTGTTAATATCAGTGTAACTCTCAAAGGCGACACAACTCCCCGCATTTCGTTGCTATTCTTATAGGATTCAAGTGGGCAGGCCACTACAAATCCTATTCCTATTCAGGGGACCTATGTGCGGCCACCGGACGCCGACGACCTAAGACACATAATTCAGCAGCCAGAAGAATCGGCCAGGCAATTCTGGACATGGTTCCTAACAAAGAAAAATCAGATAGTCGATTGTCCGGACGCAGAGGCCCTAGCAGCCTTCAAACATAACATCCGCGACGAGCGGCTTGCCCGGCACCTAGGACAGGAAAAGCCGAAAACCATGGCAGCCCTCACGACACTCATGACTCGCTTTTGCGCGGGCGAAGATAGCTGGCTAGCTCGCAGCAACAACTTATCAAAGAAGCCCGGTAATTCGGATACCAAGGACAAAAGTGGCAGGTCACGTCGAAATAATCAAAAGCGCCGCGTTAGCAGCGACAGCAATGAGGATACGACAGTTAATGCCGGATTCAGAGGCTATAAATCCGGTCAGCGGAAAAAGCCAATTAAAAAGAATACCTAGGGCCCGTCCAGTTTGGACCGGATACTCGACCGCTCGTGCCAGATTCATGGCACCCCCGAAAGGCCGGCCAATCACACCAACAGGGATTGTTGGGTGTTCAAGCAGGCAGGCAAGTTAAGAGCCGAACAAAAGGACAAGGGGCTGAATAGCGACGAGGAGGAGGAGCCCAGGCCGCCGAACAACAATGGATAGAAAGGGTTTCCCCACAAGTGCGGACGGTGAACATGATAGACGCGACCCACATTCCCAAGCGGGAGAGGAAGCGTGCGCTACGGGACGTATACGCGATGGAGCCAGTCACCCCAAAGTTCAACCCATGGTCCTCCTGCCCGATCACTTTTGATCAAAGGGACCACCCCACTAGCATCCGTCACGGCGGTTTTGCTGCACTGGTCCTCAACCCAATCATGGACGGATTTCATCTCACAAGAGTCCTCATGGATGGCGGCAGTAGCCTGAACCTGCTTTATCAGGATACAGTGCGGAAAATGGGCATAGATCCATCAAGGATCAAGCCCACAAGGACGACCTTTAAAGGCGTCATACCAGGTGTAGAGGCCAATTGCACAGGCTTGATAACACTTGATGTGGTCTTCAGATCTCCGGATAACTTCCGAAGCAAAGAGTTAATCTTCGATATAGTGTCGTTCCGCAGTGGCTATCACACCCTGCTCGGACGAACCGCATTCGCTAAATTCAATGCGGTGCCGCACTACGCATATCTCAAGCTCAAGATGCCAGGCCCTCGAGGAGTAATTACGGTCAGCGGAAACACAGGACGCTCCATCCGTACGGAGGAGCACACGGCGGCCCTCGCAGCGGAAGTACAAAGCAGCCTTTCAAGGCAACTCTCCAGTCCGGCCGTTAAAAAACCGGACAATGCAAAGCGCGCCCGGAGTAACCTGCAACAAGACCACCTGGCACGATCAGAGCAAGCGTAGCAATACGGCCCCGACCCCAGCCATCACAACATAGCGGAGCAAGTACCTCGAGTACACAATTACACCCTTAAAATTCCATGGGCACAGGGGGAGGGGCACATTAACGGCATGCCTACAACACGGCGTCAAACGTACTAGGCGATGCCGGATTTTTCTTTTTTACTTTTTTTTTACTTTCAGGACTCCATACTCTGGATAACCTGTTCAGCATTGTTGCCGCATAGACGATGCAAGATCCAGGAAAGCAGACAAAGCTACGCCGCATTCCGGAACTCTCAGGTGGTCTCTATTTCGAGCGATATATCTGTTTCTAAATTCCGTGGCCTGTGCCTGGTCAGGACATGTTAAATAGTCTAATATCTTTTTTGCTCATCGCAATACTTGTATCGTTCGGCTTTGATAGATAGCCTCTTTATAAAACAATGCATAGCTTTTTGTCTATTTTTTGCATTATCCTCTTTTGAATATATATATATATATATATATATATATATATATATATATATATATATATTTATTACATAACATGATAGCACCCGTACACCATGGTACGGCAAACCACTCCAGGGGCTTCATTACCCTTTTATCTGGTGTGAGAAGTCCGTACACTTTCACAAGTGCGGCACCCCGAACTTATAGCACTATATGCATTGGCTCCGAGTCATGATTTTGCTCACATGTTGGGTTTGCCCGGCTCCTATGTTTTGGTGCCTTATGTTCCGCTTTATCGGCTAAAGTAGCACTAGGAGAACTACTGCGATTGTGCCCCAGATCAGGTGGGTTGAGCACCTCAGTGGAGAAAGCTAAAATAGACTGTCATGATAAGGCGAGAGACCGGTCGCTGTTCGAGAGGTTTTTCGAGTCCTTAAAGGCTTATGCCGCTTTGAGCGAGGAGCTGGCTATGTCCGGCCAAATGCGTGGATAGCGCCCCGAATTCGGCCTTCCGAACTAGGGGCTTCGCCGAAATTTAAAATTATAACATTCTATGGCTAAGTGAGAGTGTTCAAGCATTATAGTCCGATTGCCTAGTTCGTTGTGCTGAGCGCCTCCCTCGAAGGACCCAACTATGGGAACAAGAGCCCTCAGGTTTATCCCGAACACCCCAGCACTAGTGGCATGGGGGCAGAAGCCGACAACTGGCCATCTCTCAAATTTTTGATAAACGGCCGCACAGAAAATAATATTTTAAATTAAATAAGCATTGCTTTGCGCATATGAACAAGTTTTCAGCGCACAGGATACAAACGAGCGAGTTCACTCAAATATTACATCTTTAGTACATTCATCCGCGACAAGGCGGGCTCCGGCAAGAACTTCCTTGTAGTAGTTCTCGGGCTTGCGATGCTCCTTCCCCTGCGGCGGCCCGTCCTTCACCAGCTTCTCTCTGTCCAGCTTACCCCAGTGTACCCTTACACGGGCAAGGGCCCTCAGGGCACCTTCAATGCAGACGGAGTGCTTGATGACCTCAAGCCGTGGACAGGCCTCCACCAGCCGCCGCACCAGCCCGAAATAGCTCCCAGGCAGGGCCTCTCCAGGCCACAGCGGAACTAGTAAGCCCTTCATGGCCTGTTCGGCCGCCTTGTGGAGCTCGACCAGCTGTTTCAGCTGATCGCTTAAGGGCACAGGGTGTCCGGCCTCAGAATACTGAGACCAGAACACACTCTCCGTCGAGCTGCCCTCTTCAGCTCGGTAGAACGCGGCGGCGGCGGATACGCTGCGGGGAAGATCGGCGAACGCCCCTGGAGAACTCCGGATTCGGGTAAGTAATTGGTAGTTTACTTTTATATTCCTACTTTGAATTGAGAATGCCTTACCCGTTGCTATCTTTTTCACCTCCTCCAACTCTTGGAGGGCCTTTTGGGCTTCTGCCTTGGCACTCTTGGCGGTCTCGACGGCCGACGCGAGCTCGGATGCTTGCGTTTTTGACTCAAGCTCCAAACCCTCATGTTTTGTCATGAGAGCTTGCAGCTCTTGCTCCACCTCGTCGACCTGAAACCCAAGCCTTTCTCGCTCGGCGCGCTCCTCGGCCGTTTTCTTTTTGGCCTCTGCCAGCGCCTGCTTCAGGGTTGCCACCTCGGTTGCGGCCCCTACAATAAGCAGTACAATCCTGTTATTTCTTTCTGCAATCAAGCCTCTCTATAGGCACCTTTTTTTTTCTTTCTCTCTTTTTTTAGGTATTTCTTACCTTCCTTCTCCTCGAGCTGCCGTTTGGCAAGGCCGAGCTCTTGCTCGGTCCGCCCGAGATCCTCTTTAAGGACATCCACCTGTGCAGTCAGTGCGGCGGTGGACAACAGTGAAGCCTGCATACGCATATTTGACCTTTTTTGTTAGACTCCTGCGAAAATTACTAGATCCTCAATCCGGCTTTTCTTTCCGAACACCGAACAGAGCATCAGGGGCTACTGTCTATGCGGTAAATAATTTGACATATTTTTTACTTACCTCGAAGCCTGTTAGAAGGCTAGCGCAAGCTTCATTCAGTCCGCTCTTGGCGGACTGAATCCTTTTGATCACCATACTCATAACAGTACGGTGCTCCTCATCGATGGCGGCGCCCTTAAGCACCTCCAGCAGATTGTCCGGCGCCTCCGGTTGGACGGAGGCCGCTGGCTCAGACGGCTTACTCCTCTTGGAAGGAGTTCACCCACCGCGGACCGGGACTGTCGAGTCTGGCGTGGTGTCCGGCACAAAGCCGGACTTGGAGCCCTGGGGGGTTTCATCCCCTTTACTCCTGGGGTCCGGAGGATTGCCTTGTGGCTCCTCCAGGACCATCTCCTCCTGCCTCGAAGCTTGGCGGGGCGCCACTTCGGCGTCGTCTGCCCCGCAGGGGGAGACCGCGGGCGGAACAGAGTTCACGTCCGACGAATCCAGGGAGCCGCTCGACGAATCGTCGAGTCCGGCCCGGGGCGGGCTGCATAAATTACGTTCGATATTAGGGAAAGCCGCGCATTAAAAGAATATCATAAGTCACTCTGGTATGTAAACACTTACGATGTCGCCGGACGCTTGGTTCGGTCCAGCCATTCCTCTCCGCCCTCTTCGGCATCGTGAGAGTAGTCCGGCAGAGGGGTTTTCCTTTTCCTCGACCCCTCGGCCTCCCCTGCTGGGGCGGCCTTCTTCCTCTTTGCTCCCCTCATTGGGGGGGGGATCTTCCTTGTTCCTCCTCCTCCTCGTTTTCACGAGAGGAGAGAGTTGCGGACTCGTCAGATGACGAGTCCGACACCACCATGTTGCGGGAACTTTTTCGAGTCCTGGTGGTTTTCTTCTTCTTGGCCTTCCTCTCCGGCACCACGTAAGGTGCCGGAGCCATCAGCTTCACCAAGAGAGCTGGGGCCGGGTCTTCGGGCAGAGGAGCCGGACAGTTAATTGGTCCGGATACCTCCAGCCAAGCCTGTCAAAGGTAAAGGGAGTTTAGATCCTGCATAGAGTTAATCTATGAAGAAGAGCTTAACGAACTTGTCAAAGGTATAGCTAGCTTACCTCGCTAGCATTACGCTGCGAGCTGTATCCGCAATCCTCGGAGGCGGATGTGGGGGACTCGGCGCCTTTGGTCAGCACCTTCCAGCCGTCTTCATACGTCGTGTCGAAGAGCCTACTGAGGGTTTGGTGCTGCGCCGGGTCGAATTCCCACAAAGTAAAATCCCGTTCTTGGCACGGGAGGATCAGGCGAACGAGCATGACCTGGACTATATTGACAAGCCGGATTGGCTTGGTCACCAGGGACTGGATGCATGTTTGCAACACAGTCACTTCTTCCTCATTGCCCCACGACAGGCCTGTCTCTTTCCAGGACACGAGCCGCGTGGGGGGTCCGGATCTGAACTTGGGGGCCGCGACCCATTTCGGATCGCGGGGCTCGGTGATGTAAAACCACCCGGCCTGCCACCCCTTTAGGGACTCCACGAAGGAGCCATCAAACCAGAGGACGTTGGCTATCTTGCCAACCATAGCGCCTCCGCACTCCGCCTGGGTGTCGGATACCACCTTGGGCTTGACGTTGAAGGTCTTGAGCCAGAGGCCGAAGTGGGGGCGGACGCGGAGAAAGGCCTCACACATGATGATAAACGCCGAGATGTTGAGAACAAAGTTCGAGGCCAGATCGTGGAAATCCAGGCCGTAGTAGAACATGAGCCCCCAGACAAATGGGTGAAGTGGAAAGCCCAGTCCGTGGAGGAAGTGGGGAAGAAAAACTACCCTCTCATGGGGCCTTGGGGTAGGAAGAAGCTGCCCCTTCTCAGGAAGCCGATGCGGGATGTCCTTGGACAAGTATCCGGCTTTCCTTACCTTTTTACTTGAGCCTCCGTAACGGAGGAGACCATCCACTTGCCTCCCACTCCGGACATTGTTGGAGAAGGTTGAGGAAGGAAGAGCGGACTTGGGCACTGGAGCTTGAGTTCACAAGAGATGGATTGGCAAAGGAGGAGGAAGGCGTAGGTTAAAAAGGTGAATCATTATCCCTTTATATAAGCAGGTACGGTTAGGCGTCCCCACCTACCTAATAAAACTCACTTGCCTCCCAAACGCCGTGGTAAATGGCGTGGTTGGGTTACCCACGTCCGTATTAATGAGAATCCCGTTAAAGGGGGCACATGATCTCTGCTTTGACAAGACGTGCCAAGGAAACCACCTCGCTAAACGAGCTGAGGTGGAACAATGAAAGCAATTTATATAGAAGGCTTGGTCGCAGTGTCATGACGCACTGCGGGATACGTCAACAGATTTGATTTGTGTCAATATTATTCTCTATATGGCAATATGTGGAAACTTATTTTGCAGAGCCGGACATTATTTTTTGGTGTTTATAATCTTCTTGAAGAACTTGGAGGAGGAACCCGCCTTGCAATGCCGAAGACAATCTGCGCGCCGGACTCGTCGTCATTGAAGCCTGGTTCAGGGGCTACTGAGGGAATCCTGGATTAGGGGGTGTTCGGATAGCTGGACTATACCTTCAGCCGGACTCCAGGACTATGAAGATACAAGATTGAAGACTTCGTCCCGTGTCCGGAAGGATCTTTTCTTGGCGTGGAAGGCAAGCTAGGCATGCGGATATTCGAGATCTCCTACTATTGTAACCGACTTTGTGTAACCCTAACCCTATACGGTGTCTATATAAACCGGAGGGTTGTAGTCCGTAGGACAACCATCATCATACACAATCATACCATAGGCTAGCTTCTAGGGTTTAGCCTCCTTGATCTCGTGGTAGATCCACTCTTGTATTACCCATATCATCAATATTAATCCAACAGGACTAGGGTTTTACCTCCACTGAGAGGGCCCAAACCTGGGTAAAATAAAGTGTCCCTTGTCTCTTGTTACCATCCGACCTTGACGCACAGTTCGGGACCCCCTACCCGAGATCCGCCGGTTTTGACACCAACACTCTGCTTCTTCATCCAACCCTTGTAGATATTTAAACAAAGGTAGGCATCCATTGCTACGTGCAGGATGTGATCTTCATCTAATGTCTTCGACTCCCATGCATGATGAAACTCGTGATGAGGTTTGTTCAGTTTAGCGTACGAAGGATCAATCATGGCTGCTGCCAGGGTCGGCATTGAAGGTTGGGAGGAGGACACCAGGCTTGCCTTCTGGAGATCGAAGGGCTGGCCTACAACGAGATCTATTCGACGCAGGACATCCCTGTCGTTCTTAAAGCCTATAGTGACGAATTTCACTCTTTTGTCCTTGAGGAAGTTCTTAAAATCCAGGCACTCAACATCGGCATGGCATATGTTGTAGACCAAGAAAACGCTATGTACGCAAACCTGGATCACGGCGGGCTTCTTCCTCTCTTCGTCCTTTGGATCCTTCTCTCGTCCCAGGATTGTGGTGTACTCAACATCTAGCCCAGCGACCCACTCGTCCATTGAACTGTTGAACATGCGTAGGAAGCGAGCAAGTCATGCTTTCACCGTCTCGAATCCACGTGTGTAGATGACGATGAACTGATCGCCGGTGATGGCTCTAACCTGGTACTCAGCGGCGACCATGGAGATTTGGGAGGCCATCGATTTTGGAGGAGGGTTAGGAGAAGTTGAATTGTTGTACCCTGCAAAAAAAACTAGGAGCGAACTAATGTGAAAGAACGGGACGACTGGGAGCAAACTCTTGTAAGGTAGAAGACGGGGACGAGTAGGGTGTGCGAACGGCGTGGGGTTGCTGGCTTGCCCGGTGGATAAACGGCTGCAAGCCCCCAAAGAGTTCTCGAGAACTATGCGGGACCCACTAGATGTCATGTCTACTAGACCCATATCGTAGGCCTGACTGTATAGCTTCTGCCTGTTCGCACGCCATGCCGGCGCGTGGATGTAACTTCATTTAATTCCGTCAAACGTCGCGGCTCCCACGACCTTCGCCTCCCTTGCGGGGTCACGCCCTTTGAGACTTCGACCGGCTATAAATGAGCAATTTTTTTTGCCTTTTTTTAGACAAGCAAATTTTTTTGCCTACTCCGCATGCATGATACTCCCTCTGGTCCTTTTTACTCTCGTCAACCATTTGCAAAGTGTTTGTCCAAATTTATACTTTTTTTGAACACCACCTTATATTAATTAACCAGTCACACCAGTACACTCATTCGATACAATATTCACCACACAGGGCAGTACATTATTTACAAGAATACCATCTAATCTATTGTCAAAGCTATACTTAGCGATTAAGTGTGCCACCTTATTGGCCGAATGGCTAATCTTTGACAATAGAAGATTGTTGATCAACTTTGAGATGCTTAACGCTTCATCTTCAGGTCACGCATAGCAGACTTGTCATAGTCCCCCGATGCAAGAGACGCTACCACAAAAGTGCAATCAGTCTATAAAATTACAGGATTATGAAGAGAAATACCTATGTAGAGACCGGCAATGCAAGCCCTAAGATCCGCTTCCTCCACACATTGATAGGCATCAATGAAATCCCACGACCAAATTTATACTAAAAATATCAATATCTACAATACTCCCTCCGTCTAGGTGTGTAAGTCATCTTACGAAAACCAAATAATCCCAAAACACCTAGGCGCGGTGCATTAACTTCTACCTCGTTTCTTGTTTCTTGACATATCAACCAATAGGAGATGTGGGTGTGCATGCTTTTAATGACTTGAGACTACCAAACACGACATGCAGTGGTTAGTTCATTGCATGCAATGCTATTAATTAGCAAATAAACATTAAGATCTCTCGTTTTCCCCTCCTCCTTGGTCACAGTGGACAATCTAAGATGACTTACTCACCTAGACGGAGGGAGTACTGACTATAATGAGTATAAGAACTATGTTTTACAATGAGTGTAAAAATATTGATTTGACATTGTGAATGTTGACACATTGTGGAATAGTTTTTGAAGTCTGCAGAAGTACTCAACTAGTGTTGTCGTTCTCCACAAAAAATGTGTTTACCAATGCATGCTTGAACACTAGTTACTCTAACCCCCCTCTCTTCTTTAATTCTCTGCCACATCAGCATGTTTGCTATTCCCGTGTGCATGATACCAGCTAAGATACCACCATTATGGCCAGCCTTAATCATCGCATGCAATAATTTAGTGCACCTTGAAATATGAACATGTGTGGGGCGTGTATGTTTTTAATGACTTGAGACTATACCTAGCCCGGCATTCAAGATGACTTATTATGCATCGTTCCCCATACCTGCAGGAAGCCTGTTCATCTCCAAATCTTTTCCTCTCCATGTGTGGAAACAATATGCCTGCCAAACTCTTCTTCTCCCTCCGGCGGTCCCACCACTCCACCCCGTGTGAAAAAATCTGCATGCATGACTCTCCTCCCCCACGCTCGTCCATTCCGTTGTGACCAGCAATATTTCCACCCATTCGCTCCCCCGTAATTTACTCCAACAAATATGCCCACATAGTTGTTACTTAACTGCAGGTGCATTGGGTCACTAACATATGGGCCCAACAGGGGTCTGGCCCGCATGTCAGTGACGCAACTGGACCTGCAGTTAAGTCAGTGCAGCTCAGTCCATATCTTATGTAGGTGTGCCATTGCTCGCTATAAATACTGTGCCTCCCACGACATCGCTATCTCCTCCCCCTCACATTCACGTTCATCGCTATCTCCTCCCCCTCCCTGTCACGTCGACCACCATGTCATCGCCCCTCCCAAGCCCTAGGAGCCCCTTGCTGCACCGCGTGGACGGTCACGCGTCAACGTTCTGTTCCTCGCCGCCACTAGTCGAGGAGGACGCGTCGGTGTTCTGCTCCTCGCCGCTAGCGATGCGTCGCCGTTCCGTTCCTCGCCGCCACTAGTCGAGGAGGACGCGTCGGTGTTCCGCTCCTCGCCACGACGCGACGCGTCGTCATTCCATTCCTCGCCGCCACTAGTCGATAGGACGCGTCGGCGTTCCGTTCCTTGCCGCGACGCGTCAAGGTGGACACGTCAGCGTTCCCAATCTTGCCAGCATGCGCGCCGAAGGACGCATAGGCTCCCCGCTACGAGGAGAACGCCGCGCCGCCCGTCGAGCCCCCCCCAGCCTTGAGGAGCTTTGGAAAGAAATGGATGTCGCCTTGTGGGAGGCTTTGCCTCCAACAGAGCGCGCCAAAATAGAGGCGGAGAAGAAGGCCGAGGAAGATAAGTGCACCGCGGAACAAGCTGCCTGGGAGGCCTATGTCGCGTCCGAGAGAGTCAGGCAATTGGCTCTTTGGCAGAAGGCTTGTGCGAGGGCCGTGAGGGTGGCGGAGGACGCCCGTGCTGACTCCCTGAGTGCAGTCGGGCCCAAGCGCCTCATCAACGCTTGGTGGTACATGGACCGGGTGCACGCTTCTAGCGAGGAGGAGTACCTGTTGGCGCTGGATAACCACACCGGTGAGATTGCACTCGCCTGCCGGCAAGCCGCCAATCAGCACCTCGCGAGTTGCGAGGCTGAGGAAGAGGCGTTGTGTCAGCGCGCTGGGAAACGGCCACGCACCAGGGCACTCGTGGCGCGCCGCAGGCACTCCTGCGAGCGCCGTGGCTTTTAGGAGGAGTATAATTTTTGTTTCGTAAGGCGATCTCATTAGTTTTGGGACGCAAATGATAAATCCCGAACGTTCAGGAATTTTTAGCGTCCTTTATTAAGTATGTAAAAGGGAAAGTTTGGAAACCTTGTGTATTCGTACGCATTCTGCAAGTACGTGCATATAGCACAAACTTTACTATATGCTATCGCACTACACGTCTCTCTGGATATATGCTTGCAGACTGTGCTACTCCCTCCGTCCAGGTCAATAAGTCATCTTTGGTTGTGCACCGTGACCAAGAAGGAGGGAAGACTTATACACCTAGACAGAGGGAGTACTACTATTACTTATGTACGTGCAAATGCACGTTTTAACATTACGATGCGGTTTTTGTAAAAGTAGAAAAACAGCACTAGTCAAGCTTGTGAAATGGTTCAATGCAAAACAAATGCAAAAATGCTCGTTTGATTGTTTACTTTTAGCTTCCTTCTCTGTGGTTATTTCTCTATCGTACTTTGTACAGCGTATCTCACTGGTTGGAAAGGCATGCAAATTCCAACTTGAGTACTACTACTAGTAGGAGTACCAGGGGCCAGTTCTTTTAGGCTTCTAGATTAGTAATCCCATAACTACTACCTCCGTCCTGGTTTATTGGTCCCCATTGTAATCTGTGTCAAATTTTGATCATAATTTTAACTAATGAAATGTTAGTGCATGTCACTAGTCTTATGGGAAAAGCTGGGTGAGGGAGTCCTGGATTAGGGGGTGTTCGGATAGCCGGACTATACCTTCGCCGGACTCCTGGACTATGAAGATACGAGATTGAAGACTTCGTCCCGTGTCTGGATGGGACTTTCCTTGGCGTGGAAGGCAAGCTAGGCGATGTGGATACTCAAGATCTCCTACCATTGTAACCGACTCTGTGTAACCCTAACCCTATCCCGTGTCTATATAAACCGGAGGGTTGTAGTCCGTAGGAGAGAACAATCATACACAATCATACCATAGGCTAGCTTCTAGGGTTTAGCCTCCTTGATCTCGTGGTAGATCTACTCTTGTACTACCCATATCATGAATATTAATCAAGCAGGAGTAGGGTTTTACCTCCATTGAGAGGGCCCGAACCTGGGTAAAAACATCGTGTCCCTTGTCTCCTGTTACCATCCAGCCTTGACGCATAGTTCGGGACCCCCTACCCGAGATCCGCCGGTTTTGACACCGACATTGGTGCTTTCATTGAGAGTTCCTATGTGCCGTCGCGATCAGGAAGGATGCCTCTTCCCGTCTTTAAAGACGGCGCCATTACTAAGGGAGCCTTGGCTGTCGGCCAAACCCTCCGGCTAGGTGGTTTTCTCACGACCGCCTGTTCCGCCATTGCGCCGACGGTGACCTCTCGGGTCATCGAAAGAAACCTTCACGTCAGCTCAGAACTCGCCGAGCAGTTGGATCCGATGGAGCTCTCTTCCGTAAACGAGCTCTTGGATCGCATCGCCGCACTGGGGGTCGCTACAAATTACGACCAAGTTGGGCTTAAACCCGATCTAAGAGAAATTAACTCTCCCCAAGTCACCCACCACGTTGACATGGTAGAGGCGCAGTGCGGCGACCCTTCATCTATCCTAAGGACTAGCTATGTCCGAATTCCCGAACCCTCCAGGCCGGATACCCGCAGAGGGGAGGATACAATCCAAGACCTGAGCTTAGAATCAGGCAACGGGCTAGACTCATCGGACAACATCCAAGACTCTGGACTTCAGAGTTCGGAAGTTCTTCGGCCTCTAAATCGTAAATTGGGCGAGGTCTCGGATTAAACGACACCTGCCCGCCCGATCATAAGCGATCTTTCCCAAATCAGGCAAAAGCCCGAAGAAACAGTACATCACTACTGGGCCAGATTCCTCCTGGTTATGAACAGGATAAAGGACTGCTGCGAGGGAGACGCAATTTCAATCTTTTGCAGTAATTGCATGGACGAGGGAATACTTAACGCCATAAGTCGTCGTGATATTACACGATTCGCTGACTTGGCGTCCATAGTACAAAAGTACTGTGCGATGGAAAGCGCTTGGAAAACTGAAATAAAATTTTGGGATAATCCGGCCTTGAATAGAAATCCCGTCCGAACTAAGGGGGTGCACCACAGTAAGGCACCCGGATTAAATGTCAAAAAGCCAAAACCCTCTAGAGGGCATGGAACCGTACTGGAAAGGTGGCTTGATGGACCCTGTAGGATTCACAGTACAGAGGACGCCACACCAACACACAGCCTTAGAGCATGTTGGATACTCCGGCAGGTGGCCAAAATTGGCGAGGACCTCCTAATTTCAGAGGCTGAAGAAATCCAGCACGAGTACACCAGTACCGTGCTCATAGTCTTCGAGACTTTCGCATCAAATAATATGCGAAAAAGAACACTCCGCAGCCTCACCGAAGTCTATAAAGTATCAACAATAAACCCATGGAGTAACACTGCTATCACTTTCAACGCGAGTGACAAACCTAAATTCCGAACAGCTCGAGCACCAACCGCATTGGTCCTCAGTCCCATAGTGGACGGTTGTCGCCTCGCAAAGGTACTCATGGATGGAGGCAGCGGATTGAACCTCATTTACGAGAAAACCATCCAAAAGATGGAAATAGACTGGAACCACATTGAGCGAAGCAGCACAACCTTTAGAGGAATAATCCCCAGTCAGGAAGCACACTACACTGGAAAGATCACACTAGATGTGGTGTTCTGCACACCGGATAATTACAGGTCCGAAGAAGTCACGTTCCAGGTGGCCCCGTTCAAAAGCGGATATCACGCTATATTAGGACGGGAGGCATTCACAGTTTTCCAAGCCATACCCCATTACGGGTACATGAAGCTCAAGATGCCTGGGCCAAACGGAATTATCACTCTCGCTAGTGATCCGGACATAGCACTCCGGGCCGAAAACAAGACAACCGCATTGGCCCTTGAGGCACTATCCGAAACCTTAGCGGCCAAAGAACCGACCACGCTGCGCTCCACGGTTAATAGGGATGATGTGATACTCGATAAGAGATCCAAATCCACATCCTTCAAACCAGCGGATGAAATAGTCAAATTACAGGTCCATCCAACGGACCCCAATAAAACAGCCTCCATTGGGGAACGACTGAACCCTGATGTAGACGCCGCACTGCGAGAGTTCCTACGAGAGAACTGGGACATTTTTGCTTGGCACCCTTCAGACATGCCAGGAATCCCACGCAGGTTGGCCGAACACAGCTTAAATATCCAGAAAGGATTCAATCCTGTCAAACAAGCCCTTCGGCGCTTTTCCGAACCGAAGAGACAGGCTATGGGAGAGGAGCTAGCCAAGTTATTGGAGGCCAGATTCATTAGAGATATAAAACATCCGGACTGGCTAGCAAATCTGGTGATGGTACCAAAGAAGGACAAATCCTGGCGCCTGTGCGTCGATTTTAAAGACCTTAATAAGGCCTGCCCAAAGGATCCCTTCCCCCTCCCTCGCATAGATCAAATTATCGATGCCACTGTAGGACACGGTTCGTTGTGTTTCCTCGACGCATACTCCGGTTACCATCAAATCAAGATGGCAGAATCAGACCAAGCCGCAACGGCGTTCATCACACCATACGGCCCATTCTGCTTCAACACAATGCCCTTCGGGCTAAAAAACGCCGGCGCAACATATCGGCGCATGATCCAAACATGTCTGGCAAACCAGATCAGCAAAACAGTGGAAGCGTACGTGGATGATGTGGTCGTCAAATCAAGACATGTCGAATCTCTAGTAGACGACTTGAGGCTTAAATTCGATAACCTCCGAAAATATGACATCAAGTTGAATCCGGAAAAATGCGTTTTCGGCGTTCCAGCCGGAAAGCTCTTGGGCTTCATTGTATCCGGTAGACTAATCGAAGCAAATCCAGCCAAGATCCGAGCTTTGTCACAATTGGATGTCCCAAAAGACCTCAAACAAATACAGAAATTAACCGGATGCATGGCGGCTCTAAGCCGCTTCATCTCCCGCCTGGGAGAAAAGGCACTGCCCCTTTACCGCCTCCTACGGTGCACCGAACACTTCGAGTGGACGGGTGCCACCATGGCCGGACTCGATGAAATAAAATCCATATTGGCAACAAACCCAGTCCTGGCCGCGCCAAACACCGGCGAGCCAATGCTATTATACATCGCGGCAACCCATCAAGTTGTCAGCGCAGTACTCATCGTCGAGCAGGAAACGGACGGACACAAATTCCCCCTTCAAAGGCCAGTCTACTACGTGTCCACTGTCCTCACTCCATGCAAATCATGGTACCCACACTATCAGAAAATTGCATACGCAGTATTCATGGCATCCTGGAAGCTACGACACTACTTTCAAGAGTGTTCGATTATAGTAGCCTCGGAAGTACCACTCAATGACATTATCAATAACCGTGATGCAACGGGCCGGATCGCAAAATGGGCCATCGATCTCCTCCCGTTCGACATAACCTACAAGCCACGGCGAGCTATAAAATCGCAAGTATTGGCCAACTTCGTCGCAGAATGGACGGAGGCCGAACTCCCTAAAGAGTACGGCACATACTCAAACTGGATCATGCATTTCGACGGCTCCAAAATGTTGGCCGGACTAGGGGTTGGCGTTGTTTTGAGGTCCCCCACAGGAGACACAGTCCAATATGTACTCCAAATTATGTACACGGACTCCAACAATGCAGCCGAATATGAGGCCCTCCTACATGGTCTCCGAATGGTAGTATCCATGGGCATTCAACGCCTAGAGGTACGCGGGGATTCGAACCTCGCGATCTGCTAAATAAATGGTGGCTTCGACGCCAAGGATTCAAAAATGGCAGCTTACCGCAATGCCGTCCTAAAAATGTCAGCTCGGTTCGAAGGGCTGGAGTTTCACCATATAGCCCGCGAAAATAATCAAGCAGCGGACGTCCTGGCACGCATCGGAGCAAAACGCGATGCAGTCCCCCCCCCCCCCAACATCTTTTTGGAAAGATTGTTCAAGCCATCCGTAACATATGAGGGGGAACCCACTATTAACAGCCCGGACGCAGCCGAACCACTCGACGCCGAACAACCTGACATAATCGGAGGTCCTGCCAATGAAATTACACCTTCAGCCCACGTAATAATAGCGGTTATCGCCCCATGGACAGAACCATTCCTAGCCTACCTTACTAGGCAGGAACTCCTAGAGGACCAAAATGAGGCCCGCTGCATAGTGCGGCGATCTAAAGCCTACAAAGTCCACGAGGGGGAGCTTTATAAGAAAAGCAATACCGGAGTCCTTCAAAGGTGCATCTCCGAAGAGGAAGGGCGGAATCTTCTGGTCGAAATTCACGCCGGACTCGGTGGCCATCATGCTGCTGCTCGGTCCCTTGTTAGCAAGGCTTTCCGCACAGGCTTCTATTGGCCGACGGCCCGAGCAGACGCCCAGGACCTAGTCCAACGATGCGTTGGTTGCCAACTTTTTGCCAACCAAAGCCATATGCCACCCACCGCACTCCAAACTATACCCATCACCTGGCCCTTTGCGGTCTGGGGGCTTGACATGGTCGGACCCCTTAAAGGTGGAACCCATAAGAAAAAATACTTACTGGTCATGGTGGATAAGTTCACCAAATGGATAGAAGCCAAGCCTGTCAAAACGGCTGAATCCGGACCCGTGATAGACTTCATATCCGGGGTTGTACACCATTACGGCGTCCCCCACAGCATCATAACCGATAACGGTACAAATTTTACAACCGACGAGGTAAAACTATGGTGCAAAAACATGGGCATCAAGCTCGACTATGCTTCAGTCTATCACCCACAAACCAATGGCCAGGTCGAACGTGCAAACGGTCTTATCATGAGCGGCATCAAACCCAGACTAGTGCGGTCCCTCAAGGAATCTAACACGCACTGGGAAGAGGAGCTCGACTCCGTACTCTGGGGGTTGCGGACCACGCCAAATCGCACCACCGGATACACACCATTCTTTATGGTGTATGGTGCAGAGGCAGTTCTGCCCTGCGACATAATTCATGACTCACCTCGAGTGCGCATGTACGAGGAAAGAGAAGCCGAGCTCGATCGGCAGGACAGCCTGGACGCCTTGGAGGAGGAGCGTGACGTGGCAAAAGCTCGTTCCGCATTTTATCAACAACAGGCCCGAAGATACCAAAGCAGAGAAGTACGGGCCAAAAATTACAATGTTGGCGAACTAGTTCTACGCCTACCGGATAAGAAAAAGGACAAACTCAAGCCCAAATGGGAAGGTCCATTTATAGTCGACCAAGTCCTGACTGGTCGAGCGTACCGCCTGCGAGATGCGTTGGATTACTGACTCGAGCCGAACCCGTGGAACGCCACACGTCTCCGAAGATTCTATGCCTAGCGCCGGACTCCGTGTTCGTCTCCTTCCCCTGTCCATTTTTTACATTTTTCTGTCTTATATTTCTCTTCTTCCCCTCCTTTTCCTTTATAGCCCTTAAAAGGCTCACTACATGACGCGCACTCGCGTTCATTTAACCTGGGGGCTTCTTTAACAGAAGCTTATTTATACGGGCTTCATGCCCCACACATGTGTCAAACTTCCGCATGTACCTTTTTTCTCACCATTATATGCATCGATATGACTTAAGTTTTGGCCAAGATGGGTTGCCTGGCTCCTGTGCTTACCCCTACATTCCCGATTGTTTGGCTAGGTGGTAAAGGGAGCACCTCTGCGATTGTTACTACCGGGCAACCGGATGTGTACCTCAGACTGGGTGAAGCCGAAAGCTAGCGTTCTTAAGGGAATATTCGGTTGGTGGAATAAAGATGATCTTTTTATTAATTTTCATGCGCCCCCAGATGCTTTTTCTGCGTTTTACGCAGTCTGGACATGCACTTTAGGGCATGCCTCCCGAGCGAAAGGAACCCTTAATGGAACTATTTTCTCTGGAAGATGTTTCTTACTAACCATGTAATATAACATAACTAGTTGGGCACTTGTCTGATAAAGCACTAATGACCCATACGCCTGGTCTCCATCCATACCACGGTTCTTGTATATCTGCTATGGTATCCGGACACACTCCGGACCATCAGGTCCCGAGGTTGAAGCGAAAAGGTCGGCAACGACAAACGATCTACAATCCGGCTAGAAGGCATTACATATGTCAATTCAAAATTACACAGTCATTTCGACTGATTGTATTCCTCCTCTATACCATCTAACAGGCTGTCTAATTTACAGTCCTGCTGGAAATACTTTGCGGCCAATTCCACTTGGCCGTACACTAAGCTAACAGGGATCTCCTTCCCGTCAGGCCCCACCGGTCTGACCTCGGCCATATGGTTTGGATCAGACCTCGTAAAACGGGTCTTCACCATAGCCCAGGCCTCTCTAGCGCCTTGTCGGCAGGCCGATATCTTCCACAACCAGAAGCGCCGCCGAGCTCCCTTCAGCTTCTCCGCAAGCTCTCCAAGGCCATCGGGCGTGGAGTGGGCAGGCCATAAGGCTTGGGCAACGCCTTGCATTGCCTGCCGAATTCGCTCGTGCAGTAGCAGGAGTTCGGGAAGAAGGTCACCCTAGAACCGGGCATCTCCTTTGAAGGACGACCTGCGAGCATACCTACAGAAATTACTCTGTTATTCGACTTCCTCGCCGAACTCATTTTTCAAAGTTTGTTTAAGCACTTACTAAATATGCCGCGTCGAAGCCGCTGATTCTCCTTCGTGGAGTCCGACAGCTGGCCACGAACATCCTTAAGTTCAACATCCAGCTTGGTGTTGGCATCCTGGAGATCGTTCTTCTCTGGCCTCACCTTTGTCAACATACTCTCGCCGGACTCTAACCGGCGCAAGAGTTGTTGCTTCTCCGGATCGAGTCCGGCGCCATCTGCAACATCAATTGTCAGATTTGCACCCAAACCGCACAATACTAATCTTTCAAAGTGTATTTTACCTGAGGGGGTCCCTTTAGGCTCCCCTGCTGCGGCTAGTGCGGCCTCTAGTTGGGCCTTGCACTTTTCTAGCTCATGGGACAGCACGGCGTTTTTCTCGGTAAGAACCTGCATGTCATATGTGTAACGCCCCGGATGTAACTTGCCATATTTGTAATCCAACTCTTGCCATTTTCGGCTATGTGTTATGATTTTCCCTCCGTGGTTGGGTTTCCCTTCGTTGTGTATTTTGATCATGTCATGCATTTCATATCATGTCATCATGTGCATCGCATTCGCATACGTGTTCGTGTCATGAATCTGAGCATTTTCCCCGTTGTCCGTTTTGCAATCCGGCGCTCCTATGTTCCCCGGCGTCCCCTTTTACATTTCTTCGTGAGCGGGTGTTAAACTTTCTCGGATTGGACCGAGGTTTGTCGTGCGGCCTCGGTATAGCACCGGTAGACCGCCTGTCAAGTTTCGGGTCAATCGGAGGTCGTTTGGTACTCCAACGGTTAACCGGGTAACCATGAAGGCCTCGTGTGTCTTGCAGCCCAACACCCCTTTAAAACAGCCCAATAACCCATCTAAGACACTCCCATTTCCACCGCCGTTCGATCACGGTCGCGTGGCCGAAAACCGCTCTCCATTTGGAGCTTCCTAGCTCCTTCTACCTATAAAAAGGCCTCCCCCTCCTTCATTTGCGGGCAATCCACCCCTAACCCTAAAAAAAACCGCCCCGCCACCGCCGGACATGTCTGCAGCCCGCCGGACGCTTCGCGCCGCCACCCCGGGCCAGTGACGGCCTGCCACGTGGCAGCCGCCGCCACCCCGCGCCGCCGGCCCGCGAGCCCGCGGCCGGCCCTTCCCGCGCCCGATCCGGGCCGCCCCGCGCCCGCTCGCCTCCGCCGCGCGGCCCGCGCGCCGCGAGCCGCCGCCGTCGCCTCCTCGCCGCAGCTCGCCGGCGTCGCCCGCACCACCGCGCCGGCCGCCGCCTCCGCCCGCTCGTCGTCGCCTCCCCGCGCCGCGCGCCGCCCACGCCCCGTCCCCGCGCGCCGCCGCGCCCGTCGCCGGCGCCGGATCCGTCGGATCCGGCCGGATCCCCCCTCGCGCCGCCTCCCCGAGCTCACGCCGGCGAGATCCCGGCCGTCCTCGGTTCGCGTGCCACCGAGGTTGACTTCTTTCCCCCTCTGAAATTTCTCCAAGTCTTGTTATTTTCACATCATCTTCGCATGTTCATTGCATTGTAACTTTGCATCTGTAGCTCCATTTCATGCGTATAATATGTCAGATTGTTTGCCTCGAAGAGTACATCATTTTGATCCATGGCATCATTTTCATTGGAGGTCATTTAGATGCCCGAAATTCTGTTAGAAGAAGGCTATGTGATGTTAGTTGCTGGATCTTATCTGAACATGCACTTTTGTCATTTTTGCCATGATTGATGTGTGCACCCTATGAAGTTGAGTCCTACATGAGTTTTGTAATATGCCATGTTAACTTTCCAGAGAATTATTCCATGTATTTTTGTGATCTTTGTGGTGACTAGCACAAGCATGCAAACTAGGGCACTTGATGTTGCTGATTTCAGAGACTTAGTAATTTCACTAAGTCCCTGCCTGCTGTTACTTTTATGCCATTTGTTAATGTTGTTTCAGAGAGATATATGCATATTTTGAGAATGATCAGTAAGGGTGTTTTGAACTTGAGGATTTTCACTATCCATCCATGCCTTTTTTTGTATTTATGGAGTGCCATAGCTTTAGTCAATCGAGCTCTACTTTTGCTATAAAATGTTGCTGGCAGATTGTTTACGTGTTATTCGATTTTGCCAAGCTTGGTGTAGTTGATCCTTGCAAGCTATGATGTTATTCTTGCCATGTATAGTTCCTATGCCATGTCTTCTTGATGTATGTATGCTTAGTTTATCATGCAATGCTCTGTAGTGAGTGCATCGAGCTCACGAACATGCCTACTCGTTATCTGTTTTTGACATGTCCAGTTTTCCGCTAAGTCTGAGACCTGAAATGAAACTTGCTTAATTTACATGGGTGTTATCATATTTTTCTGATCCTTTTGGCCTATGGTCAGTAAGGGACTTTTGTCAAGTGCTTTGAGTTGATTCATGCCATGCCTTATTTTGCTATGTCCTGTTCCTGTAGCATGTTGTTTCATTGCTGTAAACATGTCATCCTGATGTTAGTTTCTGGCATGTTATTTTCACTAAGTCTGGGAACCTGTTATCTTTTGCACTTTTGCCATGCTTGTTTGAACCTGTTATGGTGTGATTCTGCCGTAGCTCATGTTTATCTTTTGTTGAGCATATTGTGTAGATTACTGTCATATGCTTTGTTGATATGTTTGGGTGCAGCAGCTTAATTTCTTGTTGCTTGCTAAGTAGCACCATGCTGTTAATGGCAGATTATCGTCATTCTTGTATTGCTTGTCATTTGCAAACCGTGCATCCGATTCCGGTGATCTTTATATCGATTTCAATCGAAATCACCTCACCTATCCAGTGGCATACCTGGTTTGCCAAGATTATGCCTTGTTCATCCTTGTCCTTCCGGAGCATGCATATGCATTGCATATCACATCTCGCATATCATGCCTTGTTTTGCATCATGTTGCTTGCGCATTGCATCGTGGTTGATATTTGTTTCTTTGCTTGTGTTCTTGCTTTGGGTAGAGCCGGGAGACGACTACGTGAACGAGGAACCTGTTGAGAACGCTTTCGAGGATCAAGCTTTCGACAACTCTAAGAACCTTGCAGGCAACATGACCATACCCTCGAAATCACTTCTATCTTTGCTTGCTAGATGCTCGCTCTTTTGCTATGCCTATGCTGCGATACCTACCACTTGCTATATCATGCCACCCATATTGCCATGTCAGCCTCTAACCATCCATGTCCTAGCAAACCATTGATTGGCTATGTTACTACTTTGCTCAGCCCCTCTTATAGCGTTGCTAGTTGCAGGTGAAGATGAAGTTTGTTCCTTGTTGGAACATGGACTTGTTGTTCCTTGTTGGAACTTGTTTACTTGTTGGGATATCACAATACCTCTTATTTAATTAATGCATCTATATACTTGGTAAAGGGTGGAAGGCTTGGCCTTTTGTCTGGTGTTTTGTTCCACTCTTGCCACCCTAGTTTCCGTCATACCAGTGTTATGTTCCCGGATTTTGCGTTCCTTACACGGTTGGGTGATTTATGGGACCCCCTTGACAGTTCGCTTTGTATAAGACTTTTCCGGCAAGGCCCAACATTGGTTTTACCATTTGCCACCTAAGCCTTTCTCCCTTGGGTTCTGCAGACTCAAGGGTCATCTTTATTTTGACCCCCCCCCCGGGCCAGTTCTCCTTCGATTGCTGGTCCAAACTAGAGCCCTTTGCAGCGCCACCTCGGGGCAATTCGAGGACTGGTTTTAGTTGTACTGAGTGTTCATCCGGATGTGCCCTGAGACCGAGATATGTCAGCTCCTATCAGGATTTGTCGGCACAACCGGGCGGCTTTGCTGGACTTGTTTTATTGCTGTCGAAATGTCTTGTAGTCCGGGATTCCGAGATTGATCGGGTCTTCCCGGTAGAAGGAATATCCTTCGTTGATTATGAGAGCTTATCATGGGCTAAGTTGGGACACCCCTGCAGGGTATTATCTTTCGAAAGCCGTGCCCGCGGTTATGAGGCAGATGGGAATTTGTTGATGTCCGGTTGTAGAAAACCCGAAGTTGACCTTAATTAAAACACATCAACTGCGTGTGTAACCGTGATGGTCTCTTCTCGGCGGGGTCCGGGAAGTGAACACGGTGTTGGAGTAATGTTTGACGTAGGTTGTTTCAGGATCACTTCTAGTTTCACGACCGTGCTTTGCCTTCTCTTCTCGCTCTCTTTTGCGTTGTAGCCACCATTTATGCTAGTCGCTTGCTGCAGCTCCACCTCACTACCCCTTTCCTACCTATAAGCTTAAATAGTCTTGATCTCGCGGGTGTGAGATTGCTGAGTCCTCGTGACTCACAGATTCTACCACAACAGTTGCAGGTATCAACGATGTCAGTGCAGATGACGCTTCCGAGCTCACTTGGGAGTTCGACGAGGAACGTGGCCGTTACTATGTTTCTTTTCCAGATAATCAGTAGTGGAGCCCAGTTGGGGTGATCCGGGGATCTATGTAGCATTTGGGGTAGTCTTCTTTCATTTTGGTACCGTAGTCGGACCTTGAGTGTAATTTGAATGATGTATGTTTATTTATGTTTTGTGTGAAGTGGCGACTGTAAGCCAACTATGTATCTTTCCCCTTATTTATTACATGGATTGTGTGAAGATTACCTCACTTGCGACATTGCTTTCAATGCGGTTATGCCTCTAAGTCGTGCCACGGCACGTGGGAGATATAGCCGCATCGAGGGCGTTACAATATGATCCTTAAATCAGTTACTTTAACTGTTTCAAGTCTCGGGGGCTACTGATATATATATATTTAACCAAAATTTTCTTACCCGTATGTCTTTCACATACTGCTCAGTGGCTCTGGCTAAGCCATCTTGAGCGGCACGGAGGTACGCATCTCCCGAATTAAAGGCATCTAAAGCCTCTTGGGAGAAACAAGCGTCGCGTAAAATTGTCTGGCGACGCCTGTGGTTCATGGCACTCTCCACTTCAGAATTTGTGGCAGACAGCCTATCCGCATCCTCTGTCAGAGGAGTGCCCGGTGCACACCTTGGGCTCGCCTCCGTGTCCTGGCCGGTCACTGGAACCTGGCTGGTGGAAGCGCGATTGGCATCCTCTCCGGATATAGTCCGGCGAGGTCCCTTCGTCCTGAAAAAGGCACAAAAGTTAATATGCCCTGGCGGAATAATACCGCGGAAACGGAGAATATGCTGTTCGGATCTGAATCCCCATCCCATTAAATAGGCGGCTCATTTGTATGGCTAGGGGTGTGGATGTAAGAATGCCCCGGGCTTTTCGCATTCGTTCAACACGTGGAAGACAATCATTATTGGGCGCAGAAGCCGAGGAGCGCTATCAAAATCGGACGTTATTCGTATAGGTACATAGAATTCGGGAAAGAACCCGCCTTGCAATGCTGAAGACAATTTGCGCGCCGGACTCGTCATTGAAGCCTCGTTCGGGGGCTACTGAGGGAGTCCTGGATTAGGGGGTGTTCGGATAGCCGGACTATACCTTCGCCGGACTCCTGGACTATGAAGATACGAGATTGAAGACTTCGTCCCGTGTCCGGATGGGACTTTCCTTGGCGTGGAAGGCAAGCTAGGCGATGCGGATACTCAAGATCTCCTACCATTGTAACCGACTCTGTGTAACCCTAACCCTATCCGGTGTCTATATAAACCGGATTGTTGTAGTCCGTAGGAGAGAACAATCATACCATAGGCTAGCTTCTAGGGTTTAGCCTCCTTGATCTCATGGTAGATCTACTCTTGTACTACCCATATCATCAATATTAATCAAGCAGGAGTAGGGTTTTACCTCCATCGAGAGGGCCCGAACCTGGGTAAAAACATCGTGTCCCTTGTCTCCTGTTACCATCCAGCCTTGACGCACAGTTCGGGACACCCTACCCGAGATCCGCCGGTTTTGACACCGACACTGGGGAAGCCGCCAAAAGAACTGGCCCTAGGAGTAGTAGCTAGGGATACTAGGAGTAGTATCTAGGGATCGAGTGCGCGAGATGAACCGGAGAAAGTAAATGCAGAGAGATGAAATGCAAAAAAGACGGAGGGATGTGATGGTTGCTTGTCTATTTATTTTACCAGGCGACTTATTACTGGGAGTGGTTGGGTTTTGTGATATGACGGCTTTACTGCCGTGCCACGAGCGGGGTGAGACTCCCGTGCAGCGCCGCCCTCTACACTAGTACTACTACATCGGTCGTGGTTTATCCCCCATTGAATTTGATTGAAGATTTAACTGACAAAATGTTAGTGCATGTCAACAAAAACAATATCGTTGGATTTGTATTTGAACGAAGTTTTCAATGATATAATTTTAGGTGACATGCATCATCATTTATCGTACTATATATAATGTTATTTCAATTTTTGGTCGTACTAATCTATAGTAAGGTGCCCGTGCGTTGCACGGAACAGTGAAATGCATTGGTCGGGGAGTTGTTTATTTTGACAAAGGATGTGGGGGTCATCTCATGTGTAACGGTTATCGATAGGTTTGTTCGGATAATATTTCATCTCTAGAGCTCACAAACTTCCGGGTGAAATAGATAAAAAAGTATCTTTTGCAAACAAAAGCGTTCAACTGTTCAACCTGCATCCAAAACTTGTGAAGAAATAACTCTTATTGTGCTTTGCAAGAAATAATCTTCAAGAATTAGTTTTTGAGTATCCATTGTTATACATGTTGGCTACAGATGACATGGCACTTTCTTATAGTCAATAGTTGGCTATACTATTTAAGTATTAACCATGCCCTTATACACCTAGACGGAGGGATTAAATCAGGATGACTTGGAAGGGGGTAGAGGATATGTAAGAAATGGTTCATCATAAGTCTTTCACCAGTACTGTAGTAAAAGTTCATACATGGAAGATTCTAGACTAAACCATAAATGGATACACTTTTATTCATGAGCGATACTCCAATAGAGCAAGATCATGCATGGAAGTCTCCACATGCTTAGACAGCGAATTACATTGAGCGAAAACTAATGATCAACATTTAACTTGAATATGCAGATGTCCAGGTGAACCTCCTTGGAGTCCCCGTGCACATTGTTGGGGGTCAAATATCACTGTGCGTCTTCCATGTCCACATCGGCGGGGAAGTCCCAGCTCGGCAGAGTCCAAGTATGCTTGGCGTAGCCAGTGTCGCCGCCCACGGACCTCCGAGGGGTAGTAGTAGTGAGCACTCACCCGTACATCGGCCTCATGTCAGTGTCAGCGTTAGCGCCGTCGCCCCTAACACACACTACAGAGAAGTGGCGGCAGCCCGCGCGGGCCTCGCCGGTGGCCATGATCAAGAGGAAGACGCTGCCGTCCTCCTCCGAGACTAGCAGGCTGTGCTGATCCTCCAGCGACTCTGGCATGGTGAACAGGTAGCACGTCTCATACTTGATGTTCTTCGCCAAGGGCCAGTAGTGATTGATGCACGCTTGCGTCAGGTGATGCACAATGTCCGCCGGCGAGCCCCAAAACGGCACCGGGCACTCATAGCAGTAGACGAAGGGCTCCTTGGAGGCATCGACCAGGCCGTCCATGAAACGGGAGTGGCTGTAGGGGACGTTCCGCCAGTTGAATATATGAGCAAGTTACTACGAGATTTGGTCCGAATAAGCACAAAATAAATCATGACAGCTATAACAGAGATTAAACTAACCATGCGGACTAGCATAGTAGATAAACAGATAGAATCTAGGACACAGACTAGAAACATGAATTCTTCCATGATTTCGAACAGGAAGGACAGAAACACATACGGTGCATCGGGAGCAGCACCATTGGCGTTGAGGTTGTCACCCATGTCATTGAGGAAGAGGTTGCCGAGGTCGGTGAAGAAGTCGTCGTCGGTGAAGTCGTCAATGCTAGCAGTCGCGAGAGTGCGCTCCCCAAATTTCAATAGCGCCCATCGAACGGAGCGCAGGAGGGAGTGGCTGTAGGGGACGTTGCGGCCGCCGAATGGAGCGTAGGAGTAGCCCACGAAGCAGTAGATGGTGCTCATCCCTAGTCTCTATTCTTATCTCTGTCTCTACTACTCTTCTTTGTTTTTTATAATATACTAGTTGTAGTTGTCAAATCGAATAGTACTGCACCGTCCACTGCACGCCCGGCTGAACACGCCTCCTCGCCTCCATCAAACCCCTCCGTTAAACCCGCATGCAAAGCGAGAAACCTACTACGGCCCGCGGGAGGAAATTTGTCGGTTGCCGTTGGAGAATAATAGATTCACTTCCAATCCATTTGAGTTAATTGCGTATATGATTCTCCCTCTATAAAAAGTTAATTGCATCCTTAATCTTGTATTCTAAGTACTCTGTGGGTTCCACTGTTAGTACAGTGTACATGACTTGCAGGCTGGCTACAGATTCGTACAGAAAGTTAAAAAGAAACAAATCCATGACTTGCAGGATTGGAGTTAGCACCGATGGAGGTTCGTAGTCGTTCCACGCTTGGGCATTGAAGTTTGTAACTATTTTAGATTAGAACATACTACTCCTCCGATGCTAGTAGTAGAGCAGAGTCCTACTCCACTACTACTCTACTCAAGCAAGTTAGGGCATAGTAGCAGGTACTGTAGGGAGTACCAGTACTGTGATCACTCAAGCAAGTTGTTTGACTTTGATATGACCCTACGCTGCTGGTATGTGTCTCGTAAGTCAAGCGGCGTGATGTAGTCATCATCACCTGTCCACTTCCCGCAGCACATTTGTCCGCTCTTCCATCCCCGCTAAGGCGCCTCCCCCCCTCGTCCGAAACCCAAGCACTAACAATGGCAGAACCGAGCAGCGTCCGCCGAAAGAGTGGCTGGAATTCGCTTCGCACAGAGGTAATCAAGCTCATTGTTTCGCGTGTGGACAATCTTAGTACCATGCCGCTCGCCGCTTGCTCATCGGGGCTATACCGTTTACTCAAAGCCCTCAGGCCGGAGCTTTTTAAGCCAGCTCCTTGCTTGTTGATGCCGCCTGATCTTCAGAAACAGCATGTCACGCAGCATAACGATCGTAGGGTGGTGAGCATGAACCCCCTTGACTGCGATCTGATCCCCGTCAGCCTCAACTACATTAACGGTATGTACTGGGTCGGCATGAACACGTCTTGGATGGTGCTCGTCAACGGTCGCGGCAGCTGGATGCTCGTGGAGGTCTACACCCGGCGATTGATCCCGCTTCCTTTGATTAACACTGCACTGCTTTGGCACCGCGGCCCAGAATACTCGGAATCTTACAGTAGCCAACATGATACCAAGTTTGATTTGCTCAAGGTTGTAATCTGCCAAGTGCCCACAAGATCTGCGAATTATAAAGACTTCAGGCTAATTGCGTTCTTCAACCGCGGTCTCGCCTATCTGAAAGGTCACTAAGGTAAGTGGATAAATCTGCACGTCCATCGCAGGATCATACATCCTCCATGGTTCTCTGATGCCATTGAACACAAGGGCTTCATTTACGCCGTCGACTCCTTCTATGGCGGGACGTATTGCTGGCCTACTCTAGTCATCGCTACAAACGGCTGTTACAGTAGTATGTTACTTTCCTATGATATCATGATGGCTTGCTTATATTACTGTCAACATTTGCTGAAAAATATTCATGCTCATAACATGCTGTTCTTAAGATTGACTAAATCAAGAGCCCTTTTTTATTTGACTCCAACTTGATATGATGTTGTAGGCCGCCTGGTGTCCCTACCCTTCCTAATCCCAGAACCTTTCAAAGAAAAGCGGCATGGCAGTTGCAAGTGGTTCCTGGCTCGATCAGACGATGGCGAAAGATTGATGATCATTCGCATGTACCGGACGTGTTGTTTCGCGGAATACAATCACAGTCACTGCAAGGTCTTTGAGCAGGATCCCAGCTTCTCTGGGCCTTCAGGAATTTTTGACTGGAGGCTGGTAAGTAGCCTTCGTACACGCTCTCTGTTTGTCGGACTGAATTATCTGATTAACCAGGAGATAACCGACGGCAAGGATCATGATGGCAGCGCGGTTTCGCTCATCAGGCAAAACTGTGTGTACACAGCGTAAGATGCGTCTCTGCTATACCCTGATATGTGCCGCCACGCTCTGCAGCCAAAGTAGGAGAGAGGGTCACAAGTATCAGACTTCGACCTGCTGGCTGGAGTTTCCCCCGTCGGGCACCCATCTGGTTCAAGCCGTCAGCCAATCTCCACAGCTTAATAAATAGTAACGTCTAACTGAGCCAGTTAGTTAGATGCGTACACTTGGTGTAGTAGGATCTTTATTTAGTTTGATGCATACACTTGTTCTTTTTTGGTAGCCCTTTTATAATGATGGTTGATGTTTGGTTTGGAAGAGAGAGCTGCATCTTCACTCTTCTGGCCTGCTTACTACTTCTGTTGCACCCCTAGCCTTGGTTGTTGCTGCTGCTATTTTCAATGTACAATCAGTAGTATATTTCATCTGTTGGTTGAATAAATGTGTTGTTAGAACGACAAACACAATGTTTTGGAAGTCGTTGCACGGCTCGATCCTTTAGTGCCCCATACCGTACGTAGCGCATACTATTTTTCGTACGAAACACATTTTCCACTTGTTGATAACATGCAGCCCAGTGATGAAGGCCCAATAGAGAAGCCCATAATTAACTGGAAGGGAGGCTCTCACATGAATTCGGCCCAGTTTGGACCGAATACTCGACCGCTTGTGCCAGATCCATGGCACCCCCGAAAGGCCAGCCAATCACACCAACAGGGATTGTTGGGTGTTCAAGCAGGCAGGCAAGTTAAGAGCCGAAAAAAGACAAGGGGCTGCATAGCGATGACGAGGAGGATCCCAGGCCGCCGAAAAACAATGGACAAAAGGGGTTTCCCCCACAAGTGCAGACGGTGAACATGATATACGCAACCCACATTCCCAAGAAGGAGCGGAAGCGTGCGCTACGAGACGTATACGCGATGGAGCCAGTCGCCCCAAAGTTCAACCCTTGGTCCTCTTGCCCGATCACTTTTGATCGAAGGGACCACCCCACTAGCATCCGTCATGGCAGCTTTTCCGCATTGGTTCTTGACCCAATCATCGACGGATTTCATCTCACAAGAGTCCTCATGGACGGCGGCAGTAGCCTGAACCTGATTTATCAGGATACAGTGCGGAAAATGGGCATAGATCCATCAAGGATTAAGCCCACAAGAACGACCTTTAAAGGCGTTATACCAGGTTAGAAGCCAACTGTACAGGCTCCGTAACACTTGATGTGGTCTTCGGATCTCCGGATAACTTCCGAAGCGAAGAGTTAATCTTCGACATAGTCCCGTTCCGTAGTGGCTATCACGCCCTGCTCGGACGAACCGCATTTGCCAAATTCAATGCGGTGCCGCACTACGCATACCTCAAGCTCAAGATGCCGGCTCAAGATGTCAACGGAAACACCGAACGCTCCCTCCGTATGGAGGAGCACACGGCGGCTCTCACAGCGGAAGTACAAAGCAGCCTTTTTAGGCAACTCTCCAGTCCGGCCGTTAAAAAGCCAGACACTGCCAAGCGCGCCCGGAGTAACCTACAACAAGACCGCCTGGCCGGTTCTGAGCAGGCGTAGCAATGCGGCCCCAACCCCAGCCATCACGACATAGCGGAGCGAGTACCTCGCGTACATAATTACGCCCTTGAAATACCATGGGCATAGGGGAAGGGGCATAGTAACGGCATGCTCCCAATACGGCTTAAAACGTACTAGGGGCTGCTGGATTTTTTTATTACTTTCAGGACTCCACACTTTGGACGACTTGTTCGGCAATTCGGCTGCCGCACAAACGATCCAAGACGCAGGGAAGCAGACAAAGCTACGCCGCATTATAGAACTCTCAGGTGGTCTCTATTACGAGCGGTATATCTGTTTCGAACACAACTCCGCGGCCTGCCCCTGGTCAGGACATGTTAAATAGTCTAATATATTTTTGCTTATCGCACTACTTGTATCGTTCGGCTTTGATAAATAGCCTCTTTATAAACAATGCATAGCTTTTTTGCCTATTTTTTGCATTATTTTCTTTTAATATATATGTTTATTAAATAACATGATCGCACCCGTACACCATGGTACGGCAAACACGCCAGGGGCTTCAGTACCCTTCGATCTGGCGTGAGAAGTCCGTACACTTTCACAAGTGCGGCACGCTGAACTTATAGCACTATATGCATCGGCTCCGAATCATGATTTGGGTCAATAGTTGGGTTTGCCCGGCTCCTATGTTTTGGTGCCTTACGTTCCGCTATATCGGCTAAGGTAGCACTAGGAGAACCACTGCGATTGTGCCCCGGTTCAGCTGGGTTAAGCACCTCAGTGGAGAAAGCTAAAACTGACTGTCATGATAAGGCAAGAGACCGGTCGCTGTTCGAGAGGTTGTTCGAGTCCCTAAAGACTTATGCCGCTTCGAGCGAGGAGCTGGCTCTGTCCGGCCAAAGGCGTAGATAGCGCCCCGAATTCGGCCTTCCGAACTAGGGGCTTCGCCGAAATTTAAAATTATAAAGTTCTATGGCTAAGTGAGAGTGTTCAAGCATTATAGTCGATTGCCTGGTTCGTTGTGCTGAGCGCCTCCCTCGAAGGACCCAACCATGGGAAAAAGAGCACTCAGGTTTATCCCGAACACCCCAGCACTAGCGGCATGGGGGTAGAAGTCGACGACTGGCCATCTCTCAATTTTTGATAAATGGCCACACAGAAAATAATATTTTAAATTCCATAAGCATTGCTTAGCGCATATGAACAAGTTTTCAGCGCACAGGATAAAAACAAGCGAGTTCATTCAAATATTACATCTCTAGTACATTCATCCGCAATAAGGCGGGCACCAGCAAGAACATCCTTGTAGTAGTTCTCGGGCTTGCGATGTTCCTTCCCCTGCGGCGGCCCGTCCCTCCCCAGCTTCTCTCCGTCAAGCTTACCCCGATGCACCTTTGCACGGGCAAGGGCCCTCCGGGCACCTTCGATGCAGGAGGAACGCTTGATGACCCCAAGTCATGGACAGGCCTCCATCAGCCGCTGCACCAGCCCAAAGTAGCTCCCAGGCAGGGCTTCTCCGGGCCACAGCCGAACTAGGAAGCCCTTCATCGCCTGTTCGGCCGCCTTGTGGAGCTCGACCAGCTGTTTCAGCTGATCGCTCAAAGGCACAGGGTGTCTGGCCTCAGAATACTGAGACCAGAACACACTCTCCGTCGAGCTGCCCTCTTCAGCTCGGTAGAATGCGGTGGCAGTGGATACGCTGCGGGGAAGATCTGCGAACGCCCCTGGAGAACTCCAGATTCGGGTAAGTGACAAGTAGTTTACTTTTATATTCCTACTTTGCATTAAGAATGCCTTACCCGCTGCTATCTTTTTCATCTCCTCCAACTCTTGGAGGGCCTTTTGGGCTTCGGCCTTGGCACCCTTGGCGGTCTCGAGGGCCGACGCGAGCTCGGATGCTTGCGCCTTTGACTCAAGCTCCAAGCTCTCATGTTTTTTCATGAGAGCCTGCAGCTCTTGTTGCACCTCGCCAACCTGAGCCCCAAGCCTCTCTCGTTCGGTGCGCTCCTCAGCCGTTTTCTTTTCGGCCTCAGTGAGCGCCTACTTGAGGGTCACCACCTCATTTGTGGCCCCTACAATAAGCAGTACGATCCTGTTAATTTTTTGCAATCACGCCTCTCTATAGGCACCTTTTTTATAGGGTATTTCTTACCTTCTTCACTACTAGAAAAAGGCCTACTAATGGCGCACTGGTTTTGCCTACTAATGGCGCACTACCGGTGCGCCATTAGTAGCACGCCACTAGTATTTTTTACTAATGGCGCACCACGCAGTGCGCCATTAGTATAGCCCACGGTGCGCCATTAGTATCTGGTATACTAATGGCGCACCACATAGAAGTGCGCCATTAGTAACATTTTCTTTTCAATTTTTTTTAAATTTTTTTAAAAAAAATTAAATTGTTTTTCATTATTTTCTTAATCTCATGTCACTATGGCTTAATCTCATGTCATTATGCTTAATCTCAGGTCAAATCGCACTCCGTGGTCAAACTTCCCAAAAGGTCACCCATCCTCACACTACTCCAGCCCAAGCACACTTAACTTCCTCACACTACTCTAGCCCAAGCACGCTTAACTTCAGAGTTCTATCCAACCCCAGCAACAGCTCACTTCACAGGCACTTCTTGATATATATAGCATATCAATCCTATTACGTATGATGAAATTTTTGAAAAATATTTCAAACTTCCCCGTCATATTACGTATCATTTTTAGAAAAGAAATTAAAAAAAATTCAAAACCAATTTTTTTTTGAAATTTTTTGCCTCTAGATCTTGAAAGCCCCGTAACTTTTTTCTGTTAGGTTTTTGGGGATTTTGAAAATGTTTAACGGGGGCCATTTTTAATCTGTGTTCATTTTGCATAAGTTATGGCCATTTTAACCCGAGTTCGTATGCAAAAGTTATGGTCATTTTACAAATTTTCAGAGAGATTTTGCAAATAAATCGAAATTCATATTTGTAAATTTTCCCAACAAATAGACCACATTTCACATAGGAAACTTATTTTCTTTTATTTTTTTGACATTTATATCATTTTCTTTTATTTTTTTTAAAATTGAAAAGGCGGTCCACGGGGGGGGGGGGGGGGGGGTGGGGTGCATTCGGGAACTTTAGTAATGGCGCACCACACCCACGGTACGCCATTACTAGTTTTGAAAAGAAAAAAAGAAAAAAATTGAATTTTTTTTGAAAAAAACTTAGTAATGGCGCACCTGTGGGTGTGGTGCGCCATTACTATGTCAAGTTAGTAATGGCGCACCACTCTCACGGTGCGCCATTACTAACAAATTTTTTCATTTTTTTTTAAGTTTTTTTCAAAACTACTAATGGCGCACGGTGGGTGTGGTGCGCCATTACTATGTCAAGTTAGTAATGGCGCACCACTCTCACGGTGCGCCATTAGTAGTTTTGAAAAAAATAAAAATATTTTTTTACTAATGGCGCACCGACACATGGTGCGTCATTAGTATTTACTAATGGTGCACCACATGCACAGTGCGCCATTAGTGTCCATCCTATCTATAGCCCTTTTCCTAGTAGTGCTTTTTTCTCGAGCTGCCGTTTGGCAAGGCTGAGCTCTTGCTCGGTCCGCCCGAGGTCCTTCTTTAGGACTTCCACCTGTGCAGTCAGTGCGGCGGTGGATAGCAACGAAGCCTGCATATGCATATTGACTCTTTATTGTTAGACTCCTGCGAAAATTAATAGATCCTCTATTCGGCTTTTCTTTTCGAACGCCGAACAGAGCATCAGGGGCTATTGTCTATGCGGTCATATTTTGACATATTTTCTACTTACCTCGAAGCCTGTCAGAAGGCTAGCGCAAGCTTCAGTCAGTCCGCTCTTGGTGGACTAAACCTTTCGAATCACCGTACTCATAATAGTACGGTGTTCCTCGTCGATGGAGGCACCGTCAAGCACCTCCAGCAGATTTTCCGGCACCTCCGGTTGGACAGAGGCCGCCGGCTCAGAAGGCTTGCTCCTCTTGGAAGGAGTTCGCCTACCGCGGACCGGGACTGTTGAAGAGTCCGGCGCGGTGCCCGGTACAAAGCCGGACTCGGAGCCCTGGGGGGTCTTGTCCCCTTTATTCCTGGGGTCCGGGAGGTCGCCTTTCGGCTCCTCCAGGACCACCTCCTCCTGCCCTGGAGCTTGTTGCGACGCCACTTCGGTGTCGTCTGCAGTGCGGGGGGAGACAACGGGCGGAACTGAATTCACGTCCGACGTATCCAGGGAGCCGCTCGACGAATCGTCGAGTTCGGCCCGGGGCGGGCTGCATAAATCACATTCGGCATTAGGGAAAGCTACGCATTAAAGGAATATCATGAGTTACTCTGGTATGCGAATACTTACGATTTCGCCGGACGCTTGGCCCTGTCCGGCCACTCCTCTCCACTCTCTTCGGCGTCGTGGGAATAGTCCGGCGGAGGGCTCTTCCTCTTCCTAGACCCCTCGGCCTCCCCCGATGGGGCGGCCTTCTTCTTCTTTTCTCCCCCCACTGGGGGGGAGAACTTCCTTCTTCCTCCTCCTCGTTTTCACGAGAGGAGGGCGCCTCGGACTCGTCAGACGACGAGTCCGACACCACCAAGTTACGGGCACTCTTTCGAGTCCCGGTGGTCTTCTTCTTCTTGACCTTCTTTTCCGGCACCACGTAAGGTGCCGGAGTCAGCAGCTTCACTAGGAGAGCTGGGGCTGGGCATTCGGGCAGGGGAGCCGGACAGTTGATGGGTCCGGATATCGCCTGCCAAGCCTGTCAAAGGTAAGGGAGTTTAGATCCCGCATAGAGTTAATCTATGAAAACGAGCTTGATAATCCTGTCAAAGGCATAGATGGCTTACCTCGCTAGCGTGACGCTGCGTGCTGTATCCGCGGTCCTCGGAAGCGGTTGCGGGGGACCCGGCGCCTTTGATCAGCACCTTCCAGACGTCTTCATACGACCTGTCGAAGAGCCTGTTGAGGGTTCGGTGCTGCGCCGGGTTGAACTCCCACAAATTGAAATCCCGTTGTTGGCACGGGAGGATCAGACGAACGAGCATGACCTGGACTATATTGACCAGCCGGATTGGCTTGTCAACCAGGGACTTGATGCAGGTCTTCAGTCCGGTCACCTCTTCCTCGTTGCCCCACGACAGGCCCGTCTCCTTCCAGGACACAAGCCGCGTGGGGGGTCCGGATCTGAATTCGGGGGCCGCGACCCATTCCGGATCGCGGGGCTCGGTGATGTAAAACCACCCGGCTTGCCACGCCTTTAGGGTCTCCACAAAGGAGCCCTCGAACCAGAGGACATTGGCTATCTTGCCAGCCATAGCACCTCCGCACTCCGCTTGGCTGCCGCGCACCACCTTGGGCTTGACGTTGAAGGTCTTGAGCCAAAGTCCGAAATGGGGGTGGACGCGAAGGAAGGCCTCACACACGACGATAAACGCCGAGATGTTGAGGATGAAGTTCGGGGCCAGATCGTGGAAATCTAGGCCATAGTAGAACATGAGTCCCCGGACAAATGGGTGAAGTGGAAAACCCAGTCCGCGGAGGAAGTGGGGAAGGAAAACAACCCTCTCATGGGGCCTTGGGGTAGGGAGAAGCTGCCCCTCCTCAGGAAGCCGGTGTGGGATGTCCTTGGACAGGTATCCGGCTTTCCTTAGCTTTTTTACTTGAGCCTCCGTAGCGGAGGAGACCATCCACTTGCCTCCCGCTCCGGACATTGCTGGAGAAGGTTGAGGTGGGAAGAGCGGGCTTGGGCGCTGGAGCTTGAGTGCGCGAGAGATGGATTGGCAAAGGAGGAAGAAGGCATAGGTGAAAAGGTGGATCCTTATCCCCTTATATGGGCGGATGCGGTTATGCATCCCCACCTACCTAATAAAACTCGCTTGCCTCCCAAGCGCCGTGGTAAATGGCGCAGTTGGGTTACCCACGTCCGTATTGATGAGAATCCCGTTAAAAGGGGCACACGATCTCTGCTTTGACAAGACATGCCAAGGAAACCGCCTCGCTAAACATGCTGAGGTGGAAAAGTGAAAACAATTTGGCCGCAGTGTTATGACGCACTTCGGAATACGTCAGCAGATTTGATTTGTGTTAATATTATCCTCTCCATGGCAATGTGTGGAAACTTATTTTTGCAGAGCCGGACACTATTTTTGGTATTTACAATTTTCTATGAAGGACTTGGAGGAGGAACCCACCTTGCAATGCCGAAGACAATCTGCATGCCGGACTCGTCGTCATTGAAGCCTGGTTCAGGGGCTATTGAGGGAGTCCTGGATTAGGGGGTGTTCGGGTAGCCGGACTATACCTTCGTCGGACTCCTGGACTATGAAGATACAAGATTGAAGACTTCGTCCGCGGATGCTCAAGATCTCCTACCATTGTAACCGACTCTGTGTAACGCTAACCCTATCCGGTGTCTATATAAACCGGAGGGTTGTAGTCCGTAGGACAGAACAATCATCATACACAATCATACCATAGGCTAGCTTCTAGGGTTTAGCCTCCTTGATCTCATGGTAGATCTACTCTTGTACTACCCATATCATCAATATTAATCAAGCAGGAGTAGGGTTTTACCTCCAGCCTTGACGCAGAGTTGGGCCCGAACCTGGGTAAAAACATTGTGTTCCTTGTCTCCTGTTACCATCCGGCCTTGACGCAGAGTTTGGGACCCCCTACTCGAGATCCGCCGGTTTTGACACCGACAGTTATCTTTGCAAGTCTCTTCGAATTATTAGTTTGGTTTGGCCTACTAGATTGGTTTTTCTTGCCATGGGAGAAGTGCTTAGTTTTGGGTTCAATCTTGCAGTGTCCTTTCCCAGTGACAGAAGGGGCAGCAAGGCACGTATTATATTGTTGCATCGAGGATAACAAGATGGGGTTTTTATCATATTGCATGAAACTATCCCACTACATCATTTCATCTTGCTTAAGGCGTTACTCTGTTTTTAACTTAATACTCTAGATGCATGCTGGATAGCGGTCGATGAGTGGAGTAATAGTAGTTGATGCAGGCAGGAGTCGGTCTACTTGTCTCGGACGTGATGCCTATATACATGATCATACCTAGATATTCTCATAACTATGCTCAATTCTGTCAATTGGTCAATATTAATTTGTTCACCCACCGTATAATACTTATGCTCTTGAGAGAAGCCACCAGTGAAACCTATGGCCCCCGGGTCTATTCTCATCATATCAATCTCCATCACTTTAATCTTGTTTTGCTTTTTTACTTTGCCTTTTACTTTTCACTTTGCATCTCTATATCAAAAATACCAAAAGTATTATCTATCAGATCTCATTCTTGTAAGTGACCGTGAAGGGATTGACAACCCCTAATCGCGTTGGTTGCGAGGAGCTATTGCTTTTGTGTAGGTACGAGGGACTTGCGTGTAGCCTCCTACTGGATTGATACCTTGGTTCTCAAAAACTGAGGGAAATACTTACGCTACTTTGCTGCATCATCCTCTCCTCTTCGGGGAAAACCAACACAGTGCTCAAGAGGTAGCAAGAAGAATTTCTGGTGCCGTTGCCGGGGAGTGTGTGCAAAAGTCAACATACCAAGTGCCCATCACAATCCCTATCTCCCGCATTACATTAGTGGCCATTTGCCTCTCGTTTTCCTCTCCCCCACTTCACCCTTGCTGTTTTATTCGCCCCTTTTCCTTTTCTTCGCCTTCTTCCCATATGTCCTTTTGTTTGTGCTTCCATGTGCGTTCTATTTGCTTGCATCTTTGCTTGCTAAAAATCTATTGATATGGATCCACTAAAAGTGTTCTACTTGGATCATCTTCGATCCTTATGCGCTCGTGCTGAAACCCCAACTAGCCTAGTTGATGGGAAATCTTTAGATGAGCATGCTCATTTTGTGCGTCACCGTTTTTTGAAAAAGGGAAAGTCTTATGGAGTCAAATAAATAGATTGCTATGTTATTCTTGGAATCTTTGTGAAATTTGTGATTTTACTTGTTGCTCTAAGAACCCTAAAAAACACCTTTCCTACCATTGTGAGTTTAATGAAAATGAAATCTTATCTTCTTATGCAAAGTGTGTTTATAGTTACTATGTTATCGAACAAAATGGAGAATTTGTTGCTTTTAAGGGTGCTTATGAAGTTGCTTCTTTGATTGAAAAGTATGATATTACTCTCTACGAATCTGAAAATTTTGACATACTTAAATATTGCTATGAAAACTATGCTCATAATGTCTATGTCAAAGAATTTATTGAGAGAATGACTGTTGCTTTGGAAGAAAATAATGATATGCATGAATCTATAGATAATGATGATTCCGATGATTTGATTGAAATATCCCTTGATGAACATGATGCCTGCTATTCTTGTGGCCGTGATGCCAAAGAAGATGAATTTGCTATAGTTCCTTTATGTTAAACATGAGAACGTTGCTATTGCACCCATACTTGGTAGTTCCTTCGATGAAAAGCATGATTGCAATGCTTTTACTATAAATTTTCTTGATGTCAATTGTGCTAATAATATGCAAAACCCTAAGCTTGGGGATGCTAGTTTTTCTATGTCCACTATGTGTTGCAATGATCATGATTGGGGAGATTGTTCTTTTGATCTTGAAAATTTATTTAAGCCCCATGATGAACATGAGATTGATCATAGTGTTTGCAATAATATTGAAAGTGGGTTTGGAAGAGTGTCAACTTTAGATCCCACATATTTGGAGAATATTCAATCTTATGAAATTTTTGATAAAAGTGGGTTTGGAGAGGTCATGACTTTAGTTAATGTTAATCCCACTATTTTGGAAGAGTGTCAACTTTGCATGCATATGGATCGTGTTGAAAATATTTATTGTGAGAGATATTTTGTTGAATTTGCTTATGATCCCACATGTAATTATTATGAGAGAGGAAAATATGGTTGTATAAATTTTCACGATAATAAATTACCTCTCGTTAGGTTGAGATTGCTATTGTTTCTTTCCTCTTCCTTGCATATGCTAGTTTTTGCTTGCTATGATAATTTGTTTGCCTATAAGATGCCTATGCATAGGAAGTATGTTAGACTTAGATGTGTTTGTCACGTGTTTTATGATGCTCTCTTTGTGCTTCAGTTCTTGTCTTTCATGTGAGCATCATTGAAAATTCTATGCCTAGCTAGGGGCGTTAAACGATAGCGCTTGTTGGGAGGCAACCCAATTTTATTTTAATTTTTTGCTTTTTTATTATTTTTAGAAATAAATAATCCATCTACCTTCTGTTTAGATGTGGTTTTGTGTTTTAATTAGTGTTTGTGCCAAGTTAGACCTATAGGATCTTCTTGGATGATAGTTATTTGATCTTGCTGTAATTTCTAGAAACTTTCTGTTCACGAAAACAATTGTTAAAAATAACCAGAACGTGATAAAATACTGATTCCAATTGCTTCTGATCAATAAAAAAAAATTCTAGGTCGTCCTATTTTGGTAGATTTTTTTGGTGTTCCAGAAGTTTGCGTTAGTTACAGATTACTACAGACTGTTCCGTTTTTGACAGATTCTGTTTTTCGTGTGTTGTTTGCTTATTTTGATGAATCTATGGCTAGTAAAATAGTTTATAATCCATAGAGAAGTTGGAATACAGTAGGTTTAACACCAATATAAATAAAGAATGAGTTCATTAAAGTACCTTGAAGTAGTCTTTTGTTTTCTTTCTCTAACGGAGCTCACGAGATTTCTGTTGAGTTTTGTGTTGTGAAGTTTTCAAGTTTTGGGTAAATTATTTTGATGGATTATGGGACAAGGAGTGGCAAGGGCCTAAGCTTGGGGATGCCCATGGCACCCCCAAGATAATCCAAGGACACCAAAAATTCAAAGCTTGGGGATGCCCCGGAATGCATCCCCTCTTTTGTCTACTTCCATCGGTAATTTTACTTGGAGCTATATTTTTATTCACCACATGATATGTGTTTTGCTTGGAGCGTCTTGTATTATTTGTGTCTTTGTTTGTTAGTGTGCCACAATCATCCTTGCTGTACACACCTTTTGAGAGAGCTATACATGAATTGGAATTTGATAGAATACTCTTTGCGCTTCACTTATATCTTTTGAGCGTTATAGTTTTGCTTTGCGCTTCACTTATATCTTTTGAGAGTTATAATATTGCTCTATGTGCTTCACTTAGATCTTTTAGAGCATGGTGGTGGATTTGTTTTAAAGAAACTATTGATCTCTCATGCTTCACTTAGATTATTTTGAGAGTCTTAATTAGCATGGTAATTTGCTTAATAATAATAATAAACTTGGTATTCAAGATTTGCAAAACTTTCTTTTGAGTGCGTTGACTACTAAGAAAAGTTGGATGCTTGATAATTGTTTTGAGATATGGAGGTGATAATATCAAAGTCTTGCTAGCAGAGTAATTTTGAATTTGAGAAGTGTTTGGGTTGAAGTTTGCAAGTCCCGTAGCATGCACGTATGGTAAACGTTATGTAACAAATTTGAAACATGATGTGTCATTTGATTGTCCTCCTTATGAGTGGCGGTCGGGGATGAGCGATGGTCTTTTCCTACCAATCTATCCCCCTAGGAGCATGCGCTTAGTACTTCGGTTTCTGATGGCTTGTAGATTTTTGCAATAAGTATATGAGTTCTTTATGACTAATGTTGAGTCCATGGATTATACGCACTCTCACCCTTCCATCATTGCTAGCCTCTTCGGTACCGTGCATTGCCCTTTCTCACATTGAGAGTTGGTGCAAACTTCGCCGGTGCATCCAAACCCCGTGATATGATACACTCTTTCACACATAAACCTCCCTATATCTTCCTCAAAATAGCCACCATACCTACCTATTATTGCATTTCCATAGCCATTCCGAGATATATTGCCATGCAACTTTCCACCATACCGCTCTTCATGACACATCCATCATTTGTCATATTGCTTAGCATGATCATGTAGTTGACATAGTATTTGTGGCAAAGCCACCATTCATAATTCTTTCATACATGTCACTCTTGATTCGTTGCATATCCCCGTACACCGCCGGAGGCATTCATATAGAGTCATATTTTGTTCTAGTATCAAGTTGTAATCATTGAGTTGTAAATATATAGAAGTGTGATGATCATCATTTAATAGAGTATTGTCCCAAACAAAGAAAGGCCAAAGAAAAAAAGAAGGCCCAAAAAAAAGGAAAATAAAAAGGGGCAATACTACTATCCTTTTTCCACACTTATGCTTCAAAGTAGCACCACAATCTTCATAATGGAGAGTCTCTTGTTTTGTCACTTTCATATACTACTGGGAATTTTCATTATAGAACTTGGCTTGTATATTCCACCAATGGGCCTCCTCACGTGCCCTAGGTCTTCGTGAGCAAGCAAGTTGGATGCAGACCCACTTAGTTTCTTTTGTTGAGCTTTCATACATTTATAGCTCTAGTGCATCCGTTGCATGACAATCCCTACTCCTTGCATTAACATCAATTGATGGGCCTCTCCATAGCCCATTGATTATCCTCGTTAATGCGAGACTTTCTCCTTTTTTGTCTTCTCCACATAACCCCCATCATTTTATTCTATTCCACCCATAGTGCTATATCCATGGCTCACGCTCATGTATTGCGTGAAGGTTTATAAGTTTGAGATTATTAAAGTATGAAACAATTGCTCGGCTTGTCATCGGGGTTGTGCATGATGAGAGCATTCTTGTGTGACAAAAATGGAGCATGACTAAACTATATGATTTTGTAGGGATGAACTTTCTTTGGCCATGATACTTTGAGAAAACATAATTGCTTTGTTAGTTTGCTTGAAGTATTATTATTTTTTATGTCAATATGAACTTTTGTCTTGAATCTTTCGGATCTGAATATTCTTACCACAATTAAGAAGATTTGCATTGGAATTATGCCAAGTAGCACTCCCCATCAAAAATTCTCTTTTTATCATTTACCTACTCGAGGACGAGAAGGAATTAAGCTTGGGGATGCCTGATACGTCTCCAACGTATCTATAATTTTTTATTGCTCCATGCTATATTATCTACTGTTTTGCACTATATTGGGCTTTATTTTCCACTTTTATATTATTTTTTGGACTAACCTATTAACCGGAGGCCCAGCCCAGAATTGTTTTTTTGTGCATATTTCAGTGTTTCGGAGAAACAAAATATCAAACGGAGTCCAAACGGAATAAAACCTTCGAGAACGTGATTTTCTCACCGAACGTGATCCAGGAGACTTGGACCCTACTCCAAGGAGTCAAAGAGTCGGTCATGAGGGCGGGGGCGCCCCCCCCTAGGGCGCGCCCCCTGCCTCGTGGGCCCCTCGGTGCTCCACCGACGTACTCCTTCCTCCTATATATACCTACGTACCCACAAACAATCAGAACAGGAGCCAAAAACCTAATTCCACCGCCGCAACTTTTTGTATCCACGAGATCCCATCTTGGGGCCTGTTCCGGAGCTCCGCCGGAGAGGGCCGTCATCACAGAGGGCTTCTACATCATCATAGACCTTCCGATGAAGTGTGAGTAGTTTACCTCAGACCTTCGGGTTCGTAGTTATTAGCTAGATGGCCTCTTCTCTCTTTTTGGATCTCAATACAATGTTCTCCCCCTCTCTTGTGGAGATCTATTCGATGTAATCTTCTTTTTGTGGTGTGTTTGTTGAGATCGATGAATTGTGGGTTTATGATATGGTCTATCTATGAATAATAGTTGAATCTTCTCTGAATTCTTTTATGTATGATTGGTTATCTTTGCAAGTCTCTTCGAATTATCAGTTTGGTTTGGCCTACTAGATTGGTTTTTCTTCCCTTGGGAGAAGTGCTTAGCTTTATGTTCAATCTTGCGGTGTCCTTTCCCAGTGACAGAAGGGGCAACAAGGCACATATTGTATTGTTGCCATCGAGGATAACAAGATGGTCTTTTTATCATATTGCATGAAACTATCCCTCTACATCATGTCATCTTGCTTAAGGCGTTACTCTATTTTTAACTTAATACTCTAGATACATGCTGGATAGCGGTCGATGAGTGGAGTAATAGTAGTAGATGCAGGCAGGAGTCGGTCTACTTGTCTCGGACGTGATGCCTATATACATGATCATACCTAGATATTCTCATAACTATGCTCAATTATGTCAATTTCTCAACAGTAATTTGTTCACCCACCATAGAATACTTATGCTCTTGAGAGAAGCCCCTAGTGAAACATATGGCCCCCGGGTCTATTCTCATCATATCAATCTCCATCACTTTAATCTTGTTTTGCTTTTTTACTTTGCCTTTTACTTTTCACTTTGCATCTCTATATCAAAAATACCAAAAATATCATCTATCATCTCTATCAGATCTCACTCTCGTAAGTGACCGTGAAGGAATTGACAACCCCTAATCACGTTGGTTGCGAGGAGCTATTGTTTTTGTGTAGGTATGAGGGACTTGTGTGTAGCCTCCTACTGGATTGATACCTTGGTTCTCAAAAACTGAGGGAAATACTTACGCTACTTTGCTGCATCATCCTCTCCTCTTCGGGGACAACCAACGCAGTGCTCAAGAGGTAGCAGGGTCCTGTTCAACCACCCCTCCACGGGCACCCCTCCACCATCTACTATTCATCTAGCCCTCCACACCATGGGGTCTTGTTCAACCACCCCTCCACGGGCACCCCTCCACCGTCTATTGTTCATCCAGCCTTCCACCACACCACGGGGTCCTGTTCATCCAGAGGCAACACCGCCGCTCACTGTTCATCCAGCCCCCCCCCCCCCCGCAACGCTCACAGTTCATCCCAGAGGCAGCATCGATCGGCTTCAGTTAGCAGCAGTAGCGAAGGAATCGCTCGATCAGGTTCAGTTAACAGCCATCGATCGACCGCTCGGGTTCAGTAACGCGTAGCCTGCAGTGCAATCGCTCGGGTTCAGTTAGAGCCCAACGCCTCGCTCGGGTTCAGTTAGAGCCAACGCCTCGCACACACGCGCGTACGTGTATGAGAGAAACGCGCCCCCGACCTCCCACCGTAACCGGGAACTCCCCGAAATTTTCCTCCCCCTCGCTTCTACCACGGGTTTTTCCTTCATGGACGGCCCAAAGAATGTCATGCAGCTGCATCTCCGGCCCGCCCAGGACGAAAAGCCCATTTTCTGTCATGATTTTTTGTCATAGAAGTAGGATCCCACCACATCTATGATTATACCGGGTTTTGTCACAATCATCATCATAGAAGTGTCATATGTATGACAGAAATTTTTTTAGTTCGGCCCAAAATGTCACGGATGTGTCTTTTTTTTGTAGTGCTATGACCATAACCTGCTTGATTCTCACCCGCCACGAGGGCTACTCACGCTGGCACGACGCTTATGCTCGATTCTATCCCTGCAACGTCGACAAACCTGAGAGGTCGAGCTCTGGATCGCGGCATATCCTGCGCACGTCACCTCACCAGGCCCTTAGTGCCTTCATCTCCTCGCGGAGCAACCAGTAGAGAGCCGGCAACCGTAGTGGCAAACTATGTCTCTTTGTGCCGGCTTGCATGAATCTCCTGAAGGCGACGGCAGGCGGAACAACGAACTCCCTCTTCTCCCATGAAATCCGCTTGTGTGTTAAAAGGGGGGCTCCCGAGCGTCGCAACTTTGGAGCTCTTACTGGCTCTCCAGCCCTCACCCCCTGGCCTTGACCATGGCGCGTGACCTGGCATACCAGCAGCAGCTGAGCTCGCTCAAGGGCCGGGACCTGAGGATGCAGAGCATGAAGGAGATTGTGGAGAAGGGGGAGGCTCGCATGGGCCTGTCTTAGCTATGCTTCGGACGCCTATGCATGAATCCGGCGCATCATGAGGAATCGACTCCGGACCGTCAAGATAAGTCCCGAGCCCAAGTTGGCTAAATCGCTAAGGACTAAGAACCATACTAATCGCAGCCCTGCTGCAGCAACGTTACCCCCTTTCTTACCTCTCGACGGCTGCTTGAGTGCTAAAGGGGACCTCCTGAGCATCGCGCCTCAGGAACTCTTACTGGACCTCGGGCCGCTCACCTCGTGGCCTTGACCACGGCACGCGACCTGGCATACCAGCGACGGTTGCAGCCTTCCTGGGGACCGGGACCTGTTAGTGTAGAGCGCCAAGTCGTCATGAGGTCGGAAAGGGAGACCGAGTTGAAGTAGGAATCGCGCTTGTGCAAGTTTACAATAAGGACAATATTGACAAGAGACATTACAAAACCTTTACACACACCCACGGGGCATTTCTTGATTCCTCGCAGGAAACAAAAGTCAAGAACTTAGGGAATCCTAACTACACGCGCCCCTGTGGATGACGCCATCATCAACAGTGGGCCACCAGAGGCCAGCGCCAACCTCACCAAGATCAACGGTGGCCTGACGCTGCAGCCCTGCTCCGGGCTCGGCGGGAGCTTGGGGGCACGTAGTTGTCGTCACTCATCTCTGGGGTCTCGTAGAGCTCGGGAGAATCGCTGGACTCCCAAGTGTCGCCGATGCTTCTAGAGGAGCCGCTGGTGACGCGGTCAGTAGACCCTGCTCCAGATGTGGCGCCAGGCTGATGACCCCACCTGGGGCAACACTCCAGACGGCGGCCTTCTGCCTCGAAGACCTTGAAGAACAGCGTGGAGGCACCGTCGTACACGAAGTGGATCGCAAGGGCGCCCTCCGCACGACACACTCGGGCGACCTCACCCCAGCCTCGGGTCATGAAGATCTTCCCCGAGGAGACGGCCTCAACCTCCGCTCCAGACGCTGGCGTGTCGCAGTCAGTGTGCTGCAGCCAAAGCTCGAGGGGCCCCCTCGGCGGCATCTCGGCTGAGAAGAAGTAAGGGAAGAGGATCCAAGTGCTCGGGGGCATTGCCGCCCACAACACAAGTTCGCGTGAAGAGTCCGTGGCGTGGACTCCAGGGGCGGCGATGTGCACCACCGCGGCACAGCGACCATGGCCACGGCGCGCGCGCCGATGCTCGTCGCCTCTCCCTCCTGAGCCCCTGGCTTGGGCGTACAGGGGTAATGGATACTCGGGAGGAGTCCGCTCGCACCAAGGCCTCGTCACCACCTGCATCATTGCCTCGTCGCGGCGGTGGGCCGGCCTCTTCTCCGGTGTGAGCGACACCATCCCGTCGAGGGGAGTCTTTCAATTCTCCGCCGTGGAAAACCTTCGGATGGGCGCCATTATTGTCGACAATGGTGCAAGGGGGGAGAAGCAAGAGGATGGGAAGAGATGGGCGACGGGGGCTCCGCCCCTCTCCCCATTTATGGAAGGAGAAGGCCAACCAGCACCCCCCATGATCACAGGTAATGATGGTTTTTCCTTGCATGTCGCAGGGACTTGTCAAGTCGGGCAGTTGCCGAGGCAGCGTGGGGAAGCGGAGACGCCCACGTCCAATCAACCGCCACACGTCGACCAAGGCCGCAGGCTATTGGGGCCCGCGGGGCTCCGCACTTGACCTTTGGCTTTGCCTCGAAGCCAAGCTCGAGCGCGCCTTGGGCTCAGGGGCTACTATCGGCATTCTAGGAACGGGGCTCCCCAGACTTGCGTGCCTGCGGCCCACGGCATGGCTCCGCGGGCGGGCCCGTATGTCCCATCTTCACCAACAAGCACTCAAGACGCTCGTGAGGGGCCAAGCCTCGTGAGGCGGACAACATAAGACCTCCTCGGGAGCGCCCTCACCAGGCTAGCTCGCGAGGGGCGGAGAGTTCAAGGCAAGGCAAACCTCGCGAGGTTCCAATGACGTGAGCCATGACGATCAAGATCAGGCGGGCGCCAGCGCGCACAGTGTCCTTGTTTCCTCTTTGGTGCTAAGAAGGCAAGCGCAGGCGCGGAGTACCGAGGCGTCAAGCAAAGGTTTCCATATCAGTGCAACGATACCAAGACTAGCAGGACGACAAGACGGAGGTCACCATGTAGCCCGAGGCTGCGTCACCACCAGAGCCTTTTGCAGGCAAAGACTGCTTTTGTCAGGATAAGCTGTACTAGCTGTCCCCTTTCAAATTGGCCGTTGTTGGCTCCCTTCCCGCTCAATATTTGGGGAGAGGACCAAGGCCTCTATAAATAGGATTAGCCACCACAGTAGGAGGCCACTCGCCTCGAACTCATTCAGTTCATCCTCACACCCACCAAACACAAGAACACCTCACCTCAGGAGGCTGTTCTTCCCCTTGTACTATTCATTCTCAGCCCAAGAGGCAATCCACCACCACCACACTGGAGTAGGGTATTACACCACAACGGTGGCCCGAACCAGTATAATTCTTGTGTCCTTTGTGTTGCGAGTTCGTCGAGTTAGTCCTTGAGATCTTAGTGAAGCTAGGACATGGATCGGTAGGGGGAGATCTTCATGCGCACCCCAGTGTTCGAACCTTGAGGGTTTTGCCGGAACTCGAGATCCGACATTTGGCGCGCCAGGTAGGGGTGCACCGAAGCTTCCCTCCTGTCGCTCCGCGTCCCGTTACTTAATCGTCTCCATGGCGGACGCTCGCCGCGCTCGCGCTGAGCGCCGGGCTGCCCCGTCGTTCTCTGTCGCCTGCTGCCAACGCCGCCACCGGCCCGACGGGGAACGAGCAGCAAGCATCCTCGCGGCACCCCTTGGTGCGGCGGGACTGCCGCACCGCCACTCCATCGCTGACCCCGGCCGGTTCGTCATCCCACGCTGGTCGCGCTCCCGTGGACGCGCAGGCCGCTCTGTGCATGGCGCGTGAGCTCCTACGCTACCGCCCCGTCGACGACCTCTACGAGGACTGGCTCGACCGCATTGCCGAGCTTGTCAGCACCGCAGGGGGCTCCCCTGCGCCGTCCCTCTCGCTGCCTCGCCCTCCGCCAGCCACGGGCGGCGTGACCCATGGAGCACCGCCACCACCTCTGCCTGAAGACGGATTCTCGGCGCCCAGGCGCGCGGCCCCACGGCGCAACCTGCCGCGTCTAGTGCCTGCGCAAGAAGAAAGATGCTGCCAAGAAGTCCCTAGGCCACGAGAAAACGCCCCCGCGCTCCCTGCGCCACCACGGCAAGACCGCGTGCCAGCTGCAGTGGCGGTGCACGGAGCCCATCAAGGACAAGTTCTCCACTGACGCAGAATCCCGGTGACCACGGCAGGCTGCCGCGCCTTCACCCCTGAGCTGCGTAGCGTCGCCTGGCCAGGCAAGTTCAAGCCAGATCTGCCTCCTCGCTATGACGGCACCCCCGACCCCACGGAGTTCCTGCAGCTCTACGAGCTAAGCATCAAGGCGGCCAATGTCGGCGTTCTGGGAACGGGGGTCCCCAGACTTGCCTGCCTGCGGCGTGGCTCAAAAGGGGACCCAGCACGGCCCATCTTCATCAACACGAGACCCAAGACCCTCACGAGGGGCCAAGCCTCGCGGGGCGGACGACACTGCGCTTCCTCAGGCACGACCTCGTCAGGATGGCTCACGAGGAGGCGGAGAGATCAAGGCGGGGTACCTCACCAGGTGCCCATGACGCAAGCCATGACGACCAAGGGTGCCAGGCGGGCGCCAGCCCGCGCAGTGTCTCTCTTTCCTCTTTGGTGCAAAGGGGGCAAGCGCAGGCGAGAGGATCAAGCAAAGGCACCCATTTCGGTGCAACGAGACCAAGACCAGTCCAACGGTGGGAAGGAGGTCATCGTAGAGCCCAGAACGGCGTCACCACAGGGCCTTTGGCAGGCGAGGACCAACTTTAGTCAGGATAAGTGTACCTGATGTTCCCCTTCAAAATGGCCAATTGTTGGCGCCCTTCCCGCTCAATATTTGGGAAGAGGCCCAGGGCCTTTGCCTATAAATAGGACTAGCCACCCCCAGGGTAGGGACAGAGAGACACATAGAGAGAGGATTGGGTATCTAGAATTTGAGCAAGCAGAGGACAAGAGAGAGAGAGAGAGAGAGAGAGAGAGAGAAAGGCGGCTGAACTCCCCCTAGCAGTTCATCGTCCTAGCTAAGAGCAGACCCTCGCGAGGCTGTTCTTCTTTGTATTGTTCATCATCATCAGCCCAAGAGGCAATCCACCCACCACAAACTAGAGTAGGGTATTACACCACAATGGTGGCCCGAACTAGTATAAACCCTGTGTCTCTTGTGTTGTTCTTTCAGTAATTAGATCTTTGCGAGACGGAGAGGTAGAGGGCATAATCTCCACGCGCACCCCAGAGTTCGAACCTTAAGGGTCTGCCGGAACCCGAAATCCGACATTTGGCGCACCAGGTAGGGGTGCGCCGGAATTTGTCTTCCACCGCTCCGTTTTCCTGTGGCCGTCGCGTCCATGTCTGACGCTCGTCGGGCCCGCACCGAGCGCCGGGCCGCCATCGCTTCCCGCGTCGCCCAGACGGCTCCCGTCGGTGGGCGTCCTCGTCGTTCCCCGTCGCCCGCCATCAACGCCGCCACCGGCCCGGCGGGGAACGAGTAGCAGGCGTCGTCTCAGCATCCGTCCGTGCGGCAAGACGGCCGCACCGCTACTCCATCGCTCACACCAGCTGGCTCTTCGCCCCGCGCGCTCCGTGCACCCTTGGAGGCTCGAGCTGCGCTCATCGCGGCAAATGAGCTCCTGCGCTACCGTCCCGTCGATGACGTCTACGAAGAGTGGCTCGACCGCGTCGCCGAGCTCGTCCGTGCCACAGGGGGCTCTCCTGCGTCGTCCGCTTCGCTGCGCCGCACCCCGCCCTGCGCGGGCAATGAAGCTCCGGGGGCGTACCAGCCACCTCCTCTCTGAGAAGATGCCATGACTCCAAGGCGCGTGGCTCCTGGGCGGAACCCGCTCCGTCAGGTGCCAGCCCAGCAAGAACGGAGCTGCCAAGAAGTCCCTCGACCGCAAGAGGCTGCCCAAGCGCTCCCTGCCCCGGCTCATCGTGACCCTGCTCCAGCTCCGGCACGTCAAGACCCCGCGCTGCTCCCAGCTGCAGCGCATGGGGACCTGCAAGGCCAAGCTCTCCCTCAACTAAAGCCTCCCGTGGCCACTGCTGGCTGCCGTGCCTACACCACCGAGCTGCGCAGCGTCGCATGGCCCGTCAAGTTCAAGCCAGACCGACGGCACGACCAACCCTGCAGAGTTCCTCCAGCTCTATGAACTGGGCATCGAAGCTGCCAGCGGGGATGAAAAGGTCATGGCAAACTGGTTCCCCATCGCGCTCAAGGAAGGAGCTCCCACCTGGCTCCTGAACCTGGCTCCAAGCACGATCTCTTCCTGGGACCAGATGCGCACCCGCTTCATCGCCAACTTCCAAGGTACTCGCAACCGGCCTCCCGCCGTGAGCGACATGCGCCGCATCAAGCAACAACCCGGAGAGACCCTGCAAAAATACATCCAGCGCTTCAACAGTGCGCGCCTCAAGATCCCCAAGGTATCCGAGGAAGCCATCATCTCAGCCTTCTCCGATGGTGTGCGCGACATCAAAATGAAGGAGGAGCTGGCGATGCATGAAGACCTGTGCACCTCCCTGGAGCTGTTCAACTTAGCGACCAAGTGCGCCAGGGCTGAGGAAGGGCGTCTCTCCCTCCTTGAGCTGCCCGCCGCAGACTCAGAAGAGAAGAAGCCCAAGGCCAAGGACGTGAAGCGCAAGGGGGCTGCCATGCTCGCGGCGGAACCAGATACCAAGAGGGGCAAGGATCTGCCCGAGTCCTCCAGGGGCAGCCGGTACTGTGTGTACCACGACCTCCACACCCACAACACCAATGAATGCCAAGAGCTCTGTGCCGTGCGAGAAGGAAGGATCGGCCGTCGTCCTGACCACGCTGACCGGGGCTACGGCCGAGGAGGAGGAAGAAACGGAGGACGCTGGGAAGACCGCGGCCCGCGCCAAGGGTGGCGTGATCAACCTCGCGAGGACCGCTGGCGAGACCTGCCTCGCGAGGGGGACTGGAGGGATCAATCTCATGAGGATCGCCCGTAGGGCAACGCAGGCCTCCCCCACTGCCGCCTCAGCCGAGGAGGAACGAGGACCGCTGCCGGTGTCAAAACCGGCGGATCTCGGGTAGGGGGTCCCGAACTGTGCGTCAAGGTCGGATGGTAACAGGAGACAAGGGACACTTTATTTTACCCAGGTTCGGTCCCTCTCGATGGAGGTAAAACCCTACTCCTGCTAGATTAATATTGATGATATGGGTAGTACAAGAGTGGATCTACACGAGATCAAGGAGGCTAAACCCTAGAAGCTAGCCTATGGTATGATTGTGTATGATGATGGTTGTTGTCCTACGGACTACGACCCTCAGGTTTATATAGACACCGGATAGGGTTAGGGTTACACAGAGTCGGTTACAATGGTAGGAGATCTCGAATATCCGCACGCCTAGCTTGGCTTCCACGCCAAGAAAAGATCCTTCCGGACACGGGACGAAGTCTTCAACTTTGTATCTTCATAGTCCTGGAGTCCGGCTGAAGGTATAGTCCGGCTATCCGAACACCCCCTAACCCAGGACTCCCTCGGTAGCCCCCGAACCAGGCTTCAATGATGACGAGTCCGGCACGCAAATCATCTTCGGCATTGCAAGGCGGGTTCCTCCTCCGAATCCTGTGTACCTGTACGAATAACGTCCGATTCTTTTAATGTAGCGCTCCTCGGCTTCAGTGCCCAATAATGGTCGTCTTCCACGTGCTGAACGAATGCGAAGAGCTTGGGGTGTTTTTACATCCACAGCCTTAGTCATATAAACGAGCCGCCTATTTAACGGGATGGGGATTTAGATCCAAACCACATCTTCTCCTCTCCGCGAGTTATCATCAGAGCGTCTCCAGCAAAGGTCCATCCCAACATGGCCAGCCGTCGCAGCTCTACCCCTCGCCCCTCCAGTCCTAAACCTGGAGACTGGGAGAGATGCACCATCCCACACAGCAAGTTAGTGTCGCTTCAAGCCAAGGGATTTCTCCTCAAGCCTATATGGTCTCGGTCTGAGCCGGACTCACCACTTATCAAGGCGGAAAACAAGCGGAGAACTCACGTAGTCCCTCTAAAGGGGAGCGGGTGTGCCTGGCCCCTTATCTAATAAGGGGACTGGGATTTCCAATTCATCCCTTTCTCTGCGGGATTTTGGAGTTCTATGGCCTCGAGCTGCACCACCTTACGCCCGGTTCTGTGTTACACATCGCGGGCTTCGTTGCTCTTTGCGAGCTATTTTTAGGCGTCGGGGCTCATTTCGCGCTGTGGAAGAAGATATTCTGCCTGGTGCCCCATTCCCAAAAGGGGTCCATATATCAAGTGGGCGGAGCCGAAGTATGGCGCATCACCGGGACCGGATACCTGTCCGGAACCCCGAAGAAGGCGTCCGAGGACTGGCCTTCAGAATGGTTCTACATAGATGAAGTCCCCCTGTCGGACCCTATCCGGGCCGGTCTCCCTGAGTTCGACAATGCTCCCTTGAAGAAACGCCTGAGCTGGCGCCCTCGGAGCTCTCAGAGAGAGAATGACAGAGACGTCCTTTACTTAATGGGCCGGATTAGGATACTGGCTCATTCCGGACTAACCATGATTAAAGTCATGGCCATATGCATTATGCGGGGGGTGCACCCACTCCAATACAGAAGCCACCCCATGTGGGATTTCAGCGGGGAAGATGACGCCACCCGTTACGGCCGTAAAGGGTCGGACTCGCCTGCCGCTCTAGTGAAGATCTTGTCCTCTTTGTACAAGGGAGAAGAAGAGGAATTCCTCCGCGTCAACCCGCAGGGCGGATTTTCCATGTATAGTCCTCCGAATTGGGTAAGCGGACAGTCGTGCTTCCCTGTTCATTTTACATTCCCAGGATTAAATAGGTAGTCTAACGACTTCAATGCAGGACCTGCGTCGGGAGGTAAAAGACATAAACAGCCATCCTCCACAGCCAGAGGACCCAGAACGGTCCCTCGATCCGGACTCCGAAGAGGATCTGGACTTAGCGGTGGATTTCATCAACGGAGTGTTTCATCAGCTAAGCAAGGACGATACCTTGGTAGCTATTATAGCTGATTACCCAGGGTTAATCCCGGCCTCCCAGGTGACAAATACCGGAGCTTTACCCCTTTAAGAGAGGTTCCATTTTCATGGGTTTGGTTGTTCTGACAACAACCGTGCTTTGTAGGGGAGATTCCCAAGGGGGGAAGCCGACCCCGCTGCAGCTAGCCGGCGGGGGGCCGCAGGGCCCCGTGGGGCGAAAAGGAACGTAGTCCGGTCTGAGGTGCCAGAGCAAAGGTATGGCGTACTCTCTCTTTTTCCCTGGTGTTTTACTCCTCCAGGGTATATTAACATTCGTGCTATCTTCAGGACGAAGAGACCTCGCCGGACTATATCCGGAGAAGTTGCCAACCGCGCCTCCACCAGCCAGACTCCAACGCCCGGCCCGGAGGCGGAGGTCAGCACAAGGCACGCACCAGACGCTCCTCCATCAGAGGATGTGGATAGGCTGTCTGCCACCCATTCCGAGGTGGAGAGTGCCATGAACCACAGGTGTCGCCGGACAGTTCTTCGCGACGCTTGTTTCTCCCAGGAGGCTTTAAATGCCTTCGATTCAGGAGACGCGTACCTCCGTGCCGCTCAAAATGGTTTAGCCAGAGCCACGGAGCAGTATGTAAAAGACATACGGGTAAGAAAATTTTGGTAAATATAGATATGCCAGTAGCCCCCGAGACTTGAAGCAGTGGAAATAACTGATTCGAGAATCATATAACGTGCAGTTTCTTACCGAGAAGAACACCGCGTTGTCCCAGGAGCTGGAAAGGTGCAGGTCCCAACTAGAGGCCGCACTAACCGTAGCAGGGGGGGGTCTAAAGAGACCCCTGCAGGTAAAAAATACACCAGAATATTTAGTATTGTATGGATTTAAGTGCCAATCTGACAAATGGTATTGCAGATGGCGCCGGACTCGATCCGGACAGGCAACAGCTTCTACGCCAGTTAAAGGCTGGTGAAAGCGTGCTAACAAAGGTGAGGCGGGAGAAGAATGACCTCCAGGATGCCAACACCAGGCTGGATGTTGAACTAAAAGATGTTCGTGGCCAGCTGTCGGACTCCAATAAGGAGAATCGGCGACTTCGACGCGGCATTTTTAGTAAGTGCTTAAGCGAACTCTTGAAAAAGGAGTTCGGCGAGGAAGACGACTAACAGAGTTATGTCTGTAGGTATGCTGACAGGTCGTCCTGCAGAGGAGATGCCTGGTTCAACGGGCGATCTTCTTCCCGAACACTCGCAACTGCACGAACGAGTTAGGCAGGCGATGCGAGGTATTGCCCAAGCCTTGTGGCCTGCCCACTCCATACCCGAGGGCCTTGGAGAACTTGCGGAGAAGTTGAAGGGAGCTCGGCGGCGCTTCCGGTTGTGGAAGATATCGGCCTGTCGGCAGGGCGCTAGGGAGGCCTGGGCCATGGTGAAGACCCGCTTTACGAAGTCTGACCCCAATCACATGGCCGAGGTCGGACCGGTGGGGCCTGATGGGAAGGAGATCCCTGTGAGCTTAGTGTATGGCCAGGTAGAATTGGCCGCAAAGTATTCCCAGCAGGACTTAGATAGCCTGTTAGATGGTATAGAAGAGGAATACAGTCAGTCAGGATGACTATGTAATTTATAATTGACATGTGTAATGCCTTCTAGTTGGATTATAAATCGTTTGTCGTTGCCGACCTTTTCGCTTCGACCTCGGGACCTGACAGTCCGGAGTGTGTCCGAATACCATAACGGTTATATAAGAACTGAGGTATGCGTGGAGACCAGGCGTAGGGGTCATTAGTGCTTTACCAGACAAGTGCCCAACTAGTTATGTTATATTACATGGTTAGTAAGAAACATCTTCCAGAGAGAATAGTTCCGTTAAGGCTTCCTTTCGCTGGGGTGGCGTGCCCTGAAGTGCACATCCGGACTGCAAATGCAGGAAAACATCTGGTGGCATGTATAAGTAAAAAGGTTCATCTTTAGTTCACCGACCGAATATTCCCTTAAGAACGCTAGCTTTCGGCTTCACCCAGTCTGAGGTACACATCCGGCTTATCCGGCAGTAGCAATCGCAGAGGTGCTCCCTTTACCGCCTAGCCGAACAATCGGGAACGTAGGGGTAAGCACAGGAGCCAGGCAACCCAGGTTGGCCAAAACTTAAGTCATATCGATGCATATAATGGTGAAGAAAAGGTGCATGCGGAAGTCTGACGCATGCGGTGGGCGTGAAACCCATATAAACAAGCTTCTGTTAGAGAAGCCCCCAGGTTTAAGGAGCGCGAGTAGCGCGTCACATGATGAGCTTTTAAGGGCTATAAAAGGAAAAGAGTGGGGGAAGACAAAAAACAGAAAAATAAAAATGGACAGAGGAAGGAGACAAACCCCGAGTCCAGCGCTAGGCATAGAATCTTTGGAGACGTGCGGCGTTCCATGGGTTCGGCTTGAGTCGGTTATCCGACGCATCTCGCAGGCGGTACGCTCCACCAGTCAGGACCTTCCCATTTGGGCTTGAGTTTGCCCTTTTTCTTATCCGGCAAGCGTAGAACTAGTTCGCCAACATTGTAATTTTTGGCTCGTACTTCTCTGCTTTGATATCTTCGAGCCTGCTGTTGATAAAATGCGGAACGGGCCTTAGCCACGTCGCGCTCCTCCTCTAAGGCGTCCAAGTTGTCCTGCCGATCAAGCTCGGCTTCTCTTTCTTCGTACATGCGCACTCGAGGCGAGTCATGAATTATGTCGCAGGGCAGAACTGCCTCTGCGCCGTACACCATAAAGAATGGTGTGAATCCGGTGGTGCGATTCGGCGTGGTTCGCAGCCCCCAGAGTACGGAGTCGAGCTCCTCTACCCAGTGCGTATTAGATTCCTTTAGGGACCGCACTAGTCTGGGTTTGATACCGCTCATGATGAGACCATTTGCGCGTTCGACCTGACCGTTAGTTTGTGGGTGATAGATAGAAGCATAATCGAGCTTAATGCCCATGTTTTTGCACCACAGCTTTACTTCGTCATAGGTGAAGTTTGTGCCGTTATCAGTGATAATGTTGTGGGGGACACCGTAACGGTGTACGAACCCGGATATGAAGTCTATCACAGGTCCGGATTCGGCCGTCTTAACAGGCTTGGCTTCTATCCATTTGGTGAATTTATCCACCATGACCAATAAGTATTTTTTCTTGTGGGTTCCACCTTTAAGGGGCCCCACCATATCGAGCCCCCAGACCGCAAAAGGACATGTGATGGGGATAGTTCGGAGGGCGTTGGGCGGCATATGGCTTTGGTTTGCAAAGAGCTGGCAACCAACGCATCGTTTGACTAAGTCATGAGCGCTTGCTCGGGCCGTCGGCCAATAAAAGCCCGTACAGAAAGCCTTGCTTACCAGGGATCGAGCCGCAGCGTGGTGGCCACCGAGTACGGCATGAATTTCAGCCAACAGACTCCGCCCTTCCTCTTCGGAGATACATCTTTGAAGGACTCCTGTAGTGCTTTTCTTATATAGCTCTCCCTCGTGGACTTTATAGGATTTAGATCGCCGCACTATGCAGCGTGCCTCGTTTTGGTCCTCTGGGAGTTCCTACCTAGTAAGGTAGGCTAGGAATGGTTCTGTCCATGGGGCGATGACCGCCATTATTACGTGGGCCGAAGGTGTGATTTTGGTGGCAGGACCTCCGATTATGTCGGATTGTTCGGCGTCGGGTTGTGCGGTTGTGTCCGAACTGTTATCCGAGGGTTCCCCCTCCCATGCTACAGATGGCTTGAATAATCTTTCTAAGAAGATGTTGGGGGGGACTGCATCTTGTTTTGCTCCGATGTGTGCCAGGACGTCTGCTGCGTGATTATTTTCACGGGCTATATGGTGAAATTCCAGTCCCTCGAACCGAACTGACATTTTTAGGACGACATTGCGATAAGCTGCCAATTTTGGGTCTTTGGCATCAAAGTCGCCATTTATTTGGGATATCGCAAGGTTTGAGTCCCCGCGTACTTCCATGCGTTGAATGCCCATGGATACTGTCATCCGGAGACCATGTAGGAGGGCCTCGTATTCGGCTGCATTGTTGGAGTCCGTGTACATAATTTGGAGTACATATTGGACTGTGTCTCCTGTAGGGGACGTCAAAACGACGCCAGCCCCCAGTCCGGCCAACATTTTGGAGCCGTCGAAATGCATGATCCAGTTTGAATATGTGTCGTATTCTTTAGGGAGTTCGGCCTCTGTCCATTCGGCGACGAAGTCGGCTAGGACTTGTGATTTAATGGCTCGCCATGGTTTGTAGGTTATGTCGAACGGGAGGAGCTCTATGGCCCATTTTGCTATCCGGCCCGTTGCATCGCGGTTGTTGATAATATCGTTGAGTGGTACTTCCGAGGCTACTGTTATGGAACACTCTTGAAAGTAGTGTCGTAGCTTCCGAGATGCCATGAACACCGCGTACGCGATCTTTTGGTAATGTGGGTACCGTGATTTGCATGGTGTGAGGACAGTGGACACGTAGTAAACCGGCCTTTGAAGGGGGAGTTTGTGTCCGTCCGTTGCCCGCTCGACGACGAGTACTGCGCTGACAACTTGATGGGTTGCGGCCATGTACAATAGCATGGGTTCGCCAGTGTTCGGCGCGGCAGGACTGGGTTTGTTGCCAAGATGGCCTTTATTTCCTCGAGTTCGGCCGTGGCAGCGTCTGTCCACTCGAAGTGTTCGGTGCGCCTAAGGAGGCGGTAGAGGGGCAATGCCTTTTCTCCCAGACGGGAGATAAAGCGGCTTAAAGCCGCCACGCATCCGGTGAGTTTCTGTATTTGTTTGAGGTCTTTTGGGACATCCAATTGTGACAAAGCTCGGATTTTAGCTGGATTTGCTTCAATTCCTCTACCGGATACGATGAAGCCCAGGAGCTTTTCGGCTGGAACACCGAAAACGCATTTTTACGGATTGAGCTTAATGTCGTATTTTCGGAGGTTGTCGAATGTAAGCCTCAAGTCGTCTACTAGAGATTCGACATGTCTTGATTTAACGACCACATCATCTACATACGCCTCCACTGTTTTGCCGATCTGGTTTGCCAAGCATGTTTGAATCATGCGCTGATATGTTGCGCCGGCGTTTTTAGCCCAAAAGGCATTGTGTTGAAGCAGAATGGGTCGTATGGTGTGATGAATGCTATTGCGGCTTGGTCTGATTCTGCCATCTTGATTTGATGGTAACCGGAGTATGCGTCGAGGAAGCACAGCGAATCATGTCCTGCAGTGGCATCGATGATTTGATCTATTCGAGGGAGGGGGAAGGGATCCTTTGGGCAATCCTTATTAAGGTCTTTGAAATCGACACACAGGCGCCAGGATTTGTCCTTCTTTGGTACCATCACCAGGTTTGCTAGCCAGTCCGGGTGTTTTATGTCTCTAATGAATCCGGCCTCCAATAACTTGGCTAGCTCCTCTCCCATAGCCTGTCTCTTTGGTTCGGAGAAACACCGAAGAGCCTGTTTGACAGGTTTGAATCCTTTCTGGATATTTAGGCTGTGTTCGGCCAAACTGCGTGGGATTCCTGGCATGTCTGAGGGGTGCCAAGCGAAAATGTCCCAGTTCTCTCGTAGGAGCTCTCGCAGTGTGGCGTCTACATCAGGGTTCAGTCTTGCCTCGATGGAGGCTGTTTTATTGGGGTCCGTTGGGTGGACCTGGAATTTGACTATTTCATCCGCTGGTCTGAAGGATATGGATTTGGATCTCCTCATCCCTATTGACCGTGGATCGCAACGCCGTCAATTCTTCGGCCGCTAGGGTTTCGGATAGTGCCTCGAGGGCCAATGCGGCTGTCTTGTTCTCGGTGCTGAGTGCTATGTCCGGATCACTAGCGAGGGTGATAATTCCGTTTGGCCCAGGCATCTTAAGCTTCATGTACCCGTAATGGGGTATAGCTTGAAAAGTTGTGAAAGCCTCCCGTCCTAGTATAGCGTGATATCCGCTTTTGAATGGGGCCACCTGGAACGTGATCTGTTCGGATCTATAATTGTCCGGCGTGCCAAATACCACATCTAGTGTGATCTTTCCGGTGCAGCGCGCTTCCTGACTGGGGATTATTCCTCTAAAGGTTGTGCTGCTTCGCTCAATGTGGTTCTAGTCTATTTCCATCTTTTGGAGGGTTTCCTCCTAAATGATGTTCAATCCACTGCCTCCGTCCATGAGTACCTTCGCGAGGCGACAGCCGTCCACTATGGGACTGAGGACCAATGCGGCTGGTGCTCTGGCTGTTCGAATTTTAGGTTCGTCACTCGCGTTAAAGGTGATAGCAGTATTACTCCATGGGTTTATTGTCGCTACTTGATAGACTTCAGTGAGGCTGCGGAGTGTTCTTTTTTGGATGTTATTTGATGCGAAAGTCTCAAAGACTGTGAGAACTGAACTGAAATTCTCGGGCTGGTTTCCTTCGACCTCTGCAATTAGGAGGTCCTTGCCAATTTTGGCCACCTGACGGAGTATCCAACATGCCCTGAGGCTGTGGGTTGGGGTGGCGTCCTTTGCACTGTGAATCTTGCAGGGTCCATCTAGCCACTTTTCCAGTACGGTTCCATGCCCCCTAGAGGGTTTTGATTTTTTAACATTTAGTGCAGGCGCCTTACTGCGGTGCGCCCTCTTGATTCGGACGGGATTGCTTTTCAAGGCCGGATTATTCCAAAATTTGATTTTGGTTTTCCGAGCACTTTCCATGGCACAGTATTTTTGTACTATGGACGCCAGGTCAGCAAAGCGTGTAATATTACGACGGCTTATGGCGTTGAGTACTCCCTTGTCCGTGCAGTTACTGCAAAAGATTGAAATTGCGTCCCCCTCGCGGCAGTCCTTTATCCTGTTCATAACCAGGAGGAATCTGGCCCAGTAATGATGTACTGTTTCTTCGGGCATTTGCCTGATTTGGGAAAGATCGCTTAAGATCGGGTGGGCGGGTGTCGTTGAATCTGAGACCTCGCCCAGTTTGTTGTTCGGAGGCCGAAGAACTTCCGGATTCTGAGATCCGGAGTCTTGGATGTTATCCGATTTGCCTGATTTCAAGATCAGGTCTTGGATTGTATCCTCCCCTCCGCGGATATCCGGCATGGAGGGTTCGGGGATTCGGACGTAGCTAGGCCTTAAGATAGATGAGGGGTCGCCGCATTGTGTCTCCACCACAGCAACGTGGTGGGTGACCTAGGGAGAGTTAATTTCTCTCAGATCGGGTTTAAGCCCAACCTGGTCGTAATTTGTGGCGACGCCCAGTGCGGCGATACGATCCAGGAGCTCGTTTACAGAAGAGAGTTCTATCGAATCCAATTGCTCGGCGAGTTCTGAGCCGACGTGGAGGTTTCTTTCGATGACCCGAGAGGTCACCGTCGGCGCAACAGCCAAACAGGCGGTTGCGAGAAAACCACCTAGCCGGAGAGTTTGGCCGACAGCCAAGGCTCCTTTTGTAATGACGCCGTCTTTAAAGACGGGAAGAGGCATCCTTCCAGATCGCGACGGCACAGAGGAACTCTCAATGAAAGCACCAATGTCGGTGTCAAAACCGGCGGATCTCGGGTAGGGGGTCCCGAACTGTGCGTCAAGGTCGGATGGTAACAGGAGACAAGGGACACTTTATTTTACCCAGGTTTGGGCCCTCTCGATGGAGGTAAAACCCTACTCCTGCTAGATTAATATTGATGATATGGGTAGTACAAGAGTGGATCTACCACGAGATCAAGGAGGCTAAACCCTAGAAGCTAGCCTATGGTATGATTGTGTATGATGATGGTTGTTGTCCTACGGACTACGACCCTCCGGTTTATATAGACACCGGATAGGGTTAGGGTTACACAGAGTCGGTTACAATGGTAGGAGATCTCGAATATCCGCACACCTAGCTTGCCTTCCACGCCAAGAAAAGATCCTTCCGGACACGGGACGAAGTCTTCAACTTTGTATCTTCATAGTCCTGGAGTCCGGCTGAAGGTATAGTCCAGCTATCCGAACACCCCCTAACCCAGGACTCCCTCAACCGCCATGAAGACGAGGGGGCTGGGGGCTTCCAGGAACCGTGCGCAATCGCCTGCATCTTGGGCGGAGCTCAAGCCCCAGCCTCCCAACGCATCTTCAAGCAGTTTGCCCGCGAAGTGAATGCAGTCCTCCCCAGGCTCGAAGCAACGCGCCCTCTCAGGTGGTCGGCGTGCGCCATCACGTTCAGCTCAGCGGATCAACTCAAGTGCGCGGCCACAGCCGGGGTCCTCCCGATGTTTTGCTCCCCAGTCATCAGCAACGTACTAGTCACTAGGACCCTCATCGATGGTGGAGCAGGGCTCAACGTCCTGTCCGTGGAAACATTCAACAATCTCCAAGTGCCCTATGACCAGCTTCAACCAACCAAGCCTTTCTCCGGAGTCACCGACGGTTCCACGATCCCGATCGGGCAGGTCCGCCTCCCTGTCACGTTCGGGGCCCGCAGCAACTACCGCACCGAGATCATCGACTTCGACGTCGCCCACATCCGCCTGCCGTACAATGCCATCCTCGGGTACCCAGCGCTAGCCAAGTTGATGGCCGTAACTCATCATGGCTACAACGTCCTCAAGATGCCAGGAAGTGGCGGAGTCATCACGGTGCCATGTGAAGAGAAGGATGCAGTGTCTTCCCTGGAGCGAGCCTTTCAGGCCGTGTCACTAGAAGACCCAGATCGCGGAAGCAGGAGGCTTCCCGAGACCACCCCCAAGAAGAAGAAGGCGTCGTCCGGACTGGCCCCTCAGGAGGCGGGCCCCCAAGGGCCAACGTCTGCCCAAGGGGATCCTCCTTCCATCGCATAGGAAAGCGCGCCCAGCGCCCTCCTCAGGCAGGGCTCGAGGGCTCTCACCTGGAGGGCCACCGACCTGGCCAAGGTCACGAGGGAGGCGCTTGGGCATCACGTGGAGGCGTGCTTCGAAGCACGTTTCCCTCAAGAAGGAGCAAGGCAAGGAAGGTCAGATCAGCAGGAGTTCGTCAACAAGGCCGTTCAAGAACTACAGGAGTCAAGAATCATGAGAGGTTGCCGCCGTTCACCGGCTGTGGCTCCCCATCCAGGCAAGGATGGTGGGCTCCGTGTCTGCATCGATGTACTAGGGCTCAATCAGGTCGCCATGACGGAACGCCTCTATCCCTCGCAAGTGGGGCGTTGTGGAGGTCCACCCCACAGCTACGTTCGCATGCCTTACGGCTTGCCGAGCGTGGTTGCTGCGTACCAGCGCCTCATGAGGGGGATCATGGAAACTCAGGAAGACAGGCGTTCCGCAGTCCTGGCGGAGATGGAGATGATTCGCGAGGAGCCACCAGCGCCTCTGGAGCCTCCTAAGGCCCCTGGGCCTGGGGGCTCGTGAGGATCGGCTTCCGCAGCCTTCCGAGTCTGCTGCACCAACACCACTTTATCCTCGACATCTTCAGGTGACATCTTTCAAGCTTCATTTCCGGTTGGGAATGCCCTCCTAGGGCTGCATCATTCCCAGGCCACGTGGCTCCGTCCCTACGGCATGTATCCCTTTTTATTTTTCGGTCATTAGCTTGCTTTGTTGGGGGCGCCCCTCGGGCTACATCATCCCCAGGCCGCTCGGGCCAGGCCCAGTGGCGTGTATCTCCCTTGCGTTTATTTCCAACTATGCATTCGCCTATCATGCTTGATTACTTGATGCCAGTCCACGGCACCTCTTCTTATCCATGTCGACCACTTGCACGTTAAAGGGGGGTACCTGAGCATCGCGACTCAGGGCTCTTACTGGCTCTCCAGCCCTCACCCTCTGGCCTTGTCCACGGCATCGCGACCTGGCATACCAGCGACGGCTGAGACAAGCTCGAGGGCCGGGACCCGAGGACGTAGAGTGCCGGCATCTAACCAAAATTGTAGGAACACATCACAAGATACGGCCCAGTGCCAGACGCGACCTGCCAAGAAGTAGGGCCCCGTGAGTCCCGCGCTGGCTCACGGGCGCCCAAATACACCTCACCAGCGCCAACCAGCTAGCTCCTGAGCAACTAACGATCGACTGATAATTACCATGGCAACCCCTTCTTCTTTCTATGATGAGTTTGTAGGATCCCCTGAAGGAATTGCGCTAGCCGAGGCCCTCACGGAGTTCCCTTCATCCTCGTCCGTGCGAACCGCTTGCACGTTAAAGGGGGGGTGCCTGAGCATCGCGACTCAGGGCTCCTACCGGCACTCCAGCCCTCACCCTCTGGCCTTGTCCACGGCATCGCGACCTGGCATACCAGCGACGGCTGAGACCAGCTCGAGGGTCGGGACCCGAGGATGTAGAGCAGAAAGGGGAGCAAAGGCGAGGGAGAAGGGGCACGCGAGGACCTCGCCAAGCAACTCCGCTCCTGCTGCCGCGCGGACCCGATGATACACCAGGAATAACCCTCGATTAACAAGATAAGTCACCACCCGAAAGCAGCGGCTACCGTGGCACTACCCCCGCACCTAACACAATTCCGTACTAGCAACGTCGCTCCCCTTTCTCACCGAGCGACGGCCGCTTGGGTGCCAAAGGGGACCTCCTGAGCATCACGACTCAGGGGCTCTTATCGGACCCCGGGTCGCTCACCTCCTGGCCTTGACCACGGCATTGCGACCTGGCATACCAGCGACGGCAGACGCCGCCTTGGGACTGGGACCTGTCGACGCAGAGCACCAAGCCCTCGCGAGGTTCGAAAGGGAGAACTAAACTACGACGGAATTGGCGACTCGCACAGTTCCATAGCAAGAGTTACATATTAACAAAAAGGATCACAGGCACCTTACAAGCCCCCATTGGGCGCAGTGTGATTCCTTGCAGGAAACAGATCCTAAGGGATGCTAACTATGTGCGCCCCTGCAAAAGACGCCATCATCAACAGTGGGCCGTCAAGCACCGACACCAACCCCATCCAGATCAGAGTCAGGGACGGCCAATTGAGCCCGCTCTGCTCCGGGAGCGGTGTTGGCTCGTGGGCTCGTAGCTGTCGTCGCTCGTCTCCGGAGTCGCGAAGATCTCACTGGGATCGCTGGATCCTCCAGCGCTCCCGTCACTTGTGGAGCCGTCCAGGGAGCGGACGGCAGGCCTAGCCCTCACCATGGAAAGGTCCTGGCCGCCTCTCCCGGGGCAGCACTCTAGCCGGCGCCCGTTCGCGTCGAAGACCATGAAGAACATCACTGAAGCGCCATCATACTCCAGGTGGATCGTGAGGGCGCCCCTTGCCCTGCAACCCCGAGTGATCTCGCCCCAGCCGCGAGTCATGAAGACCTCGCCCGAGGCAATGCCCGCGACCTCTGCCTCGGTCGCGGGAGTGCTGCAGTCGACGTGCTGCAGCCATAGCTCCAGGAGTCTTCCCTGCGGGAAGTCGGAGGCGAAGAAGGGAGGAAAGCGAATCCAGGTTCAAGGGTGCATGGCGGTGTGGAGCACGAGCTCACGGGAGGAGCCCTCGGCGTGGAACCCAGGAGGAACGACCCACACCTTCGTGACCCGTCGGCGCCGGCGACAGTGCTGGACGCGGGGATCGGCATCGCCCCCTTCGAGGCCCTCGACGTGGGCATACGAGGGAAGCGGGAACCCCGGCGGAGGCCGCTCGTACCAAGGCCTCGACACCACCTGGAGGTCTTCCTCGTCCCGGCAGCGAAGGGCAGGCCACTTCTTCGGCGGGAGCGGATTTGGTCCCTGTCGAGGAGCCTTTCCCTTCTCCGCTGCAGAGTACCGGCAGATTGGAGCCATCACGGCAAGGCGGAGCAAGAATCGGAGCGAAGGAGAAAGCAAGGAGAGATGGACTGGAAGGGGACGCGCGGTGCCGTACTTATAGCTGGCGAAGGCCAACCGTCGGCCTCCACGATCGTAGGTAATCATGACACGATTTGCATGTAGGGACTTGTCCAATTCGCGCGATCATCGAGGCGTCATGGGGAAGCGGAGGCGCCCACGTCCAATCAACCGCCACGCGGCGCCCAAGGCCGCAGGCTGTTAGGGCACGCGGCGCTTCGCCCTTGCCCTTTCGCCTCTCAGCACGGCCAAGTCCGGGCGCGCCTTGGGCCCGGGGACTACTGTCGGCGTTCTGGGAACAGGGGTCCCCAGACTTGCCTGCCTGCGGCCTGCAGCGTGGCTCTAAAGGGGACCCAGCACGGCCCATCTTCATCACGAGACCCAAGACCCTCGCGAGGGGCCAAGCCTCGCGGGGCGGATGACACGGCACTTCCTCAGGCACGGCCTCGTCAGGCTAGCTCACGAGGAGGCGGAGAGATCAAGGCGGGGTACCTCACCAGGTGCCCATGACGCAAGCCATGACGACCAAGGGTGCCAGGTGGGCGCCAGCCCGCGCAATGTCTCCCTTTCCTCTTTGGTGCAAAGGGGGCAAGCACAGGCGAGTGGATCAAGCAAAGGCACCCATTTCGGTGCAACGAGACCAAGACCAGTCAAACGGTGGGAAGGAGGTCCTCGTGGAGCCCAGAACGACGTCACCACAGGGCCTTTGGCAGGCGAGGACCAACTTTAGTCAGGATAAGTGTACCAGATGTTCCCCTTCAAAATGGCCAATTGTTAGCGCCCTTCTCGCTCAATATTTGGGAAGAGGCCCAGGGCCTTTGCCTATAAATAGGACTAGCCACCCCCAGGGTAGGGACGGAGAGACACACGGAGAGAGGATTGGGTATCTAGAATCTAAGCAAACAGAGGACAAGAGAGAGAGAGAGAAGGGTGGCTGAACTCCCCCTAGCAGTTCATCGTCCTAGCTAAGAGCAGACCCTCGCGAGGCTGTTCTTCTTTGTATTGTTCATCATCATCAGCCCAAGAGGCAATCCACCCACCACAAACTAGAGTAGGGTATTACACCACAATGGTGGCCCGAACTAGTATAAACCTTGTGTCTCTTGTGTTGTTCTTTCAGTAGTTAGATCTTTGCGAGACGGAGAGGTAGAGGGCATAATCTCCACGCGCACCCCAGAGTTCGAACCTTAAGGGTCTGCCGGAACCCGAAATCTGACAGCCAACAGTGACACGAACGTCATGGCAAACTGGTTCCCCATGGCTCTCAAGGATGGTGCCTGCTCCTGGCTCCAGAACCTGTCTCCAGGCTTGATCTCCTCCTGGAACGAGATGCGCGACCGTTTTGTTGCCAACTTCCAGGGCACTCGGGACCGCCAACCGGCCGCGGGTGACCTACGCCGCATCAAGCAACAAGCAGGAGAGACCCTCCAGAAGTACATCCAGCGCTTCAAAAATGTTCGCCTCAAGATCCCCAAGGTGACGGACCAGGCCATCATCTTCGCGTTCTGTGATGGCGTCCGCAACGTCAAGATGAAGGAGGAGCTCGCCATCCACGAGGAGCTGTGCACGTCTCTAGAGCTGTTCAACCTGGCGACCAAGTGCGCAAGAGCTGAGGAGGGGCACCTCTCCCTCCTCGGTATCCTATGAAGACACATTTCTCCGATTTGGGTTCGAGCTTATCAGGTTGAAGCTTTTTCACATAAGCATCGCAACGCAAAACTTTAAGAAATGACAGCTTAGGTTTCTTGCTAAACCATAGTTCATATGGTGTCGTCTCTACGGATTTTAGATGGTGGCCTGTTTAACGTGAATGCAACTGTTTCTAAAGCATAACCCCAAAATAATAGCGATAAATTGGTAAGACACATCATAGATCGCACCATATCTAATATAGTACGGTTACGATGTTCGGACACACCATTACGCTGTGGTGTTCCAGGTGGCGTGAGTTGCGAAACTATTCCACATTGTTTCAAATGAAGACCAAACTCATCACTCAAATATTCACCTCCACGATCAGATCGTAGAAACTTTATTTTCTTGTTACGATGATTTTCTACCTCACTCTGAAATCCTTTGAACTTTTTATATGTTTCAGACTTATGTTTCATTAAGTAGATATACCCATATCTGCTCAAATCATCTGTGAAGGTCAGAAAATAACGATTCCAGCCGCGAGCCTCAACACTCATCGGACCACATACATCAGTATGTATTATTTCCAATAAGTCATTGGCTCGCTCCATTGTTCCGGAGAACGGAGTCTTAGTCATCTTGCCCATGAGGCATGGTTCACAAGCATCAAGTAATTCATAATCAAGTGATTCCAAAAGCCCATCAACATGGAGTTTCTTCATGTGCTTTACACCAATGTAAACGGCAGTGCCACAAATAAGTTGCACTACCATTATTAACTTTGCATCTTTTGGCTTCAGTATTATGAATATGTGTATCACTACGATCAAGATTCAACAAAAATAGACCACTCATCCAGGGTGCAAACCATAAAAGATATTACTCATATAAATAAAACAACCATTATTCTCTGATTTAAATGAATAACCGTCTCGCATCAAACAAGATCCAGATATAATGTTCGTGCTCAATGCTGGCACCAAATAACAATTATTCAGGTCTAAATTTAATCCCGGTGGTAGATGTAGAGGTAGCGTGCCGACGACGATCACATCAACCTTGGATCCATTTCCGATGCATATCGTCACCTCGTCCTTAGCCAATCTTCATTTAATTCGTAGCCCCTATTTCGAGTTGCAAATATGAGCAACAAAACTAGTATCAAATACCCAGGCGCTACTACGAGCATTAGTAAGGTACACATCAATAACATGTATATCAATATACCTTTCACTTTGCCATCCTTCGTATCCGCCAAATACTTGGGGAAATTCCGCTTCCAGTGACCAGTCCCTTTGCAGTAGAAGCATTCAATTTGAGGCTTAGGTCCAGACTTGGGCTTCTTGCCTTGAGCAACAACTTGCTTGCTATTCTTCTTGAAGTTCCCCTTCTTCCCTTTGCCCCTTTTCTTGAAACTAGTGTTCTTGTTAACCATCAACACTTGATGATTCTTCTTTATTTCTACCTCTGCAACCTTTAGCATCGCGAAGAGCTCGGGAATTGTCTTTTCCATCCCTTGCATATTATAGTTCATCACGAAGCCTTTATAGCTTGGTGGCAGTGATTGAAGAACTCTGTCAATGACACTATCATAAGGAAGATTAACTCCTAGCTGAGTCAAGTGGTTATGGTACCCAGACATTCTGAGTATGTGTTCACTGACAGAACTATTCTACTCCATTTTGCAGCTATAGAACTTGTTGGAGACTTCATATCTCTCAACTCGGGCATTTGCTTGAAATATTAACTTCAACTCCTGGAACATATCATATGCTCCTTGACATTCAAAATGTCTTTGAAGTCCCGATTCTAAGCCGTAAAGCATGGCACACTAAACTATCAAGTAGTCATCATCTTTGCTTTGCGAGACGTTCATAACGTCCAGAGTTGCTCCTGCAGCGGGTCTTGCACCTAGCGGTGCTTCTAGGACGTAACTCTTCTGTGCGGCAATGAGGATAATCCTCAAGTTACGGACCCAGTCCATGTAGTTGCTACCATCATCTTTCAACTTAGCTTTCTCTAAGAACGCATTAAAATTCAAGGGAATGGTAGCACGGGCCATTGATCTACAACATAGATATGCAAAAACTATCAGGACTAAGTTCATGATAAATTTAAGTTCAATTAATCATATTACTTAAGAACTCCCACTTAGATTGGCATCCCTCTAGTCATCTAAATGATCACCTGATCCATATCAACTAAACCATGTCCGATCATCACGTGAGATGGAGTAGTTTTCAATGGTGAACATCACTATGTTGATCATATCTACTATATGATTCACTTTCGACCTTTCAGTCTTAGTGTTCCGAGGCCATATCTGCATATGCTAGTCTCATCAAGTTTAACCCGAGTATTCTGCACGTGCAAAACTGGCTTGCACCCGTTTTATGTGAACATAGAGCTTATCACACCCGATCATCACGTGGTGTCTCGGCACGACGAACTATAGCAACAGTGCATACTCAGGGAGAACACTTGTACCTTGAAATTTAGTGAGGGATCATCTTATAATGCTACCGCCGTACTAAGCAAAATAAGATGCATAAAGGATAAACATCACGTGCAATCAAAATATGTGACATGATATGACCATCATCATCTTCTGCCTTTGATCTCCATCTCCAAAGCACCGTCATGATCTCCATCATCACCGGATTGACACCTTGTTCTCCATCGTAGCATCGTTGTCATCTCGCCAACTATTGCTTCTATGACTATCACTACCGCTTAGTAATAAAGTAAATAAATTACATGGCGATGGCATTTCATATAATAAAGCGACAATCATAAGGCTCCTACCAGTTGCCGATAACTTTTACAAAACATGATCATCTCATACAACAACTTATATCTCATCACGTCTTGACCATATCATATCACAACATGCCCTGCAAAAACAAGTTAGACATCCTCTACTTTGTTGTTGCAAGTTCTACGTGGCTGCTACGGGCTTCTAGCAAGAACCATTCTTACCTATGCATCAAAACCACAACGATTTTTTGTCAAGTGTGCTTTTTTAACCTTCAACAAGGACCGGACGTAGTCAAATTCGATTCAACTAAAGTTGGAGAAACAGACACCCACCAGCCACCTGTGTGCGAAAGCACGTCGGTAGAACCGGTCTCATGAATGTGGTCATGTAATGTTGGTCCGGGTCGCTTCATCCAACAATATCGCCAAATCAGAATAAGACGTTGGTGGTAAGCAGTATGACTATTATCACCCACAACTCATTGTGTTCTACTCGTCCATATCATCTACGCATAGACCTGGCTCGGAAGCCACTGTCGGGGAACATAGCATGCAATTTAAAAAAAATCCTACGCTCACGCAAGATATATCTAGGAGATGCATAGCAACGAGAGGGGGAGAGTGTGTCCACGTACCCTCGCAGACCGAAAGCGGAAGCGTTAGGTTAACGCGGTTGATGTAGTCAAATGTTTTCACGATCCAACCGATCTTAGTACCGAACGTACGGCACCTCCATGTTCAGCACACATTCAGCTTGATGACGTCCCTCGAACTCTTGATCTAGCAGAGGGTCGAGGGAGAGTTCCTTCAGCATGACGGCATGGCGACAGTGTTGGTGATGTGATCCGCACAGGGCTTCGCCTAAGCACTACGACGCTATGATCGGAGAAGTAAACTGTGGAGGGGGGAATCGCACACGGCTAAGAGAACAATTGTTCTGCCTTTGGGGTGCCCCCCGCCCCCGTATATAAAGGAGAGGGGGAGGAGGTGGCCGGCCAGGAGGAGGCGCACTAGGGGGGTCCTACTAGGACTCCACTTCTAGTAGGATTTGGCCCCCCTTCCTTCCAACGGATAGGGGGAAAGGGGAAAGTGGGGAGAGGGAGAAGGAGGGGGGGTCGCGCCCCCACCCCTTGTCCAATTCCGATTGGGCAGGGGAGGCGCGTGCCACCTCTTGTTGCCTGCCTTCCTCTCTCCACTATGGCCCATGAGGCCCATTAACTTTCCTCGGCGGGGGGGGGGGGGGGGGAGGGGGGAGGGGGGGAAGGGGGGCCCGATAGCCTCCCGGTACTCCAATAAATCCCCGAACCTCTTCGGAACCATTCCGGTGTCCGTATATAACCTTCCAATATATCAATATTTACCTCTCGACCATTTCAAGACTCCTCGTCATGTCCGTGATCTCATCCGGGACTCCGAACAAACTTCCGTCACCAAAACACCTCATAATATAAATCGTCATTGAACGTTAAGCGTGCAGACCCTAAGGGTTTGAGAACTATGTAGACTTGACCGAGACACATCTCTGGTCAATAACCAATAGTGGAACCTAGATGCTCATATTGGTTCCTCCATATTCTACGAAGATCTTTATCGGTCAAACCGCATAACAACATACGTCATTCCCTTTGTCATCAGTACGTTACTTGCCTGAGATTTGATCATCGGTATCATCATACCTAGTTCAATCTCGTTACCGACAAGTCTCTTTACTCGTTCCGTAATGCATCATCCCATAACTAACTCATTAGTCACATTGCTTGCAAGCCTTATAGTGATGTGCATTACCGAGAGGACCCAGAGATACCTCTCCGATACTCGGAGTGACAAATCCTAATCTCGATCCATGCCAACCCAATAAACACCTTCGGAGACACCTTTAGAGCATCTTTATAATGACCCAATTACGTTGTGACGTTTGATAGCACACAAGGTGTTCCTCCGGTATTAGGGAGTTGCATAATCTCATAGTCAGAGGAATATGTATAAGTCATGAAGAAAGCAATAGCAATAAAACTTAACAATCATTATGCTAAGCTAATGGATGGGTCTTGTCCATCACATCATTCTCTAATGATGTGATCTCGTTCATCAAATGACAACACATGTCTATGGTTAGGAAACTTAACCATCTTTGATTAACGAGCTAGTCAAGTAGAGGCATACTAGGGACACTCTGTTTTTGTCTATGTATTCACACATGCACTAAGTTTCCGGTTAAATACAATTCTAACATGAATAATAAACATTTATCATGATATAATGAAATATAAATAACAACTTTATTATTGCCTCTAGGGCATATTTCCTTCACTCCTATGGGCAGGTCCCTCTGGCATCTCTGGGCTTGCTTGGCTAGATGTTGTCTTCATGGCTTGATGGGGGTCTGAAGTTTATAATAATGTTTTGCATCTTTTATTTCAATAAAAGTGTAAAGTATAGCCCTTACCATGCTTATTTTGCAAGTTTATATGTTGTTGTTTAAAAATAGAAAGTTTTATATTATTGTATGAATTCTTGGGAAAAGTTAGAACGTGATAAAATCTTGAGATTTTTACACAGTAAGCTATAACGAATTTTCTATAGTGTGGTAATTTTTCAGAAATTTTGGAGTTAAATAAGTATGAATATTCTTGAGTCCTTTACAGACTATCCCGTTTAGACAGAATGCTGTTATGTTTGCATTGTTTGCATATGTTTGCTTGTTTAGTGATCCTATTTGAGGATATAATTATTGAATATGCAGAGTCATTTAGTATTCAATGTCAAATCGTAATTTTAGTGATTTGTTATAGTAGAGAAAAATAATGTTTTGCATTGATTTACACTAATTTATCTCACGAGTTCTTGTTGAGTTTTGTGTGGATGAAGTTTTTAAGATTTAGGGAAGCCGTGATATGAGAGGAATTGAGGAGACACAAGAGCTCAAGCTTGTGGATGCCCAAGGCATCCCAGGTTATATTCCAAGAAGTCTTAAGCATCTAAGCTTGGGGATGTCCCAATAGGCATCCCACCTTTATTCTTCAACAACTATCGGTTAGTTTTGGTTGAGCCTAAGTTTTTACTTGTTCACATGATATGTGCTATTATTCGAGCAGCCTTTCTGAAGGAAATATGCCCTAGAGGCAATAATGAAGTTGTTATTTTATATTTACTTATTCATGATAAAGGTTTATTATTCATGCTAGAATTGTATTGCGTAAATACATGTGTGAATACATAAAGAAATATTGTGTCCCTAGTAAGCCTCTACTAGACTAGCTCGTTGATCAAAGATGGTTAAGGTTTCCAAACCATAGACATGTGTTATCATTTGATAACGGGATCACATCATTAGGAGAATGATGTGATGGACAAGACCTATCCGTTAGCTTAGCATATTGATCGTTCAGTTTATTGCTATTGCTTTCTTGATGACAAATAGATATTCCTTCGACTATGAGATTATGCAACTCCCGGATACCAGAGGAATACCGTGTGTTCTATCAAACGTCACAACATAACTGGGTGATCATAAAGATGCTCTATAGGTATCTCCGAAGGTGTTTGTTGAGTTGGCATAGATCGAGATTAGGATTTGTCACTCCGAGTATCGGAGAGGTATCTCTGGGCCCTCTCAGTAATACACATCATAAGAAGCCTTGCAAGCAAACTGACTAAGGAGTTAGTTGCAAGATGATGTATTACGGAACAAGTAAACAGACTTGCCGGTAACGAGATTGAACTAGATATGAAGATACCGATGATCAAATCTCGGGAAAGTAATATACCGGTGGGCAAAGGGAATTATGTATGTTGTCATAAGGTTCGACCGATGAAGATCTTTGTAGAATATGTAGGAGCTAATATGGGCATCCATGTTCTGCTATTGGTTATTAACTGGAGATATGTCTGAAGGAAATATGCCCTAGAGGCAATAATAAAGTTAGTATTTTATTTCCTTATATAATAATAAATGTTTATTATTCATGCTAGAATTGTATTAACCGGAAACTTGATACATGTGTGAATACATAGACAAAACAAAGTGTCCCTAGTATGCCTCTACTAGACTAGCTCGTTAATCAAAGTTGGTTAAGTTTCCTGACCATAGACATGTGTTGTGTGGGGACCCCGACTCATAAGTCGTGATCACCGAATGCACGTGTACAGTGATCCCAGAGATCAATGCTCACTGAACACACAGAAGCTGAATAACAAGAGTCTTACATCCATACATACCGTCTTACACAAGTTATGACCATTATGGTCAAGTCTTACATAGATAAAGCCTTAAGGGCTGAATATCAAATGAAACACAAGCAGCGGAAATCTTCGTTGATAAGTAGAACCCATGCCATCTGCCTTAACCCTACAGGCATTCTGACTGGGAAGCGTCCTAGTTCGCATGTTCGTCTCCAAAGGATTCTTCCTCGAACTCCTGCTCTTCCATGCCTGGTCAATTAAATAACCAGTGGCAAGCCAATGAGTACTTTGAATGTACTCGTAAGCAACCCATGTTTTGGTTCAAGGTACAATAATGCATGACATAGGTAATTTTTTTGCGGAAAGCTAGTTTTGAGTGCAATGACATGTTCAACAACTTGTAAGACATGCATCAGGAGAATTCAAGTAATCACGAGGACAGGTTACAGATATCAACATGGTTAGAGTGGGCACCAACCCAACTCAATCATGTCAAGTCCTTGACTTGACCCCAAGTAATTCTTCCCACACACACCGGTTTGTAAACAAGTGGACTTAGTTTAAGCAGCACCGCCCAACTGTCCTTGACCATGGACACGGCTATTCGAATAGTTTTACACTCTGCAGAGGTTACACACTTTACCCACAAGATCCGGGGAGCTTCCGTGTCATCCACGACCCGCAGTACCTCAAGTACCCGGGGTAAGCACCCGATCACTATCTTTCCCTAGACGACACTAACAAGGAGTCCACTCGTTGTTCCGTATCCTCACGATGTACATCATACGAGACTCGCTCGAGATCGTAACATCCGAGAGGGGACACAACGGTGTATCCGGTGCCCTGTGAAAACAGTCATGGCCGCCCTACCTGGCACGAACCCGTCCCGAGAGAGAGCACCAACTCTCCCTCGTCACTAGTAATGCGGGCTCCAAGATAGTATTGACTTAGGTAATCAATAATGCCCTTTCCCATATAAGGGTAGAGTGTTTGCGCATGTAAGGTTGGGACAGTCGGCAAATCTTAAATCTAATCCGTTTTCGAAAACAACACACACACTTGCCTCGGTACACCACTTCGTCATCAAGTGGCTACCCATCTCATCATCTCCCTCGGGCATAAGTGGCACCCGATGGGGTTTTCGGGAAGTCCTTTGAAAATGCTTTGTCTCCATCACCATGCATATTCCCGTCCCTTTTTGCGTAGCACTACTTTAGCATCCTATCTACTCCCACCGGCATAACCCTCATAAGGAGGTAGGGTCATGCACAATGCTGTATCAACGAGGAAGTAACAGAGGCAACCCATCAAAGTGGTTTCCATCACATCATGATTCCGAAGCAACACTAATAAAGTGCTATATGACATGCATAAAAAGGGGTTTCATAGACATGGTCAAAGGGCTGCTTGCCTTAGTCTTCAAGGTCTTCAAGTCCTTCTCCTTCTTCTTATCCAACTACCTCGTTAAATACGGGATCTATTCGTCGCAAGAAAATAACGAGAAAATAAGGCAATAGTAAAACAGCAAAACCAAAGTGCTCAGAAAAATGTCAACTTGTTTTTGATAAATACTAGGGGAAAATCTAAGAAGGTGACAATTACTAGTTATGGATTTGGAGTTGTGGAACAGGAGAAATGGATTTTCAAAGGCATACTTAAATGCTTAAAATCATATTTAAATATTTATAGTAAAGAAAAGTTGGTTGGTTTGAATGGAAGTTGCACCATTAAATAGGTTGCAATATTCTAGGAATTTAGAAATTGGAATTAATTTATTTGGACAATTATTTCTCCCTGTGGAATTTTTACAAGACAGCAAGAAAAAGGAAAAAGGAGAAATGGCATTGTGCCACTGGGCCAGAGCAGCCGCAGGGCAGCAGGCCCAGCCAGCGTGCCGGCCCAGCCGAGCCAGCGCACAGCGCGCGCGCGCCCGTCCACCCATTTCAAACCCGATGGGCGGGGCCCGCAGGTCAGAGAGAGAGGGGCGCGGGGACGAGGGAGAGGACGACAGGCGGGGCCCGCCTGTCATCACTAACCCATGGACAGGGGGGTCGCGGTGCTCATCGGCGACGATGTAGGCCACGGCGAGCTCCGGCGAGTGCGGGGATGGCTTCAGGGGACTGCCGCACGTCAGGGGGTGGTGGACTTGGCCGGCGGGGGTGCCTGGTTCGCCGGCGACGAGGTCCATGGCGGAGGAGCTTCGGGAGTCGACGGCTCCGGCCGTTTCAGGCTGCAAAAGAGCGGGGAAATGGAGGGGAAGTGATCAGTGGGAGGAGGCGGTTCCAGATCGGGGCAGAGGAGGAGCGGGGGTGGCCTGTACCTCGCGAACTCCGGCAAGCCACCGCGGCGGAGCTCGAGCTCGATCTCGATCTCGGGCGGTTCTGGGAAGGAGCTGGGGTGCAGGGGGGAGGTCCTGGTGATGCAGAGAGCGAGTGGTAAGGGTGGAAGGGCTCGGGGAGGCCTTATATAGCCGCACGGTGGTCCACCGTGGACCTGTGCGCCGGCGAGCTCGTTGCCGTCGCCACGGGTCACGGGGGCCTGGTTGGTTGTGTCTGAGGTGTTTGTGGGGGTCGACTACGCCCAGGGGAAGAAGAGAGGGGGCGGGGACAGGTCAGAGACGCCGCGTGTGTGAGCTCGCCCATTCGAGCGCTCGGGCGGCCGCCGCGCGTGCGAGCTGGGGCGAGAGGAGGGAGAAGGAGGAGGGGGCCGGCAGCGTGTCGTGTCCCAGACGTCGAGGCACCTCGGGGACACGAGGGGGAGAGCCGAGGTGGCCAGATGTGGCTGGAAGGGGGTGGCTACAGTGTGGGAGCGCACTGTAGCACGCTCCAGAGCGTGCAAATGGCTGCCATGGCATTGTTTAAAGGGCAGGGGAGCGTCCACTAGTGTCTAGCAGGTCTAGGGGGGAGTAAAGAAGAGGAGGGGGCATTGGATGCCCTGGATGGCCACTGGAGTGAGGAGGGAGGTGAAGAAGAGGGGGAAAGTGGCTGTCCAGAGAGAGGAAGAGGGGGTTTCACTCCTCAATTATTGAGCTGGGGACTTGCCATTGTTACTGGAGGTGAAAGGGGTCTAGGGGGAGCTGTGGTAAAAAGTGGAGCTCACCAAGAATAGTGGAAGGGGGTCCAAACAGTGGTTTTTGCAAAATGGCAGAAGGTGTTTGATGTTGGTTTGGTCAAGAGAATGATCTCCAATTGCCATGACACTTCACAGGGTGAAATGACACATATAATTAGGGCCTTCCACCAATTTGGAGCTTAATTGGGCAAAGTTGCCAATGCAACTTTTTGTAAACCCTAGAAATGAGCAGAAATGGACTTGTGTAGATCTAGTTAAGCAAATCACTTCTCCTTGATGCACCACTTGGTGTAGTGGCCTCATTTGGTCATGTGAACATGCTCACAAAAGTTGGGGTCAAGGAGAGAAAGTTGGTAGTACAAACTTGTTCAAATTTGATTCTGGTCAGAGAGGGTTTTGGGGCACTTTGATCAAGATAAAATTCTCTCCAACTTGTGCCATTTGGTCTAGATGCATTATTACACCATTTGAGCATGTGCACCAAGTTTGAGAGAAATTGGACATGTTTAACAGTGCAAAGCTGTTCAAACTTGAAAAAAGACAGAAGTGGTTTTGAGAGGGTTTCATGAGGTTATACTGTTCTCCATGACATGATACTTGGCAAGATCATCAAAAATGTCATATGTGACATGCTAGAATTTTCTTGGATTTTTATGAAATATTTCCTATATAAATATTTCAAATCCTTGAGATGAGCAGAAATGGTTTTGGGAGGTTTTGTCCAATATTTTGATCATGACCATGTGTTGAAACTCATATATATGGAAAATATATGTCCATTGAGTCTCCCCAATTTTTCTCAAATATTTTTAAAGCTTTAAAATAATTTTAACCTATTTAAGACCATTTCTGGCCTTAAGAAAAAGTCTTTAAATAAAATAGGAAAATAACTTTTAAAATTATATTTTTGTGGTTTCTGGGTAACCTATATCTAATAGGTGTCAAATATATCTTTGGAAATATTTTTACTGCCCTTAATTAAGTATTTGCAGTGAAATCCTCAATCCAGGGGTTTTTGGAAAACTAATTCTTTAAAAAATACTTTTTGGCCAAATTATTTTTGTAAGAAAATACTATATTGCTCTATATACATGGCATGATCATTGGGCAGAAGTTTGGGACAAGGAGATGAAGTATAGAAGGTGGAGTAGTTGACTATAAAGAGCACTTGAAAAACCACTCAGAGAAAACCAACTTCAAAATAAAAGCCAATTAATGCAAAAGTTGTTGTTGGTCCAAATTTTCATGCTCTATTAATGCAAATGATATGTTACAAAATGCAGGGTGTGATAGACCTAACCCCCTTACAAAAATCTCGTCCCCGAGATTCCCAGACTAAGCGCGGAAAGGAATACGGAAACATGGATCTGGGGTAGTTTTCACGTCCTCATACTGCTTCTGCTTCTGTTTGGTGCTCCATCGAACCTTGAAGTACTCGATGGTGTGGCTTTGCATTTGTCGTCCTACTTGATCCGGATTGCAATTGGGGTCTCTCGCATATGTCATATTGGGCTGGGGGTCAATGGTTTGATGATTGATGCCCTGGTTGAGACCGGGCTAATTAGGAAGTTGGAAACGCTTTTGAGGGTGTGTCGCGTGGAAAGCGTTGTGCACAGTGGGTGACTCAGGCGGTAACTCTGACTGGTAGCTGTCTTCTCTTCGTCTTGTGGCGATCTCGGAGGGGGTTGTTAAATCTTGGAGTGATCTCGAAGAGGTCCGATGAATCTTGGCGTGGGTTTCCTTGTCACGAAAATGCTTAGCTCCCTTGAGATAAGTGGCTTGCAGATACGCCTGGTCTTCGATGCGGAGGTTTACTTCTTGACGTTGGTGGTTGGTGTAGTTCTTCCTCCTGGACATGGCGATCTTCAGATGTTCCCTAACCAGCTGAACGATTCTTCTTCCGTCTTTGGGTAGGCAAGTATGTCATCAAGGAAAGATGGCAACTAACTTGTCTGAGTACTCCGTGAAGACTTGCCCACGGGGTACATAGAGTATAGGTTGGGGTATCGGTGGTGGTCATGGTTGGGTTTTGGCCAAGGTTTCCTTGTCCTAGAGCCAAAGCCCATGGTCGTGATTCCTACCATGTTGTGGCTAGGTGGGGCTCAAGGGTTTCAAGGATTCTAGTGTGCGAGTGAACGTTTATCATCTTATCCTTGAGCACAGTTCCTGAGATGCCAACTGTTCCATCTAGTCTTTCCAAATAATCACATCATGTTATTCATATCCTCATGACTCTCGAGAGGAGGTCTAACAAAATCATATATGTCTACAATCCCCAAACTCGTATGTATGGCTACCCCTAAAAATCCATGGGTTGAGCACATAAGCTGCTAAGCTTGAATTTAATCACCACAATCCAAGTGCTCAGTCTATTGATCCAAGGTCCGCAATAAAGCATCTCTATCCTAAGGAAACACGTCGTAAGCCACTCCAAGATCTTGTTTCCTTCCTATGAATCAACTCCAATAGCCCATTAACTTCCATTAATCGCTACATAATCCATTAATTTTACAAATCCAATGTCTATGGTGTTCCACATGATCTCCTAAAGTCTATGTAATCCCCAATGCTTGAAAGGGCTGTCTCTAATATAGTAAGTCCACCAATTCCCATTATCATGATCAGGTAAACTCCAAGATCAAGCTCATACATATCCCTAGATAAACTCCGACAATTAATCCAATCTCCTAGTTTATTGCCCTCCAAGAAACATGGTATCATGATCGAGATCATCAGTCTAAATCCAATTTACTCCGAACCATGTATAATTACTCTGCATCCATACTCCACTAGGATAACCTATTGAATCCAAATCTCATGTCCAACGAGGATTCCTATCTATTTCCCCCAAGTCATTATCATCATGACAACTATCTCCTATCAATATCCCCTGGCTAAGTCAAATCCCCATACTTCCAAGAATTCAGCTTGCGATCTTAATTGTCCTATAAATCCAATTTGCTCAGGGGTAATGAAAGCTATGCTACTCTATCATCATGATCCAGCCACGTTTATCTACCAACATCAAAGCCTCATAATCCTCCAAATAGTCTCATATAATTCCTCAAGCCATAGATATAAACTCATATAGTCATATGACCTTAATTCCTACATCCTTAAACTGGTCTTCCCTATGGCATTGTCAGTTTTGGTGCTATCTTAGGACGATAATGTGCTTGTTCACTATGTCCACTAGTTCCATAATGAACCCAGTTGATAAGCAAGGCTTACTGAAGCTTAACTGGTTCTCTTGCAAGTATGTGGGTTAAGCACATGGTTAAGGATTCGAGATGGGGAATCTTATGAAGTCTCGAAGGGTCTAGGAATGGGTTTCTAGTCTGGAGGGTCAAATATAACTTTACGGGGTTGCGTTTGGTCGTGGAGATTGTAGCAGAAGGCTTTATTGCTAGTTGGTTGCCGAGGCAGGATCCTTGGTGCATCTTGTCTTGCTGATCTACAGTTGATCAAAGAGAAGAGATGGGGAAGGTAGCATAGAGGAGGGGAATGCCTAAAAAGGGGGTTTTATGGTGTAAGTGTAAACAAACAAGTGTCGTAAAGGCGACACACAATCATTAAGATAAGATAGGTGATATAGTCGCGTACAAGCTGCCTAGGGCAAATGTGCGACTTATATCAAAACACAAACAAGTAAAAACAACAACACAAAACGTGGTTACATTCGAACCATCCCACGGACTTGACTACGCATATGGGGGTACACAACTCATCCTACCCTAGGGGTCCTCGGACTTGGTAGTCGTGCTTGCTTGGAGAGAAGGGTGCTCAGTCTTCAGTTTCTGGGTTCCCCTTGTGGTGCCAAAGGGTATGCGGTAGTTGGCTGCTTGTTGGGACACATCCTTTTAATGTGCCCATGTTCACCACACTCGTGACAAGTGACAGAAGAAAAAGGGTTTATATTTAGTCTTGGATATTGTCGTCGGGGGCCTGTCGATGATCCTTTATGAGGTGGATATGGAAATCCATTCCTATGCCTTTTGCGTGGGGTTTGGTTGCGAGCTTTCTGAAGTCCCTTGATTTGCTGCTCTTGATTAAAAATGTGGGCTTCTAAGGCAGTGATTTGTTGTTCTCGCTCGACCACCTTCTTCTTCTCGAGGCAGTGGAGGTGTAGAAGTGAAGGGAGGTCTTGGCGAGCCTTAAGGAATGCTTCGGTAAGGTGACGTAGAAGGTAGTCTCCGGCATTGATGAAGCGGATCTGGTACTTGAGGGTTGGATCCTCATCTTCTGGGGAAATCATCACTTGAGCTGGGGCTCCAAATCCGTTCTTTCCAGGTAGATAGCGGGTGGCATGTTCTTCTTTCGTTTTTTGCAGCAGGCCTCGAAGACGGAGGAGTGCTTCATATGCCACTTGCTGAATGGCCAGGTCTTTTGTTGGCATAGGTGGTCCAATGAAGAACCACCCCTGGGGTGAGGTCTTGGCAGGCACAAAAACCTTGGCATAGAACTCCTTCTCGAGCACATCATTTTCCAGTTCATGCAGGGTGTATACGGGCAGCAAGGGGTAGTGGCATTGTTGGAGGCAGTCTTTTAAGAGTGATGGAAATCCTGTCATAAGAAGTGTCAAGGGGGAGACAGCCATCTACAAAAGTTGAATAGGGGAGGTCAATATGGAAAAATATTCCTCGGGTTCGATAAGGTTAGAAAAGAAGAGAAGTTCAGATGGTCTCAAGCTAACTAACGTCCATGCTAACTAAGGCTTCCTACAGTCAGGATGGCTCTGATACCAGCTCTGTGGGGACCCCGACTCATAAGTCGTGATCACCGAATGCACGTGTACAGTGATCCCAGAGATCAATGCTCACTGAACACAGAGAAGCTGAATAACAAGAGTCTTACATCCATACATACCGTCTTACACTAGTTATGACCATTATGGTCAAGTCTTGATAAAGCCTTAAGGGCCGAACATCAAATGAAACACAAGCAGCGGAAATCTTCGTTGATAAGTAGAACCCATGCCATCTGCCTTAACCCTACAGGCATTCTGACTGGGAAGCGTCCTAGCTCGCATGTTCGTCTCCAAAGGATTCTTCCTCGAACTCCTGCTCTTCCATGCCTGGTCAATTAAATAACCAGTGGCAAGACAATGAGTACTTTGAATGTACTCGCAAGCAACCCATGTTTTGGTTCAAGGTACAATAATGCATGACATAGGTAAATTTTTTTGCGGAAAGCTAGTTTTGAGTGCAATGACATGTTCAACAACTTGTAAGACATGCATCAGGAGAATTCAAGTAATCACGAGGACAGGTTACAGATATCAACATAGTTAGAGTGGGCACCAACCCAACTCAAGCATGTCAAGTCCTTGACTTGACCCCAAGTAATTCTTCCCACACACACCGGTTTGTAAACAAGTGGACGTAGTTTAAGCAGCACCGCCCAACTGTCCTTGACCGTGGACACGACTATTCGAATAGTTTTACACTCTGAAGAGGTTGCACACTTTACCCACAAGATCCGGGGAGCTTTCGTGTAATCCACGACCCGCGGTACCTCAAGTACCCGGGGTAAGCACCCGATCACTATCTTTCCCTAGACGACACTAACAAGGAGTCCACTCGTTGTCCCGTATCCTCACGATGTACATCATACGAGACTCGCTCGAGACCGTAACATTCCTGAGGGGACACAACGGTGTATCCGGTGCCCTGTGAGAACAGTCATGGCCGCCCTACCTGGCACGACCCCGTCCCGAGAGAGAGCACCAACTCTCCCTCGTCACTAGTAATGCGGGCTCCAAGCTATTATCGACTTAGGTAATCAATAATGCCCTTTCCCATATAAGGGTAGAGTGGTTGCGCATGTAAGGTTGGGACAGTCGACAAATCTTAAATCTAATCCGTTTTCGAAAACAACACACACACTTGCCTCGGTACACCACTTCGTCATCAAGTGGCTACCCATCTCATCATCTCCCTCGGGCATAAGTGGCACCCGATGGGGTTTTCGAAAAGTCCTTTGAAAATGCTTTGTCTCCATCACCATGCATATTCCCGTCCCTTTTTGCGTAGCACTACTTTAGCATCCTATCTACTCCCACCGGCATAACCCTCATAAGGAGGTAGGGTCATGCACAATGCAAGTATCAACGAGGAAGTAACAAAGGCAACCCATCAAAGTGGTTTCCATCACATCATGATTCCGAAGCAACGCTAATAAAGTGCTATATGACATGCATAAAAAGGGGTTTCATAGACATGGTCAAAGGGCTGCTTGCCTTAGTCTTCAAGGTCTTGAAGTCCTTCTCCTTCTTCTTATCCAACTACCTCGTTAAATACGGGATCTATTCGTCGCAAGAAAATAACGAGAAAATAAGGCAATAGTAAAACAGCAAAACCAAATTGCTCAGAAAAATGTCAACTTGTTTTTGATAAATACTAGGGGAAAATCTAAGAAGGTGAAAATTACTAGTTATGGATTTGGAGTTGTGGAACAGGAGAAATGGATTTTCAAAGGCATATTTAAATGCTTAAAATCACATTTAAATATTTATAGTAAAGAAAAGTTGGTTGGATTTGAATGGAAGTTGCACCATTAAATAGGTTGCAATATTCTAGGAATTTAGAAATTGGAATTAATTTATTTGGACTATTATTTCTCCCTGTGGAATTTTTACAAGACAGCAAGAAAAAGGAAAAAGGAGAAATGGCACTGTGCCACTGGGCCAGAGAAGCCGCAGGGCAGCAGGCCCAGCTAGCGTGCCGGCCCAGCCGAGCCAGCGCACAGCGCGCGCGCCCGTCCACCCATTTCAAACCTGACGGGCGGGGCCCGCAGGTCAGAGAGAGAGGGGCGCGGGGACGAGGGAAAGGACGACAGGCGGGGCCCGCCTGTCATCACTAACCCATGGATAGGGGGGTCGCGGTGCTCACCGGCGACGATGCAGGCCATGGCGAGCTCCGGTGAGTGCGGGGATGGCTTCAGGGGACTGCCGCACGTTGGGGGGTGGTGGACTTGGCCGGCGGGGGTGCCTGGTTCGCCGGCGACAAGGTCCTCGGCGGAGGAGCTTAGGGAGTCGACGGCTCCTGCCGTTTCAGGCTGCAAAAGAGAGGGAAAATGGAGGGGAAGTGATCAGTGGGAGGAGGCGGTTCCAGATCGGGGCAGAGGAGGAGCGGGGGTGGCCTGTACCTCACGAACTCCGGCGAGCCGACACGGCGGAGCTCGAGCTTGATCTCGAGCTCGGGCAGTTCTGGGAAGGAGCTGGGGGTGCAGGGGGAGGTTCTGGTGATGCAGAGAGCGAGTGGTAAGGGTGGAAGGGCTCGGGGAGGCCTTATATAGCCGCACGGTGGTCCACCGTGGACCTGTGCGCCGGCGAGCTCGTTGCCGTCGCCACGGGTCACGAGGGCCTGGTTGGTTGTGTCTGAGGTGTTTGTGGGGGTCGACTACGCCCAGGGGAAGAAGAGAGGGGGCGGGGACAGGTCAGAGACGCTGCGTGTGTGAGCTCGCCAATTGGAGCGCTCGGGCGGCCGCCGCGCGTGCGAGCTGGGGCGAGGGGAGGGAGAAGGAGGAGGGGGCCGGCAGCGTGCCGTGTCCCAGACGTCGAGGCACCTCGGGGGACACGAGGGGGAGAGCCGAGGTGGCCGGATGTGGTTGGAAGGGGTGGCTACAGGGGAGCGCACTGTAGCGCGCTCCAGAGCGTGCAAATGGCTGCCATGGCATTGTTTAAAGGGCAGGGGCACGTCCACTAGTGTCTAGCAGGTCTAGGGGGGAGTAAATAAGAGGAGGGGGGCATTGGATGCCCTGGACGGCCACTGGAGTGAGGAGGGAGGTGAAGAAGAGGGGGAAAGTGGCTGACCAGAGAGAGGAAGAGGGGGTTTTCACCCCTCAATTATTGAGCTGGGGACTTGCCATTTTTACTGGAGGTGAAAGGGGTCTAGGGGGAGCTGTGGTAAAAAGTGGAGCTCACAAATAATAGTGGAAGGGGTCCAAACAGTGGTTTTTGCAAAATGTCAGAAGGTGTTTGATGTTGGTTTGGTCAAGAAAATGATCTCCAATTGCCATGACACTTCACAGGGTGAAATGACACATATAATTAGGGCCTTCCACCAATTTGGAGCTTAATTGGGCAAAGTTGCCAATGCAACTTTTCTAAACCCTAGAAATTAGCAGAAATGGACTTGTGTAGATCTAGTTGAGCAAATCACTTCTCCTTGGTGCACCACTTGGTGTAGTGGCCTCATTTGGTCATGTGAACATGCTCACAAAAGTTGGGGTCAAGGAGAGAAAGTTGGTAGTACAAACTTGTTCAAATTTGATTCTGGTCAGAGAGGGTTTTGGGGCACTTTGATCAAGATAAAATTCTCTCCAACTTGTTCCATTTGGTCTAGATGCATTATTACACCATTTGAGCATGTGCACCATGTTTGAGAGCAATTGGACATGTTTAACAGTGCAAAGCTGTTCAAACTTGAAAAAAGACAGAAGTGGTTTTGAGAGGGTTTCATGAGGTTATACTGTTCTCCATGACATGATACTTGGCAAGATCATCAAAAATGTCATATGTGACATGCTAGAATTTTCTTGGATTTTTATGAAAATATTTCCTATAGAAATATTTCAAATCCTTGAAATGAGCAGAAATGGTTTTGGGAGGTTTTGTCCAATATTTTGATCATGACCATGTGTTGAAACTCATATATATGGAAAATATATGTCCATTGAGTCTCCCCAATTTTTCTCAAATATTTTTAAAGCTTTAAAATAATTTTAACCTATTTAAGACCATTTCTTGCCTTAAGAAAAAGTCTTTAAATAAAATAGGAAAATAACTTTTAAAATTATATTTTTGTGGTTTGTGGGTATCCTATATCTAATAGGTGTCAAATATATCTTTGGAAATATTTTTACTGCCCTTAATTAAGTATTTGCAGTGAAATCCTCAATCCAGGGGTTTTTGGAAAACTATTTCTTAAAAGAAATACTTTTTGGCCAAATTATTTTTGTAAGAAAATACTATATTGCTCTATATACATGGCATGATCATTGGGCAGAAGTTTGGGACAAGGAGATGAAGTATAGAAGGTGGAGTAGTTGACTATAAAGAGCACTTGAAAAAACACTCAGAGAAAACCAACTTCAAAATAAAAGCCAATTAATGCAAAAGTTTTTGTTGGTCCAAATTTTCATGCTTTATTAATGCAAATGATATGTTACAAAATGCAGGGTGTGACATGTTGTCATTTGATGAACGGGATCACATCGTTAGAGAATGATGTGATGGACAAGACCCATTCGTTAGCTTAGCATTATGATCATTGAGTTTTATTTCTATTGCTTTCTTGATGACTTATACATGTTCCCTTGACTATGAGATTGTGCAACTCACGAATACCGCAGGAACACCTTGTGTGCTATCAAACATTACAGTGTAACTGGGTGATTACAAAGATGCTCCACAGGTGTCTCCAAAGGTGTTTGTTGGGTTGGCATAGATCGATATTAGGATTTGTCACTCCATGTATCGAAGAGGTATCTCTGGGCCCTCTCGGTAATGCACATCACTATAAGCCTTGCAAGCAATGTGACTAATGAGTTAGTTACGGGATGATGCATTACGAACGAGTAAAGAGACTTGCCGGTAACGAGATTGAACTAGGTATTGAGATACCAACGATCGAATCTCGGGCAAGTAACATATCAATGACAAAGGGAACAATGTATGTTGTTATGCAGTTTGACCGATAAAGATCTTCATAGAATATGTAGGAACCCATATGAGCATCCAGGTTCCGCTATTGGTTATTGACCGGAGATGAGTCTCGGTCATGTCTACATAGTTCTCGAACCCGTAGGGTCCGCACGCTTAATGTTCGATGACGATTTGTATTATGAGTTATGTGATTTGATGACCGAAGTTTGTACGGAGTCCCGGATGAGATCATGGACATGACGAGGAGTCTCGAAATTGTTGAGAAATAAATATTGATATATTGGAAGGCTATATTCGGACATCGAAAAGGTTCTGAGTGGTTCTGGTATTTTTCATAGTACCGGAGAGTTGGGAATTCACCGGCGGAAGTATTGGGCCTTCATGGGCCTTAGTGGAAAGGAGAGAAGGGCCACAAGGGGAGGCCCCCCGAATTGGACTAGGGAGGGGGCAGCGCCCCCCTTTTTCCCTCTCCCCCTCCTACTCCTTCCCTCTCTCCCCTCTTGGAAAAGGAAGGGGACTCCAACTAGGATTGGGAATCCTAGTTGGACTCCCCCTATAGGCGCGCCCCTCCTAGGCCAGCCTCCTCTTCCCACTCCTTTATATACGTGGGCAGGGGCACCCCAAAGGCACTCCAAGATTTGCCTTAGCCGTCTGCGGTGCCCCCCTCCAAAGTTTTCCACCTCGGTCATATTGTCGTAGTGCTTAGGCGAAGCCCTGCGTCGATAATTTCATCATCACCGTCACCACGCCGTCGTGCTGGCGAAACTCTCCCTCGGCCTCAACTGGATCAAGAGTTCGAGGGACGTCACCGAGCTGAACGTGTGCAGACCGCGGAGGTGCAGTGCGTTTGGCACTTGATTGGTTGGATTGCGAAGACGTTCGACTACATCAACCGTGTTACTTAACGCTTCCGCTTTCGGTCTACGAGGGTACGTGGACACGCTCTCCCGGCTCGTTGCTATGCTTCTCCTAGATAGATCTTGCGTGATCGTAGACAATATTTTTGAAATACTAGGTTGCCCAATAATGGCATCCGATCCAGGTCTATGCGTAGATGTTATATGCACGAGTAGAACACAAAGAGTTGTGGGCGATAATAGTCATACTGCTTACCGGCATGTCATACTTTGATTCGGCGGTATTGTTGGATGAAGCAGCCCAGACCGATATTACATGACCGCGTTCATGAGACTGGTTCTACCGCCGTGTTTCATACACAGGTGGCTAGTGGGTGTCTATTTCTCCAGCTTTAGTTGAATCGAGTGTGACTACGCCCGGTCCTTGTTGAAGGTTAAAACAACACACTTGACGAAAAATCATTGTGGTTTTGATGTGTAGGTAAGAACGGTTCTTGCTAAGCCCGTAGCAGCCACGTAAAATTTGCGACAATAAAGTAGAGGACGTCTAACTTGTTTTTGCAGGGCTTGATGTGATGTGATATAAATTGTTGTATGAGATGATCATGTTTTGTAAAAGTTATCGGCAACTGGCTGGAGCCATATGGTTGTCTCTTTATTGTATGAAATGCAATTGCCATGTAATTGCTTTACTTTATCACTAAGCGGTGTCGTAGAAGCAATAGCTGGCGAGACGACAACGATGCTTCGATAGAGATCAAGGTGTCAAGCTGGTGACGATGGTCATCATGAAGATGCTTTGGAGATGGAGATCAAAGTCACAAGATGATGATGGCCATATCATATTGCTACCTCTTGAGCATGTGTTGGTTTTCCCTTGAAGAGGAAAGGGTTATGCAGCAAAGTAGCATAAGTATTTCCCTCAGTTTTTGAGAACCAAGGTATCAATCCAGTAGGAGACTACACGCAAATCGCCTAGTACCTGCACAAACAATCAAGAACCTTGCAACCAACGTGATAAAGGGGTTGTCAATCCCTTCACGGCCACTTGCAAAACTGAGATATGATAAAGACAATAAGATAAACATTTTTGGTATTTTTGTTGTATAGATTGGAAAATAAGTATTGCAAAATAAATAGTAAACTAGAATTATAGATCGGAAACTTATATGATGTAAAGTAGACCCCGGGGCCATAGGTTTCACTAGTGGCTTCTCTCAAGATAGCATATATTACGGTGGGTGAACAAATTACTGCCTAGGAATTTATAGAAAGGCGCATAGTTATGAGAATATCTAGGCATGATCATGAACGTAGGCATCACGTCCGTGTCAAGTAGATCGAAACAATTCTACATCTACTACTATTACTCCACACATCGACCGCTATCCAGCATGCATCTAGAGTATTAAGTTCATAAGAACAGAGTAACGCATTAGGCAAGATGACATGATGTAGAGGGATAAACTCAAGCAATATGATATAAACCCCGTCTTTTTATCCTCGATGGCAGCAATACAATACGTGTCGGTTCCCTTCCTGTCATTGGGATCGAGCAGCGCAAGATTGAACCCAAAGCTAAGCACTTCTCCCATTGCAAGAAAGATCAGTCTAGTAGGCCAAACTAAACAGATAATTCGAAGAGACTTGCAAAGATATCAAATTATGCATATAAGAATTCAGAGAAGAATCAAATATTGTTCATAGATAATCTTGATCATAAACCCACAATTCATCGGATCTCGGCAAACACACCGCACAAAGTATTACATCGAATAGATCTCAAAGAACATCGAGGAGAACTTTGTATTGAGAACCAAAGAGAGAGAAGCAGCCATCTAGCTAATAACTATGGACCCGAAGGTCTGTGGTAAACTACTCACACATCATCGAAGAGGCTATGGTGTTGATGTAGAAGCCCTCCATGATCGAATCCCCCTCCGGCAGATTGCCGGAAAAGGCCCCAAGATGGGATCTCACGGGTACAGAAGGTTGCGGCGGTGGAAAAGTGGTTTCGTGGCTCCCCTGGATGTTTTCAGGGTATAAGAGTATATATAGGTGAAAGAATTAGGTCGGTGGAGCTACGAGGGGCCCACGAGGTGGGAGCGCACCTACCCCCTGGGCGCGCCCTCCTGCCTCGTGGCCGCCTCATTGCGTCTCTGACTTCCACTCCAAGTTTCCTGGATTGCGTTTGTTCCAAGAAAGATCCTTGCGAAGGTTTCGTTCTGTTTGGATTCCGTTTGATATTCCTTTTCTGCGAAACACTGAAATAGGCAAAAAAAATAGCAATTTGCACTAGGCCTTCGGTTAATAGGTTAGTCCCAAAAATAATATAAAAGAGTATATTAAAGCCCATTAAACATCCAAAATAGATAATATAATAGCATGGAACAATAAAAAAATTATAGATACGTTGGAGACGTATCAGCATCCCCAAGCTTTATTCCTGCTCGTCCTTGAGTAGGTAAATGATAAAAACAGAATTTTTGATGTGGAATGCTACCTAACATAATTTTCAATGTGTCGTAGGCTCATGGCGCCCTGTGTCGTGTTGTGTTGTGTTGCAGCGTCAGCGTTTTATGTAGGCGCGTAGAAATAACTTAGCTTGACGTGTTTGAAGTAGTTTCCGCCTCATGAGGCGCACCTCTCCCAGTATCTGGTGAGACCTCCTTGCTGTTGGCTTGGGGGCGTTGAGGAACTGCAAAAATTTGTTAAGAAACTCTTATTCTTCCATGCCCAGGTCGTAGGCGCGGCCAGCCATGACCCAGAGCTCCTCATCACGGTGCCCGAGGGGCACGGATTAAGGGAGGAGTGCTAGCTTGCGAGCTCGAGCGAGGGTGCCTCGCGAAGAACAGGAAAAACGCTCACGAGTGCACCTGTCCAGCCCCCTCGCGAGGCATGTGAGGGAGAGTATGGGCCAAAACAAAGAACCGAGGGAAGAACAGAGGAAAAGGTGATCGAACCAAGACGACAGGAAACACCAGAATGCGAACTTCCATTAAAAAGGGGCAAGCCAACTACGGAAAGCAAATGAAGAGCCGTGTCCGGCACCTAGTCTAGTCTTCTCATCAGCAGAGCTAAGTGCTGCCACTAGCACGTGGGAGGGAGCCCTCGAGGCCCAAGGGCGGCACTCCCGAGACTCTGGGGCATGTACAACCCCACTCATTATTACGTGAGAGTGTCACGAGCCGAGACCTTCACAGGTGCGGGGCCTTGCTTCATAGGTGCTGGGCCTTGCTTCATGGGTAGAACTTCTGAAGGTGCTGGATGTTCTAGGCGTTCGGGATGGGGACCCTATCTGCGTCTCCAGGCGCATGGTGCCACGCCTGGAGACATGGGCGACCCTAAACGGACCCTCCCACATGGGCGAGAGCTTATGCAGCCCTTCCCTAGAGAGCACCCGCCTTAGGGCGAGGTCGCCCACCTCGAGTGTCCTGGAGTGGATGTTGCAGTAGTGATACCGCCGCAACACCTGCTTGTATCTTGCCGCTTGAAGCGTGGCTTCGCAGCGGCGTTCCTCCCGAGCTGTTGACCCAGGGCGATGTGCATCAGCCGTTGGAATGTCACGCCTGCGTTGCGCAGCCCGGACAACATGCAACTGTAGTAGTACACCCCATACGGGGTTAGGAAGGCCGTCTTTTCCACATCCTCCACTGCCATATTGATTTGGTGGTAGCCCGAGAACGCGTCCAGGGAACACAACAAGTCGCACTCGGTGGTGGAGTCAACGATCTGGTCGATGCGCGGAAGCGGGAACGGGTCTTGGGGATAGGCCTTGTTGAGGTTGGTGAAGTCGAGACACATGCGCTCCTTCCCTCCTCTCTTTGGTACGACGACGGGGTTCGCCGGCCACTCAGGGTACCAAACCTCGCGAATGACACCTGCTGCCTCCAGCTCGCGGGTTTCCTGGACGATGAAGGACTGCTTCTCCATGGACTGTCACCGCGCCTTCTGCTTCACAGGGCGCACATTGGGGCACACCTTCAAGTGATGCCCGATCACCCCTCTTGGCACCCCTACCAGCTGCTTGGGTTCCTAGGCGAATACCTCCTTGTTTGCACGCAAGAACTTCACCAATGCCTCCTTGGTCCAGGTCAAGGTTGGCGCCTATGGTGAAGGTGGCTCCTGAGGACCCATCTTCCTCGACTGGCACCTATTTGGTTTTGGCCTGATCTTGAGTGAACAACTGCTTCTTCTTTGCTGGCGCAGCCTCCTTAGCCCCAGGGGTGGCCTCGGTGGCCGGTCGCGCTGTTGTGGCAGTTTTGAGGGCAGATTTGAGCACCGCCAGAGCCTCCTTGGTGTCTCCAACTACGGTGAGGACGTCCTTGCTCCCGGGCATCTTCATGAGGTTGTAAGCCGGATGGGTCGGCGCCATAAACTGTGCCATAGCCGGGTATCCAAGGATGGCATTGTATGGGAGGCCAATGCGGGTGATGTCAAAGTCGATCAGCTCGGTGCGGTAGTTGTCACGAGTGCCAAAGGTCACAGGAAGGCGGATCTGCCCCAAGGGGCTGGTGGAGCCGCCGCCGACCCTGGAGAAGGGCTTGCTGGGGTAGAGCCATTCGAGTGGTACGTAAAGAAGGATAAAGGCCTCCACAGGGAGCACGTTGAGACCGGCGCCGCCGTCGATGAGGGTCTTGGTGACAGCTATGCTGCAGATAGTGGGCGTGCAAAGCATCGAAAGCACGCCCGAGCCGGCGGTGGTGACGGGGTGATCCCCCGAGTCGAAGGTGAGGTCGGACCTGGGCATCGCCCAACCCGGGGGAGCTCCTTGCCGCACGGAAGCGACGCCAATCTGGCAAAAGAATGGCTTGGTGTGGTGGTCCAAGGGCAGTGCTTGCGAGCCGCCGAGGAGGGCTGCGACGGCGAGGGGCACCGGTGCCGCGAAGTGTGCGACGCAGAGGCCGCGCAACTCCTCCCAAGATGCCACTGAGGATCCTGTGACAGCTAGCAGCCAGGCGCGTGGCTCACCAGCGAAGGCCATGGGAAGCCAGATGGCCATGACCTTGTCATTGCCGCCAGCCTTCATGACGGCCCCTTCATACGACAGCAGGAAGGCTGACGGGTCTGCCGCACTGTCGTAACGCAGCGGCATCTCCAGCTTGAACTTGGGCGGCAACTGCACCCTTTGCAAGGCGGGGGCAAAGGCTCTGAGCCCCCTGGCCCCGCCGTGGGCGTCCGTCAGCCCCGCCGGAAGAGCAACGCCGGCCATGGGGGCAAGGCGCGGTGGTGGCGGAGCATGGATCGACGGAAGGAATGCTTTAGTGCATCCCTACACGACACAGCAAGGAGGTCTCACCAGCCATGGCACTCTCCTGGGCTCAGCCAGACTCCTCCTCGCTCTTCATTGGGGCGCGACAACGAGAGAACCCGCTGCCGCCCTCGAAGCGGGCACGGCGGCTGGTCATAGCCGTCGCTACTGGATCTGTCGCCGGAAGAAGACTCGCCATAACTGAACAAGCCGTGGCCGGCACCGAGGACAAGCCCGCCTTCACCCTCATCACGATCGTCGCCAAGGCAGAGCACCTCGCTGCCGTCGTTGTCCTCAGGGCAGCACCCGACGCGGCGACCATCTTCCCCGAACACCCGCACGTAGAGGGTCGCGTTGCCGTCGTAGTTGAAGTGGAGGGTGCACCGCCTGCCCAGGCCGTGCGCGTAGGAAAACGTCTGCCAGCCGTGGGCCAAGGCTGCGTTGCCCGCGACAGAGACCTCCATCGCGACCCACGAAGCCTTGCTACAGTAGCCGTCAGCCTGCAGCCAGAGACCGCCTGGACCCGTGGCCGGCAGCTCGCCAGCGAAGAAGCGCGTGAGCTGAAGCCAGGTGCCGGCCGGGTTCTCCATCCACACAACAAACTCCGGCAGCATCTCCGCCGAGTGGAAGCACGACCGGGGAGGCCGTGCAACCATGGCGCGCCTCACTTCATCGACGGGGCTGCCACGACCAGGACGACTCCCACCACGCGAGGAGGCGCCGCCGCGGCCGCAAGGGGCCGCGGCGGGGGTCGCGGCGTGCTTACGCGGGCGGCCCCGCCCCTTCTTGGGCGGTGGCGAGCCGGGGCCCTCCTGGCGGACCTTCCCCTTCTCCGCGGCCGATAACCTCTTGGCAGGCGCCATGGGTGTCGCTGCAGGAGATGGAGAAATGGAGGAGAAGCGAGTAGAGCAGGAAGAGATGGGCGATGGGGGCTCCGCCCCCTCCTCATTTATAGCGGGAGAAGGCCAACCGGCGACCCCCATGATCGCAGGTAATGATGGTTTTCTCTGCATGTACAAGGGACTCGTCAAATCAGGCAGTTGTCGAGGCAACGAGGGGAAGCGGAGACGCCCACGTCCCATCAATCGCCACGCGTCAACCGAGGCCGCATGCTGTTGGGGCCCGCGGCGCTCCGTACTTGCCCCTTGGCTTCGACTTCAAGCCAAGTCCGAGCGCACCTTGGGCCCGGGGGCTACCGTCGGCGTCCTGGGAACGGGGGTCCCGAGACTTGCCTGCCTGCGGCCCATGGCGTGGCTCCACCAGTGGCCCTGTACGACCCATCTTCATCAGCGAACACTCAAGACCCTCGCGAGGGGCCAAGCCTTGCGAGGCGGACGACGCAAGACCTCCTCGAGGGCGGCCTCACTAGGCTGGCTCGCGAGGAGCCGAGAGATCAAGGCAAGGTGCACCTCGCGAGGTTCCTGTGATGCAAGCCATGATGACCAAGGCCAGGCGGGCGCCAGAGCGTGCAGCGTACTCGTTTCCTCTTTGGTGCTAAAGAGGCAAGCGCAGGCGAGGAGTCCCAAGGCATCAGGCAAAGGTTTCCATATTGGTGCAACAAGACCAAGACTAGCAGGACGGCAGGACGGAGGTCACCATGGAGCCTAGGATGGCGTAACCACTAGAGCCTTTGGCAGGTGAGGACCACCTTTAGTCAGGATAACTTGTACTAGTTGTCTCCCTTCAAATTTGGCCGTTGTTGGATCCCTTCCAGCCTGCATTTGGGAAGAGGACCAGGGCCTCTATAAATAGGACTAGCCACCACAGTAGGAGGCAACTGATCTTGGGCCATCCAGATCATCCTCAACCACACAAGCTCATCGAGATCAAGGACACCTCTCCTCAGGAGGCTGTTCTTCCCTTGTACTTGTTCAACCTCAGCCCAAGAGGCAATCCATCACACCACACTAGAGTAGGGTATTACACCACATCGGTGGCCCGAACTAGTATAAACCTTGTGTCCCTTGTTCTACGAGTTTGACGCGCTGAGCTTCGAGATCGTGGTGAGTGCGTGAGCTAGAGGGGGAGAGATCTTCTTGCGCACCGCAGTGTTCGAACCTCAAGGGTTTTGCCGAAACCCGCAATCCGACAGAAAGCTTATCCCTACAAAATCATATAGTTTGGCCATGCTTCATTTTCGTCACACAAAATGCTTCCATCATGCACAACCCTGATGACAAGCCAAGCAATTGTTTCATACTTAGCCTTTTCAAACTCTTTCAACTTTCACGCAATATATGAGCGCGAGCCATGGACATAGCACTATGGGTGGAATAGAATATGATTATGGAGGCTGTGTGAGAAGACAAAAAAAAGAGAAAGTCTCACATTGACGCGGCTAATCAACATGCTATGGAGCATGCCCATCAATTGATGTCAATACAAGGAGCAGGGATTGCCATGAAACGGATGCACTAGAGCTATAAATATATGAAAGCTCAAGAAAAAAGAAAATAAGTGGGTGTGCATCCAACTTGCTTGCTCACGAAGACCTAGGGCATTTTGAGGAAGCCCATCATTGGAATATACAAGCCAAGTTCTATAATGAAAAATTCCCACTAGTATATGAAAGTGACAAAATAAGAGACTCTCTATCATGAAGATCATGGTGCTACTTTGAAGCACAAGTGTGGAAAAAGGATAGTAACATTTCCCCTTCTCTCTTTTTCTCTCATTTTTTATTTGGGCCTTTTCTCTTTTTTCTATGGCCTCTTTTTTTTGGGGCTTCTTTAGCCTCTCTTTTTTCATCCGGAGTCTCATCCCGACTTGTGGGGGAATCATAGTCTCCACCATCCTTTCCTCACATGGGACAGTGCTCTAATAATGAAAATCATCACACTTTTATTTACTTACAACTCAAGAATTACAACTCGATACTTGGAACAAAATATGACTATGTGAATGCCTCTGGCGGTGTACCGGGATGTGCAATGAATCAAGAGTGACATGTATGAAAATATTATGAAGGTGGCGTTGCCACAAATACAATGTCAACTACATGATCATGAAAAGCAATATGACAATGATGGAGCGTGTCATAATAAACAGAACGGTGCAAAGTTGCATGGCAATATATCTCGGAATGGCTATGGAAATGCCATAATAGGTAGGTATGGTGGCTGTTTTGAGGAAGATATAAGGAGGCTTATGTGTGATAGAGCGTATCATATCACAGGGTTTGGATGCACCGGCGAAGGTTGCACCAACTCTCGAGGTGAGAAAGGGCAATGCACGGTACCAAAGAGGCTAGCAACGATGGAAGGGTGAGAGTGCGTATAATCCATGGACTCAACATTAGTCATAAAGAACTCACATACTTATTGCAAATATCTACAAGTCATCAAAACCAAGCACTACGTGCATGCTACTAGGGGGATAGATTGCTAGGAAAATACCATCGCTCGTCCTCGACCGCCACTCATAAGGAAAGCAATCAAAGAAAACCTCATGCTTCAAATTTGTCACACAACATTTACCATACGTGCATGATATGGGACTTGCAAACTTCAACACAAGTATTTCTCAATTCCACAATTAATCAACTAGCACTACTCTAATATTACCATCTTTATATCTGAAAACAACTATGAAATATCAAACTTCTCATAGTATTTAATGCACTCTATATGAAAGTTTTTATTATACCCATCTTGGATGCCTATCATATTAGGACTAATTTTATAGCCAAAGAAAATTACCATACTTTTCTAGAAGACTCTCAAAATAATATAAGTGAAGCATGACAGATCAATAATTTCTATAAAATAAAACCGCCACCATGCTCTAAAAGATATAAGTGAAAAACTAGAGAAAAATTATCTAGCTCAAAAGTGAAGCCCATAGAGTATTCTAATAAATTCTGATTCATGTGTGTCTGTCCAAAAGGTGTGTACAGAAAGGATGGTTGTGGTAAACTAAAAATAAAAGACTCAAATCATACAAGACGCTCCAAGCAAAACACATATCATGTGGTGAATAAAAATATAGCCTCAAGTAAAGTTACTGATAGACGAAGACGAACGAGGGGATGCCTTCCGGGGCATCCCCAAGCTTAGGCTTTTGGTTGTCCTTGAATTTTACCTTGGGGTACCTTGGGCATCCCCAAGCTTAGGCTCTTGCCACTCCTTGTTCCTTAATCCATCAAATCTTTACCCAAAAACTTGAAAACTTCACAACACAAAACTTAAACAAAAAATCTCATGAGCTCCATTAGTGTAAGAAAACAAACCACCACTTTAAGGTATAGTAATGAACTCATTATTTATTTATATTGGTGTTAAACCTATTGTATTCCAACTTATCTATGGTTTATACCCCCCCCCCAATACTAGCCATAGATTCATCAATCTAAGCAAACAACACACGAAAAACAGAATCTATCAAAAACAGAATAGTATATAGTAATCTGTATCAAACGTATACTTCTGGAACTCCAAAAATTCTGAAATAAATTTTTGTACGTGAGTAATTTATCTATTAATCATCTTAAAATAGAATTAACCTAAAAGCACTGTCCAGTAAAAATGGCAGCAAATCTCGTGAGCACTAAAGTTTTTGTTTTTTACAGCAAGATCACAAAGATTTCACCCAAGTCTTCCCAAAGGTTCTACTTGGCACAAACAGTAATTAAAACATAAAACCACATTTAAACAGAGGCTGGATGAATTATTTATTACTAAACAGGAACAAAAATAAAATTGGGTTGCCTCCCAACAAGCGCTATCGTTTAACGCCCCTAGCTAGGCATAAAAACAAGAATAGATCTAGGTATTGTCATCCTTGTTATGCAATCCATAAGTGGCTCTCATAATAGATTCATAAGGTAATTTAATTTTCTTCCTAGGAAAGTGTTCCATGCCTTTCCTTAATGTAAATTGGAATCTAATATTTCCTTCTTTCATATCAATAATTGCACCAATCGTTGTAAGGAAAGGTCTACCAAGAATAATAGGACATGTAGGATTGCAATCTATATCAAGAAAAATGAAATCCAGGGGCACATAATTCCTATTTGCAACAATGAGAACATCATTAATCCTTCCCATAGGTTTCTTAATGGTGGAATCCGCAAGATGCAAATTTAAAGAACAATCATCAAATTCACAGAAACCTAGCACATCGCACAAAGTTTTGGGAATCATGGATACACTAGCACCCAAATCACATAAGTATAGCATTCATGATCTTTAATCTTAATTTTAATAGTAGGTTCCCACTCATCATAAAGTTTTCTAGGGATAGAAACTTCTAATTCAAGCATTTCTTCATAAGATTGCATTAAAGCATCAACGATATGTTTAGTAAAAGCTTTATTTTGATCATAAGCATCAGGAGAATTTAACACGGATTGCAACAAGGAAATACAATCTATCAAAGAGCAATTATCATAATTAAATTTCTTGAAATCCAAAATAGTGGGTTCATTGCTATGTAAAGTTTTGACCTCATCAATCCCACGTTTACCAATTTTTGCATCAAGATCAAAAAACTCTGAATCATTGGGATGCCTTTTAACTAAAGTTGACTCATCTCCAGTCCCATATTTATCAAGGTTCATATTGGAAAACAAAGATTTAATAGGAGACACATCAATCACTTTTAGATCTTCATTATTGCTATTATCTAAATCTTCCAGTTTAGCGGCCATCTTATTAACTAAGGTGGCTTGCTTATCCGAAATTTGGGCTATTAAGTTTTCAAGATGAGCAAACTGGGATTTCAAACCATAAAATTCCTTAGACATATCATCGAGCTCTTTTTTCATGTACTCCATAAAACTTTTCTGTTCTTTAAGCTCGTTTCTGAAGAAATTGTTATGCTCAAATTGCAAAGACATAAAGCTTCTAACGTTGTTTTCAATTTCTTCCAACCTACTAAGGTGAGGATCAATGCTTTTTGGTGGAGCCATTAAAGCAAAACGGGCACACTAACACCCAAAAACACAAGAGGCAAGCAAAAAGAGGCGAATGAAAAAGGGAGAATAAAACGGCAAAGGTGAAGTGGGGGAGAGGAAAATGAGAGGCAAATGGCAAATAATGTAATGCGAGGGATAAGAGTTTGTGATGGGTACTTGGTATGTCTTGACTTGAGTGTAGATCTCCCCGGCAACGGCGCCATAAATCCTTCTTGCTACCTCTTGAGCATGCGGTTGTTTCCCTTGAAGAGGAAAGGGGATGCAGCAAAGTAGCGTAAGTATGTCCCTCAGTTTTTGAGAACCAAGGTATCAATCTTGTAGGAGACTACACACAAGTTGCCTAGTTCCTGCACAAACAATCAAGAACCTTGCAACCAACGCGATAAAGGGGTTGTCAATCCCTTCACGGCCACTTGCAAAAGTGAGATCTGATAAAGATAATAAGATACATATTTTTGGTATTTTTGTTGTATAGATTGGAAAATAAAGATTGTAAACTAGAATTATAGATCGGAAACTTATATGATGTAAAGTAGACCCGGGGGCCATAGGTTTCACTAGTGTATTCTCTCAAGATAGCATATATTATGGTGGGTGAACAAATTACTGCCGAGCAATTGATACAAAAGCACATAGTTATGAGAATATCTAGGCATGATCATGAACATAGGCATCACGTCTGTGTCAACTAGACCGAAACGATTCTGCATCTACTACAATTACTCCACACATCGACTGCTATCCAGCATGCATCTAGAGTATTAAGTTCATAAGAATAGAGTAACAAATTAGGCAAGATGAGTTGATGTAGAGGGATAAACTCAAGCAATATGATATGAACCCCATCTTTTTATCCTTGATGGCAACAATACAATACATGTCGGTTCCCTTTCTGTCACTGGGATCGAGCACCGCAAGATTGAACCCAAAGCTAAGCACTTCTCCTATTGCAAGAAAGATCAATCTAGTAGGCCAAACTAAACCGATAAATTGATGATACTTGCAAAGATATCAAATCATGCATATAAGAATTCAGAGAAGAATCAAATATTGTTCATAGATAATTTTGATCATAAACGTACAATTCATCAGATCACGACAAACACACCACAAAAAGTATTACATCAAATAGATCTCCAAGAACATCGAGGAGAACTTTGTATTGAGAACCAAAGAGAGAGGAGAAGCCATCTAGCTAATAACTATGGACCCAAAGGTCTGTGGTAAACTACTCACACATCATCGGAGAGGCTATGGTGTTGATGTAGAAGCCCTCCATGATCGAATCCCCCTCCGATAGATCACCGGAAAAGGCCCCAAGATGGGATCTCACGGGTACAGAAGGTTGCGGTGGTGGAAAAGTGGTTTCGTGGCTCCCTTGGATGTTTTCAGGGTATAAGAGTATATATAGGCGAAAGAAGTAGGTCGGTGGAGCTACGAGGGGCCCATGAGGGTGGGGGGCGCGCCTACCCCCTGGGCGCGCCCTCCTGCCTCGTGGCTGCCTTGTTGCGTCTTTGACTTCCACTCCAAGTTTCCTGGATTGAGTTTGTTCCAAGAAAGATCCTCGCGAAGGTTTTGTTCCGTTTGGATTCTGTTTGATATTCCTTTTCTCCGAAACACTAAAATATGCAAAGAAACAACAACTTGCACTGGGCTTCGGTTAATTGGCTAGTCCCAAAAATAATATAAAGAATATATTAAAGCCCATTAAACATCCAAAACAGATAATATAATACCATGGAATATTAAAAAAATTATAGATATGTTGGAGACGTATCACATATCACTTATTTGATTGCATGTGATGTTTATCTTTTATGCATCTTATTTTGGTTAGTACGATGGTAGCATAATAAGATGATCTCTCACTAAATCTCAAGGTATAAGTGTGCTCCCTGAGTATGCACCGTTGCGACAGTTCGTCATGCCGAGACACCACGTAATGATCGAGTGTGATAAGCTCTATGTTCACATACAACGGGTGTAAGCCAGTTTTGCACACACATAATACTCAGGTTAAACTTGACGAGCCTAGCATATGAATTTATGGTCTCGGAACACTGAGACCGAAAGGTTGAGCGCGAATCTTATAGTAGATATGATCAACATAGTGATGTTCACCATTGAAAACTACTCCATCTCACGTGATGATCGGACATGGTTTAGTTGATATGGATTACGTGATCACTTAGATGATTAGAGGGATGTCTATCTAAGTGGGAGTTCTTAAGTAATATGATTAATTGAACTTTAATTTATCGTGAACTTAGTCCTGATAGTATTTGCATATCTATGTTGTAGATTAATAGCTTGCGATGTAGCTTCCAGTTTATTTTTGATATGTTCCTAGAGAAAATAAGTTGAAAGATGATAGTAGCAATTATGCGGACTTGGTCCGTGATCTGAGGATTATCCTCATTACTGCATAGAAGAACTATGTCCTTGATGCACCGCTAAGTGACAGATCTATTGCAGGAGCAGATGCACACGTTATGAACGTTTGACAAACCTTAGTATGATGACTACTTAATAGTTTAGCGCACCATGCTTTACGGCTTAGAACCGGGACTTCAAAAATGTTTTGAATGCCACGGAGCATATAAGATGTTCTAAGAGTTGAAATTGGTATTTCATACTCATGCCCGTGTCGAGAGGTATGACACCTCTGACAGTACTTTGCCTACAAGATGGAGGAGAATAGCTCAAGCAGTGAGCATGTGCTCAGATTGTCTGGGTACTACAATTTCTTGAATCAAGTGGGAGTTAATCTTCCTGATAAGATAGTAATTGACAAAGTTCTCTAGTCACTATCACCAAATTACTAGAACTTAGTGATGAACTATAATATGCAAGGGATGACGAAAGTAATTCCCAAGCTCTTTGCGATGCTGAAATCGGCGAAGGTAGAAATCAAGAAATAGAATCAAGTGTTGATGGTTAACAAGACCACTAGTTTCAAGAAAAGGGCAAAGGGATAGAAAGAGGAACTTCAAAGAAGAATAGCAAGCAAGTTGGTACTCCCATGAAGAAGCCCAAAGCTAGACCCAAGCCTAGAACTGAGTGCTTCTACTACAAAGGAAATGGTCACTAGAAGTGGAACTGCCCTAGATACTTGGCGGATAAGAAGGATGGCAAAATGAACAAAAGTATATTTGATATACATGTTATTGATGTGTACTTTACTAGTGTTTATAGCAACCCCTCAGTATTTGATACTGGTTTAGTTGCTAAGAGTAGTAACTAAAACAGGAGTTGCAGAATGAACACAGACTAGTTATGGGTGAAGTGATGATGTGTGTTGGAAATTATTCCAAGGTTGATAAGATCACCGTCGCACACTCCATCTACCTTCGAGATTAGTGTTGGACCAAAATAAATGTTATTTGGTGTTTGCGTTGAGCATGAATATGATTGGATCATGTTTATTGCAATACAATTATTCATTTAAATCAAAGAATAATTGTTGTTCTCTTTACATGAATAAAACCTTCTATGGTCATACACTTAATATAAATGGTTTATTGAATCTTGTAAGTGCATCTAGTGCCCCTTAGTGATTTTGGTGTATTGAAGACTTATAGGTTAAGAATCTAATGTGTTTATGAGTGTACACAGGTCTATAAGTCTATGAGGAGTTTGATATTTATAGAGAAAGTCGACCCCTAAAAATGAAGTTCTTCGACTGAAGACTTTGAAAGTGAAGAAATTGTTGTGACCCTGAAGACTTGGTATTCATTCGAGGAACATGAAGCGTGAAGACTTTTGTTTTCGTAGTTTCATTTTCTCTTTCTTGAGTCATAGGAAACACCGTACTGTTAAAGGGGGTCGAGGAAATACTAAGGAGAAAATTTCCATGTGATGCTCAACTCAAATCCTACACCTACCAATCCCTTCTAGTGAAGCCATTGGAAATCTCATACAGTTCAGTCAATTTCTTCAGTGACAGAGACGCAGTTCTTCTGGTCACTGAGGAATTTGTCCTGACTGAGGAGTTAGGAATTCGCCAGTGCGGATTTCCTACACAGTGAGGAACATGATAGCCCTGAGGAATTTGCATCTCAAATTTCCGACCGTTGCTGTGCTACGCACCAGCTGTCCCAAAATATCTTATCCATCCAACGGTCATATCATTGAAGGGCATTTATGTCTTATCATGTCGGGCTGCTCCCTAGGCTATAAATAGCCGCCCCCTACAACCACTAGCTGGTTGGCTGCTCCGCGAGAACTTGACACTTGTCATTTGAGAGCAACCCATCCTTCGAGGACTTTGAGCGAAAATCATCAAGTGAGGAAAATCCAAACCCAAACCCAAACACCTACAAACCCAAAGTGATTGAGCATCACTGAAGAGATTGATCCTGCGTGGATCCAACGCTTGTTACCTTTGAAGACTGTGCTTCTTCCAGACGGTTAGGCGTCAAGGTCTAGAGCATCCAAGAGGAATTGTGGATCGCCGAGTGACCAAGTTTGTGAAGGTTTGGAAGTCACTGAAGACTTACCATGAGTGATTGGGTGAGGACTGTGTGTCCTTAGCTCAAGGAGAATACGGTGAGGACTGTGTGTCCGGGACTAGGTGTCCTCGAGTTTAAATACTCAGCCGCTCCAACCTGACATACAACTGAGACATCAGTTGGAACTGGTTTACCAAATCATTGTCTTCACCAAGCTTACTGGTTCCATTTCCTCAACACTTTCATTTCCTCATTACTGTGTTGTTTGTTTGTTCATATCTGTGTTTGAAGACTTTGACTAAAGACTTTCTCAATTTCCTCAGTCCAATTTCTTCAGTCTGTTTGTCTTCATCTTGTGCTATCCTGTGTTTACGCTTTCTGTACTCTGTGTTTGTCTTCATTTCATCATGATGACCATGCGTGTATTCTGTTATGTTTACTTCTGAGTACTTATTCCGCTGCTAGTAGTTCTTCGCTAAGGAATTTCCTCACTAGCAAATTCCTCAGTGAAGCATTTCATAAAAATCGCCTATTCACCCCCCCTCAAGTCGATATAACGCACTTTCAATTGGTATCAGAGCAAGGTACTCCCTTGTTCTGTGTGATTTTGGTTTAACCGCCTGGAGTTTTAGTTATGTCGACCGCATATATGAATAAAGTGACATGCCCCATCTTTGACGGTCACGAGTATCGCAAATGGAAGGCCATGATGAAGAAGTGTCTCATGGCGATGAACAGCGAGCTGTGGACCGTCACTGAGATTGGTCTTACCGATCTATGCAAGACGGCGGGAGCTGATGACATTCGCAAGTGCACTCATCTCAACCTCACAGCAAAGGCCGTCATCTGCTCCAGTCTGTCTCGAAATCAGTTCAGGAACGTCATGCATCTCGATCAGGTGAAGCTTATCTGGGACCGTATCTCTGATGTCTATGAAGGTCATCGGACTCGTCATGATCCTTGGTTTGAGTACTTCAAGGAATCTCTCAAGTCAATGATAGTTGAACCAGAATCATCATCTTCCTCACCATGTCTTATGGCAGATGGTGAAAAGGTAACTGAATGCTATCTGTCTAAATCCAGTGATGATGAATTTGGACCCAGTTATGTCAAACTTGCCTCACTTGCTGCTAAACAACAAAGAGCTTTGGAAAAGGCTAATGACATGCTTAGTAACAGCAATGATATGTTGGGTGAAGAAATGGATCAGTCACAAGCTTTGGCTGAAAGTCTTCAGAGACTTCATTCCAAGTATGACTCTCTTCAAGATCAGCATAACTCTCTCTTGTCCGATCTTGAGAAGATAAGAGTGAGTTATGAAGATCTTCAGAAGGAGCGCGATTCATTGCTTGCTCAACAAATCAGCGCTGCTCAGGAAGAATTTACTCCTCCATGTTTAAAATGCATTGAACGAGAATCTGCTAATTCCTCACCTGAATGTTCAAATGCTTCTAATGTTACAAATTCTTCACCTGTCTCTGCTATCACTAATTCCTCATCTCAGGACATTGCTAGTATTACTGACGATGCAGGGCTGAAGGAATTGTACATGACGGGCATGTACAAAAGCCTCAAAGGGCATCAGACTCTTTGTGATGTGCTTAATAAGCAGATCCTCAACAGGAACCCTAGGAAAGAGGGTATTGCCTTTGAGAGGAAACTCAATGCTGATGGTACATATTGGAAGCCTGAGCAGTACCCCAAAACCTCATGGGTTGCTGCAAAGGGACCTCCAGTTGACCCATCTAATTTATCTGGCTATACATGTGAATCTTCTCATTCTTCTGATGAGTCACTTGACTCTAACTACAAACTGTTCAAAAATCAGAATGGTGAAGTATTTGCTAGATATGTTGGCACTAACTGCAGGAATGGTTCCCCTATGAAGAAAATCTGGGTTCCCAAAAGGTGCCTTGAAAGTCTTCAGGTGAATGTCCTCATGACACCACCTGTGAAGAATAGGAACCCCAGATCAAATTCTTCATATGGACCAAATTCTTCATATGGATCCAAGTCCTCATATGAACATCATCGTGCTAACAACTCTGTTTTGCAGGGAAGAGCCAAGGGCTATGAATATGAGCATTATTCTTCAAATTATTATGTTAATAAGTCCTCGAAGAATTTCTCTGCTTATTCATATGCTTACCTAACCCCTCTTATGTGAAACGTAATGGTTTGGCCGCTATGCCACCATTCTCATATGGAACTCGCAGAGTGATGAACTCTTTGCCACCCCTAAAGATGTGGGTGGTGAAGAAAAAGAACTAATCTCTTCTGCAGGGTCAGGTCTCCAGACGTACTGTAACGTCTGAAGAATTTGCTGGGGAACTGACAAATTGCCTGAAAGGACGCAGGCTAACCATGATGAAATGAATTTTCATTTCACACGTCCTCCCCTCTATTTTATCTGTCCTACTGATTGATGAAATTGATCTGATGAATTGTGATATCATATTCTTCACCGCTGAAGTATATGAGGTCGTAAGTTGCACTAATTCATCTGCAGGATGATCAACCCAAAGCCACTGAGTGGGTACTTGATAGTGGATGTACAGATCACATGACTGGTGACAAGAATCTTTTGATGGATGCTCCCTTATCATCGTCACATATGAAGCATATCATCTTCGCTGATAAAAGCAAAAGTCGGGTATTGGGTCTAGGTAAAGTCGCTCTCTCAAAGGATCGACACATGGACAAAGTCATGCTTGTTGAGTCCTTAGGAGACAACCTTATGTCTGTCTCAATGCTTTGTGATCTTGATATGGTTGTTGTCTTTGGCAAGTATCGTTGTGTTGTGATTATGGAAGCTGACAATTCCAAAGTCTTCGAAGGCTTTAGGAGAGGGGACTTGTATATTGTTGATTTCTCTGCAGATTCACAACCAGCCGTGTGCCTACTTGCAAAAGCTTCAGAAGGATGGTTGTGGCATCGACGACTTGGTCATGCAGGCATGAGGAATTTGCACACGCTTGCAAAGAAGAAGCATGTCATTGGCATTGAGAATGTCAAATTCCTCAAGGATCACTTATGCGGTGCCTGTGAAGCTGGAAAGATGATGAAGGCCAAGCATCCAGCAAAGACCATCATGACCACTACTCGACCATTCGAATTGCTTCACATGGATCTCTTTGGTCCTAATCACTATTCTGCCGTTTCAAATGAAGCATCTCGATATGGCTTTGTTATTGTTGATGATTACTCTCGTTACACATGGATACACCTTGTTACTTACAAACATGAAGTGCAGGAAGTCTTCAAACAATTTTCCTCGAGGGCTTCAACCAACTTTGGTGTGAAGATGAAGCACATCAGAAGTGACAATGGCACTGAGTTCAAGAATTCGGGTCTCGATGACTATCTTGATGAACTTGGTATTACTCATGAGTTATCTGCTCCTTATACTCCTCAATAGAATGGCGTCGTGGAGTGCAAGAACATGACTCTTGCTGAGATGGCTTGCACTATGCTTGATGAGTACAAAACACCTCGTCATTTCTGGGTTGATGCAATTGATACTGCGTGCCACATCATCAATAGAGTATATCTTCACAAATTCTTCAAGAAGACTGCCTATGAACTCCTCACTGACAAGAAACCCAATGTGAGTTATTTCAAAGTCTTCGGTGCTAAATGCTGGATAAGAGATCCTCATCACAACTCTAAATTTGCACCGAAAGCACATGAAGGTTTTATGCTTGGTTACAGAAAGGACTCGCACACCTACAGAGTCTTCAACAATGTTCTTCACAAGATTGTTGAAACTGTAGATGTGCGGTTTCATGAGACTAATGGCTCGCAAAGAGAGCACCTGCCTTCTATGTTAGATGAACCAGCACCTGAGGACTCTATCAAACACAAGGCTAATGAAGATGTCATTCCTACTGAAGAATCTGCTGAAGAATTCATTCCAGAATGTGAAGAACGTCGAGCTGATGCACCTGAAGAAAATGCTGAGGAAATTGATGCTGAAGAAAATGCTGATCAAATTCCTTAACGACAACCAGCTCATCCTCGTGTTGCAAAAGAAGTGCAAGTGGAGAAGATCATCGATGACATTAGAGCACCAGGTCCTCTCACACGCTCAAAAGCTTCACATCTATCTAAATTTTGTGGGCACTTTGCTTTTGTCTCTATCACAGAGCCCGCTAAGGTAGATGAAGCATTTCTGGAGCCTGAGTGGATTCAAGCCATGCAAGAAGAATTACATCAGTTCAAGCTCAACAACGTCTGGGAACTAGTCAATCATCCCGATCCTCGCAAGCATAACATCATTGGCACAAAGTGGATCTACCGCAACAAGCAAGATGAAAATGGTGTTGTGGTGAGGAATAAGGCACGACTAGTAGCTCAAGGCTACACACAGGTTGAAGCAGTTGATTTCGATGAAACTTTTGCACCTTTTGCTAGACTTGAGGCTATTCGCATATTTATTGCTTATGCTAACCATCATGATATCATCTTATATCAAATGGATGTGAAAAGTGCATTCCTCAATGGTAAGCTTGAGGAAGAGGTATATGTTGCTCAACCCCCAGGTTTTGAAGATCCAAAACATCCTGACAAAGTCTTCAGACTTAATAAGGCCCTCTATGGCCTCAAGCAGGCCCCACGGGCGTGGTATGATACATTGAAGGAATTCTTCATGAAGAAAGGCTTCACACCCGGTTCACTCGATCCCACTCTTTTTACTAAATCTTATGACGGTGAACTATTTGTGTGCCAAATATATGTTGATGATATCATCTTTGGCTGTACTGACCAATGTTATAGTGATGAATTTGCCTATATGATGAGTGAAGAATATCAAATGTCTATGTTGGGAGAGTTGAAAATCTTCTTAGGTCTTCAAATTCGTCAACAGCGCAATGGCATATTCATATCTCAGGAGAAATACCTCAAGGATGTCCTGAAGAAATTCGGCATGCAAGATTGCAAAGGCATCAAAATTCCTATGCCCACAAATGGTCATTTATGCACTGATGAAAATGGTACTGACTTCGATCATAAGGTATACCACTCCATGATTGGCTCTTTATTGTACTTATGTGCATCTAGGCCAGATATAATGCTTAGTGTTTGCATGTGTGCACGATTTCAAGCTGCACCGAAGGAATCACACCATAAGGCTGTGAAGCATATTCTTCGATATCTAGCTCACACACTAACACTTGGATTATGGTATCCCAAGGGCTCGGATTTTGATATCATTGGATATTCTGACTCTGACTATGCTGGTGACCGTGTGGACCGCAAGTCAACATCTGGTACTTGTCATTTCCTCGGACGATCCTTGGTCTGTTGGTCCTCGAAGAAACAGAACTACGAATCATTGTCTACTGCTGAAGCTGAGTACATTGCTGCTGGTTCTTGCTGTGCTCAACTACTATGGATGAAGCAAACACTCAAGGACTACGGCGTCAACGTGAAGAATGTGCCTCTCCTCTGTGTCAATGAGAGTGCCATCAAGATTGCTCACAACCCAGTTCAGCACTCGAAGACAAAGCACATTCAGATTCGTCATCATTTTCTTTGGGATCATGTGTTGAAGGGCGACATTTCTATTGAGCATGTGAAGACTGAAGAACAGCTAGCTGATATCTTCACTAAGCCCTTGGATGAGAAGAGATTTAGCAAGTTGCGGTGTGAGCTAAATATCTTAGAGTCTTCGAATGTACTATGAAAAGGCACTCATCCTAACACTTATGCAAAATTGATGACTTAGATGTGCAACACATGAAGAAACGTTTTTCTTCAATCAATGAAGAATAACTCTCTAAGTGTGAAGAAATTAATGAAGAATCTGATTCTTAGAACCCTACGACAATTGTACGCGGTATCTAAAATCATCATTCTTATACGGTGGGTCACGCCACCACAAAAGTTGAAAATCTTCAATTTGAGTTTTTCCTCAGTTGTTCAAATTCTTCAACTTGCAAAATCTTCACTTGTGCCGTCGTTTTTCTTCATTGGCTATATATATATATATATATATATATATATATATATATATATATATATATATATATATATATATATATATATATATATATATATATATATGAGTTTATGTCCTCTACAACATTCACTTATAGCTGTTTCTTCAAGTTGATTTTTCTGCTAAGTGAATGTGATCGGACCCTTCCCCCTCTATGCTATACTCGATCAAATCTGTTCACAAATTCTTCATGTGCGATCTATTTGAAACTCGTTCAAAATCTTCACTGTGTCTTTGTCAGCTGAAGAAATTGCGAACGGAACGTTAAAACAGATCTTATCCAAACTTTCGGTTTTGCCGCTCAAAACGTTCCGCATCCCATGATGCATTATTTTACTCACCCACGATCTTACACGATCTCCACTACACAATACGTGGGTGACACATGTCGTGAGAAGGAGAATGATCAGGGGCACATTCGTCCCAAATCTTCGGGTGAACAATTTTTCACTGTCTCTATAAATACCCCTCTCCCCTTCCTCACTTACTTTACTCCGCTCGATCTCTCTCTCCCGCTTGAGCTTCTCAAACCCTAGTGCCGCCGCTACTCGATCATCGTCGGTGAGGAAGAGCTTCACTGCCTCGACCTCGTCGCCGTCGTACTCGCGCCGACCGCGGAAATCTTCACCTCCGCCGCCGCCGTAGACGTCTTCCTCCGCTGAGTTAGGGCGTGGAAGATCTACATCGACGAACCTCACTGTTTCATCTCACTGTTCGTCATGTTCTTCGATTAAGGGTAATTAAAAGTTACTTTTACTGCCCTCTTTGATTCGAAATTTTTCTACAAAATCTTCAAAGGTGTTTTATTCTTCAAATCCTCACATACAAAACACCTCACATGTTATCTGTTCTTGATTCATTTCCCTAAGCATCATTTTCTTCAAGATTCCTCAATTGTGTGGATCTTCGATTATACAACTCTGGAACCTAAGATATAGCGCGCATAGTGAAATTCTTTAAGACGCATCTGGTCAAATTCCTCAAACTTGTTCTTTTTGAAAAACCCTCTGAGAACGCATATGACCTCTCCAAATTCCTCGCAACTATACTCTGTTCACAGGTACACATGTCCGCTGCTGAATCATTAGGTTCTCATCGACTTAACTCGTTTGCAGCGTTCCTCGAAGAAAAGTTGCACACTTCTTCAGAGAATTCAATTGTTCAAATTTTTCAGCTGAAGAATATGGCAGATGGTAAGAAGCCGCAGAAAGGAGGAAAGAAACCTGAGGTTATGACTGCGTTTGAGATCCCTGAGGACATCTACAAAGAGTACTGCACACCTGATGAAGCCAAGTTTGGCAAAGAAAACAAAAATCAGCGCAAGGTGCGCATTCAGAGGATAGAACGGAGATGCGTAAGAGAATGGAGGGAGTACAGATATGTTACTCCACTAGCACCAGGCTAAGTGGCTGATCCCACTAGCGTCAAACGCGGTGAGGATTTTCCTGAAGAATGGGCCAAGCGTCAAGCCAAATTGGCAAGACAAGCCAAAGAAGTAGTGAGGAAATTCAATGAAGATTCTGCTGCTGCTGCTGCCACTGAGGCCTCTGTCAAGCCAAGGAAATCAATGCTCAAGAAGCCCGCTCGCAAGCCAAGTGCTTCACCAACAATGCCCTCACGGCCAAGTTCCTCAGCTGCGCCCTCACGGCCAGAAACTTCAAAATCCTCAAGGCAAATTCCTCAAGCTGCCCCTGCTCCTCCAAAATCCTCAGCACCTCCTCCAAAGTCCTCAGCAGTTCCGCCAAAGTCCTCATCACCTGCGCATCTTGCCACGTGTCAAAGGACTGTAGTCGTCTCTATTGCCTCTGGTGTCTCAGCAAGTTCCTCAGCTGCACCAAGTTCCTCAGCTGGACCCTCTCTGCTGAAGAAAAAGGCTACTGCTGGACGTGGTACTCGCCCAAGTCCTCAGAAGAAGCAGGTAGTCTTCAATGTACCATCTGATGAAGATGAAGCTGATGAAGAAGAACTTGCAGAAATCATCAGGGATCGACAAGAAAGGGCCGCTAGAGCCAAAGGCACACCTGTGCCGCTGCTGTTGGATCCAAGGGCAATCCTCGATTACATTGATCTCTAGCATAAGGATCCACACACACCTATGCCTGACTTCAAGCTGACACCCGGCCAAAGTCACATGCTGACTCACTTCATCCAAGAGGAGAAGTGGAAATACGATAGGGCCAGAGAGATCAAGAAATCACAGTACAGGAAGGAGAAATTGCTGAAGAAAAACATTGCCAAGGTGACAACTGAAGAACTTATCAAGATGCAGGCTAAAATCAAAGCCCTCAGCGATAAATTTGACTCCTACTATGCTGACTGGAAGGGAGCCAAAGTCAGGTTTGTGAAACTGACTGAGAAATTTACAAATGTTGTAGACCCATCGCAACAAGAAATTCCTCAAGCAGAACCTTCAGCACAACCCACTGAAGAACACGCCAGCACCGCGGATGACTTTCAGGCTGCTGAAGGAAATGCTAGTTCCAGGGCTGATGACTCCATTCCAGCTACTGAAGAAATTGCCAGGGCATCCACTAGTGGTGCGCCTGAAGAAACTGAAGAAGTCGGGGCAACTGCATCAGTTGCGCCTGAGGAAATTCAACCAGATTCCTCAGCTCCACCTGCGCCTACACCAACTCCTATCCTTCCATCTGCATCAGATGTGAAGAAGACCAAGGCTGCAAAGCGAGCTGCAGCGAAGAAGAGGAAAGCATCACAAGCTTCAGAATCTTCAGCTCCAAACAAGATGAAGCCTATGACAAGCTCATATGAAAATCCGATTGATGCTGTTCCGATTTCCACCATGCCATCAAAGGACCTTGTTCCTTTTGATGAAGAGTATGTGATCCCAAGCGGGTCTGATGAAGAAACTCAATTTGCTGCTTCATTAGAGCAGATTGATGAAGAAATTGAAGTGGATGCAATCCCTTCAACTCCAGTGGTCTCATCACCAAAGCCTCTGTTTACTGCTGAAGAGGCTGGTGTTGAAGAAATTGATGATGAAGATGTGGATATTGGAAGCACAACTCCAGTGATGAATGACGACTTTTGGGAAAGTCAGCATCCCAATTCTCCACTCTTCACCCCACTGCAGCAAATCCCTCACTCTCCTGCACCAACAGTTCAATTGGGCTCTGAGGAAACTCATCCCACTACATCTGTGCATGAAGATGTTCCAGC